>CM022951.1:67849081-69074263 GCA_012931725.1 Litsea cubeba
ATTAGATGCATTTGAAGTGGTATTTTTTTCCTTTTTTTAAATAAATTTTTGAGGTAGAAGCAGCTGAAACTTGAAGGCATGCATCAGAAATTGCCTTTATATTATTACTTAAAAATATAATTTAAAATCCATCAATATTCTAATCAATCTGCCGATAAAAACATAATTTAAAATCTATTATTTTTCTAATCACATCTTAAATATAGACAACAATCAATTGTATTAATCTAAATTCCAAGTGAAATTTCTATGGATCTTTCTGATATCAATAAATCATTGTGATATCATTCATGGCGATGTGAGAAAAATGTCTATCAGGTGGCCCTAGTTTTAGGTTATTATTCTCTTTTGCAAATTCTAACATAGTATTGCTAAAACTGGAGTTCAAACTTGAACTGAAAGCTGCATCAAGGATTTTATAGAAAGACTTTGAAAAAAAAAATCCTCTTTTGTTTTAGTTCCACTAAAATATCTACAATAACTGCAATAGTCTTAGATTGCAAAACTCAGGACACCACATTATCACTCTCACATGGACCATACTTTAGAGAACTCAGATACAATGGATGAATCAATGACAAAAATGAAGCCTTGGAAGGATACCTGAACCTTTATAGAGGTTGCCTTATCGTCCCTGGACTGTACTACATTCATTCACACATGGTGCTTTCTTCCTACCCATTTCTTGGATTCTATCTTTTTTTCTTTAACTCAGGATCCATGTTTTCCCTTCATTGTGAACCATGTTTTCTCTGCATGACCTCCTTACCTCATGTTTTCCCACCCCCTTTTTGATCCTCTTCTCTCGCTCCCTTTTTGAATTCCCCTTTTTGGAAGATACCTCCCAGCCCTGGACCCTCCGTTTTAACCCCAAGTCCTGAGCAAAACCTTGCATTTATGGGAAGTTTTAAAAACTTGCGTTTAGATCAAGGGATGATGCAGGAAATCATTTGGTCAACGTGGGCAGTACACCCCGAAACCCTACAAGGACAATATGAGAGAGAGAGAGAGAGAGAGAGAGAGAGAGAGAGAGAGAGAGAGAGAGAGAGAGAGAGAGAGAGAGAGAGAGAGAGAGAGAGAGAGAGAGAGCCTGCTCTTGTGCATGTATGTGCACGCACGTATGCCTTCCCTAACCTTTATGATGGTGGCATACTAATATAAATCAAATGAATACTTTACCATTACCATTTTAGTTGACATTTGATGAACAAAAGACAGTTTCAAGCATATGGTTGCAGATCGGGTTCTTGTTCCATCTAGAATGCTTTATTATGTCATGAATAAAGGGGGTTGGCCCATGATAATGCATTTTAGGTGGAAGTATAATTTTATTATGTTTCTGGCTTAAATTGAATGGTGATAGATAAACAATTGTCTTTAGGTGTTGGAAGAAGCATCAAAGGCCGTACAAGAAGAGGAAGCGATCAAGCAGAAACTATGTGATGATCTAAACAGCCTGGTATATGTCTATTTACTACTCACAGTTTGAGTTTGAGTTTGTCCAGCAAGTCTTGTGCAAGCCTTGTTATGATGGTTGCCTTAATAGGTTCAAGAAAGCACATCTGCTCAATTTTCAAGACTGGA
This sequence comes from Litsea cubeba, assembly GCA_012931725.1. Lineage (NCBI taxonomy): Eukaryota > Viridiplantae > Streptophyta > Magnoliopsida > Laurales > Lauraceae > Litsea > Litsea cubeba. Next base: position 67,850,666 of record CM022951.1, read on the forward strand.
GGAACTAAAAAGGCGACTGGAAGCTTTAAATCCAAGAAGGCCTTCTCACAATGATGCTCCTGTGGGTGAGGTACTGTTTTCTTCGTCATATTGTATGTTTTTAACCACAGCGATATGCTTTCCTGTTTGTGAGGTTGTCCTGTCACTCCTGTTTTATCAAAATTATTTTTGATTGGTCCTTTTGTTTCCTTTATCTTTAAATGTAGAGAAAAATGTTGATATCCTTGGAGATTATGATGATCCATACAAATGCACATGTCCAATTTACAATTACTCATGGTTACCAGTTCAAAGTCCAAACCTTCCAAACATGTGTGCCATTGTAGATATCACTTGCCACCAAAATCAAATTAATTGGACTATCCTAACCACTGATTAGGTGACATTTGTTTATTAAAGTTGAACCAATTGCTGTTTCTCATTTAACCACCCATTTGATGTGGCATTTTATTTTGGATCAGCTGTTTAGTGTTATTTGAGGACTAGGATTATCCTCATGCACTATGGAGTAACATGATGTATAAAGTTTAGATTCGAGGTACATTTATGCCTTGTGTCATAGTGTATTGTGGCTGTCACAAGGCTGTAAATGGACCCAAGTTACCCAAAGGACCCATTCCAAAAATAAAAATAAAAAATGGCTATGGGCACTTTTTTAGGACCCACTGATGATAGGGCCACGTTCAGGTTCAGTGCGGTTCATACCTTAGTATCCCTTTGCATTGTGTTGAAATCAAAACTATATTACAAGAAGGGATCAAATCATGAATCATAGGATTTTATTTTGTTTTGTTTTTTTGTTAATGAAATACCAAAAAAGAAAAAAAAAGAAAATTGTAGCTTTTTATAATCCATCTATCCATCGATTTTATAGTGATAAGTAAGACTATGATATAGCTATATGAAGAATATCATCAACATCAATACAACATATATGATATATGTGTGAATAGCTTAATCATCATCATCTCGTCATCGAAGCCTTGTCCCAACTATATAAAATTTTCTCTCCATTTTTGTCTTAGGCCAAATCTCTTGATAGGTTGCACTTCATTAGATTTATCTTTACAACTTCCATCCATGTCTTCTTTGGCCTACCCCTTTTTTCTTAAGGGACCATCAACTTGCATAAAAAAACTTCAAAAAGTCTACATGGACTAATGGAGACTGACCCCATGAGTTAGTCCATGTAGCAGGACTCAAAAAACTTTTCTTTATTGGCACCATTGTTGGCCTGCGTTAGACATGTCCAGACCATCTCATATAAGTCTCTTTTAATTTATTACCTATTGATGTTACCCCCTAAATGCTCCCTAATGCGCTAGTTTCTGATTCTATCTTTCCTAGTTTTACTACATATCCATCTCAACTTTTTCATCTCAACTACACTAATTTTTTTTGTACTACTAGTAAAATTATACTACTTGCAATCTTTTTTGTTCTATTTCAATCTAAAATAAAATCCAAACAATCAAGGTTACATGGTTAGCATGTGTTGTTTAAAGTTATTCGTGAAAAAAAAAATTAAAAAAAAAGGTGTAGATGAAAAACCCATATCTGTAGTCAAATGCTTTAATTGCATAAGGCTCCTCAAAATTCCACAAGTCCTAATTTTAAAAGGTTTCCTTAGTTGCTAGTAACTTTTTAAAAAGGAGAAGTTCCAAAAAAAAAAAAAGAATAAAAGAAAATTTTAAAAATAAAAATGGACATTCGGCTGATGCCATTCCCTTCCATACACGTCACTTAAATTATATGATTTGAATCATAAGGTTCATACTTGCATCCTAAGATTTACTATATATGATATAAATGTTTCTCCCTAAGATGCTATGTAACGCCCCACCCCACACGCATGCATGATATTGTCCGCTTTGACCTACGGGCCTCTTTTTTTTTTTTGGCCTTAACCCACCAAAAGGCCTCATGCAAGGCAAAGGGTGTAAGCTCTACATATAATCTCAGTCACTTTCCTCTCCATGGTTGATGTGGGACTACAGGGTGTCACATGCTATCCCAAATCTTTTGATTTTAATAATGCCCGTTTACCCGCTTATGTATGTATATATAATTTGCTAATACTATTTTTTTATAACAATATATTATATACTATGGGTAAACAATTCGGGTTTATTTCCTGTTGATTCTGTTGATCTTGGTCCATCATTGGATCTAGTTGATGATTGGGTCCAGGTTTGGGTGCGCCATGGACCTTACCAGAACTCACTCCAATGTCAGCCTTACATGCACATGCATGAGATTGTATATTCAGCTAGAGTATCAAATCAACCTAATCATATGCTGTGGTATTGTATGTTCTCTGGTATGGAGGTATTCTATGATGCTTGGTTGAGTGAAAGAGAGTCATTTGGTAGGTCTATCATGGGTACGCTAATAGCTCTTCTGTCAGACAATCCATATTTATTTGTCTAGAAACTGTTGATGTTCAACCATAGGCAATGGTCCACACCTAATGAAGTGGGTTTTTTCCTCCATTCATGGTGAGATAGGAGACGGAGGGGGGATGCTCATAAAGTTGTTGCCTTATGCGGTAATCTTCAATCCAATATAAGACCCCTCATGTTGGCCTCAGACGTACATTTGTCGGGTCAACCAAATGCTTTGATTTGTAATTTATTTTTCCTTTTATTAGCTGCATTTTGTCACGTTCTAAACTTGCAGTTGCATTCATATCCTTCATTAGGTTGCAAAATCAGTGCAACCAGCACAGAGCAGCGCAGCTGTGCCAAGCACCGCATCCGATCCTCATCCAGCAGAATCTGCTGGTCATAGGCCCGAAAATCTGCTCAGTTCTGGAAATGACCGTGATGCTACACCTCCCTTAAATGGTCAAGAACAGTTGCCACACATTGATGGAGAAGGGAGGGGAAAGAAAAGAAGTTCAAATGTGGGAAGAGGTGGGAGGGGAATCATGGTTTTAGGTAAGGGAAGAGGAACTCCTGGAACTGGCTGGACTGGTGCCGGGTTTGATGTGGATGGCAGGGCGTGAGCTAAGGATCAATGTTGGCTTGGGATGGATGGATAGTAGGGCAAGGATTCTTTCAAACAATCAGGTTTCTTCTTTTACCCATCTTTTTTTCAGTGTATGTCTTCCCGTACTGATATCATTCTTTTTTTACTGTTTCCTTTTGATGTGAGGAGATCTGAGCTGTAATCTGTCCTTTACTACTTTGGACAATAGATTATTGTAGCGAGCATGCATATATTGATATAGATTTAATGTCCATTGATGATAAAGGAGTATTTTTAACTGCATATCCATATTTGCTGACGAATTCATGTTTGTTGGTGATATTAATTGGGGTGGGAACGCTCAGAGTGAGTATTTGGCCTATTCTTTCATCTGGGATGTGACATATCCTGTGTTTTTGTAATTACTTTTGCTGTTTTGACAATTGAGATAGCTTAGCCTTCTATTAAGTGATGCGTGATGCGGTTGAACTTAAAATCATGGACAATTGCAATAACAGTGGAATATCTTTTGAAAGGTTCTTTTTATTATTTTGGGTGCACGTGCATGAATGCAATATGCGTGAGGGTAAAAATAAAAGAAATTACTAGAAAAATCACCTTAGATGTCCAGTGCACTAAAAATGCCCTCATACTTTCTCTGTAACAGTATAGGCCCTCCCGCCATTTTTTTACTTTCACGATATCGTCACTCGTTTCAGTTGAAGAAAGAAGAAGAGAAGATGGATGATATTGTCGCTCAAATAAAATTGAAAATTGGCAAGAAGACCTTTATTGCCACATAGAATCCATGAGGGCATTTTTGGTGCACCGGACGTCTAAGATGATTTTTCTGTTAATTTCCTCATAGAAGTAAGTTAGATACTATTCTATTGATTTTTTTAAATTGAAAATTAATCTTTGAAATTGACTCCTTTTTTGTTTTGTGTGTAATTTAACACTAACATGTATTAAGTCGTTGTAATGCATCTTCATGGCTGCTTAAAACTTAGGAGTTTGGTCGTAGTGGGTTTCTGACGTTGGAATCTAGCTGTTGTCCACAGTCTAAGCATTTCTTAGAGTGGGAAATACTTCACAGGGTCTAAGAAGGTTTGCATGACTTGTAAGTAACTTGAATGAAGTTTGTTTGCGGCATTTTCCTCAGTCTTACTATAAAACAATACTCTTAGCTGAAGACGAGCTTGGATTTAGCACTAGATTCTCCCATCCGCTGTTGCCTTTTCCCTCAGCCCCACTTAGACGAGACCTGGATATTCATTCACTGTGTTAGTCGATAACGTTTTCTTCTTCCCTTCCTTTCAGGTCGCCTAGATATTAGGAATGGGATGAGATTTACATTAGCACAATTTGCATTTGTGAATTTTACCTATGTAAATTTTACATGTGAATCACAGAACCGTCTTTATTTAGAAGCACCATTTCCATGACTCACGAGCAAACATTCAACAGTTTGGATTGCAGTTACTCGTGTAATATTCTTTATATACCTCAAAATCTACAGATGTTTCAAGACATGAGATTACACGTTGAAGGGATTAATTGGTCAATTAGAAGTTTGTAAACGTCTCAGATTGAGAATTCGGATCCCTATAAGGACTAGGAGTCATTAAAAAAAGGTGGTGTAGGAATTTGATTCACCAACCTAAAGTGTCCTGTGCACTGGCACCCTCTCTGGTTGGTTGGTGCGTAATTGTTTCACACACTTTTCAAGTGTAAAAGATTTTATATGAAAATGGTAAGTACAAATGAAGGTATGTATGCGAGAAGGGCTTGTCATCTTGGCTGCCACATCTTTCCGCTTATGCGGGCTGTCTTCTTGTATGTGTATAGGTTCTCTCTTGGGTCCAGCCCCCTTTAGCTGACTGATCTTTGGAAACTGCTGCCCAAGAAAACCTACTACTGGGAAAGCGATCCTAAAGACTTGGAATGCATGGAAAACCATATCAGTTGCAAGCCCAGTTGCAAGCCCAGTGCTTATTTGTTTTCCTATGTGCTACAGCAAGCTGTCGATTCTCTAATTTGACTGGCGTTGGCGGTTCTTTCACTTTCAAAGGATCCGAGGAAATTTTTTATTAGGCCATCAACAAAAGCAAAATCCCCACGATATTTCTATTTTAGAATTATTCTTATTTTAAAAGTATTAGTACTAGTAGTAGTTCACGGGCAAAAAAAGTACTCTCTTTCTCTCTCTCTTGATCGAAAAAAGTACTCTCTTCTTTTAAATGGCAGTAGTTATGTACTGCCGGAAACAGTTCTGGCATTGATGGGATTTCACAGCTGGCCTCAGGAACCTGATTCACAGCTTACTGGAGTGGTATTTGGCTGCAACTCCTTTTTAGGCCCTTTGGTCATTGGTGCAACATATTTTAGAGAAGGAAAAATATTGAATAGATTTTCCTAAACAAAAGACAGTGTGCAATCTAATTTCTTATGTGAAGACAGAAGAGTAGGATGCTGGATACCTCTCTCTTTGGCGAAAATGGAAATTAGCAACCAACAAAATCCTCACTTTACAATTATAAATCCGATGGGGAAAGTTGGACTCGTGTTTTTTTATCTTACGCAAAATATATCCCACAAAAATAGATTTTTTTTTAAAATTTTATATAGAGTTTGTTTGCACCGGAACTGGCTCTATCTTTATGTGTAGTAAACGGGGCTTGCACGAATGTGCCCTAATCTAGTTATGAACATTGAACAATAGTCAAATCAAGGGCTCACGAATGTGTCTAGATTTTTAATGGGGAAAAAAAATCTAATTTGGGGAAATGCAGGGGAATCCGAAGTTGCGTGGGGGTTGAGGCCAGAGGGAAATGGACTAATGCAGATGTTTTCTCGTCAGCTTTGAAAAGACCCTCTTTTGTCTTCATTGTCATTCGCATGTGGAGTTGTGGAAACATCACAGCCGCTTGTTACCCGAAAATAGAAGGTCTGAAATGCATCAACATGTTTAATCATGGTGCGACGACTTTGGCGGGCCATAATTTGAGGGTTGTTTGGCCACTGGTTTTTCCAACTATATATACAGAGTGGGCCTGCCTTTTAAGTTTCCATAGTGGCCCCCACAATCCCTAAAGACTTAACTTTTGAAATTACACTAGTCATCCAATGAATTGGCGGTACTGTTTGGCAATTTACTATGAAATTAAAAGTGATGTAAAATATCAATAAATAAAATAAAATATAAGAAAGTTATGATAATATTTTATAAAAAGTAAGTGTTTTTTTTTTGTCATTTAATAGAAAGAAAGTTTTTTCTTGACCTTTTTTTTATAAAGGAGGGAATTTTGAAGATAAATACTTTTGATGTGATCTCTTGTCTAAAAAATAAAGGCTTTACATTACTTTTATTAACCTAGTAAATTGTCAAATGAAAAATGATAATAAATATTACCATTATTAATTTCTAATACATGAAATTTCCATCAAAATTCTCACAAACAGATCCCCATCACAATGATTCAAAATCTGGGAGTGAGGGCTCTGAGCCGTGCTGGACTGACCCTCAAGGTAATGGACATGGCATGGTACAATCCCGGACACGGCACGTCCCAGCCCAAATATACATGCCATGCCTAAATATACCGCAAAAGTCTAAATGGCCTGATGGGAGTGGCTTGAAAAGTGGCCTGACTCCATCAGGCCATGTAAACGGCTCAGATGTACCTAGTTGGGATCCAACTACATGGAGGATTCCAACTCCCATCATGTTGGGTACTTTCGTCCAAACCCTATTTACAATGATCACCATTTGGCCGGATGGGTAATTGCTGTCGTCATCCAGTTGTCCATTTGTAAGGCCCAAACAATTTTCCTAATTTGCCACCAATGGACCCATCGACATCTATCAGTGAATTTTTACTTCCCCCCATGGATCAAATGAATAGGATCGTCCCTTGAAAGGACTGAGTCCCAACGAATCTCTGGATCATTAAATTTAAACCATTGATAGCGACGATCACAAGATCCATCAGATTTCCAAGCCACTGGCCACATCCACACTTACCCAAAACTGGAAAGAAACAAGCAATGGACAAAAAGCAGTTACTTATTTTTAAATCAAGTCAGAGGACACCGAGCAACCACCGATCAACCCCTCCATGCCTCCAGTTGAGTGTGATTTGAAGCCACGTCCAAATGTCCAAAACCGACTTTAATTCCCACACGCATCTGTTCCTTCCCATTTTACCCTTCCTCCGCGACTTCTGGAATCTCATTCTCTCTCTTTCTTCAGTCTTCAATTGGAAGCAGAGCTGCAGAAGCAATAAGAGCAAAAGTTAAAGCAAGAACGAAAGCAAAGAAGAGCCTTCTAAGCATCTTCTTTAGCTTTTTGTATTTATTCTTTTCATTTCTATCTTCCTCTTCAACAAGTTTTTCTTCTTTCTTATTGGACTTTGTTTATTATATGCTTCTTCTACTTGTATAATACTTGTTGAGAGATGGCTTTCGTGGCTCTCTCTCCCCTTCCCACACATACAAAACCATGTTTTTATGATAGAAAGAGCTCTCCCTTCCATTACCCAAGCAAGAACAGGGCGAAGAGACAACGATCCATCGTTCCGGTACTGAGTTATCTCTTTTTTAAGTGCTTTTTCTTTCTGGGGTGTTCTCTTTTTTCTTGTACAAGTTGTTGGTGTGGAAGAGAAGAGCTGTTTCTAAGGTGGGTGATGATTTGATGGCAGGTTGCTAGGCTTTTTGGGCCGGCTATCTTTGAAGCGTCGAAGTTGAAGGTTCTCTTTCTAGGTGTGGATGAAGAGAAGCACCCCGGAAAGATTCCGAGAACATACACGCTTACGCACAGTGATATTACTTCGAAGATAACGCTTGCCATCTCTCAGACCATCAACAGAGCACAGGTAAGAAGAGATCTTTAGTCTCTCACTCACCCTTTTGTCCTTACCATGGCTTTGATTCTCTACTTTGGCTCGGCATTAGTTTTGATGAGTTTTGAACCCCATCAACCCAAAAATACACAACAAGACAAAGAAAACAAAACAACAATAATAATAATAATAATAATAATAATAATAAGAAGAAGAAGAAGAAGAAGAAGAAGAGGAAGAAGTAACAAAAAGTGGTGCAATTGATTTGGATTTGATTATTTGATGAATTAGATTGAGTTCTACTAGTTTCTGTTTGATTCAATCGATTGAGAACATACCCGACAGATTAAGAGGAAAACATGATGAAAAGAATTATCAGCAAAGATTCATTTGAAATTGGATTGAGTTTTGTCATTTGAATTTTGAGGTACTTGTCGGTCAGCTGGATGGAGATTTATTTGTATTGGACTAAAAACAGATTCTGTCAAATTTGTAAATTTAAACATACCAACCCAAAAAGAGAAGTGTAAAAAGAAAGGGGAAGAGGCAGTGGTACATGGAGAGATCTATTTGAATTGGATCGAGTAAGATGTTGATTTCTTAGAAGTGAAAAAAATGATAAGGTTGTTTATATTGCAGTTACGAGGATGGTACAACAGATTACAGAGAGACGAGGTGGTTGCGGAATGGAAGAAGGTCCAAGGGAAGATGTCACTCCATGTCCACTGTCACATAAGTGGAGGGCATTTCCTCTTGGATTTTATTGCTAGGCTCAGGCACTACATCTTCTGCAAGGAACTTCCTGTGGTATGCTATCTTTCTTCCTCTAATCATCTCTTCTTTATATAAAGAACAACCTACTTCCATAACTCAAGGAAAAGCACCAAAGAATCCTTTTTTTTTTTTTTTTTCACTCTATGATAGAAGTGAGCAGGGGAAGATCTTTGGCTTTAGTTTTGGACCATATTTAATGATAAGATAAGATGATAGAAATAGAGGAACATATATTGATTTTAGAATTAATTCAAACCTTTTGAATTTTCATGAATTGTGGAGGATTGGATTGCCCAATCTTCCCACCAGTGGAACCATATAAATATAATTGATTTCCAGTCCTGTATCTGTCATAAAGCAAACTCAATCCTCTGTTTCTCATTTTGTTATTGAGAAAACAATAGGATAATGTTCAATTGACCATATATATTAAAAAACTTGGGGGCCAACCTTTGGTGAACCAAATTGATCATTTGATGGCCAGTCGTGGATGGAAATCATTCGCGACTAATTTCACTTGTGATCTTCATGACCGTCTGATCCCCTGTTTTGTGGACTATTAAATGTTATTTTCAGTTTGTTCTTGAGCAAGGTATTGTTGATTCCATGATGGCCCCACTAGAACAGAGTCTTGTATTTACTAGATCAAAGTGGAGGGCTCTCGTGTTATTATTCTAGTTATTGATCTAACAGTGCATGCTTTGTATGATATAATAATCAGGTCTTGAAGGCCTTTGTTCATGGAGATGAGAATCTCTTCAGCAATTACCCAGAACTGGAGGAGGCACTTGTTTGGGTCTACTTCCATTCCAATCTCCCAGAATTCAACACGGTGGAGTGCTGGGGCCCACTCAAAGATGCAGTTGCTCCTCGCCCGGACTTGATGAAAGATCAGTTCTCCTCTCCGAAGAGCAGCAATTGGGAGCGACCACTGCCATGCCAAGCGGACTGCACATGTTGCTTCCCTCCAATGAGTTTGATTCCATGGCCACAGGACTTTGAAGTGGACAACAAGACCTCCTAACACAGCTTACACCAACAGCAGTCATGAATGATGATTGGTTGTTATTTGTTACATTTTATTATATATATCTATTGGCTAGGATTGTTGTTAGAGGGACCAAGCTATATTGACTTTACCACTTGTAAATCATGTAAATAGAACTTTCTTCATGTCTCCCATGTCATGCTGCTACAAGTGAACGTTCTTCTGATTAAATTACAAAGCCTGCTTGTTTCTGGAATTTGATGGTCAAGTCCGGATTGCCTTCTCATATTCTCATCTTGTCCTCATGGTTTATTCTTGCTTTTCCTACGGTAGGCATGATAATGGCATGGACACTATAGAAAGATTTTCTTCTGAGACAGAAGAATGAAAAGCTGTGACCCCAGCACCATCCCAACACATTACTAGCCACCTACTTGACTTTCTTGTTGCTGCTTGTTCCAGTGTACTCATATCATACACGGATACACCACAAGTGTAACAATTTTGCCAACTTTCACTTTAGTATGAGTGATTGATAATCAATCAGATTTTGGTCTAAATATAATCGAGGACAATGCGCATTCAAATAGTTACTCAGGAAATGTTTTCAACCAAATGTGCATTCCCCACATTTTTTGTACATAAAAGTCAACCTTGTTTTCAACTAAATACATTACTACCTACCTACTTGACTTAGTTGTGGCGGCTTGATCTAATTTACTAATGTCATGCCCCAAATATAGACTTTTCCAATTTTCACTTTATTCAAGAGTAGGAAAAACATAATGTTGGGCTTGTTAAAAAAATGTTATTAGCATGCATAATCAATACAACAGTGTAATATTTTTTAGTAGAAAGAGAAAAGTGTAATTGTTGAAACATTTTGATCATCTTCGCAAGCTGGATTAAGCAAAGAACAGCCTCACATAAGTTAGAACAGCCTTGCAAACTTGATAGTCTCTCTTTCACTTTCAGGTGAAAGTAGGTATCTTTCGGGTATGAGTAGGTATCTTTTGGTGAGGTTTGGTGAATGATGTCAGCCCTAGTTGAGAAAATAGGTGGATGTTGGGTGGTGTGGGCAGTGTTCAAGTGAAAAAGTTAAATAATAAAATTGAGTTTTTTAAGATCTTATATAAAGGGTTTTTCGGATCTCACGGGTGCGACTGCACCCGCATACTAATGCCTGGGTCCGCCACTTGTTGGGACTGAAAGACAAGCCTTGAAAAGTTTTTCAGTTGCAATTGCTCGGATGATCTTTTAAGGTGCTTGAAGTTGAAGGGGCATTGGGTTACTTGGATCACTTACCTGTAAATACTAATGTGACCTTTTGTGTATCAATAACAGACACTTTTAACCAAAAACTCAGAAATCACATCCAAATGGGCAATGAGATGTAGAAAACCTAAATGTAGAAAAGTAGAAAAGTAAAAAAGTAAAAAGGATTATGTTCTCACATACTAAAGTTACCTTATGTTAGTGTATATTGGGTCGGTCGGGTCCCGGGTCCACGGGTCTGAGCTACTATGGATCCGGAACCAGACCCATTTAGGTATCGGTTCCAAAAAAAGGATCCGGAACCGGAACCATTTTCTTATCGGAACCAAAATAAGGACCCAGACCCAGATCCTAACATGTCAGAACCTTTGGGTAATCGGATAATCGGGGACCCATTTACAACCCTAGTATTGCGGGGTCATGTGTGTGCCTGGAAATTGGTCTTGTTGGTCAAATACCCTGCTGACACCTTGTAAAAAAAAATGCCTTCCCTATCATTTTCTCACCCCAAATCTACTAATACATCTTAAAGATATTAAAGCACAAATAAATATGTTATTTGTTCAGGTATTTCAGAGCCACATAGATTCAGATCCAAAACAAAATCCGTATTCAGACCAACTTAGAGGACTGAGGCCTAACTCTTTATGTCCCGATCTAATTTAATCATGGACTTGGGACCTGTACCAAACTTTCTGATTAGGTCCGTGTCCATGCAACCTCAAGGGGTAGTTCAGTTGGCCTAGGACCAAGGTTTGCACCCGAAGATTATAGGTTCCAAACAGCACTAGCACACTGAGGCTACAGGAGAGTTTATCCGGCTTTTCTCTTACCCGTTTGAACCCTCTTATAAAAAAAGAAAAAAAAGAGAGTTCCGTATGGATGGAGATCATTGCACACATGTGGACCCCATACAAATATACTGAGAATGGGGAAATTCGGATGACTCAGCACCACATGGGATGTTGGATCCACCTTGACCTATTCCACTTAAGTCGATGGTCCTTCCGTGCACGTGAATCACGCCCCTACGTGCTGCTTTTGTTGGTTGCTTTCCTTTTTATGCAAGTAACTTCTTTTATCATCAGGCCTGGCCTGGCCACATGAAAAGATGAGATCTGCAATGGTGAAGCAAGCCAAAAGAAAAAAAAAAATCAAGCTGAGGAAGTTGACAGAGACTTGCTTGAGCTTGAGCTTGACCTTTGGCTTAAAAGTGCATAACAAGCTTAAAACTCAGTCCTAACAAATAATAATATATGGTCACTTTCTTTGTTTGCCAACTCTAGTATTAGAGTTAAGTAAGTTAAAGCACCCATTTCTAAAATAAAAGTCCCATTAAAAGCACTTTAAATCAAAACTTTTACAATGTTTTTAAAAAAAAAGTAAAAAAAAAAAACTTATTTATCCACTAAAAGATAAAAAAAAACTCCACAATCAATATAAAAAGTAAAAAAAATTCTATAATAAACAACTAAAAATAAAATATTATCATAAATCACTTATATTTTATTATTTTTTTTAAATAATCTTTACTTCACCTAACTCCATTAGTAAAGCCCCCAAACAGCTAATAACGTGATTAAAGGTAATGTGAGAGGTAACTTTCTCACCCTTTTGATGCTAACTCATTTGATTATGATATAATCATTTGATGTCGAGAAAAATTCAATGGTGATATTCTAATACATGTTTATTGAACTGAATCCATTGACAAGATAAGATGGAACCTAGCCGAGCAGAACAAGCCTAGCTTTAGTTTAGCACATAAATAATTGGGCTGGCTTCTTAAAAAATCATTACTGGGAATGTAATGAGTGTGGATTGGCAGTGAAGCCATGAGCTTTGAATCCACTTTTCTACCAGATGCCACATCCTTTGCCTTTAATTCGGACGTTTGCAAGAATGATATTGTTGCCGACAGTGGATGTAATTACTGAGATTTTACTGCTAGGGCTCCTTTTTGTGGGATCAAAGTATCAAAAAACTCCTCACACCACCTCTCCGGAAGAATTGAACTAAAATTTCCAAAGTGACAACGCACTGCCACTGATGGACCAAAATTCCACTGAGCAATAAAAAATCACTTATTTTTTGAAATGTGACATCTTGATTTTGACTAAATCTGATTCGATTTTATGTCTATATATTGTTGGTAAAGTGGAAATTAATCCAATTATAGTTGTGTGCACCATTGAATTTTGAAAAAAAAAAACCTTGTATATCAAGGTTATTTTAACATCCAAAGAAATCCTATGGATCTTTCACATTGGCCCCTCCAAGAAATTTTTAATTTTATAGCGGCCCCCCTAAGGCAAAATTTCTGATTTTACTCCTACAAATGTGCCACATATCCCTCTATGTAGAAATTAAAAATACTCAAGGATCTATCCGTGGTTGTAGTGAAAAAAAAAAAAAAAAGTCCAAATGTGAAACTTCATGGAAAGTAGGCCTGTCGGTGTCACTTGAAAGTTGAAATTGAATTGGTTGTTGGAACAATGTTTCCTGGCTCACATTGCATCTTGTATTCTCCTCGTGTAAAAATGAAAAGCCCAGCAAGCAGTCTGCAACTCTGCATGCACTGTCAGTTCAGTCTGTTGAGTGTTGTCCCACACTCTGATACTTCCACTCCACCCGTTTTCATGGGAAATAAATGTGACATTTTTAGTTGGGTTCAGGCTTTCCACGTTCCGCTTTTAGGCCTGTCAAGTGTAAGTACCGGCCATTTGATTTGACCAAGGGGCCTAGACCAGCCTGGCCTGTCAAAGCCCACAAAAATGAGGGCCCTTATCTTGTCTAGATTCTAGATGCACCAAGGATAAGGACAAGATTAGACTCAATTTTGAAAAGCCCACCACCTTGAGGGCTGGACTAGGGCAAGACCAAGCCCAGCAAACCCAACCCCTGGCCCATTAATATAATGTGTGTATGTCCTTTTGTCCATTATCTATGTGATCCTCACACAAATATGTGTTTGTATAAATTTATGAATTGATCTTTCTAATTAAATATACATGAATATTTTTCATCTACATATATAATCAATTTCAAGGCCTATTCGATAATGAATTCTTCTGTATTCCAATTTTATGTAAATAAATAGGGCCCATGTCATCAATGATTTCCTACATATTCCAATTCCATGCAAATAAATAAGTCCATTTGACAATAAATTTCTATGTATTCAGATTATATCCAAACAAACGAGTCCATTTGTACAAACAGGGCCATCTAAATCGGTAGCTTCTTATCTATTCCAATTCCATGCAAACAAAAGAGGCTTTTGAATCAAATACTCCATATGTATTTCAATTCCATGTGACCAAATGAACCCATTCATCAATGAATTTGGATGCATTCCAACTCCATGTAAATAGACGGCCCATCATTTCATCCAAACAAAAAGACTCATTTGATAATATATTCCTATGTATTCAATTCCATGCAAACAAACAAGCCCCCATTTGACAATGAATTCTCATTTATCCAATTCTTTAAAGATAAGCGATCACATTTGAATAAATAGGTTTCAAATCCATGCAAAACAAGAAGCCCATTTGAATGTATCCATAACTGATAAGAAGGGAAAATGAATTTTACTTCTTCAGGTTTAAGGGCTTAGCCCTATGACATCCTTAGTTCATCCCTTTTAGAGCCTTTAGTTTTAATAAGGATTATGAGGATGAGGATGAGGATGCTGATGTTAATGGCTTTTTGTTAAAATAGCATGACAATAAAATGCAAATGAAGAAACATGAGATATTACACAGATGACACACTTCGTTTTTAAGTGTTCAAAGTTTGACGGTTTTTTTTTTCTTTTTTGCTATCGAGGGTTTCCAACCCTGTGGGCTGGACTAATCCCTTCACGCCCAGAGGAAAGCCGTGTAAACACTCCTGTGGCCCCAAGGTGGTAGCACTAGTGGACTTAACCTTCGATTCTTGAAGAAGGGAGAACCGGGGTCGATATCAAGACTTCTAGCTCCGGAAGATAGAGGAACCGTGGTCCTGACCACTCGGCCAACCCCTTGGAGTTAAAGTCTGATGGTTGCACATGGTGTAAATTTGCAGCAATAGAATGCAATGATAACTAATTTGTAAAAGTTAAACAACTAAAATTAGGGTCCATGTCAAGAGTGAGGTGGGTGTTTGGATATATGCTTGGCAATCTCTACAAATTTCACCAGATTAATTAGAGTGGTAAATCTTACAAAGAGTTTCCCTATATTAGCTATATAGCCAACCATAGGGCAGCCTCATATAGGCATATAGCTAGGTTA
This sequence comes from Litsea cubeba, assembly GCA_012931725.1. Classification (NCBI taxonomy): domain Eukaryota; kingdom Viridiplantae; phylum Streptophyta; class Magnoliopsida; order Laurales; family Lauraceae; genus Litsea; species Litsea cubeba. Next base: position 67,865,791 of record CM022951.1, read on the forward strand.
TCAGGTGAGGCTACCACATTCTGGGCTAATACACAGGATGTTACGAGCTTTTTCGTTTGCATAGGACACAAAAGAAATAAGTACCTAGGAACCAATGCTATAATTGTTTAAAAATGAATAATCAAGGTGAATACACAAAATCTGAGTATCAAATAACATCCTCTTTAGTGGAAAGTAAATTAAGAGAAAATGAGAAATAAATATTGAGACCATCACCCTAGTAATTAAAATCTTAGGAATGTCAAGGTCAAGCATTGCTTCCTTGTACCCTTCACCCCCATTATATTCACACTTCAGCTCTTTAATATTTCTTGGACTAATGCATTTGACCATGAATTCCTATGTACTTCAATACAAACAAAACTGGCCCTAATCTCGGTTTTGTTCAAACATCAACAATTCTAGAGGGGCATTCATAATCCATTAAAGCTTTCTTATCATCTACTGGTTAAACCATTTCTCTAATTTCTTCCTCCCAAGAACATACAACATCATGAATCCACTACCAATCATCGGCCCCAATCAAAACTAAAGCGACGTACTTCAGTCCAATCAAGCAACCATCAGTCCAAATCTCCGTTGTCGCAGTAACTTGTCGAACCAAACCCACCCGCTTATACATAAGCTACACATATCATTGCTGGCACGATCACCACCCCCACTCTAGTAACCAATCGTCTATTCCCATTCCAAACCATCAAACCTCATATTGGCACCATGATTCTTGCTGCTCTCCCAGTCCAGTGCTCAGCTATCACGTTCCTCTATCAAATGGTTTTCTTTTTCAGCGAAAGGAAGTTCTTCAATCAAAACAGAGACACTCTATGGAATAGTTGCTTGAATAAATGTTAGCCGGTTGTCGTAGGAGCTGATAGGGAAAAGATAACATTGAGAGAGATGAGAAATATGGGAGGATGATAATGAAGATGATAGGAAGCCTACTGGGAGAATGAGAAGAAGAGAGAAATGGAGAGATTGTATTAGTTTTGAGAAGAGGGATGGGGCGCTTTCGAGAATGGGTTTTAAAGGAAAAGCCCCGTCAAATGGAAGATTGGAGATTAAAATATGAGTGCTGCTATTAGAACACCAAATTTTTCTTTTCAAACACAAATTCTCTTTACACACATTCCTATAATTTAAAAAATACATTAGTTCTTTTCACACACAATAAAATTTCCTAAACTACCCATCCCTCCATTTTCCTCTTTTTTCCCACACACATCCTCATCTCTTTCTTCCCACACACATCCTCATCCTTTTCTTCCCTTTCTCCGGCGTTCCTCCGGCATTCCTCCGGCGTACCAGTCCGCTCCACTATCTCCACAATCCTCTGGCATTCCCTTTTTCCTTCACCATTTATTCTTCTTTCCCATCTCTTCTTTACCATTTTTTCCAACTTAGATTATCTTTTTTTTCATGGAAACTTGTTATGGGGATAGATTCTCATTCAATGTAAGTTTTTAAAAATAATGTTAGTGTTTTTTCATGCATTTGGGTGCGTTTTATCCATCGTCGCAAGGGTATTAGAAATCGCGACTCTGTTCGGTCTTTCAGGACCGAACATATTGCATATGTTCGGAAGTACAGGACCGAACAAATGCCTTTTGTTCGGTCCTGTACTTCCGAACATATGCAATATGTTCGGTCCTGAAAGACCGAACATATCGGGAACCTGCAACTCGTTCCAGGCGAGAAAATTTTTTAAAAAAAGAGGCATAAAACTGATTGAAAGTCACCATTTGATTATTGTTTTCTTCTTTCATTGCACATGAAATCCTTTAGTTATAGAATGAAAAAAGATAAAGTACAAGAAGAATGAAAGATGAAGGAGATGGAGGAAGATGTGTTGCCCAAAGAGCATAAAATGGAGAAAGATGAGTTGCCTTTTGAGTTTTTTTGGAAAGTGGAGAGTGAGATGGGTGGGAGGGAAGAAGATGAGCTTATGTGTGAAAAGTGGGCAATGGATATTTTGGTCATTTCATAAAGGGGTAAAAATGTAATTAAAAAAAATCAAATTCCTTGTGTTTGAAAAGAAAATTTTGGTGTTCCAATAGCAGCACTCTAAAATATACTGGGTCCTAATGAAGCAGGAAATCATCAGCTTTTTAGTATATTTTCTACAAAATACTCTAGTTATATTACTTTCTACTTCATGAGCTCTCCTCTTGGTGAATTCAAACCATTTTGAATCCTCCCAGTGAATGGGTATGCATTCAAATATCACATTCTTTGCCATCATACAGCATTGGATAGAGCACCTAAACACAAGATAGGTGGCATGTTTGATCCAACAATAAATAGTGACTTGGGCTAAACTTTTTATTAATCGAATGGTAAATGTCAGGTTAATTCTAAGTTTCCATCTCAACTAGATGGATCATGCCAGGAATTATTGCATCTAAATGTTAACATATCAGGCCAGAGTTTAATATAGATGAAGATGTATGTGTATTTCACTCAATCTTAGTTGTGGCCTTTCTAATTTTTGTTGAATTCCTTGGAACTCATAGGCAGGGGGATTTTGTCCAAGGTTTATTGAGGTGCAAGAAGGGAAGAGATCCATTTAAGGCATCAGCTTCATTAATCCAGTTTATTATTGAAAACCGTTGGCAAACATTTATAGTGAAGGAATATATTTTTTATGATCCCTCCCTCATACATCTCCACCTTCAATTCTTTACTCTTTAGCCCCATTCATAGGACAAAGCCTACACTTCAATACATAATACAAAAATGGGCCCTTGATTCAGACTTGTAGGATATTAGTATGGATCACAGAGAAGATGAGCCAAACTTCTAGGAGCTAATTGCATCAGGTGAAGCGTGGGCAATCATTTCTCATCAAAATGGAGATTTTATCCTCGGCTGTGAATCACATACTGCAAACGGAATATGTCTGGATTCTTTAACAACAGGTGGAGATATAATTCATACCAGCCATCACGAAGGTGGAAAATCAAACTTTTTAAGAGGATAATGTCAATTACTCTTCTTTGCTTGTGCAGAGGCTGCTGAGTGCTGACCCATCACAAGATCATCCTCGCCACCTTATGGCAAGTTCACCATTTCCGCACCGGTTATATTAGGAAAGGACTTTGATCAGGGGTGAAAATCTACTAGGGTCAATGTTGGCGATCAACAGGGGCCCTCAAATTTCTCATCACTTAATAGGAAAGGGTTTCCCTCATTTCACTGAGAAAATGAATCCAAGCATTGGATGGAGAAGTTGAAGGACTTCAGCAACCATCATCCTTGACCCAACACTTTCACCACCTTGTTCCAGATATTATCAATTCTCCTAAATGATGAGTGTCATGCGAGAACCAAATTTTCTAATAGAAGATAAAAATCAAAGCAATGCAAGCACAACTAGGAAGTCTTTTGCAGTAAGATGTTTCTATGAAATGTACTTTAAATCACAAATTTATACATGCAAATGGGTGATATGTTCTCAGTCTTACTATTAAATTACATTTATAAATAAAAATCTGTTTAAAAAGTGCAAACTATAGCTTGTGATAAAATATCGCTCACCATATCACTTATGACTTGAGAGACAACTAGGAAAATCTGGACAGAAGGACCTGCATCAGGGCAATGCATTTAATTAGAACTTGGATTGGAGTCGGACTTACTTGACTCATAAATAAGGCCAACAGTCTAGATTTGGACCTGGATATTGGGATCTGAATCCGGATCCGGGTTGATGCAGCCCATTGATAGGCCTATTTGGAGCTTACAAGAATGGGACTCGGATGTAGTATAATCAAAGTTAGGAGTAAATTGAACTATATCTTTGCCACAGTGACATCATATTCTAACTTGGTGGTGTCAAGATCACTGCAATCCAATGGTGAATTCATTTTGGATGAGTGACTCTGGATATAGTAATGCTCAAGGATATGATGTTAAACGCATGAGGTGCTGAGAAATAAACAAATTGCATTTTTACGTACTCATAACCACCTGTTAATGAAGTCCTATTTAAAGTGAAAGTGGGAACGTAGAAATGCTCAAGAAGAGCGCAAGAAGATAAGGAGAAACGAAAAAAGTGCATTCATGTTCATTAGCAGCTGAATTCCAGACATATTTGCCGAAGAGTCCAATCAAACTTACCAGTGCTTGAGATTATTGATAGACTGAAAAACAAAGAGATTTAAGAGAAATGAGCCAATCCTGTCATTTGAACATATTGACCCCATGTCTGACCTAGATGAAACCCACATTTGCTTGATCTAATCCGCTCGTATCACATGCCTTACCTTGATAGAAACTAGCCTAAACTTCAGTTAACGGTAGTTACATATACCACTGATTGTTCTTTTTTGAAAACATATAATTATGACCGCACTTCTGAGCTCAATGGTACATCTCCAGTGGAGTGAAATTTGGGCCAATGCCAATGCATATGGGGCATGTGATATGAGCAAGTTCGCCACAGAAGTCAAATCAGGTGGTTAGCAAAGGTCAGTAGTAAAAAGTTCCTAGATCACACTATGAAGATAGTGTCAACATATAAATACTCGTACCTTTACTTGATGACTATCATGTAGCAATGCGCATAGCTTTGCAAGGTATCTGTGCAATCCAACAGCATTCCTGTCCTGTTTAACCAAAAGGGCTCACCCAGCGCAACGGTAGAGTTGCTCCTTTGGTGACCTCGAGGTCACGGGTTCGAGGCGTGGAAACAGCCTCTTTGCAAAAATGCAAGGGTAAGGCTGCGTACACATGCGCCCACCCTCCCCCTACCCCCGCTTAGCCGGGGAGCACTTTGTGCACCGGGTGAGCCATTTTATCCTGTTTAACCAAAAAAAAAACCGGGCCCGTGAACCTACAGATCTGATTTGAGGTTTACAAATTCCACTCTTGCATATTTTATTGGAACTTTTTCTAAGCATTCTGCAAGTTCAAAGTAATCTTTTGTTTTCCTCATATATGAAACAATGTTAGTGCATTTACTTTTTCTTTTAAAAAAAGCAAAGGAAAAACAGTGTTGATCTGCAAAAGATGCTAGAACCTTAAAACCTTAAAAATCAGGGTTTTAACAGTTTTACAGGATTGTAAGAATTGATCTCAAAGTGGCTACAAATGTCAAATTGGAGTATCTCTATCACTGCATTCATGTTTCTTAATAAGGCAGTGATCAGATAAGGATCTAGTAAAAAGAAAATTGAATGATTCCTGACCCATGGGTATGGATAGTAGGTAACATCAGGCATGTGACATGTACAAATGGTGTCATGGTCTGGTGATCCAGACTGCTAATCTGCTGGGCCCATGCAATGTGCCATACCCATTAAGTCTTTCAGAACAATTCCAACACCTCTAATGATACTGAGCAAATAGACAGCTAAATAATAAACCCAGCATCAATCCACATGTGGTGTAAAGGAGGCCAAACATTGATGGCTAGTGCCCAATCAATGCCGTGGACCTCGTTTAGAACCCTGAACTCAGTTGTCCAATGGCATGAACCCAGATTTACACATAGACCAAGTTACCTGCACCTGGTTTACAAAGATCCAAATGAGCCCTAGGATTAAACTCAAGGCAGGGGGTGTACTGTGCACATCCTTGAGTGTGGAATCAAGTAATTCAGCACCCAGACAAAAGTATTATTGTGCCCAATTGACTGCTCAAATTTCCACAAGGAGTTCTTGATCATAACAATCTTCTTCTTTTTGTCACACCCACTCATTCTGCTACAGTGCTACTGGAGGTCTAACCGACACCTCAACTAACCTACATACAGGAGCATTTACATTAAAAACAAGCTAAATACAATAGCAGCTATCACTTCCAGCTATAACAACTACAGACAGACTTGAAAACATACATTAATACGTACATGTAAGAGTGAGACGTTCTCCAAAAGACATTGCTTTTCCATTGGCTTTTGGCACGGAATTCCAGTGGCACTAGAGAAAAAGGTAAGCAAAAGGGGTAGAAAAGCAAAACCACTCAATTCAATTCCCCAAGCATGTATAAAGTTCATTGATAATTGATTATAATGACATGGGTTTACCACCAAAAGCCCAAAATCAACAAATTTGAGCCCAAAACTTTACACTCTTTTCTGATATTCCTGAAATTAAACAAAAAATAAAAAGAAAAAAGATACAGAGCTGTTTCCCTCACCTCTCTTCCTTCCTCCTGCTAGTATTAGCAAAGAATTTTACAATCTGAAAACTCAGTAAGTAAAAAATTGGAGCAGTTTTGTATCACCATCAGCTTTCCTTCTTTCCAGTATTACAACTGTCTGCGTAATGGCCTTCAATGAAAGAGGACTTTGAAAGGCAAGACATTGACACTTTCAAACTGTTAGATGGAACAGTGTTCATGAGAAATCCATATCTGGGCCAGTTTCAATCACTCACCGAGCCTTCTTCCTGGGCTTGTATTTCCAAGCAGATGGTGGAGATGGAGAGAACTCCACAGGCAGGTGGGGCGCTTCAGACTGGCCGGAAAGCATACCCACCACCTGTTTTATACTCGGCCGCTGCAGCGGCGATCGCTGGAGGCAGAGCAGCGCGACTGTAATGCAGAGCAGCACCTGATCTCTATCCAATTCCTCAATTGCTGGGTCTACGAGGTCCAGGAGCTTCCCCCGGCGGGCCAGGTGGCGCGCCCAGGAGACGAGGTTGGCGCGCTCGAACTCAGACATTGGCGAGCCGGTCACCTGCAACGGCCGCCTTCCGGCGATAATGACGAGCAGAAGAACTCCATAGCTGTAGACGTCACACTTCTCAGAGGGCGGTCCGCCTCCACCGCACTCCGGGGCTATGTAGCAGACAGTGCCCCTCATGCTCGGGGTGCTGCTGAGGCCACAGCCGCCGCTCTTTGGGATCTCGCCGCTCATCCCGTCGACGCTGCAGCGGCGGCCGAATCGGAATTCTCCACTCAACCCATCCATCCACCAATCAATGCTGCTATGGCTCCTCTTCTTCTTCTTAATCTTCTTCACTGGAATTGATGCTTCTTCGTCTCTCTGCCACCAAAGCTCCCCTGCTTCACTAGTCTCTGCATTTCTCCTCTTCTTCTTCTTCGCCAGCTCCTCGCAAAATTCCTCCCTCCACCAAACCTTTGCGGGCCTGCACTTCTCCTTCTTCCTCCCTGCTTTCTCATCGTCCAAGCTTGCCCACCATTCCAATTGCCTTTGCTGCTGCTTCTTCTTCGATTTCTTGTTGATGGGGCTTCTGCTTTTTCCCTCTGCAATCCAATCACTGTTTGGCCTCTCCTTCCCAACCTCCTTTCCAATCCATTCCATCACATACTCCTTCACACCGCTCGAATCTGACCTTTCGACCGCCTTTCTCCGCTCCTCCTCCACACTGAAATTCCCCTCCGAAGCGCTCGCCTTCTCCAATGTCTCCGAATTCGACACTTCATCCGGCGACCGCGACAGCTCCACTGCAGAAATAGCATTCCCATTCCCATCTTCACAAAGTGTGTTCGTCGTCATGGTCGTCACACTCTCCGTCTCTTCTTCGAGCAGAGACTCGTCATCTGAAATCTGTTGGTGGTGGTGGTGGATTTGGGTTTTTTTCATCTCCGGCGATAATGAGACGTCAATGGTCAAATCGACGGTTTTGACTCTTGAGAGTCCGAAATCGGCGATTTTAGCAGAGAAATCGCAGTCGAGGAGGACGTTGCTCGGCTTGATATCGCCGTGGATGATAGGCGGATCGCAGGAGCAGTGAAGGAAGAGAAGGCCTTCCGCGACGTCGAGCGCGACGGAGAACCGGCGTTTCCAGATCATCATCTCCGGCCGACGGCTGTCGAGCAGCGCGTCCTGGAGGCTGCCGTTCGGCATCAGCTCATAGACGAGAAGGAGCCGGTCCCCGCGCCGGTGGTGGGAGTAGCCGATGAGAGACACCACTCGATCGCAGCCGTTGATCTGAGGCGCCAACGAGAGCTCGTTGTGAAACTCTCGGTCTCCTTGGAGGGAGCCGGTGTCCATGAGCTTGACGGCGAGGGGATGGTCGTAGGATGGGACGGCGGCGCGGTAGACTGAGCCGAAGCCGCCCTGGCCGAGCTTGTTGGAGGCGGAGAAGGAGGTGGTGGCGCGGCGGAGAGCGGAGTAAGAGAAGTGGCGGGGCTGGTTGAGGTCGGAGGTGGCAGCCCGGCGACGGGAGAGCTTTCGGAGCAGAAGGGCGAGGAGGAGGAGGATGATAGCGAAGACGGCGGAAGCGGCCGCGACGGGGAGAAGGAAGGGAGGCAGAGAGTGGCGGCGGTGTTCGAGGGGCGGCTGGGGAGGTTCTGGCTGGCGAGATGGCATGGTGAAAAGAAAATCCAAGGAAACTAATTTTCAGGTGAACAGAACCCAAACAAGCATGAAAACAAAACAGAGAGAGAAAGTATGTGGTTGTTGGCAAACTTTCGTTGAAAAGTGAAACCGAAGGAAGGAGCAAATGGATGCTAGCGAGTTGATAGCACTAGAGCAATAGCAATAGCAATCGTCAATGCCTCCTCTCTGTCTCTGTCTTTTTCTCTCTCTAAAAAGTCAAAAGGATTCGACTAAGGAATCTGACATTCTGATCTCTCTCTCTCTCTCTCTCTCTCTCTCTCTCTCTCTGCAGCAGGGACTTTTACCACTTGCTGGCAGTGGCTTTCCCGTGGTCTTCTACCTTACCTTATCAGGAGTAGCTTTATCTACCATCCTTATTTTAATCCTGGCCGTTCACCCAATCAATGAGCAGGTCAGGTGGGCTCATGTGGGGCCCACTGGCCATTTATTATAAAATGCAGTTTTATAATTTAGGAACATTTACTTCAAAAATCTCATTCAATAGGATAATTACAAATGATGACCTTAAATTTTTATAATGACAGTCATTCCGTTTTTGCCCTTTGTTAATTAATGTCAACATAACAAAAAAAAAAAAAAAAACATTCTTCATTTAGCAACTGTAGAATAGAAAAAATAGAGGAAGAAGATCAACGCCCTACTCATTTTTTTCTCAATCACAGTAAGAGAGAGATTGCTCGATGTCAATAAAACCCTAAACAATGAAAAACTCATTTCTCACATTCATTGGCCGTGAAGAGAAAATAAGAGGGAGAAGAACGCTCCAACCCTATCGTCCGAGTCAGAGATCTCATTCCAACCACGCTACAAAAATTTACATTTTTTTTCTACTTGGAAGTGACTTTTTTTTGGCAATAATGATGAAAATTGCCAAACAGATTGTTAATGAGAAATACAATGTTATTGTGGCACAACTTCAACAAATGAGAACTTGTAATGTGTGGTGGACGTTGACAAAAATGAAGCTTCTAAATGTAATATGTATTTTGGAGCTTCTAAATGTGGGTGGAAACATATTATATTTTTGTTGTATATGTTGGTGGTGCAAGATGAAAATTGCCAAAAAGGATATTTTATGTTGATATCGATGAATCTTCTGTTGACGTCAACAAATTTATAGAGTCACTCATGCTGTTAACTGGGCATTTTTGTTGACGTCAACACAATTTTATTTTGATGTCGATGAATCTTCTATCGACGTCAACAAATTTACAGGGTCACTAATTGTAATAACTGTGCATTTTTGTTGGTACTAACACAATTTTATGTTGATGTCGAAGAATGTTTTGTTGATGTCAACAAATATTACTCATGAGAGAATATGGAACTAGTTATGTTGACATAAAAAAAGAAGGTGGGGGCAAAATGGAGGAAAAAAAAGAGAAATTTGGGTTGGAGGTCATATGCCGTCATTATAAAAGTTTAGAATCCTCAACTGTCATTACCCTATCTATTTAAGGGGATTTTTGTAATAAATATCCTTACAATTTAAATAACAAAAGGGGTTGCATATGTATTCTTATTTTGGAAAAAAGTAAAATAGATAGGTTGAGTGGGATGGAGCAGGATGTGCATTGGATTACCTCCATGACCCTCACCTTGGTTTTGAGAGTTTTGACTAGAATGGGTTTGGCAGTTGGTTTATGGTGATAACGAGGAGTACTGATTGAATTTGATTGGGTTCTTGGTTTTTTGTGCCTTTTTTTCCCTTCTCGCATGCTGCTTTTCAACGAACCTTGGGTGGTTTTTGACCCGGGGGTTTGACAATGCTTCATGCGTTACTTTTTTTATTTTTTTTTATTTTATGTAATGGAAACAGGTAGTGGGTTGGTATACGAAGGTAGAATGGTAAGCATTACACGTGGGGCCTTATGTTATATTGACTATTGACTATTTGACTTGATGGCTATTTAGTGGATGAAGAATCGTCGTGTTCTTCAATTCAAGAGGATGACAGCACATTGAATACCTGGCCGTTTCTCTTTCTAATATTCTTATTGCTTCAGTGCATGGTCTTTAGTAGAATTCATGTTGAAAGAAATTTATAATTCTCTAAAACTGGCCTCCTAATGTTGCATTCTTGATTCCTTTTTTGGGCTGGAGTATCCCATAAATGCTATGGGGGTTAGAGTTTGAGGATTGCGGAGGATTTAAAAAAAAAAACTTGCTATAGATACATGTGAATTATGTGTTAGCATTCATAATATGGTTTAAAATTTCGGTCAGCTTTGATGTTGGCCAAATCTGGGTTACGTGTAGCCATAAAAACCACTGTTGTAGCTCAGTTGGTGGTGAGTGATGTGAGCTTGAAAAGCTAAGTGCATGAGATTGATGAGTTTCATGCATGGCATATATGTAAGCTTTTGCTTTCATATGTTTTTCAAATAGGACCCTGCGTTTTCATTCAACCTAGACAATACTTTTAATGTCTTATGTTTTTATTAAAATCTCCTTAACTAATAACCAAATTTGACATAAGAAAGCTTTTGTTTTATTTATTTTTTACAAATAAGTTTATTTATTTTTGCACGACCTAAAAGAGCCCCTATATATGTGTTTTTACTTAAATCTCTTTAACTAATTGGGCCTATGAATTCTTTGTTTTGACTTGAAAAAAACTCTCAAATGACTTATCTCTTTAGTTGCAAAATGAAAAGACAATTTTACACCTTAAACTTTGATGACCATAAACTAAAGATTAAGATCACTCGAATGATTTAATGTTACATATTTTTCCAATCAACATCCAAACCTTTCAATCACCATGCTCCCTTAGTCCTTATGCATTTAGGTAGGCTTCGCTAAGAGTAACTTTAGTTGGTAAAATTTGTTAAGCTTAAATAAATGATATTTATGTCATTGGTCCATAAAATCTATCAGTCTATATTATATCATTAATTAGGTTATACATGAAGTCATGAGCATATTAACTTTCATATATTTCTTGTTACTGATTTTTTTCTCTTTTCTATATTCATTTTAAAAAGAAAAATATTGTACATTTTAGGAACGGCCATACCTCCATAATGAAGGAAATAAGGAATGAACTGGCACAGGTGGGATTTGGGAAAGACTCGCCGTGGTCCCTATGGACGCATACACCAACATAAGATTTAAAAACCTTTGATTCATTGTCATCAATGACTTAGTTACTGAAACATAGAGTGTAGTTGGGATACACATCTATTAGAGGTGGACTCTTAATTTCCCTATAGAGGTCGTGCTTCTAGTTTTGTCTCCATGTAATTAATAGTTTCTACATTGCATTAGGTAGTAGTACGGTATTGTGGGCATAACTGAGGATATCATGAATCAAACTCATGTCATCACTAGTAACTAGTAAGTCAAATGCATTTTTACCACTAAGCTATAAGTGATTCTGCTACTTTTATTTAAATAAGAATGTGACTATTTTAATTAAATATTTTTTTTAATAAATCAAGCTTACATTTGTTAGAATTCGTATTAATTAAAGAGCAATTTGTTTGAATAGAATTAGGGGTGGTAAAATTGACTTGCACTTACAGTTAACTTTACTTGCATTTGACCTACATCTTATATGGGTTAATTACAATCAATCTAACTCATAGTAAAATAAATATAGTTAGCCTTAATTGGCTTATTTCAGTAGGTCATTCAAAATAAGCGGAAGTTGTTAATTTTAGAAGCTTAGAAATTGAGTCCTTCATTTTTAAGAGAATTTGCTTTTATCTATTTTTTTTAATAGATAGAAGGTAAAATCGTGTTTTAAACCTCTATCCGCTTTAGGCTTTTAGATAAATTCAATTTGAAAATAAAGAGGTCAAATATTGGCTTAGAATATACACGCAAAACTCATCTAAAAGAAGTGAATTCTTGCCGACCCCATACCAAACTAATTAAACCTAATCAAGAAAGAGAAAAGAGATTTTATTGGGAAGCGAGGAGTGTCTTTTCTTTAACAATCTCTTTCATTGTTGTTTTTATTAGTGGAAAGTGAGTGTCATGATGTTAATCGTGTGAATTAGTGTAGAAAGCAATTTCACTGCATGACAACCCTGGTAAAAGGTAGACCACCGAATGTGTATATATAAAAAGGGTGGGACTGGGAGCGTGGAAACGTCAGTCATGTGAGGACATTGGCATGAGTGCGACTGGCTATCTATTTTGACTTTTTTTTTTTTTCTAGGAGGAATGCAGGCCTAGGAAACTGAGAAAAGATCATGTGGGTGGAGCTCCCTCTGACTACATAACTCCAGTGCCGTCCCGTTAAAACCACTGACCCTGTCATGCATTCGATGAAAGCGTAATACGAGGAAAATTGATTAAAAGGCAAGACATGTACTACCCTACATGTCTAATGTCTTTCTTGGAATACAGATCCTGTGGGCCACTGAAAGTCTTTCTTTCTATCCATTTTTTTTTCCCTGCAGCTATGATGGGGCTCATTGGGCTGCCAGACACCACTAAATGATCCGGCCAGCCTGCTGTGCAAGTTGAGTCATGTTGGGTGTGTATGTTGTAATAACCAAGAAAATCGAATTTGGGACATGAATGTGGAGTCTTGAACCAATAATTTACTGATGAGATGGTAGTTCACTTGGGGAGACACCTCTTTTTTTTCAAAAATTATTAGGAATTGATATCTAATTATAGCGTAGAAGGTGAGAGATTTAGGTGATTAAGTTTAATTCAGTTTCAGACTGATTTAATCTATTATATGAGTGACAAGTTAATAAAACATTAACTTTTGTTTTTTTATATAATTGTTTATATATTATTCATTTATTTATTAATATATGACCATACCAAGACCTTGTTTCTAATCGGATCTGGACCCTGGAGTATATAGTCTTGGATTCATTAAAGAAAACTCATGTCGTACAGTTCAAGCTAAAATGTATGCTTGTTCTCATTGACCCTCTTATGAGTGAAACAAGAAACGTTGTTTAGTATGAAATGCTTTAGAATCAACCTATCAATTGAAACTTCGTTTTAGATTATAAGCTCTATTTTTACCTTTTATTATACAGATAAAAATATAAAAATCAAACCGTCACAAACTGAGAGAGTATTCCTTTGCATCTATCCCTCACCATAGGATGAGGGACAAGATCTGAACTGAAACCTGTTTACATCCACACCCAAATTTCATCAATTGTTCATCTACTAGGACCCAATAGGCATATATAGAATGTCCATTGAACAATCTATGATGTTTGTCGCTGTATATGTCAACTTTATGGTTTATATAAATAACAGTGGGTTTGGTTCCAGAGTACCCCGTGAACCCGGATATACCTACATAATTATTTCTCTTCAGTGGTGAGTGATGACATTCCGCTCTCGTATGAAACCCATTAACCTGGATCCAGATTCTTATTTGAGTCTATGGATGGAACAGAACTGGACCAAAAATGAACATTGGGTTCAAATTTTAGACCTGCATCCGGTTAATTTGGGTCTGGCCCTAAATTAAAGAAAAGCTTGTGGTTCTTCTGAATTCATCATTATGTTAATTCAAGGCCTTTTGGACTGGATGAGCAATAAAAGATTCCGGATTTACTATGTGTTTCTCCCATAGGAGGAGCGAAATGAGTGGAACTCCACTGTGGGGTTCACCTATAAAAAATTTGAGTTGTTGAAAAAGTAAAGCCCTACTATGTGTTGGATATATCCAAACTTTTTTGAATAATTGGTCTCACTAGTAACTGGTATAAGATTAATAACATGATTGATATACTATTCAGTTCAAGCTAAAATGTATGCTTGTTCTCATTAACCCTCTTATGAGTGAAACAAGAAACGATCTTTAGTTTAAAATGCTTTAGAATCAACCGATCAATTGAAACTTCTTTTTAGATTAGAAGCTGTATTTTTACCCTTTGTTATAAAGCTAAAAATACAAAAATCAAACCGTCACAAACATGGAGAGTATTCCTTTACATCTATTCCTCGGACATTCTCATTTTTTTTTAATTTTAAGTACATAGAGAGTATTTCTATATATCTGAAAAAGAGTGTCGCTAACCGATAAAGAGTAGATGCAATTAAATATTTCTTCACAATTAAAACCTTTATAAGCGTTATGTGACCTATGTCGGCCATCAGTTGCGTGCGGCACCCCCAAACGCTTAAATTGAATAAGGAATTTCTACTTTTCATACTTCAGCCCAGGAGTAAAATAATATGGCCCCCAGACTACCAAAACCCTCTCATGAGGGTGGGGGGTGGGGACCTTTTGATGTTTTCATCTTCTAAAAGAAAGCAAGAGCATGAGACATGAGTCACGTGTTATAGTCCTTTACCTGCTTGTTTTTTTCCATAGGGCTGTTTCCCATACGCTATGGAAGAGCTATAGAGATGTGGCCATTTGGAGATACTCCTTTTGGTCAACCCTTCACACAAAGCTTGAAAAGACAGGAAGAAACTAGAAGATACTTTGCAAAATATAAAAAAAAACATTTGAAAAGGATATATACCAGACTCCATAGCCTTAGATCCTTGGAGAGAATACAACAATTGCTGTTCATACTCCAAAGCCAAATATCTTGCTCCTTCCCAAATGGAACAGAAGGCCTTGCCTGCTCATATCTCTTTTTCGAATGCATGCGTCTACCTTTTCATTTTGGCCTTTTTATCCTTCTCTTTCCACCTAGGATAGAACCACTGGATATCTTTTGAGGAGAAAATGACTGTACAGAAGGCAAAGTGGATGGATGCTGAGGTGCATCAGTTGAAGCCATTGGGTTAAACATTTTTGTAGATTTTCACAATATGCATTTGGGTTTGGATGATCTAATGAGGATTGATTTTCTATACATTCTTAGGTCTCGTTGAGATATAGACTAGCTAGGTTCTCACTTGAATATAACTTTACGTAGGCACAGGTCCCGTAGGACTTCATACCACTCTTGAGGTCCCCAAATACACCGTATTTATGGATAAGGTCATCAATGTGCGTTTTTGTATTTTTTTTTTTTTTTTCGTTTAGCGAATGGTCAATATCGATTATTCTACAGGAACCCAAATAAAAATTGAATTTTTAGGAGGGAAAAGAGGGGAGGGAAGGAGGAGGGAGAAGAGGGGAGGGGAGGAGAGCAGCTATGCACGTTGAACACTTTGGACCTGACCACCTAATCCCACCATATTCAACCCGAACGGGTGCACAATATGAAGTTCTGAAAAAAAAAAAAAACCCATTTTAATAAGAACAAAGTTAAGTAAAGGAAAATGGAGGTTTGAGAATGAAATCAATCAGCCTCTTCCCATGTGCGGGTGCGGGTGGTTTTGGATCTCCAAGATGGCATTGATAGAATCTCTGAGCCGCTTTGCTTCCTCCTCCGTGAGGTGCACGTGGGTGACGGCCAAGACCCCCCTGTGGCCGAGCTTGAGCTGGGAGGTTGAGGAAGACATCTCTGGCGTCCATCCCATAGAATTCCTTGGCGAGAATGGAGACGGGGTGGATGCGAGGACTCCTATACAACACCACCCATCCCCTCTTCTCCCTCTTGAAAAATCTAATTTCAAGTTGGGTTACCACAGAATGGTCGATATTGACCATTCATTAAACAACAATATATATATAAATATATATAAACGCACCTTGAGGACGTTATCCATAAATACGGTGTGTCTGGGACCTCAAGAGTGGTATAGAATCCTACGGGGACCTGCGCCATAAATTCCTCTAATTTTATTGTGGTGAAAATGCGTAGCACGTAGTATTCTATCAAGGGATATTTAAACAAGAGGCTACAATTTTAAGGCTTGCAATCCTTGTCCAACATTAAAGAAAGCTTTACACATCATGGCCAAAGTAGGGTGGCAAAGAGGCCCGGGTCGACAAGTGGTGCTTATGGGTTGAAGTCCAACCTGTATCCGACCTATGTTAAAACAGATCAAATAACTTTAGCCCACACCTGATGCAGGTCAACCCATAACCCGACCTGCATGACCCCCATCCAATGCAGGTCCACCCATTTAGTCCAACACAACCTGTGGAATCTTGGCTCAAACCCAATCTATTACAAATATTAAGGTTATATATATTGGAGTTAAGCTGTAGGTCAAAGAAAAACCCAAAATAAGCTTGGCTCATTCTATATAAAATAGACTATTGTAAGTACCAAAATATTAAACCACCAAATTATATCTAATTGGGTTTAGATGTGCAAATAACCCTAACCCAACCCATTTAAATAGGTTAGACGGGTTAACCATAATGTGACCCATTAAAATGCAAGTTAGGTTTTTCCAACCTATGGCTGACCCATATATATTGCGGGTCAAATGCGGGTCTAATTAAATAGGGTTAGGTCAGATTTTGCCACCCTTTGGCCAAAGCATATAAATCATGTGTTTTGATGGATTATGGTGTTACTATTGTTTGGTATCATGGTAGTTTGATTTTTTCTTTTCTAATTCTATTACCATCGATCTGTATGTACCTTATTAGCAATTTGTCATAAAACGTCATATTGCTCCCAAGTTGTTTGTGGAAACTTTCCAATAATTGATATTTGTAGTGGTCCATGCATGAGTTGTAAAATCAAGGATTGGTACAGCCTAGATTCATGAATGGGACTAGCAGTGTAGCAGCTTCTGTGAGAATCATATTCACACCCTTCAGAGTTAACATCAACCTCCATCCTTTGAGAGTAAATACAGAACTCATATGTCCCTAGCTGTTCCTCGTCTGATCAGGAACATGAGTTGTGTAGGTCGGTGTGTGAGTTCGACTCTATTGTGAAGAGTTAAAAAACAAAGAATTTTTTTTTTTATATACCCTTAGGGTTTATAGAGTTTGTAGCTAAGCCCCTTGCGGTTTAAATATTTGCATATACCCCTCCCCCTGCCTTTTATTTTAATACCTTCCATGTACCCAAAATCACTAGTCATAACAAGAATAGATGATCACCAAGAGATTTCTTTTTATATAAAAATGACAGCTTTGCCCTTAAATTCATTAAACAAAGATAAGTATGTCATTATTTATAAAAATATCATTGTTTTATCCCACGTTCCAATAGTCTTTTTAAAACTCATGCACATGAAGCCTAATCATGTTATTGAAACTCTCATCGATCTAATAGAGGGTTGTGCATAGACTGAGTCAATTATAATCAATTATAAGTACAAGTGTTGATTTTCATTGTGAACGGTTTAGATTTAACAAAATAGGTCCCGTATTGATAAAAATAGATTTATGTAGGGTTACTCTCTCCCACTAAATGTACTTATAGTAATTTGGGATGACAATGGGTCAGGTTTAAATGGGGACCCGCCCAAGGGTTTGGTATTGGTTTTCTTGGAAAGGGGCGGGTTTGGGTTTTGTTGATTTAAGCCCACCCCGCGCCGTATGTATATATATATATATTTATTTATTACTATCAGTATAAATAAAATTCATATAGTGCAAGTGGTGTTGGCGCATTAACTTAAAGCATTTTTTAAAATAAGATTGTGTGTTCGAATTCTACCACACTATTTTTCATGTATTTATATATCTTGAAAATTTTAAGCTTTAACTTTGACCTGACCTCTATCCAAACGTGGCAGGTTTGGTATCACATTATGCTACAGACTTGTCACGGTGCGGGTCGGGTTTGGATGAGACAAACTTGAGATGGGGCGGGTTTAGATTTACCCAACCCGCCCCGTTGCCATCCTTATAATACATGTCATTGTTCCAAGCTTTAAAGAAAAATAAATTCAAGTTTTTGAAATTATGCATATATGGATAAAGAGATGAACAAAGTGTCACTTACTCTAAAAATTTATAGTGTCCGTAAAGCTACTAATTTTGAGACATGGAAGGCATTAAAATGAAAATGCAAGGGTATATATAAATATTGAAACCACATGAGCTTATTTATAAATTCTTCAAACCTTAGGGGTAATAAAAAACTAAAAAAAGCCCTCATGTCAATAGAGTCCATTGAGTATAGGAAAAAGCTATCTGTTAGGTATTTTTGTATTGGTTAATTTATGTTGGACAAAACTTTAGGAGTCTTTGTGTTGTATGTTTTATTTAGAAAAGAACTCCGAAGATAGAAGATGGAAGGACTCCAAGAAGAAAAAGCCTGAATGGTTTAGAAGAAGAAAGCTGGAAGAAAAGAGTTCTGAATTTCCGTATCTCATCCAGCAAGGAGTCCGCTCGAGCGCTCTCACCTTCGCTCGAGCGACTGTGAGACAGAGCCTCATCCGCTCGAGTGGTTAAAGAGTTCGCTCGAGCGAACAATGCGCAGAATTTTGGAAAAGTCTCCTTTTTGCACGAAACTGTTTCCTTTTAAGACTCTGTTTTCCCAGTCTGAGTCCTACTTGTGTTCTAAGTATTAGGCACGAAATTGGGGCTATATATAGGGTGTTACTCTCAACCCTAAGAACCACCACTCTCATTAATCTAAGTCAGAGAGATCATAAGAGAGAGTTTATTCTCTAGAGCCATTGAGAGATCGTTCTGAAGGCTGCTCTAGAAGGTTGCTGCTGCTTCTGCTTTTCGAAGGAGAAGATTGTTCATCTTGTGCTTGCAAGGTGCGAGGAGATCAAGTAAGGAGAACGGGGCACGTGGATTTCGTGTCAGTGGATTCTTTGCAAGAATAACTATAGTCCTGAAGTTGAGGTACAGACAGAGGTGCATGAGCTAGTGAGTACATCTTGTAACTGTTCATGAACTCTTGATTTCTGATTCATGGTTTGTCTCCCTAGATAGGGTTTCCACGCTATATTTTGTGTCTGCCTTCTTGTGGTGATTGCTTAGTAGATTTAATTGCTAGTTCGTCTGATTGATTATTTCCACTGTGCATTGACTGTTAATTTGAGAACTAGTAGTATTCCATTCTAGTAGCCCATAAATTTGGACTTTCAATTGGTATCAGAGCAGGTTACACTATTTTATTGTGTTGATCCATATTTGCTAGAATGGATATCTACTGTGAAGGCACATCAACAAATAAGCCTCCTTTGTTCGATGGTACCAATTATGCTTATTGGAAAGTCAGGATGGTTGCCTTCTTGAAAGTCATGGATCTGAAAGTTTGAAAATTTGTTGTTAATGGCTATTCATTGCCCACTATTACTGCTGATGGGGTAACTGATCTCAAACCTGAAGATAAGTGGACTAAGGAATAAGAGTTGGCTGCCACTTATAACTCTAAAGCATTGAATGCTATTTATAATGGAGTTAATATGTCTGAATTTCGTAGAATCTCTACATGCACTATTGCGAAAGAAGCATGGGAGATTCTGGAGACTGTGCATGAAGGCACTGAAACTGTTAAACAGTCGAAACTTCAGAAATTGTGTACAGCATTCGAAACCATAAAGATGGAAGAAGATGAAACTTTTGATGATTTCAATTCGAAGTTGAATGCAATTGTGAATGATACCTTTACTCTGGGAGAGCCAATTCCTGAAAATAGAATTATGAAAAAGATTCTGCGGTCTCTTCCTGAAAGGTTTGATGCAAAGGTTGTGGCTATTGAGGATAATAAAAATTTGAATATTCTCGAAATCTTCTAAAGGGATTCAATGTTTTGAGTGTCATGGTTATGGACACATTGCTAGTGACTGTGCTAACAAAAAGTAAAAAAAGAAGGCTTTAAATTTGACTTGGGATGCTGATACTTCTGACGAAGATGATAACAAATCTGAGTCTGAGAAGCCTAACGCTAGCAAAGAAAAATTAATCGCATTCATGGTAACTTCGGTTTCTGCTACTCCACCAGTGTCTGATAATGAGTCTGATCAAGAGCTTAGTGAGTCAGAGACAGAATTTGATTGGCAAGCTGAATATCAGATATTGTTTGCAAAGTCCATGAAAATGCTAAAGATGAATGAAAAAGTGGCTACAAACTGGAAAGAATATGAAGAGCAGAATACTTCTCTGAAAGCTGAATTGTCAGAAGCTCTTACAACGGTAAGTCATTTAAAGGAAGAAAATAACAAGTTGGCAGATAAATTTACTGCTGAAGCCCAAAAGTGTGTTTTGCTTGATAATGATATGAAGTACTTGAAAGCTGAAAATACTGACTTGCAAGGAAGACTCAAGATAGTTCTTTCTGAGTTAGAAACAAGCAAGGCTTCGCTAAACAGGATGAATGCAGGCTCCAAAAAGCTTGATGACATTCTTTGCATTCAAAAGGCAAAGACAGTCATGAATGGCATTGGCTACGCTGACGGGGCATCTACATCTAAAGCAAAAGGTACTAACTATTTTATTCCAAATTCAGTTGTTACTAATCCTGCTGTTCATGTTGCAAATACAGCCGCCAAGAAGAAACATGTGCCACGTCCTGAAAGAATTCTCACTTGTCATCATTGCGGAATTAAAGGGCACATTAGACCTCATTGCAATAAGCTGCGAAAGTCACCAAATCGAAAGCAATGGAAAACACTGAAAACTGAGCTGAACAAGAATACCAAAGCTGTTTGGGTCAAGAAAGAAGACTTATCTTCTGTGTTGGTACACACTTTGCTGAAATATCTGAATATGCAAGTGTGTGTGCCGAAGCTTCATCACCCCTGATCTGCGGGATCAAGCCCCCACTCCAGTGCTGATACGAAGATCTTTCTGAGGGGGAGTCAAAATTGAGGGGGAGCTACAGAATCCAAATTGACAGAAGCTGCTTCAGGATACTAGTTTGTCAATTATGGACAAAAGGGGGGAGAGTAATGAAGCTAGAGGGAGACAATAGGCAAAGATCTACAGGAGCTGATAAATTTTTTTGTGCTGAAGATTCAATGTATTTTAGGTTTTTTCTTTTGGGTAGATCTTTTATAAAAGTTTTGTCCATGAATTGCCAAAGGGGGAGATTGTTAGGTATTTTTGTATTGGCTAATTCATGTTGGACAAAACTTTAGGAGTCTTTGTGTTGTATGTTTTATTTAGAAAAGAACTACGAAGATAGACGAGGGAAGGACTCGAAGAAGAAAAGCCTGAATGGTTTAGAAGAAGAAAGCTGGAAGAAAAGAGTTCTGAATTTCCGTATCTCATCTAGCAAGGAGTTCGCTCGAGCGACCGCGAGACAGAGCCTCATCCGCTCGAGCGGTTAAAGAGTTCGCTCGAGCGAACAGTGCGCAGAATTTTGGGAAAGTCTCCTTTTTGCACGAAACTGTTTCCTTTGAGACTATGTTTTCCCAGTCTGAGTCCTACTTGTGTTTTAAGTATTAGGCACGAAATTGGGGCTATATATAGAGTGTTACTCTCAACCCGAAAAACCACCACTCTCGTTAATCTAAGTCAGAGAGATCATAAGAGAGAGTTTATTCTCTAGAGCCATTGAGAGATCATTTTGAAGGCTGCTCTAGAAGGTTGTTGCTGCTTCTGCTTTTCGAAGGAGAAGATTGTTCATCTTGTACTTGCAAGGTGTGAGGAGATCAAGTAAGGAGAACGGGGCACGTGGATTTCGTGTCAGTGGATTCTTTGCAAGAATAACAATAGTCCTGAGGTCGAGGTACAGACTGAGGTACAGGAGCTAGTGAGTACATCTTGTAACTGTTTACGAACTCTTGATTTCTGATTCGTGGTTTTTCTCCCTGGATAGGGTTTTCACGCTATATTCTGTGTCTGCCTTCTTGTGGTGATTGCTTGGTAGATTTAATTGCTAGTTCGTCTGATTGGTAATTTCCGCTGTGCATTGACTGTTAATTTGAGAACTAGTAGTATTCCATTCTAGTAGCCCATAAATTTGGACTTTCACTATCGAGGAGTTTGAGTAAGAAAAACTTACTACATCATTCTATTTGATTGGTCGACCTGAACTTCAGAAAGAAAATGCGACCATTGTCATTCATATTAGGAGCACAAACTTCAGCCCCTGCAGCAGGCTATGTGCAGTTTGTTGACATTGAACTTAAATGCAACTAATGTCACATGCCTCCAGTTCTGTTCATGAAAAGTCTGATGCAGTCCAAAGACGTTTGTAAGAGAAAACTCACGGATCCCACTTGATCGCTCCAGTAGTTGACATGAGCTATCCAATTAGTATCTCTTGTCCAACTCCCTTGGATTTGGTTTAGTTCTCTTACATTTTACAGTTCCACTAAGGAGGTTTTTTTTTTTTTTTAATACCGATAATTCTTGTCTGAAGAGAACCGTGAATTGACTAAATTCTGCAAAAGTTGCCCCTTACTTGTTTCAAAATGTTGAAGGGCATTCTAGCATTCGTGAAGTTGAAAATTTTAATTTTTCAAAGGCCAAAAAAGACTTTTCAAGAGGTATATTTTTAGAAATCTAAAATCCAATGTTGAAGGGCATTCTAGCATTCGGGAAGTTGAAAATTTTAATTTTTCAAAAGCCAAAAAAGACTTTTCAAGAGGTATATTTTTAGAAATCTAAAATCCAAATAAAAAATTCTAAATGCTCTAAAGACATGACCTAACAATGCCATCAGCTCCTCCCAATGCTTGCAATTCTCATAAAAGATACTTCCAGACAAATGGCTTGTGACCCCTTTTTAGTGGTCTTGGAGGGGAATCTGGGTCATCTTTGAGAAATCGTAATTAAGTTGAAGGAGTGGGGCACACATATTGAAAATTATATCCGGTCAAAGTGAACACCCCAAATCAAAAGATTATTCTTATGGTGGAATTAACTACTATTAGAGTAAGATTTAGAGATTTTCTCACTATAGAGTACCACTTATTCAACTCAAGATTTCTCCAAGTGAAATACACAAGAGTCAAGAGGGCCCGGACTCCCTAGATGGAGTTATTTACTTATTTATTTTTTGCTACATCCTTAGATGGAGTTATTTGTAGTTTCCAAATTGTTATAAGAATTGAATTATACTCAGACAAGAGGACATAGAGCTGGACACCCTTTATGGGCTACCTCTGTTATTTGACACTCATTCTATTTTGATCATGTTCCTATTATCATTTACCATTCGGATTGAGTAACAATGGAAGATGCATTTATCAGACCATTAAACTTTTGAGCCACCAAAATCAAGGGTCAGGGTAATTTAATTTGAGTGATATTTCTCAGCCTATAATCTACACTACAGTCTTCTCATTTTCATTGGGCTCCATGCAAACTAGTAGAAGGAGCAAAGTTGGGTTTATTTTAGCATCTCTGTTAGTCCTCTCAAAAAAGAGAAGTTAACAATTTAAATAGTAAAAAGAAGCCCATTTAGTATTCTGTCAGTTCATAGAAATTAAAAGAAAAAAATGAAAATCCAAAAGTAGAGAGGGGGATCTTCACAAAGGAATCATTGAAAACAACGATCCCATATATTATATGGGAACCAATCCTCATTTTAAAACTCTTCCAAACTCTATCCACAACAGTTAACATCCATTTGGTGGTAAGGGACAGCAGCAAACTTCCCTCTATTTTTTAAGAGTGTAATGCCCGCCCAGCAACATTGCTCTCGACCCAAGTGCATGTTGCACCAGAATCGCCAGCAGGTCAAAGCAAATGTCCTATCGACTGTGCTAATTCTTCTCTGTCTTCTGCTCTTCATTTCTTCATAATAGAACCGGATTTACAATAATAATCTCTCTCTCTCTCTCTCTCTCTCTCTCTCTCTCTCTCTCTCTCTCTAGGATTTTATAAGATTCCATATTTTATTACTCGCTCTCGCATGTGCATTTGATTTGGCCAGTGCTCTTGACTGTTGTCTTCCACTTTCCTTGTGCCTACTTGTATTCTTAAGTCACTTCATTCTTCCCTATCTTTAATGGTTGCTAGAGATATGGCCAGGAGCTCCTGTTTCTTCACTTCTATCTGTTTTCTCATCTTCTTCTTCTTGTTGATGTTGGGGGTAGAGAAGCATGCCGTAGAAGGAGGTGATCGTTCTTCATATGAGCTTCTTTTTCGGTAGTTTGTGACTTTGTATTATTAACTAAAAACACCACGAAGGTACAATTTATGTGTTTCCATTTCTTGGGTTTGTGCAGAAACAAACCAACTTGTGGTGGGTGAAGTGGGTTCTGCTAGTTCCCACAAAGAGGTGAGTGTGGGGGATTTATTTTTAGGGGAAGTTATTTAACTGTGATATATCAACAACGGATTCGGTTGTGACATTGGTTGATGCTTACAGTTGGCAACCAAGTCCTGCATTTTAATACTTTGATTACAAGAAGAACAAAAAAAACCCAATCAAGTGGGGTGCAATTTTTTATTTTGACCACATTGTTCATCTTCTGGCGATGGAAATAGTCACAAATACAGTTAATCTAATGTGGGTCATTTTTCTTCTATACATTTTACTATTTTTCTCTTAATATATATCTATTTGCCTATATATATACAAATTAACAATCAAGTGGGACCCACTTACCATCATCATCTATCTTGATAAGATGTTGTGATATGGGTCTTACCAGACCTTATTGATCAGCGATGTTTGATGAATAAATCGTAATGTTGTTGTTTTGTTGCTGTTGTTGTTCTTATATACTAAAAAAATAGATGCAAGGAAGTCGAGTGGAGTGCAAGAACAATAAGATGGACTGTAAAGAGGGAAATGGTGGAGTTGAACAGAGCAGCATCTTTGAAACGGGCGATTACATCTATACCAACTCCAATCCATGAAGGGGATTTCTAAGTTTGTTTATTGATTTCCAATTCAATGTGATGTATGACTCGATGAAACTATGTGTTAGCCTCTGTTGATTACAAGCTTCTAGATTCTATTCTTCTTGGTGGATGGTGGATATATCATGTATGTTTTTCTTGAAGGGGGCCAATGGTTTTGAACTTGGTTGGGTTGGCCGGCTAGCCAGCATCTATCAGCCCAACCCAAATCCTGCCAATCAATTAAGGCCCAATCCCTATCTGCAGGTAAGCCAAAAAGGAAGAACCATAGCCCTAAAGTTTCAGGTTTGGCTCAGGTCGAGTATCTGGGCCAACATTCAAGGAGTCAAGTTGGGTCGGATCCTGTTAAGATTGGCTTTTCTAATAGCAAGTGTGGACCGAACTTAAATCTGACCTACTTATTGACCAGGTTAAAAATATTAGCCCAAGCTCAGCCAGGAAGTAAACGGGTAAACCCAACCTTTGAACTACTGGGTCGGGCTAGGAAGCGTCACCTGCACAGCCATTTAAACCGGTAATCAGAGCCCACTTTAAATCCAACAAACTGCTTAAAGTAACTCTCTTCCCTTGTATTGGCAATTTGGAGTGTCGCCCACTGTTGGATTGACCAAATGTGAATCATGTGATTAAAACAAGCTTTTAAGTATGGTCAATCAAACAGTGGGCTCTACCTACTCTTATCATATTGAAATTTGCCAGTGTTAAAGCAATTGGAGAAAGTTGTTTTGACCATTTAAATGGCCCCACCAGTTGATCTAAATGGCTATTCTTTGTATTCCATGTCATAATCGGTAATGAAGATGTGAACCATTCATGTTAAGTGTGGTCAATCAACCATTCATGTTGTGCACTTCACTGTTAATTGACCACCCTTGTTATTGTGCTCTAGCTAGGGTTAGCCCATAGTAAGGGCTCATAGGCCATAGTAATGGCCCACAATTCAAGCAATGGTTTAAGACGTTGTTTTGACTGGCCCAATTAAGATCGAGACTAAGCAACTGCAGGTTAACCACTGAGTCGGGCAAGTCAAATGGGTATGAACAGCTCTGATTTGAGTACCAAACGAGACTAGGCGGGGTTTTCGGCCAGTACCTTTTGTCCTGAGTTTCCTAATTTTTCTTCGAAAACTACTACATGAATAAACTTTTTGGCTAGAATTTTGGACTACCCCGTTCATCCATGTAGACTTTTTGTTTTTCTTCAATGGCTCTAGCTTGCTGCCTATCAGGTGGGCATTAGTGTTTAGAACATTAATCCAACCCAGCCAGGATAGTCTACCGTCCAGAAACCAATTTATTTGAGTGATGATCCATCTTGAGGGCCTATTAGATTAATAACCTAAACTACTGCACTATGGGCCACCCAACATCTTGTTAGGTGCGTGCAGAATTATTTCAGTCCCACAGCTTAGCTCCTTTCCTATGGTTATGCCTTCCCCAAGATCCTTCATGGAGGTGATATGAACATCTATATTGAAAGTTTCACGCGCTTATGTTAGCTATTGAGGTGGGGCCTATGTGCATTAAGGCTATAATCAAGATGATGATACACAATGTTAATCTGACATTCTATGACCATCCAAAGCATATGAACACAGCTGCTGTAGATCAATTAAAAAATCGTGGCCCCATGTATAGATGGTTCACAGATTTGTGCTCCTTCTATTTATGGTGGTTATGGCAGCAGATTTCATTCTATATAAAATTCAAGTATACTCTGGTGCATCATCTGAATTCTGAAGCCATATTGAGGAATGGCTAAGGAGTGACTATGAATAACGACTTAGCCTATGAGGTCAACCTAGAAGCCTGACAATCATGGTGAGGCTAGAGATTTGAAAGTCTCCTATTACCTAGCTTTTATGCAACTAACCATCTGATTATGAGATGTATACTTCTGAAGGCCTCAAAGCTGACTAAATCCTGGCCATTACATAGATGGGTTGTAAATTTTGATGAGTGTCAAAATCTAGTGAGCATAGAGACTAATCAAAGGGTGAGCCAGATGGGCCTCATGGGCAAGCCTTTCAATACTTGCCATCCTGAAAATAGAGCGCACACTACCAGACAAGCCCGTTTGGCACTTTACTTTTAAAGTGAAGTTGAGTGAAGTGAAAAAAAAAAAAGAATGAATAAAATATGTAGTGGGTTGTGATGGTATTTTATTTTTAGTTGTTTGGAATGGAATATTTTTTACTTTTTGTATGAGAGAAAAAGCTTTTTTGTCTTTTAGTTAATAAATATAGTTGCTTTTTGATTTTTTTTTTTTGAAAAGATGGAGGGAGTTTTGATAAAAAGTGATTTTGATGTGATGTTTAAATTGACTTAACTTTACTTGACTTTACTAGTCAAATTACCAAACGGGCCAAAGTTTTTCCATTTTTAACTTAAATAGCTTGATGCTCTTGTGAGTTTGTTATTATTATTTTCTGGAAGTCGTCTAAGTTACTAAGTTCTAATTCCAAAAAGATATAAAGGAAACGCAACAAGGTGGTAAGACCAATACAGTTTGTTGAAGGTTCATACTACGTACCTTCCTGTCTTCCTCTTTAAAATAGATTTGATTTGATTGACTGGGTTAACACCCCCGTCACCTCTCCCCATGGTTTAAAATCTCGGTATCGGTCGCGGTATCGGCCGGGCCGAAAAACCGATACGTCGCGGATATCGGTCCGTCGCGGTCGTCGCGGTGTGAATTTTTTTTTTAATCCGAAAAAATCTGCAAAAATATTCAAAAAATCCAGAATATTAGAAAATGTTGGAAAACAATATTTTTTTCCATTAGTAACAATAATAAATCAAAATCTCGGTCACCTTAAGTTATGAGTCCTGTCTGTATCGCTGTTCGCTTTATTCTCCAGTATTTTATATAATGCAACCATTATCGATGCTCATGATCAATAATATGAAATATCATAAATCTGACATAATGCAACCACAATTTTTAGCAAAAACTCATACTTTTTTGTCCCAAAAGTATAGATCTATTTTAAACTAATACATTATCAATGCATTTGAACACTAATGTGAAAAAATGTAATTGATTTCAAGAAAAGCCCCAAATTTTGGAAATAAAAAAATTTAGATCTACACTTTAAAATACTAAATCTAGGGGAAAATAAGTGAGTAACATCGAATCTAACTCAATATAAAGCCTTTTGGTTCATGAATTAGCATATTACACAATCTTTACTACTATATCATTCCAAACATAATTAAATAGGTTTAATATCATATCTAGTAGTTTATGATAATAATAGACATCCAAGCACAAAAAAAAAGAAAGACAATTAGCAAAAGAGTCCTAGCTATCATGGTCAAGTAGATCATTTTATTTTCTTGAATTTTGATTGTCATTTATCTAAAACATGCGCTTCGCAGAGGGGGTCCGGGGGTATCCCCCGGCGGGGGATCGGGGGCAGCGCCCCCGAAAAAAAAAAAAAAAAGGAGATCGGCCGATATTTTCAAAATATCGACCGAGATATCGCCACGGCCGATATTTTGAAAATATCGGCCGATATATGGTGATATTTTGGCGATATTTTGTCCGTATCGCCGCGACCGATATCTCGCTGAGATATCGGTACGGTACCGACCGGTACCGGTACCGGTACGTATCGGCCGGTACGTACCGGTACCGGCCGATATTTTCAACCATGCCTCTCCCAAAGAAAAGGTGCGCTAAATTCTAGGGTCAAAATTTTTTTAGCATTAGGTCGATCGCTTTCTGTATGTGATTATTGATGTGGTTAGAGGGATGCAGTCTTTGTATAGTAGTAGGCTTTTCCTTCAAGTCACAAAATACAGAGAACTGTTACAGGTCTGCCTTCCAAAACTGTGGTCCGCTCCAATGTCCACAATAACATCTGAAATGGATATCCACCACCAAGTGATGGTTACAAGGAATATTAGAAGGAAGTGATGTTAGAATAATAGGCATGTCAGGACTGTGGCCAAAATTGTTGAGGAGACAGTACCTCATCCGCTCGAGCGGATGAAGGGTCCGCTCGAGCGGACATGGCGCAAGGAGTCCGGAAAAAGTGGAAATTACTTTTCTAATAGTGCTCAAACTGATGGTTTTAATCCTAATCAAATTAGGGAATATTAAGCACGTCCCAAGGGCTATTTAAAGGACTCAAGGGCTATTCCAAAGATACACCTCACCTCTCAAAGTGCTGAGTTAGAGATTATGATTGAGAGAATTCTTTTCTAGAGATTTATTAAGAAGTTGTGCTGACAAGTTCTCTAGAGTCTGTTCTTCTGCATCCTTTGTAGAAGATTGTCTTCTTGCGTAGAAGATTTGAGGAGTCAAGTGCTGGATTGAGTCTGTTGCAATCAGCGGTGTGAAGTCGTTGAAGCGTGAAGCGACACAAGGTAACTTCAGTCCTTAGGTAGGGGATATCTGGGGAGGAAATCTGAGTTTCTTGTAATTGCGAGATTCATAGTGCTTGATTATTGATCCAGGTTGGATCGGTGGTTTTTTACCCGGTTAGGGTTTTCCACCTAAAATTTGGTGTCCTTGTGGTGTGTGCTTGAGTTTTATTTCCGCTGCACAGTTTTTATTATTTGCACACTTTTGTCTGATTATTTGAGTAGACCAATCTAGAAATCGGGAACCCTTAAATATTTTTTCAAGTGACCAGCTAGCAAATCACAATCAATGCTCACAAGCCTTTTGAATAGGACGATTATAACCTCTTTTTCCAGTAGAGGACCCCACCCCTTTTTATCTGTTCTGATTTCTTTAGGCCCATGAAATGTATTTGCAGATTTGTGGAAATTAGTGGAATTTGAAGATGACCCATGGACCATCTTCCTTTTTCCTGTAAAATAAAATAAGGGAACTAATCTAGCCCTTAACAATTTCTTATTAAGAGATAGGTGGGGGATAATTCCAAAGAAATGAGCTGGTCACAACGGAACAAATAGTAGAATTTAAGAAGTAGGGGGGTTGCATTGTTCATCATCTGTGCTTCATTCCTTGTCTCCTCTTGCGCTGTAGACTTGTTCAATCCTTCACCTTTGAATTCTCCGACCCCTCTTCTTTCTCTCTTCTTTGGGACTTTCCTTGTGGACATATATCATCCTCTTCCTTATCATATCGTGTGGTCTGGACTATTGAATTTACTTCATGATGCTCTCAAGATGTTTCTGCTGCGTTTGTGGTTCCGAAACCGAAGAGTCTGATGAAAGGTTTGTTCTTTAAAACTCTTCATTTTCTTTTAGACAATTCCTGTTTCGTATAGTATTTTAACATTGATGGATATGTTAATTTCAGGATAAACAATAAGTGTAGAGATTATCCATGGGAGGCATACACTCTTAAGGAGCTTCTTAGCGCCACCAACAACTTTCATGATGATAACAAGATCGGTGAAGGGGGCTTTGGAAGTGTTTATTGGGGTCAAACAAGCAAAGGCGTTGAGGCAATCTTGAATTTTCTCTATCAGCATCCCTTTCATTTTTCTTAATTATAGCACAAAGAGCTTGTTTTCTGAGTGCACTTTCAAGTCATTAATTAAGTAAAATTTGCCATTTTTGCAGATAGCGGTGAAACGCCTCAAGGCCATGACGCCAAAGGCCGAGATGGAATTTGCTGTGGAAGTAGAGATACTAGGAAGGGTAAGACATAAGAACCTCTTGGGTCTTAGGGGATTTTATGCAGGTGGAGATGAGAGGCTAATAGTATATGATTACATGCCTAATCATAGCTTGATCACTCACCTGCATGGCAAGCTTGCTGCTGATCTCTTGTTGGATTGGCCTCGAAGGATGAGAATCATAATAGGATCTGCAGAAGGACTGGCGTAAGTTCAACAAAAATTTCTTGATATGAACTACATATATGTTCACTTTAAACCCATTTAGTCTATTCTAGCTAGTTAGTTAACCTTTGGATGCAAGGCTGGCAAATTGACCTGGTCGACCAAAAAGAAATCCAACTTCTTTGTACCTTAGAAAGTTAGATTGTAATTTCTAGGGCCCCTTCGTTTGCAAGGAATTGAATACATCGAAATTCCTAGTCAAGTGGGCTCCAAGAAGGAATTATTAAAAAGGTGACGGGTGAAGAATAAAAGATGAAGATGCAGATAAGACCTTGTTTTTTTTTATAGGATTGCAATTACCAGGGTGATGGCTGGGTATTCATTTTTCCATCTCCTTTTGATTCATTTCCCATTATAAGTCGGTTTGATAATTTAATTATCATTTTTGGATATTCAACTTTATTTCTTCAATTTTAACCACTTCTAGAAATACAAGCCTTAGAATATTATTCTTAAGAATTCAATTAAATGAAACACTGGGGCCCTTGTAGCTAAATAATAGAACTCTTTAAACTGGCATGAAATTTATGTGACAAGGCTATGATGATTAGGTTCTCAGTTAAGAAAGTGATCATTCAATTGAAATCAACTTTTATCTCCAAAATAACAACACTGCAGTAAAAATGAAATGCACTTTGATTTATGTGAATTGAAATTGTACAGAAATACATGATGGTCCCCTATCAAATGCTGAGGGGAGGAGGATAGCTTCTGTGCAGAAGGAGATATAGATGACTGAGAGAGCATTTATATGATAGATGCATTTGGAAGAATTTAGTTGGGTCAGTTTAACACAAATGTTCCAGTCCTTTGATTGGATCCTGCTCGATCTTGGTTTTGCTATCCAACCATGACACTTATGTTCTTCATTATCATTGTCATATCATTCATCATCATCTTCATCATCTTAGTCTCATCCTATTGATCTAACAAAATAAGCCATGACCATATATCCAAGTACTCCAAATGTAGTATCAAGATTCTCACCTACAACATCACAGTACCAAGTACTTAAATGAGAATCCAACACTAATGCTGCAAATAAGAGTTTTTTCGCGCTAGTTCTTTCTTAAATTTCCTAGAAATATAATAGAAAGCTTTCAAGTCATGCATCCAACTCTCAGGTTTTTCTGTATTTGTTGTGAAAGGTATTTGCACCACGAGGCGAACCCCCATATCATACACAGAGATGTCAAAGCAAGCAACGTGCTCCTTGACTCCGAATTCCAACCCAAAGTAGCAGATTTTGGGTTCGCGAAGCTGATACCAGAAGGAGTAAGCCATCTGACGACCAAGGTGAAGGGCACTCTTGGGTACCTTGCACCGGAGTATGCCATGTGGGGGAAGGTATCAGAGAGCTGTGATGTTTTCAGCTTTGGGATTCTTCTGCTAGAGATTATCAGTGCAAGGAAGCCCATTGAAAAGCTCCCTGGGGGCATCAAGCGCGACATTGTCCAATGGGCTAAGCCCTACGTCGACAAAGGCAATGTGGACCAGATGGTTGATCGAAGATTGCAGGGCAGATTCGATAGAACGCAGCTGAAGATAGCAGTTGCAGTGGCCATGAGATGCACCGACGCCAATCCGGATAAGAGGCCAACTATGCAAGATGTTGCTGAGTTGCTCAAGGGGAGTGTGGAGAGAAGGACGAAGGAGGTAATGGTGGTGAGGGACGAGGATGAGGAGGAAGAAGAAGATGATGATGATGATTATTATGATGATGATGGAGGCTTTAGAACAAATCAGGGCGGATTGAGGAGAACATGGGTTGGTTCAAGAGTGAGATGAGCCATGGGGTGGTTGGGTCTGTTCTATTTGTATTGGCTTTTCTTAGCCTCTTTGGCCATTGGTAACATGGAGGTTCTATCTTGCATTGTGATTAAACAAGAAGCTCTCTCGCCATATGTCTTGATTTTGTGGGTTACATATGCAACTCTCTCATGGGTGAAGGTTTTCCTCCTTATGTATATTTGAGAATTTTTAGAGAGATTTATGTAAGTTGAATTATTTTTAAGGGAGAAATTTCTGTTATATTTCTTAAAGAGGAACCTGATTTTTATCTGCAGCTGGAAGCTCATACAACTGAAGCAGGTTTTTTTGGCTCACCAACCTATCATACCATATATGATACGTACGGAGCACTTTGGGATCTATCCATATACAAAGATTCGGTTCAAGCTAGGTATGTTCTTGGATATCCGATCTAAGCTAGCTATTATGTAGATGGTCAAAATGAGGACTCTTATCCTTATTTTGACTGCCTGTTTGATAGAAATAGACCAAGCAGTTCCAATAGACCCCATTATGACAATGGGCCAGGTTAAACAGGTGACCTGCCCCTAGCTACCCATTATGTTCTTTTTTTTTTTTTTTTTCGGTTGGTTTGGTATTGAGGATCTCATGCTTAGGGTGGATATAGACTTGGTTTGAAGTAGCTTTGGGTTTTGGCTGCCCAAAGACCCAACCTATCACGTCCTACTTATTACCAACTTATATATTTATTAATTTGCCAAAAAAACCTTTATATATATTAATATATGGCGGCGGCTAAAAGAGAATAAAATATAAGGAAGTTATGATGATATTTTATCTTTAGTGGATTGGTAGGGAGTGTTTTTGACTTTTTGTATTTTTTTTTTTTGTCATTTAATGGAGAAAGAAGATTTTTCTTCTCCTTTTTTTCTTTTTAAAAGAGGAGAGAATTTTGACGATTGTACTTTTGATATGATCACTTATCTATAAAATAGAAGCTTTACATTAGATTTACTAACTTAGTTAATTGCCAAACAAAGATGTCTCTCACGGGGTACATCTTGCTAACCAACCCCCTTTGGTTGAGCATGTGGGACCCCTATGTCTAATCCAATCCCCTCACAGGCAATCTACTATCTGGCCCGCCTAACTCTGACGCTCAGCCAATTGTTACTCATTATAGGATTAAAGTTATAAAAGAATGATGCTTTTTATAATCATTAAACTTAAGAGGGCAATGGATCAATGGGTTATAATGGAATTTAAGTTTTGCAACATGTGGGTCCTATCAAGGCTTTTTTTTTAATCCCCCACCTCCTTCATGATTGGTGTGCCTCAAGTGGGCCCCACAAGAGAGTCCCAAACTCATACCGGACCCATTGTTGGTCCTAATTGGACCTATTTTTGAACCTAAAACTCTCCTTTGCTTAGTAAGCTAGTGGCCCAATAAACTTTGCCATGCTCGAGCTCTCTTTAAATGCAGCAGGGGAGGTGTTTGTTGTGGAAGCTGTACATAGGCCTGTCAATCAGGCCCTTTGACAAGGGGCCCGTTCTTCATAACCCTCAAAATTCATGGAGGGATGAGAGTATGAGAGGGCCGATGGAGCTGGATTGCATATGCTGTGCTCATAGGGGAACATTCCCCTGTGATGATTACCTGAGCCCCACCCAATATTCACTTGGTCAGGAACATTGATTAGGTCAAAGCTCTTGGAAAAATAGAGATACACTGAAGTCCAAAAGTTCCTCTAGTCTGTATGTGCAAAAAGCTCGTGAGAATCAGAAGTTGGGAATGGCAAGATTTGGACTTGGGTGGAGGGGTCCAATTTCAAAATGATCCCAGTACTTAATTTTAGAGGCTCAAAGTTTAATAGCTTCATTAGATGAAAGACTCAGATGGGCTGGGGGTATTGACCAACCCAAGCCGGCCTGAAATGTGTTTGGGTGGCCTAAGACCAGATGAAACCCAAATTGACAATCCCAAAGCCTGAGCGAAGATTGGATGGTGTATGTATATATCATGATGATTATCCCATCAGATGTTGGAAGTTTATAATATACAAATCAGCATAATACATATGTTATCTGGGTAATTGAGGACCCAGCCCAAGCTTGGTCTGAAATCACTCAGGCTTCAAAGTTTGGGTCCGAGCCTGAGCCTGCAAACAAGCCCAGCTAGTGCACTTTTCTTTTCATTTCTTTCCTTTTTCCTCTAATGTTGAATAAAGACTAAAGAGTGTCAGAATGAAACCAGCGTTGATTCAGTGGAGAAAATAATAAGAAAATGGGAAATTCTATATGCACCACGTCATTTGCTAAACCCACCCACTTTTTAAAATATACCCAAAATACACTTCTTTTCTCTCCCCTGCAGATCATTGTTCTCCTTCTCCGCCAACCTTCTTCCTTTCCTCCTGCCACCTGCACCCACTGCGCACCACCCTCTTCATCTCCCTCTCTCTTCGCCATCTTCTCCTCTCCCAGCTTCACCCTCTCTATCTCCGTTTTTCCCCTCCGCCCAGCAACTCTATCTGCCCCACTGCGCACCCATCTCTCTCTTTCTCCCTCTCTGCCATCGCCGGCTCCATCTTCCTTCTCTCTCTCCCCCTTCTTTTCTCCTTCTTTTTGTTTCTCTCTATCCCTGCTTCACCATATCTCTCCTTTCATTTCCATTTTTCCCCTCCGCCTTGCAACTCTCTCCGCCCTCTCTTGATCACAGTCTTCTCCAGAGGTGCACGGAGTTTCGGAGCCGTGCACATAGAGAGGTGCATGGCCGGAAAACCCCGTGTATTTTTCACTTGCATGGTTTATCATATCCGTGCACCGAACGCAATCTTCTCCAAATGTGCACGGAGTTTCGGAGCCGTTCACATGAGAGGTGCACAGCTGGGAATCCCCGTGCATTTATCAATTGCACGGTTTATCATAACCGTACACATGAGATATGCACGGCTGCCTCCCTCACCCCACCCGCCAGCGACGAACGATCCTTCTGCAGTCCTAGTCTCCCTGCTGCGCATAGCAGATCGCCACCTCCCATGCAGGCGCCGTTCCTGGCCGACGACGTGGCGCCGTCCCTTTTCTAATGAGAAAACCCTAACCCCAAAACCCTATCCATCTCTCTTTCTCCCACGAAACCATCTATCCACAAATCAAAGACCATCACCATCATCTGATCGAGTGAGATGGGATTACAGAGGCCAGAGGAAGATCAATTCCATTGGGACAGTGGCTCCCAAAAACCGTTTTCTTTCGTTTGGAGCGGCTCCGTCCTCGGTGGCGACCTCAACAAGGTCACCCTCGGCCAGGAACGGCGATCTTCCATCTCCCCGGCCTCCGCCCTCTCCATCTCCATCTCCCCCTCCTGTCTCTCTCCCTCTCCCTCCCTTTCTCTCTGTCACTCCCTCCCCTGCAGGCAGCACCAAGGGGATGGCGGGCGGAGGTTGCTGGAGGTCGCCGGAGCAGGGAGAGGGAGGGGTATTTTCGTCATGTGTAATTCTTTTTTAAAAAGGTGGGTGTGTTCAGCATTGTATGTGTTTGAGTATAGGATTTCCCTAAGAAAATATATGGTAAGGAGGTGTTTTGGACTTTGGGTCCTTTTGTTCAGATAAAATACAAAGGAATTGAGGAAAGGATGTTCTCCTAGCAGCAGTCATTCACAATTTATTTCGTGGGTTCCACTTAGATGTATGTCTATTAATGATAAGAGGACTGATTAAATTTCTCTTTATGGAGAAAGATTAGATGAAAATGAGCCTCACAAGGTAATCCTAGCCCTTGATTTTACAACCTTAAAGTTTAGTGGCTTCTTAAATGTAGATTTGTTTTAGATTCAATCCAATATTGAGTGAGGGTTCAATGAGTGTAAAAGTGAGCTTGATGATCATGTGATGATAGAAGTATCAATGGAGCTGCATTGATCAAAGTGAACCCAAGTGGAGTACCCCATAGGGCTGGACTAGTAAGAGAATATTTTCCTAGGAATTGAATACATACAAACTTATGGTCAAATGAGCTTGACCCTGGAGTATTACAGATTAGGTAAGGGTTGAAGCCATGAAGGATATGAGGCATTTGGGCATGTTTCTCTACTAGAATTCCAAGAATTCATGTATGGAAATTTGAAGCTCTCCTAAAGTTGTCCCTTGGGGTGAAACCAAAAAATCCTCCTCTTGATGGAGCATTTGAGATTCTAGCAAAAAGGCAAAGCCAATGAATCCTATAAATTTTAAAAGGTTATTTGAAAACTTTAATTTTAAGTGGCTAGAATTTCAAATTCCAATGAAATAAACATGACATTTCAAATGGCAGGGAATTAATAAGCCATCATATCATTTCCAAAACCAGAACATCTCAAATTCTTAACAAAAATTCTAGTAAAGAAACAAGTCATGTACAGATGATGTTGATTTTCCCCGGATTTGAATTTTTAGAGTGACAGCCAAGTATCAATTTTCCATCTTTTCTTAATTCAATTTTCATTAGGCTTGTTTGTTTCATTAATTGAATACCTTGTATTTTCGCAAGTGGTGAAAAGTGAAGAAACTAAAGGTGATTGTCCAAAATGACCATCAAACAACCTCCCCTTTAATGGAGATTGAATTAAGGGAAGATGAAAAATGAATAGCCAGTCAACACCCTAGCAATTCATATATATATATATATATATAGGGAAGTCAGTGTCCTATTTACATCTCCATCTTATATACTTCACCCTTACCTCATATTCAATTCACCCATTACCTCTTTAATATTCTTTCAATTGAACTAATTTCACCACTAACTCCTATATACTCAATTTCTATGTATTTTATGCAAAAAAATATATTATCAAATCGAGGTTATTTCATTGTAATTTTGCATATTCACCCTTATTCTTCATTTTTAACCACCTATAAGAATACAAAGTCTTGGAATTCCTACACGCTGCTCCAAATTTTGTTGTCGTTTGATTCATTCACACTGCTTGATGTAAGATATGTATGGTTACGCTTTGTATACATGATTAATCCAACAATATATATACAACTTTAATTGGAGTGAGAATTTGGTCATTGGGGCGCTTTCTTTCTCTCTTATTTTATAAATTCCAAGGCAGCTTTCCCTCCAGGGGTGTAACTTTCATTTTTTTTTTTTTTTCAATTTTTGGGACACATCGGTACGGCTGTGTGCCTGTGTCCATTTTTTAATTTAAAAACTTTGGCACCTCACAATGGATGCGTGTCCTTTTTATTTCTTGATATTTTTACCTTCCAGATTTAGGAAGCCTTCAGTAACCGGCAGGTCTCAATTAAATTTTTTTTTTTAATTTTAAATGCACAGCTTCAGTACAGACTACAGCTAGAGTATCAAAATCTTTTGTTATATTTTTCAAAGTTTGGATGTCTCTCATGGACCCACTATGGACCCACTGTACAGACTCCCTTTTGGTGCCAACCCAGGTCCACGTTAATCACGGAGGGGGCACGGGAATCAAAAGATTTGGAGTACTGGACCTACGTGTATAGTAAATTTCAACTCCATTAGATCATCCTAATTCTATAATCGTTTAAATGGACGTTTTTGAAGGAATCATTTTTTTTTTAAATTTTAATTCAACTGTGAGTAATAGTTAGGTGGGTGTCAGGTTTGGGCCTTGTGCCAATGAGTGTAAAGGGTATTTGATTGATCACAAGAGATTGTATGTGCCTGAAAAAGGGGTTCCTTTTAAGTATACTCCTACAATATATTCCAGTAAAATCATACCATTTGAATTTATCCTGATTTTATCTCCCATTGTCGAATATTATCCAGATTCCAGACAGCAACATTGACTCATAAACCACAATAGATTTTACGAAGATCCTTGGGACCCCATCAGCGGTACGTTTGGCAAGCAAGGAATTGAAAACTCTCAAACAATAGTAAAAAGAAAATTTTAATAAACTTTACTTTATTGAGTTTGGGTAGGATTCTTTGCAATTCGTGAGTGGTCAGTTTCCAATGTCAGAAAATAGAATATCATGGATGCTACGATCTAACAACACAGGCCTTTTGAGTGTGAAATCAAGTTACAGTAGAGTGTGAGACTCGTGCATATTATCTTGAAAATCAAAAGGATTAAACAGTACTGTCTGGTGTATGAAGAGTTAAAAGTGGTATAATAAATTACACTTTGAACTATACGGTGGATACTACTATTGCATGTGCGCAGCCCACATCTCAATAGGCTGTTTTGGTACTGCTCCTTTGGCCCCCCACTGTGATAGATATTAGATAACCCCAAATGTGGACCCCATTGCAAAGGGGCCGGACATATTTCATTGGAAGACACAACATGCATGATCAAAACATTCACAAATGGATGGCTAACAGAAGAGTCTTATTTTGAATATGCCAAGTAATCTACAGTGAATGCCTGTAGATTTTGAATTGGATCCCAATCCTCTACAACTTCCACAACAAATTTCTTTTAAGATTTAAGCCGCCTTTCATAGTTGGCCCGCCTTTGATAGATACAAGAAGACTTTATGACTCAATTATCTATATAAGCAAAAGAATTGGTCACTAAGTTCCTAATCTATGGTCATAAGGTGGGCTTAAGAAAGGTTCTAGCGATTTCGACCGTCTATTTTAAGGCCTTAGGCCGTACACCCGATGGCATTCAACAACAACAACAATAATAATAATGAAATTATTATTATTATTCTTTTTTTAATTTAGAAGACGTCAAAGGCCTTTTACATATGATAATAATGATGATTTAAGTTAGATTAAGGTGCCTTTCCACCGTGTCATATTGGACTAACCCAATTAAAATCACACCATCGAGCATTGAAATTGACGTACGTGTATATCACATCCACGGTGTGGCAGTTTGTTGGTAGAAGACTAAGGGTTTACGCCTCTTTGTAAAAAAAAAAAAAAAAACTTTAGAAACTATTGTTTTTAAACCTAAATATATTATTGAATTGGAAGAATACATAATTAATAAGAATAAAAGTGACATCAAATGAAGAGTGAT
This sequence comes from Litsea cubeba, assembly GCA_012931725.1. Lineage (NCBI taxonomy): Eukaryota > Viridiplantae > Streptophyta > Magnoliopsida > Laurales > Lauraceae > Litsea > Litsea cubeba. The sequence goes on from CM022951.1 coordinate 67,905,203, forward strand.
GTAAACAAAATCATGTAGTACTATTAAGAATCTTACACAATCTCTAATCTAATATTCATCTAATCCTACAAATGATTTTTCTCAATCTAAACAGATAATCAAAATCTTTACACATATCTAACAGCCACAATCTTCTCAATATCTAATATTTCTCTTTCGCCTTGCCTTAATCACATGGTATTTGAAGAATGATCAATGTGATTGGATACATTAATGGATATAATCCCTCGATCTCTTGAAATGAAGAATGATGTATCATAAAAAAAATACGTCTATTGTGCTATCCTGGTTGTCACTGTATCTTAAAAAATATGTCTATATATCATGCTTTGCTGGTTGTCACTCTCAAGTTTTGTAGTCCTTCTCAATTGTATCTTGCTCATTTTGAGTTTGTAAGAGCCAGTGGTACACTAGATCATAGCTTTCTCGATCTAGCTCAGAAGCTCACCAAGTAAGATGGTGCGGTTTAAAGAAAAACTTTCAATAATTGAAAATAAAAGGTTGTGTGGCTTGATGATTGTATGGATGTGGGAGGCTTTTAGATGGATATAGGTAGGTAAGACTTCTATTTTTTATATTAAAAAAAAAATTTTATGCTCATGAATGAGAGAGAGAGAGAGAGAGAGAGAGAGAGAGAGAGAGAGAGAGAGAGAGGTGGGAGAAGGATGCACATAGTTATTGCGGAAGTGGAAGGAGACAGGACTATGACTGGCCTGATCACAGACAGCTCAGAGATCTGAGCTACTGTGAAAAACTTATAGGCAACGTTTTTATTAAACCTCAACATATTATTCCATTACACAATGTGTTAGGGTACCCCATAAGAAAAAAGGACATATGACAAAGAGGTAAATTATATGGTAATCAAGTAATTTAAACGTTCTTTCTCAATCTTATTAGGTATTGAATAATTTATCTCATTCATCAAGGATATTTTCCAGTAATCAACATCTTTACACATATATTACAACGCTAGTCTTCTTAATTTATATAATACTATCTGTCCCTGAATTAACAAAGTTTTGTATTTGATCATGTGGAGAGTATGGAAGAAGCATCATGTTGTCCTTTTAACTACAATATGCTGTTGTAGTTTGGTCAAGAGTCATGAGTCAACATGCTTTCTGCTCCTGTTCACTGTCTACATCAATTGATACAACCAAATTACATTGGCCAGAACAAGAAAGTCCGGGCTTTTAATCCTCCTTTACAAAGCCAGAACAAGGTCAAGTTTGGGAACCGAATTTTAGAGAAAAAGATTTTTGCTTTATATAAAATCGAGAAAACCCCACCTTTGGCAATTCTAAAAGTGGATTTGGGCCATATATATGAGATCTTCATTTTTGAGGATTCTCAGGTATGTTCTCCCTCTATAGGATGTGAAAATCCCCAGCTAAGATTGGATGGAGGTATAAAATTCTCAAATATGTGGATACCTCACCTGCAGTGACCAAAAGTGACCTAAGTGAATAACTTTGCAGGCCTTTATGTAGTTAGGAGCATAGGACATGTGGCATATATATTGACAAGACCCACTAATACAAGTATGTTTCTGATTAAATAGCACTAAAGTTAGATTCAATGAGTTTTTTGATAAGTGTTCAATATAAAGTCATGAAAGAGAAGGGCAATAGATAATGGAGATGTTTTTAGTTTAGACTATCGATTTAAAAGTGTTAGATCAAATGACTAGCATAAGATCATCTACTTCTAGCAATGAGTTCTTCCTATATGTCTCTGTTCTTTTTTCATTTTATGATTTTTTAACATAAGGTCTTACTTCCATCCAGCAAGGACGAAATAGATCCAGCCTCTGAAATGGGCCATTGGATTCTCAATTGCTGGACATTGCTTATAATGTCACTTCACAACAACTGAAAAGAGGTTGGGTTGAGAGAAAAATGAGGTTTGCTCCAGAAGCATCAAGACTGTATAAATAGGTTGGTGCATGGTTTGCATGTTTTTTTTAATAAAATAGATTTCACATTGCATGTTTTTTTAATAAAATAGATTTCACATTATCTCTCTCTCTCTCTCTCTCTCTCTCTCTCTCTCTCTCTCTCTCTCTCTCTCTCTCTCTCTCTCTCTCTCTCTCTCCCTCTCTTATTTAATGAGATGAAAAAGAAAAGATGGGATTCTCTTGGTGTATTAAAAAAATCGAAATCGAGTCACTAGACCAAAAAGAAAGAAGTAGTGGTAATCTGTCGCTGAACCTGGAAGATGAACTTGTCGATCAGATTAGTTGTATGGTGGAGATTCCCCACTCTTTCCATAGCGGCAGTGATGGAACTGGGTGTGGGGAGTTCTTTCCAGACGGTTCATTGAAGGGGCAGTGATGGGAACTGGGTCAGACTCCATCTCACCACTCTGATCAACGCACTCAAGCCAAGAGAATGGTGGGCCACTGTGTGGGGATATTTCCTAGCTCACCGGATAACTGGCCTGATTCTCCATCCCGTGCTGCCGCGCCGGCTAATCCACCTCGGCAAAGCTCATCTCAAACCTCCACCAGCTCGGCCAAGTAATCCCACTTCGGCGAAAGCCTCACCTCGGCTTCCGCCCTCGGCCCCCCGACCTCAGCGGTTTCCGCCCTCGGCTCCCCGACCTCAGCATCACACCCTGACCTCGGTCAGGGTGCCAGGGCTAGCCGAGGCAGGGCCTGACGGCTGTCCTCCCATGGACACTCCCGCACGCAACAGCACGTGCGACAGGACAAGGGCACGCCCACGCTCTCTGACAGAGCCTCCCATGCCGCCCACGTCCTCTGACAGAACGGCGTCCACAGACGCCAGGGTATGGCCCGATGCGACACGACATGTCACGATGGGATAGCTCCCTGACAGGGTCACCTCCTTGTCTCCTCTCCTCCTCTATAAAAGGGGCCAAACCAGAACAGCAAAGGGACGGGCTCCCCCGTCCGAGAGAACCACCGGTATCACCTTCTCCCCCAAAATCTCCTCCTACTGTCCAGTACGCATACTGACTTAGGCATCGGAGAGCCCTGCGCTGCCCACGGCCAGGGTCCTCTGACCTGTTTCTTCTCCCTCTTCCAGGTTCTCAGGCATCGGTTCTTCCACCTTCAACGAGGAAACGGGGAGCCTCAGCCTTCGTCTTCCTCAGTGAGTCGCAAGAACACCACCCCCCGGGTCCGTGATTTTTTGTGCACTTACAATTGGCGCCGTCTGTGGGAAACGCTACAAAAAGCCATCTTCCCAAACACCATGCCTCGGAGAACCAGAAAGGGAAAGGAACCGCTGACACTGTCGACACAGCTGCCGACGGTCCCCCACCGGGAAAGGTCAGGAGCAAGATCTAATCCAGCAAGCGTCCAACAGCAGGGTACTCAGTCAGGTTCATCCTCTAAGGGTTCGACCTCGACTCCACCTTCCAAAAGGCGCACCCTGAAGGACAACAGAAGCAACCAAGCTCCGGACAACAACCACGACTTCAGAAAGAGGCTCGATCGACACATCGAGCAAGCAGTACGCCAAAACCTGGAGGCTGCCGGTTTCGCTCGAGTTCGGCTGAACTCTGATGATCTCGGCACATCTCCCCTCTCTCCAGAAATCAGAAGCTTTCCCCTTCCTGAAAATTTCAAAGTCCCGAGGTTCGACGTTTACGATGGAACCTCGGACCCAGCAGCACACCTCCGGCACTTCACTCAGAGGATGTCGGTGTGGGGCGATGCAGGCCACCTGAACTGCAGAGTCTTCTCTTCCAGCCTCGGGGACCTCCCCCTAAAGTGGTTCTGCGCACTCCCCCAAGGATCAATCAAAAGTTGGCAGCAGCTCCGGAATTCCTTCATGACGAAGTTCCAAGCTCACAGGGTCGTCCCCAGGTCGGCCGCCGACCTGATGGCCCTCAGAATGAAGCAGACCGAGAACGTCACGCAGTTCGCCAAAAGGTTCTGGACTGTCTACAGCCAGATCGAGAATACCACAGATGCGATAGCGATCCTGTCTTTCCAACAAGCCCTCCTGCCAGGCAACGAGCTTCGGAAGGACTTGGTCATGCACCCCGTGGTCACTATGGCAGCGCTGATGACAAGGGTAAACCAGTTCGTCAGGCAAGAAGCGGACGAAGCCCGAGCCCAGAAGCATTTCAATGGCAATCAACAGGCAGCGTCCACCTCGGCAGACGCCTCCATCTCGGCGGATGCCTCCAGCTCCGCAGCAGCGTCCACCTCGGCAGACGCCTCCATCTCGGCGGATGCCTCCAGCTCCGCAGCAGCGTCCATCTCGGCGGACGCCTCCATAACAGAAGTCTCCTCCAGCTCGGGGGGCTGCTGAAGCCTCCAATCATTTTTCAGCTTCGACCGCCCGTCAGCTTTGATCGCACGACCCTCTACCGTCATTTCTGGCGGCACGGTCCTCTACTGTCAGCTTCGATGGCGCCGTCAGCTGCGACGACGTCGGTACGACCCTCTACTGTCGGCTTCGATCGTACGACCCTCTACCGTCATGACGGCACGGTCCTCTGCTGTCAGCCTTGATCGCACGGTCCTCTGCCGCCACTAGTCGTCCAGAGCTTCGTACCCCTGGTGACGAAGCCAGTGGGATCTCCATTGCGTGCGGCAGGCGCATCTCGGCCACGCGCCAGACGCCCGGCAACAGGCCCCTGGTGAAGAGCCAGAGGGATCTCCATTGCGTGCGGCAGGCGCATCTCGGCCACGCGCCAGACGCCCGGCACAGGCCCCTGGTGAAGAGCCAGAGGGATCTCCATTGCGTGCGGCAGGCGCATCTCGGCCACGCGTCAGATGCCCGGCACAGGCCCCTGGCGACGAGCCAGTGGATCTCCATTGCGTGCGGCAGGCGCATCTCGGCCACGCGCCAGACGCCCGGCACAGGCCCCTGGTGAAGAGCCAGAGGGATCTCCATTGCGTGCGGCAGGCGCATCTCGGCCACGCGCCAGACGCCCGGCACAGGCCCCTGGTGAAGAGCCAGAGGGATCTCCATTGCGTGCGGCAGGCGCATCTCGGCCACGCGCCAGACGCCCGGCACAGGCCCCTGGTGAAGAGCCAGAGGGAATCTCCATTGCGTGCGGCAGGCGCATCTCGGCCACGCGTCAGATGCCCGGCACAGGCCCCTGGCGACGAGCCAGTGGGATCTCCATTGCGTGCGGCAGGCGCATCTCGGCCACGCGTCAGATGCCCGGCACAGGCCCCTGGCGACGAGCCAGTGGGATCTCCATTGCGTGCGGCAGGTGCATCTCGGCCACACGTTAGATGCCCGGCACAGGCCCCTGGCGACGAGCCAGTGGGATCTCCATTGCGTGCGGCAAGGCGCATCTCGGCCACGCGTCAGATGCCCGGCACAGGCCCCTGGTGACGAGCCAGTGGGATCTCCATTGCGTGCGGCAGGCGCATCTCGGCCACGCGCCAGACGCCCGGCACAGGCCCCTGGTGAAGAGCCAGAGGGATCTCCATTGCGTGCGGCAGGCGCATCTCGGCCACGCGCCAGACGCCCGGCACAGGCCCCTGGTGAAGAGTCAGAGGGATCTCCATTGCGTGCGGCAGGCGCATCTCGGCCACGCGCCAGACGCCCGGCACAGGCCCCTGGTGAAGAGCCAGTGGGATCTCCATTGCGTGCGGCAGGCGCATCTCGGCCACGCGCCAGACGCCCGGCACAGGCCCCTGGTGAAGAGCCAGAGGGATCTCCATTGCGTGCGGCAGGCGCATCTCGGCCACGCGCCCGATGCCCGGCACAGGCCCCTGGTGAAGAACCAGTGGGATCTCCATTAGCGCATCTCGGAGCCCATTCTCCAGTTCGGCAGTTGTGTGGCTCTCCAGCTCGGCAGAAGCACCCTGTTACAGCTTAGCAGTGATGCCGACCTCTAGCTCTGGTCCATTGCCAGCCAGTCATCCTCCGTGATACTTACCTTCTGACCTCAAAGAGCAGTCTATTGAGCTCAGAAGCTGGGGGGCTATTGTGTGGGGATATTTCCTAGCTCACCGGATAACTGGCCTGATTCTCCATCCCGTGCTGCCGCGCCGGCTAATCCACCTCGGCAAAGCTCATCTCAAACCTCCACCAGCTCGGCCAAGTAATCCCACTTCGGCGAAAGCCTCACCTCGGCTTCCGCCCTCGGCCCCCCGACCTCAGCGGTTTCCGCCCTCGGCTCCCCGACCTCAGCATCACACCCTGACCTCGGTCAGGGTGCCAGGGCTAGCCAAGGCAGGGCCTGACAGCTGTCCTCCCATGGACACTCCCGCACGCAACAGCACGTGCGACAGGACAAGGGCACGCCCACGCTCTCTGACAGAGCCTCCCATGCCGCCCACGTCCTCTGACAGAACGGCGTCCACAGACGCCAGGGTATGGCCCGATGCGACACGACATGTCACGATGGGATAGCTCCCTGACAGGGTCACCTCCTTGTCTCCTCTCCTCCTCTATAAAAGGGGCCAAACCAGAACAGCAAAGGGACTCTCTCCCCCGTCCGAGAGAACCACTGGTATCACCTTCTCCCCCAAAATCTCCTCCTACTGTCCAGTACGCATACTGACTTAGGCATCGGAGAGCCCTGCGCTGCCCACGGCCAGGGTCCTCTGACCTGTTTCTTCTCCCTCTTCCAGGTTCTCAGGCATCGGTTCTTCCACCTTCAACGAGGAAACGGGGAGCCTCAGCCTTCGTCTTCCTCAGTGAGTCGCAAGAACACCACCCCACGGGTCCGTGATTTTTTTGTGCACTTACAGCCACCAAAAAGAGATGCTTAGTTGTGGTGTTTGCATCAGTTAGAGAACTAAAATAGACGCTTGCATGCAGGGCGGAACCAGAATCTTCTTTACGGGGGGCAAAGTGAAAACAACATCTAAAGAACTCTTGTAAATTAAATATAATTAAATATTGGGGCGGAATAAAGAAATTTTTACCATAATTAAACATTAAAAACAACAATTTTATCTATGGTTGATATAATTTCGATTGGATTAAAATTTTCGCAATAATAGAACATGAGTAGGAAGGTATTTTAAATGAGTTAGATTTCAAATACCAGGTCCATGACAAAAAAAAATAATTAATGATATATTTAGGATTAGTACATTTACAATTGTTAAAACATAATGTGAAAGTCATATTTATATGATGGGGATTTCAAATATCAAGTCCATGACTGAAAAAATAATAATGATATATTTAGGATTAGTACATGCAAGCAGAGGCGGAACCAGGGATGGGCTGGCAGGGGCCATGGCCCCTCATCTAATTTGGTGTTTCCTTTGTTTGGGTCTTTTGGCCCCACCATCTTCTGGCCATGCTTTAATGGATGGCCCCTCTGATTTGGTGTTTCCTTTACATGGGTCATTTGACCCCTCCATCTTTTAGCTCTTTTTTTATGGATGGCCCCACCATCATTAGCAAATTAATAAATAAAACAGTTTGATTTTGGATTTAAAAAATAATAATAATAATAAAATAGTAGTTGATTTGGGGAAAACCGTATTGGAATGAAAGAAGAAAAGAAAATAATGAAGGAAGAAAGAAAGAAAAAAAAAGAGAGGAATGGATGGATTAGAAACCATTTACCCAATCCAGACTCTTTGTCACGGCCCACATACCTTGATTTGAGATCGTGATGCTGATTATAGAGAAGGAAGAAGCTTTTGTCATTGGAGTTTTAGAGATTATGTAAAAAGTTTCTAGAGTTTTGGTTGTTCCATGTTCGAGTAAAAAAAGAAAAGTTGAAGAAAGCAACCCTTCATATTCTAAATATGACTTTCACTTTATGTTTTAACAATTGTAATTCACACTTGACACATCTTAAGGGGTATTCTATAAATGCCGAATCTTACACTAATCAGTATCTTACACTGAGTATGGAGTTTGGAAGAAGGCATACATTTTAAGACTAGCAAAACAACCTCGCACTGCACGCGCTGGTATGATATATAATGAATCTGTGTGTGTTGAGAGAGAGAAAAGTCCAGCCGGTTGGACTCCAAACAATGGAAACCACCTCATGGGTCCCACCACCAACCTGGTTGGACTCCAAACAATGGACCCCTCCAGATTGGGTCTCACCACCAACATGCATGGTGAATGGTTGGATAGTAAAAAAACCTACTAATTATTATTCAATATATGGTCGAAATTTCATTTTGATTCGATGATGATTATTGAAAGGTAAGGCCCAATTATGTCTAGCCATTTGTCCTGGAGGCGGCATATGAGATTTTTATGATCATTAATTGAAGGTAACTGTAAACCACATGCGTCAATCTGTACAAATCACTTAACATCTAATCACCTAACATGTATATATAAGTAATTCAAGTAGTTTTCCAGTTGGATTTGATCTCTTTTATCGGGTTTCATTTTGAGACAAAATCTGATTCTTTTTGGAGTAGGTGGTGTATCCAAGACAACCCTCGTTGGATGCTTGTCTTTGGCCCGTCCAACAACAAATATCAGCAAGTCCACAGGTAGTTCAGTTGTTTTGATTGGGGGATTCGATGATGGAGGAGAAATCAACGGTGATTAGAGGCCTAAAAAAAGAGGCCCAAATTTTAGCGTTATCAATATACCTAAGAATTAAAACAATTTAAGAAAGTGGGTGGGATGTTATGAGAGTACATTGGTAGGGGGTTGGTGAAGTCTCATACGATACTTCCAATATACCTAAAATAAACAAGACCAAAGTTACAATAGACGACCTTTTGGATTGTAATAAGACATATTACACTTTACCACCCATGTATGTATCATGTATGGTTCCCTACACATCCACCATACATAAGTTGGTACTTTAGTCTCCTCCGTAAGTAGAGGCAGCAGAAATACCAGGCATTAGTAGAGGCATAGAAATACTTTTCAATATTCCTCCTCGGGTGAAGCTCCTACCAAAACCTCGAGGCACGTATTTTTTTTTCGCTAAGTCGTTCCTCCTTGGATTCGAACTCACGATCGATTGATTTTGATACCATATTAAATTTCTTTTAGGTAGCCACTCTTACCAAAACATCGAGGTGTTAGTAGAGGCGCAAGAAATACTTTTCAATATTTCTCCTCGGATAAAACCCACTCCTCATTAGTTATATGCCATATTATAAAGGTGAAAACTTTTCTCATTGTTAGATAATGGCCTTGAATATCACTTTGAATGCTATATAGATTATAACTAACTCTCATAATGCTATACCAAGTGAAAAACTAATTGTTGTTAAGGAATATTTATAGTTAATAAAATAGAACGGAGAACTTTTTTTACTTTTTATTTTATCTTATTTTACTCTTGGCCGCGCAGTGCACTTATTGATATAGACATTCCACCAATTGATTCCACATTAGAATTCCCGTCGTATTAGAAATAACTCTGACAACTGGTTTGGTAAATTGTCCAATCATGATGACTCTGGGCCACCGATGATAGAAAATGAAACCCAATTGGCGTACCATCTTTATTTCACTGACAGGATCACCCGAGAAAGTTATAGAACCATATTTTTATGTTTGGCCTCACGGGGGATTATAACTCACAAAATCAAATACACTAATAATATCCTTAACCAGCAAATCATCAAGAAAGATAAAATAAAAGCATATTTAACACGGTGATTTAATCGGTCCATGTAAAAAGTAAATAATGTTGTCAGCATTGACTTGGAGCGATGAAATAAGGCTTTGATAATAATTATAAAAAATAATTGACATGCAGATTACATTTTCGGAATGATGACTTTTTCTTGGCCACCCCCTCAAAGAAAGCTCCACCCTATGCTTAATTAGGGGTTTTGGTAGGACGTGAACATTTCAAAGAACAAATGATGATCAAGAGCAATAAAAAATTTAGTACTCGTGGGAGAATATCGAGTTTCAGGTACCATAGATGGTCAAAATCTTCCACGGGCTACCACTTAACATCTAACCGTTAGATTACATCATATGGTTCAAGATTTAGAGGCTAAAGATGACTCTTGCATCCAGCTTACCATATATCCTTCATTTGTCTTTATTTATTTTTTTTGTTTTCTTTTCTATGGGGAAAGTGGGGTGTTATGGGAAGAGTATCTCAGAATCAGAAATTTTTTTTTTTTTTTTTGTAAAAAAATCAGAATCATTAAGTTAAAAGAGCTTCTGTGTCCTTTCATATGTAGTTAAATAATATGAATTAGGAGCAGAATTTTAATAATGAAAAGGGTGTAGCTCATGTATGCACTTTCTCTATTCAAGGGAGATTTCTTAAATGTGTTGTGATGAATTTAATAGGGTAAGTGAAAACTGATTTTTATATCTCTTAATTCTTAATGGGGAGTCGTGATTTAGATATGTATTGATTATATAGGTTTAATCTCTTTAGCTCGTTTATATTCTTTACATCTCTCGTTTTGTTCACTAAATTAGCATATAAACCAACTACAAGAAACTTCTACACCACACTTACATCCATATTTAGGATCACCTTTTATCACCTCAATTGATTATTTATCTATCTTGGTTTCTACGACAATAACTAAGGGCGGAGGAATATCCTATTTTAATTTATTTTGGTAGAAGAGGATCCTACGTACTTTACACTCAAGAAAAACCTCAACAAAAAAAAAAACCTCCAATTCAAGGTGAAGATTGCATTTGTTTTCCTACTTATTCATTGTTTTAATGTCTCGATGATATATATAGCTTTAGAGTGTAAAGAGCTATCCGAATTTTCCATTGAGATAAGTAAAGGAGAAGGGAACTTCTCTTTGCAAGTACTGTTTCACATACCTTCAAAAAGATGTTATGGTAAGAAAGAACGGCCTATTACACGAGCGGTAAGGGATGTCAGTTCTTCCGTGGTTACTCAGGATCAAACCTGGATAATCAACTTCCCTATAATCACCCGAGGGCTGTTCTACCTCAGGTCCGCGTCCCTCACCAAAGGGATCCCGGGCCCCAACCTCCTAAGCTGGATACCAAAAAAAAAAAAAAAAAGAAATTGTTTTGGTGCTATATAGTAGTATAAGCAATTTTACACATGGGTGATATCTCGTATTCAATATTATGATTTTTTGGAGAATAGCAGAAATTTATAAATATTACAAGTTATCGCGACATTTTCAAAATTTGCCGACACTCGAGAATCTTTGATTTCTTTAATATGTTTTTTTAATAGCTTTCTTCGAAATCTATAACAATTTATAGCATCGACGATTAGGACTCGATCTAATGGAGAACTTTGACATTGTCATTGTACAATTACTGAAAGATAATTTCGTCTCCATATATTTTGCTTCATCAGTAAGAAAGGAAAGTCTTTAATTTACATGAAAAGGAGGCAGTTGTTGTAATAATATAAATTAGTAGAAACTTCTTTCTCCACATACGTAAGTGAGCAAGGCTCTCTGTAACAATATTTTGGAAAAGAGATATGGTCTAATAAAAAAGTAATATATTGAGAGACCAGTTTGTGGTTAATAACAATAACAATGACAGATTGCTGGAGGATGATGGATCGCCACATCGACACGGTTCAACAGTACCTGCAAGCACTCATACATTGGCTTTTATATATGTTTTTCATATGTGTCATTGTGCTTGATTAAGCTGCTGGCTAGCGACATCTGATGATGAGTTTATATCATAGAATAGTGACTGATTTTCCACGTACCCCTTTAAAGAGTTTCCTCCATCTAAGATTTGGGGTTTTAGCGAATTCAAAAGAAATTCCAAGCATAATACTTGTTAGAATAACAAAGACATAAATCAATCAAGCCACACACAAACACAAAAGATTTATATATGGGAGATATTCAAGTGAGGGATTCCCTCACCATAATGGTGAGGGACACTTCCATTTTTAGGAGTGTCAAGTACAAAAGTGACTATTCAAGTACATTGAAAAGTCACTTTTGTACTCTCTCTCTCTCCCAAAAATGGAAGTATCCCTCACCATTTTGGTGAGGGAATCCCTCACTTGAATATCCCCCTTTATATAATGATCTCTTCTTTACTAGAAAAAAAGTAAATGATTACAGACCCCCGAGCCCCTAGCTGCAAGACATCTCTGCACAACAATGCTCAGAAACCAATGAATGGGGTTCAAATCCAAATCATTCAAATCCATGGATTCCCTAGTATATGTTAATAAATTTATGGATTCCCTAGTATATGTTAATTGTTGAGCCAAACTTCACTTCAATTGGTTGGTTAGCCAACCTTCAATCATACTAGGGGATCCATTAGGGGATCAAATTAGTAAGAAACTTGTGATGGATCCCCTACTATGGGTCGTTGTTGAGCCATATTTCAAACATGTAACATACGTTTTATGCCTGATTAATCTTAGAGCATGTAAGTATAATACAAAATGCTTCATGCATGGGATGCAGACTGTGGTTTGGATTGGAGAACAGTTGCTACCTAAAGTTGATTTTGTGAACTGAGGAGTTTCAAAGAATGATTTATATTAGAATAAGTATTTTTTGATATTAATCATAGGGGAGTTGACGGGAAAAAACTCTATAGGTGGTCTCTACACAGATAAGGACCCGGTAAAGCTTTGGAAAAAGAGAAGGTCCTCAAGTTGCTTTTCTGGCTTTTTTATTTTGTCGTTTTACAATATGGTTGATATCGACTATTTTGTCGTGTTTAACAAATAAGACAGTTACAGGTTGGAGAAAATCCGATTGACAGATTGGTCGGTATCAAGCATCAGGGCTCAGTGGCCGGTTATCGACCATTCTATCATATTCAACAAATAAGACAGTTACAGGTTTGAGAAAATCTGATTAACAAATTGGTCGATATCGATCATCATTGCTGAGTTGTGATGGTCGATATCAACCATTCTGTCATGTTCAACAACTAAGACAATTACAAGTTAGATCACCAGTTACATGACAACATATTCACATTGATTACCTGTCACACTCTCACATTTTCACTTCATGACGACTGTAATGTAATTTAGAGAACAATCAGACAGTTAGATCCTCGCCGGATCCAAAGATCTAACTATCCAATTCTATTAAACCCTAGCTACAACACCACAACTAAAAGAAGAAGAAAAGAACTAGGGTTCTTTCTTTATCAAAGAAGAAAATGAATTAGGGTTTCTCTCTGCGTCAAACAAGGAAAAGAATTAGGATTTTTTTGTGCATCAAAGAAGAAGAAGATGCTATGAATTTCAGGTTCCAAAACCTTCTTGTTGTCCCATATAGAGGCAGGCACGTCCTAGTTGCAGACAACAATCTCCTCCTCTAACCCGTCGGAAACCGCATCTCTGCCACTGACCTCACCAAATCCCAAACCCAAACCCTACCCTGCGAGGCCTCCTCCAACATCTCCCTCAACGCCGTCGTCCTCATCTGCGTCAACGACTCCTCCCGCGCCCCCCTTCATCAACCTCCGCTACCACATCGTCCTCCACCACATCTCCTTCAAGCCCCATGTGTCCATATCCGCTTTACCCCCGACGACTCCCTCCTCGCCTCGCCATCATCGGAAAGCTCATCCAGATCTAGCAAGCCCCCGCCTTCTGCTGTGAAATTTTCCACTTCCAACTCCTTCGCACCTTCGCTAACTTCGGCGCTTCGTTTATTGCCATCGACTTGAGCCCGGACTCCAACTACATCGCTAGATCCAAGCATCATACTACCCAATTGTTTTGCTTGGACCGATCCAAGAGTTCTGAATTAAATGGAGTGCTTATGCTCTTGTATTTTACAAACGAATGGTTGAAAGAGATGGAGAAGACGATTGACTAGGATGCCGCACTTGACAGTGAAGGTCGATATCGACCATTCCAAAAAAAAACAAGATGAAAGGGATCCAAAGGACCCCTTCTGTCAACACGATTTTACTGTCTATCGGCCACCTATAGGGTTTTCTCCCGTAAATTCTCCTTAATCAAAGCTAACAAACAGTTCATATATTTGACTGTATTTTTGTTGTTTTATCTCATATAACATATCTATATTGGTACGACCAATTCAATCCCAAGAAAGAAAAATATGGTTTTAAAAATAAGTTGGGACACTGCATTGGTCATAGAGAGTCCGGATCACCTATCGTAGTTGTTATACCTTCACAGTGAGTGGATCAATAATAGTCCGCCACGTCATTCAAAAACTTAGGTGATTATAAAGTCTAAACCAGATTAAAGAAAATCACATAAATTTTTGGATGATGTGGCGGACTGTTATTGGTCCACTCACGATGAAGGTGTAACAACTACAATAGGTGACTTGGACTCTAGCCATAGCCAATACCATGTACATGTTGGCCCATACACTTGTCCTAAAGTAATTCTGAGGTTTTAAATTTGTCTTTATAATAAGAAAAGAAAATATTTCTTGAATTGAAACAACTTATATCTATTAATAGAAACTACTTTTATTTAAAATACAAAAACATCCATTAAACCACTCAAATTAAAAATATAGAGTCCTGATCTAATAATGATTTCTGACATCTACAATTAGGTGAAAGCTAAAAGGATGCAAAATTTCCTAAGTATAAATCATCCATGCAGATAACGTTGCAAATGGGTGTCTAATCATCCGAAGTCCCTAATTTCGAATAAAGTAAGTTTGGTGTCTATTTTTGAATTCCGAAGAAATTCGGATATGGATTTAGATGCATGCATAGGAGCTATGTTTGCTCTAAGTTCTAACCTGACGATCCGAAGTCAAGCTGCGGATTACATTCATATATTAAATACATATAGGTTTTAATAGCCTATATAACTTACTTAGCTTTAATCATATATCATATAATAGCCCCGTTGTGTATTTAAAAAAAATGTTTTGAAGCTTTTCATCCAATTATAATCCGGCACTCCACATCTTATTTTGGATTTGGATCTAGAACTGAATCTGATTTTTAAGTTATTATGAGATTTAAGTACAATATACAAGTTCCGTGTTGAATTGGAATTGGAATCCAGTTCCAAATATCATTGTTCCACCTTGGATCTAACCTATTTGCATTCCTCAAGCCGGCTAAACAGATGAGATGTTGGTAAGGTCTATTGCACAACAAAATTCGAGTGGAGGCTTTGGATCTTCCATCCATTAGCTCAGTCAAGCATTTTCAATCATATTATTGATTGCTATGAAATAAAAGATCGTCTTTATTTGCCGAGTGTCCACCAAATAAGTAGGCAGTCTCGTAAAAGAACGGAGGCTCTCCCTGAATTAAAGACGTCCACACATGGACTTGTAGGAGAAAACTCTTCTTCTTTTTAATTCTTTGTCCATATATGAAATCACTACAAAGTAGAAGGCAGCTATGAGAAACCATCTTTAGCTTGAAACCATGTAAGAAACGTTTCTAATTTTCCATTATGCCACAGTTGCTAAAAACGTTTTAAGAAATATGTTGACGTTTCAAACCGTACCCTGTTTGGGCATGCAGAATTCCAGTTATACGTCTCTCTAACGTGGCAGCGGTGGCACAAGTCAAATTGTCTACCCCAAGAAATGAGGAGAAAATTAGCTCACAAGAACTACTAATTTTCTAGCTATGTACAATGTACATAAGTTTTAATACATTGAATGCTATCGATTATCCATTTCACGGCTTAAATTAAATAGTCGATACCATCAAATAAGCTTTATTTTTCAAGTTAGATAAGGCATAAACTCTCTGGTAAGGCTCCTAAAAGAGATTCTTGTAAGGGAAAGCTAGAGAGGATCTGGATTCTGGAATATAAAGTTTCCTCTACAGATTCCAAAGCAGTCAGCTCTCCCTCATTGTAGTTGGGGCCCATGTAGAAGTAGAACCATGCTAAAGTGACATATGTGTTTCTACCAAGAAAAAAAAAAGTGACATGTGGCTGAAGCAATTGATCATATTTCCAGGGGACCGGTAAACAGGGTCGACACTTAGGGGGCGGATGAGGGGGCAGATGAAAGAGAAACTGGTTCTCTCTCATCCCATCCTTACGTGTCTTACCCCGTTTGGTCCAAATAGGGACCCCGTTTGGTCCAAATAGGGACTCCATTTCTTATTTCCAAATGATGGCGTGGCAGGAGTAGAACCAGGCTTATTTCCAGATGATGGGGTACCTAGTCATTGTAGTTGGGGTCCATGTAGCTAGAAGTAGAACCATGCTAGAGTGACGTGTTTTACCAAAAAAGAAAAAAGAAAGTGACATGTGGCTCGGTTCTAGGTACTAAGACCTGTGTCTGACTCAATCTGAGTCATTTATTAGGCCTAGACCAGTCCCATATGACCAAATCCAGCCGATGGACATAAAAAAAAAAAAACACCAGCATACCATTTCTTTGCTCCTCTACCAGCAAGTTATCTTCTTGCAGCCCACCAATCAAGTAATTCTGATTTCACAGAAGAGTTCGTATTTTTCTTTTTTTCACGCCATCATCCATATATAATGGGCCCAGATTCGGAAAATGCAGATCAGGAAAGTGTACAGCATCCCAAGTGGTCCAAATAATGCTTCATAAAAATACTATTCAATCAGGCAAATCCCACAGCAGATTGAAGCCCAACAATACACCACGAGAGCACAAATGATATATATATATATATATATGAGTAAGGCTTCCCTAAGTTCAAATTTAGGATAAGGTAAGCTCAAGTGTGTGGTGGGGCCTACTTGGGGACCCACATGGGGATGGGGTGTGGGGGATTTCAATTCCTCCCTGTAAAAAATCAGTCCCAACCGTAATTTCTATCATCTCCATAGGGCCCAAGAGTTTAATGGTCAACAATCCATTCGGATTGATATATAGTCAATCCAACGGTCCAGTAAATTCGGATCTTACCGAAAGTTTGTGGACATGTGCAATTTAAGGGTGGTCATGTGTTTGGTCCATTTGGATGGATCAAAGGTGGGCCCCACAAGCACGACAGTACGAAATTTTCTCCCTAAGTTCGAGCTTATGAGTAAGGCTCCCCTAAACTCAAGTTTAGGATAAGATAAGTTCCAAGTGTGTGGTGGGCCTACTTGGAGACCCACATAGGGATGGATAATATGTGACACTGACGTATAATCCTAACCATTCATTTCTGATTGTAACAGTTTCCTCACATTCATTTGTGATTGTAACAGTTTCCGCAAGATCACAATTTCCCAATGTAGTAACGCCATCCATGATAAAAATAAGGAGGAGGAAGTCCCTGTGCATTTACTCTAGAATGTATGTAGACACAAGAAAGCTCCGAGCTATCCTTTCTTCCTTTATGCTGTCCTTTACACATTTAAAGTTCGAAACTCTGTCCAGACCCAACGCGAATGGTGCTTGAATTAAAATAATGCAAAGGGAAAGAGCTTATGCCGATTACACTTGATCTCCTCCTTGATATTGTTTGTAAACCACCACCGTCCTCTTCTTCCCTTTATATATTTTTTTCCCTTCAACAATCTCCAAAGCACCCAAACAGAGACAAGGAGATAGGAATCTGGGTCTACACCGGATCTCCTCCTTCAATTGCAGATCATCTTCTTTCATAATCCAGAGACATAGAGATATTAGAAAGAGAACCCCACAAAAGAAAGAGAAGGAGAGGAAGAGAGAAAAGAGAGATCTTTCATGGTCGACTCAAGAGGAGATATTCCTAAACTGCTGGAAAGCATGAATTACGTTGCACCCAGTTTTCATTTCCAGCAAGGTGATGAGATGTACTTCCAGAATCCCATCTCCCTGCTGCAACAGCAGCAGCAGCAGCAACAGGCAATTCAAGATATGTTCGTCGTGGGTCCTTCTGTGGGTGTGGAAGATCGCCACCCGGCTGTTAAGGTTCCAACAGCCCAACGCAGGAACATGGGTGCACCAGTGCCCATCAATGAGGATCCGACCGATGATACTCGCAACAACAAGAAGAGGAAGATCATCCACAGGGATGTAGAGCGCCAGCGCAGGCATGAGATGGCGATGCTCTATTCGTCCCTGCGGTCCCTTCTTCCCATTGAATATCTCAAGGCAACAAAACCCAACAAACCCATCCTCCTTTTCCCTTCTCCTTTCTATTTTTATCTGAGGTTTTCTTCTTTACGAGATACATTAAGAAATAATAAAACTGACGCAAGGAGTTCTAGACTCTCAAAACTTAATCCAATAAACTTCATCTGATCTTGGTTGCCTTTGGATTTAAGTTTTTTGATGTGGGTTTTGGATGGTTTTGTAGGGTAAGCGGTCGATATCTGATCACATGAATGAAGCTGCAAATTACATAAAGCACCAGCAGAAGAAGATCAAGGAGATGACGGAGAGGCGAGATGCTCTGAGAAGGATTATGTTGCCTCCATCAGCAGATCCTGCTGCTCTTCACATGAATGGCGACTTCCCTGCGCCTAGTGTATCAGTCGCGCCTTGTTTGGTGGGCGTGGAGGTGATGATAGGCAGTGGTTCGCTCCTGGATGGAGTCCCGCTGGCTATGGTGATCCAAGTGCTTGAGGAAGAAGAAGGGCTACCTGTTCTTAGCTGTGTTTTTACCAACGTAAATGAGCAGTTGATTTACACACTCCAATGTCAGGTAAGGATCTCTTTGTGTTTGTTTCTTCAAAATCCAAATCCAAGGTGCTCTTGATTGTCTTTTAATTTTTAAGGGATGCTTGTTCTTCTACAGATCGATGATCAGAGAGAGCTTGATCTGCACGGGTTGCAACAGAAGCTGATGGATTTAATTCTGCCCTCCTGTTAGATTCCAAGGTGCTCTTGATTGCTCTTGAACTAGAAAAAAAAAAAAAAACACCAACCCCTATGGTTTGTTCTCTTGGTTTGCCTCCCATAACTTGCTCAACAACAACAGAAAACGGTACAGAAATTTCTGCTTAGAATTAGGGTTTTCTACTGGCACTAACAATATATACAAACCTCTCCTTAGTTAGGTCTAGGGTTTCTTACATGGAACATGGAAAATAAGGAATCTCTCTCTGTCTCTAATAACTCGATCACTTAAAATTAGGGTTTCTACATGTATTAGTGATACAAAACGCTCCTGAAGGTTAAAGATTTCTTAGGATTTCGCTTGGCTGGTTAGGGTTTGCACGTAAATTTATAGTCTTCTCTTTCTCCCATGCAAATATTATTGTAGAGTACCAATCTAACTCCTTGCGTTGTTGGGTATTCCCTCTCCGAGTCTCACAGTTTTTTAATGCAATTTTCTTCATGAAAATGTTGTATCTTGTATGAGAAATTAAATTGGCAATGGTACGACATCAGTGTTTTCATTTCATCTTGTATGTAATTCCAACGGATCAAATTGAGCTAGGAAGAAGAATATTAGAAAATATTAACACTCATGATCTTTCGTCTCACAAAATTAAAGAAAATAAATATAGAGAAACTGAACATAGAAAAAAAAATTCCATCTTCTTCCAAATTGATTCTCTGATCATCATGTGAAATGATTCCAATCCTCAGTAATTTTTAATTTCTTAAAATCATCAAACTTTAATTCCATAATTAGATAAATCAAGCATGTTTTTCTAGAAAATTAAATATTCTCAAGTGCACTACGCACATACACACTCTTGCTTTCGGACCTCTAGGAAGGTTAAGATGCATTTTGCGCATGTGTGCAGTGTGCAGCTGAACATATACAAATAATTAGTAATTCAAATCTCTCTTTTACAAATAGTTGCTTCATTTTAAAGATAAAAAAAAAATCAGATAAATTTCTGTTCATGAAACTTGGTCAACTATTACACCCATAAATGGTTTTCCATCCCAAAACCTAATTTTGGAAGGGGAAAATGTGTAGTTCATCTCTAGCTAGTTCTATGGTTCATCTACTTAAAATAGTGAAGACTACCTAAAAATCCAAATACACCGAGTTCTTGACAAGGATCAAAATAATAGATGATTTGTCTCTACCATCAATCTATTAGGCACGATCATGGTTAAACCGCTATAGGATTGGATAGTTACAAACACCTTCATGTGATTATCAAAGGACACTCTGTGACGGCAAGCATCTTTTTTTTTTTTTCTTTTTTGGTACCCAGCTTAGGGGAGTTGGGACCGTAAGGAAAGTAGACCTTAATTGAGGTGCGGTAAATAGCCCTTAAAAAAGGTAGGACGGCCCTCAGGTGAGGGAAGGTGGTTACCTAGGGTTGAACTCTGGGCAATAAGATAAGAACTGATGCTCTTACCTATGCTGGCAGGCATCTTAAATACGGTTAGGTGGAGATTTCTTTTATGGTGGCACATGAGCAAGATGAGCTGGGAGGAAGCTTGTACAAGCTTATAATTAAGTCTGTGATTCATCACCTAGATCTACCCAATTGGCATGAAACACAGGCCTTGGCCATCCATGAACAAAAAAGTTTGATCCATTTATGAAAATACAATCAAGAACCATGACCATGTAGGTAATAGGCTTGAAAATAGGCCAACCATCATCATCGTCTTCATCGTCGTCGTAATCATTGTCTTCTTCTTCTTCTTCTTCTTCCAATTGCACGACACTAGTGTTTGCTAAAGTAATTTACTATTACACTCTAAACTATGAATAGTCAAGATTTTTACCATCAAACTGTCCATCAAGTGTCGGTTAAAATAACTCTACTATTGCGCTAAGTAGATGTTCCGAAATCTCATCTTCAACATCATCATCATTGTGTTATCATCTCTCTTTCTCTCTGTGTGAATAAGGAAAGGAGTGCAAGTAAAAAAGAGACGCACACGAAGCACATCACACAGATATCCAAAGTCCTAAAACACAATCTCTTAGAAAAAAACATAAGAATGTAGAGTATTTTATCTAGCTAATATCTGTTAAAGTGCGTCTTAATTTGTCAATCCTCCATCAAGGGACTATGTACCTCAAAATAAATGGTCACATAAGCCCACCCAACGGGCCTAAAAACCCATCAATATCCAAGGACCATGTGCCTTAAATTAAACTGTACACATGTCCCACTCAGTAGACCTTAAAAACAATTTATATCTAGCCTATAGTATGTGGGGCGCAATGTGCTAATAGGAATCTTTTGGAATATCAAAATAGTACGTAACACACGAGTCAAAGTTAACTTGAAAGCCGTTGTACCCTGTTGTAAATATCTTGAACAGAGGAAGGGGGGTGGAATGACTGGAACTTGCAAACTCATGGTTGTAACAATGAACACCCTGTGAGCTGTATTACTGGCTATTCATTTGTTCTCCTTTACACAAACTGCTCTTAAATGTTACCATGCTTCTAAGAATTACATTCTCCAGTGTCGTAAACAAACCAAAAACAGTTTATTATTGCCTATTACATTTTCATTCTCCATGAGAATTTTGTACCAATTGAATTATATATTAGAGTAATAATTCATATATGTTGCATTCCATCCACCACAATCTTCTATATAATTCAAGATTTTATGATAAAAAGTATTAGTGAACTAAGTTGCAATGTCCATTAGTCTTTACCATATTTTGATTATATAGAAAACCAAGATTGCATTTTTCTTACTTTATGCACCATTACCAGGTGCAATACTATTAGCTTTGATTGTTTGTAGTAACAACTGATGTGCATATTCTCCATAAGTTTTTCTGGGTGTAAGTATTGACTAAAATGCATGCTTCTTCTGCATTATTCTATGTAAGACTGGCAGTGAAACTAATGGAAATATATGTGTGGGAGTGGGAGTTCTAAATTACTACGGAATGATCAGTGCAAAGAATTCTTTTGCACTATATTGTGTGATAAAGGACCCCAGCTGCCAACTTTAATTTGATGTGATATCGCCATCAATCATTATGATCGAATGATCCAGAACAGCCATCAGAAATCACTAGATGGATGATCGGATTAAGCTCAAATGAAGCTTCCATTTTACAGGTTCTTGATTGACAACTAAGATTATCTAATTGCAAAACCATGTGAATATATAGTGTGTTAGCTGGACGTCTCCAATGAAGATGGTAAGAGGGGTCTTAGTTCATCCATGGTAGGCCCACCCTAAAAAATTGTCCAATCTATTCAAAAGGTGGGTGTCTGAAAACCCTTCCATAATACTATGGTGGGAATACTTCAGCATGATCGAGTCTTTCCTCTTACATGGAGATAACATGCATTTCCTAGAAACAAGCTCAAAATCATCATGTAAAAACTTTTCCCTTCTTGTTGAGAAACTTTTCTAAATACTAGAATTTTACACTTGTTAGTGGAACATACACCCCAACACACGGTTTTTTTTTTTTTTTTTATAACATGTGTTTCATACAAGATGAGACTTTGGGCAAAAGCTTGAGTAATTGAAGTGAGAAATATTTGGTTGGTGTCCCTTGTCCTTTAATATTTGTAGAATTATTAGCCTTTCCCTTGGACAAATAGTTAAAAATGGGTGGATGTTGGTCATCTTAAAATCCCTTATTTGTTTCATACAACTTTAACCTAACCTTTTTTTCCCTTTCCCTTTCTGGTTTTGTAGGTCTCTCCTCAAGGTTGCAGAATAGAATATTGTGCAATGAAATATCAACTCTAACGTAGCCTTGCTCTTTAGAAAAACAGGCTAATAGATTAATATATATTGCGACTTTTTTTTCGCTAAAGATATATATTGTGACTTTTTTTTTTGGCTAGAAATATATTGTGGCTTTTTATTCAGAAGTTAGTATGCATGAAATGACCAGATAACGTACTTGTAATTTCTTGAGAGCTTATGTATAAAGAGCTTTTCATTATTATATAAGAAATCCAAATAAATATGCCACGAATTGTTACTATGAAGTTTCCCCAATGATTCTAACACTCTTTTGCCATCTCTGATCACATGGTGTGTAAAAAATTCACCAAATGCACATTTGCAGATGAGTATGTTCTAGATTTCCTTCTGGTGTATTTTAAAAAAATTTTATCTATAAATCTTATTGCAGGGCTCCAGTGCAACACCAATATAAACCATAGGGACATTTATATTAACCACTGTACTTTGTAACCCTTACAAAATACCACCTTCCTCATTGATTTTACAAATAACCACTGTCAGCTTATTGATAAAGTTTACAAAATCTTCTTTTAGAGGAAATACGATTTTGTAGATCCAACTTGATTCACAAAGGGTTGCTAAATTGGTTGGCAACCTCTGCCATCCGGATACCCTCTTCCTACATTTGTGGGATTCCTCTTTTCACTTGTGTGGGCTCTCATGGGTCCTAGCCCTCTTGGCTGAGGTACCCCAAAAGAATTTATTTAAGATGGAATTCAAGCAATAATGTGAAAAGGACAATACACTCCAGTCAATCCAACCGTGTTGGATCCCTCTATTTAATCTAAATTAGTTCCGATTCTTTTCTAAATAAAAATAAAAAATTCATCCCTGCACAGTAAATTGAATTGGTCAAAAACCAACTTTTAACTATTTGTCAAGGCGATTGTTCAAGATTTTCAAGTTAATAGAGGTCATTTGTATAACAGCAAAGGTATGGATGATTATTGTATTTGTAATTGTACCAAAAAAGATTGTTATATATAAATTCTCCTAACTAAATAGATGACATCTCCTCCAAACCATTCCAAGCCTGCTCCATGGATTCCAAAAACAGAACTGCTCACTTGTACGCATTGACCTCGCATGTCACCCGGCTATCCAAGGATTGATCTCTAGGTATACCACTCTTCCCACGTGTGCGCCTTTCCCTCCCACTTTGTGGGCTTCCTCTTACCACTTGTGTGGACTCTCCTTCCCACAGTGTGGGCTCTCTTAGGCCCAGCCCCCTAGGCTGATGTACCAAAAAGAAAACCTTGTATACATTGACAATGATCCAAACTTCACTCAAATGACCCAAATTTCGCTCAAATAAGAGTGGGGCTATCGTTATGTTGAACTTGTCATGAGTAAAAATATGTGATTTTCTTAGGAACGGCCAACGGAGTGAATCATGTTCTAATTATTGGTTTTACATGGTAAATCCAATCGTAGGCACACATCTATTGGAGTGAGGTAAATACCAGTACTTGGGTATATTGTTGTGAACAAGAAGGAACATATCACAACCCAACATAATTAAGACATGACTTCAATAATAATAATGAACAAGGAATAAACAAAATTTACCAAAAAGAACAAGGACTAAACAAAAGTAGCAAGCATACGGCTGGCAACAGACCTGGTGACAGCCCACATCCACTCAAGACCTAATACAATTCCACATTGGTTTCAGATTGTTCCATGGGCCAATGGGCCGGACCCAGATATAAGTTTAAGGTTCCAAATCTTTATCTGGCTGGATTTGGGTCCTTGATCAAATTCTTGTGAGACTTGGGTCGTTCTGACGGAGGGGATACCTTCTATAATGATTTAAGGTTTGAAGAAACATGGGGCCCATCGACCCTACCCAATGCAAGAATGCTTAGAAGCTTATCCATCTACCAAAAAAATCAGGTCTATTCAACATTGCACGTTATCCAATTCTAGGGTGATTTCGTGTTCCCAGGCTTTTGTTTTTTACATATATAGGAGATCAAGAAGAATCTACATGCATTCTTATTCCTCCAATGGAAAATTCAAATCCTTTATATTGACATAAATCAGTTCACTTTTTCTCTTTTGGAAGGAAAATTTGTAGTGCCGAACAATATAAACAATGGGCTGCATGAAAAATTAAAACGGTTCACTTCTCTATCATAAAATTCTCTCTGCACCCAAATGTACCCTAAATGGGAGAAGGAACCATTTCCAATCAAGGGGTGGATAGATAACTGATTGTGACCTGAACAATTTCACCCATGACCGGCCTTTACCTCTCATCATCAAAGTGTACGTTTTCCTTTGAATTCCTCAGTCCATTAATTTGGTTGGGCAATTTAGGGAGTGAAAAGCTGATAAGTTAAATTCATCTACTAAAACTCTGTGAAAAGCTGGGGTACGTTTTCCTTACCAATGGGGTAAGGAGTTGGGCTCTTATTGTGGAGGTCAGGGTTCAGCTCCCACCTCCCCCTATATATTTTCTTATGTTTATATGCGGGCTTTCTTCCCACTTCGGTGAGCTTCCTTCCCGGGTGTGCCGGGCTTTCTTCCTTCTTTGTGGGCTTCCTTCCCAGGTGTACCGGGTTCTATATGATTAAAAAAAAAAGGTCCCAGCCACTGTGTATGTGAGGTAACAAACAAAAAAAAAAAAAAAAACTCTGTATTTGATAATTGATAGTGAAATCGATGGATTTTGGGAATTCCAAAAAATTGCAAAGAAATTCTTCAATCTTCTTCTTCTAACATCATCTTCTT
Organism: Litsea cubeba; assembly: GCA_012931725.1. NCBI lineage: Eukaryota > Viridiplantae > Streptophyta > Magnoliopsida > Laurales > Lauraceae > Litsea > Litsea cubeba. Next base: position 67,930,310 of record CM022951.1, read on the forward strand.
TCAAATTTATTAATTTATCTACTCAACAACTCAAATCTCTCTTAAAATTTTCTTAATAGCTAAAGTCTTGCTTGAACTAGGAGAGAAGTTGAAAAAGTTTTTGATGGTGGGAAATTTCTCCTAAAACCATTTTGTGTACCTTCCCTCTTTAAAAAGCCAATAAGGGGCCGGTCTTAGGAAGCTGAACTGCTGCCTGGCACGATCCTCGTCGAAATCCAACCCGTCCAAAGTTAGGATGAGAATATATTATTACACCCTTCTCTATCCACTTAAACTTTTAGAGTAAGCGGTTGTCAATAGAAAATAGGTCTCCCAAATATCCAAATGCCCAAAGTAACCAACTTGGAAAAATCGGATATGGATCAAGATCTTGATCCATTCTTAAATTAGGTACAGTTTAATTGGGCCCATGAAACCCGGATAAAATTCGGATTCTCTGTTCTATTTCATGGATTTCCTACATGATGATCTGATGATTGATGCCACTATTTCATGGATCAAGCAAAGTGGTTAGGTTCTTGGTGGAGGGCTGTCTGGCCTACCTGGGGTAGTAATAGTATCATGTCCCATGGAAAATGGGTGGGATTGAAATTGAAAGGATCCCACAGGGACAAGACAACGGCCCCTAAATAAAATATGCATGCATACAGGCCATTTACATGGGAAATATTTGCATATGTAAAAGGCAGATGGCCCCTTGGATAAATATTTGTAACGGAAATTTTGGAGCCACACGAATGTCCGACATTTCGAAGACCAAGTTGGAGCGCGCGCGGGAGAGACTGGAGAAGAACAAGAAGCGAATTTACAGGAATTTGAAAGATGTCACAACCACAAACCCCAACTCCCAACAACAACAACAATCACAATCAGAGAAACATCAGAAAAGATTCAGCACCTCCACTCCATTCCATTCCTTCTCGATCTCTCTTTCCCTCCCTACTTCTCGCGGATCTCTCCTCTCTCCGCCACGATTCTCGAAGGAATTCGACTCAGCTAGGGCAAATTGTCGGAGAGACCGCGATTTTCAGATACGAATTGAAGGAATTGAAGGGATCTGTAGGGTTTTGGTCAAATCTCTGGAAAGAAATACAAAGAAATACGATTTTCCGGAGGGATTGAGAAGGTTTTGGATCTTTTTTTCATTTAGAACTTGAATGCGGCTCTTGATTGAGATTTCTAGGTTTTTTTTTTTTTCACGGGTTCTGTTCAAGGGAGAATGCGCTGGCGGTTTGAGGAGCTATAGATGAGAAGCTTTTTTTGGTAGTAGAAGAATGGTATGTTTTTTTTATTATGCGCCTTCTTCATGTATTTTCTTTAACTTGATTGCCTTTTGCTTGCAATGTGTTGGAAAAATAGGTTTCTTGCCTTTTAACTGCAATGCACGTTGAAATTTGAATGCTTTACGAAAATCGCGCCATTAAATGCTTATGTTCTTGCTTTGTTATTTATTTATTGCTTTCATCTGATCGGGATTGGGTTAACATGACGACAATGATGATGATATGATGTCCAATAGGGCTAATTTCATTCAAAAGCTTTCAATATTGCAATTTTTTTAGGAGAGTCTTCAAATTAACAATTTCATTAAGATGGCATAAGATTTAATCTCAGGTGAAAGGGTTCTGATGAATCTGATAAATTCTCACCTTAACTAAATTTTTTTTTTTTTGGATTCTTTATTTGGTAAATTTGGCTGAGAGAACCAGAATCTGATTCTTCCAGTAACCAACCTGCCTTTCGCAATAGCTTCAGTTGGAGAAAATCAGTTTGGTTTCTTCATAGTTTAGAGGTGATTTTGGCTTCGTTGTTCCTATACCAATAAAAATTTGTTGGGATACGGAACACAAAATTTCTCAATGCTATTTTGTTAAAAGAAATTCCTGGTATGCTATTTGTTAAAAGACACGAATATGATGCATTGTTGAATCATCAATGAGGTACTACCTCTCTTGCCAAACCAGATTGGCAAAGGATGCACATTACAGGAGAATTGTCTTTTTTTCCGAACATTGAAGTAGAGATGCTTCCAAGTTGGCTGAGAAGGAAACCATGTCATTCTCTTTTTGTCAGTGGCCAACTATAAGGAACTTGTATTATGATCGAAAGATGTGAGTATGAATTGTATTTTTATACTACTTGTTATTTGATTTTAACACTACGCTTAGCTATAACTTAAAGAGCACAATGAGTCTTTTATTTTCGTTTTTGAATATGGCCATACTAAGTCCTGGTCATTCTTTCATTACTGCTAACCTGAATGGCAGCAACATGATCGAGCTATTATTTTAGCCATCAAATTGTAATGTTGTTGATGAAGACGAGACGGCTATTGTCTATGCTAATCCGCTATGGGTTCAATCCAATGGTCAAATCCCAAGCTTTAAGCTTGAAATAAGAGGATCTACCATACATAGGCACTTCAAGCCTAAGTTAGCATCACTTTGGTCTAGTGTTTTAGCCTAAGATCCAAGTACACCATAAAAAAAAAAAAAACACTTTTCGAGATGAATGTCTAAAGACATTAGTTACAAGTTTGTGTATGCTTAACTTAGGAGTGTGCACAAGTTGTACTCCAACTCTTACTAAATTTAACAGAATTTATAACTAGACTACACCTTGTCGGAACTTATGTGAATGATTTCAGAATCACAAAATCCCAGGCTTGTTGGATAAGTAACTGCATAACACATTGAATGGGCCTAATTTCATGTCGATCTGAGTTCGTTCAATATCTGAATGGGGCCCATATTTTAAAAGGACGGAATTGTACATTTGTACTCCAACTTTCTATTTTATAGCCAATTTCAACCTGGGCTCCTATTTTGGACCCTTAACAACATAAAAGCTCTGACCAACTCCATTTCTAAAATTAAATTTTTTAATAAAAAACAGATACTAAAAATTTATGGATTGGTCTGCAGCTGGCCTATGGACCTTGGGCTATTTTGATGGGCCTGGCCTGCTTCACTCGTTCAGAGAAAGCACAGTCTAGAGTCTAGACCATAAGAGAACTGAATATCTAATGACCTAAGCCGTTAATGGTAAATGCCCATGCTCGAAAAGAGCAAAAAACAGAAATGCACTATAGCTAAATGAAAATGAAATATATGTGAAAAATGATGTAAGTGTAGTTAAAAATCTTGTAAATTATGTTTCCTTCTGCACTTTTTTTTTTCTTGACCAATCAAAGAAATCTTGCCTTTTTAATAAAATTTCTGTCGCCTATAAAATAAAACCTAAAAATCATGATCCAGCTGGTTAGCAAGACTGACTCAAAGAGTTGACTGGATATATGAATAATGTCTTAACATTTTTATATTGGTAATTAATGTATCAGCATATGAATGAGGCAAACTGAAGAAAGGGTAGTTGTAAAACATTAAATAATACATTGCAATGATCCCAGAATGCTCTTATCTTTTGAAGTCAAATTCAAATAATTTTTTTTAATTTTATTTCTTAAATTAATTTAACTGATTCTGCAAACTGGCAACAATATTCAACCAAGCCATGTTGACTGGACTGACCATTTACTAACAAGTTTTAGAACTATGGTACTAGTTTGGTATTCGAACCAAATAATTGTAAATGTGGTATGGAAGCATTGGCAACAGCTGAACTGGAACTCATTTATTTATAATAGAGATCAATGGAAGAAATGCAACCTATATGAGGATTTAGGCTAGGATAGATTGGAATGGCGAAATAGAATTCATGTAGCTGAACCCAACATTGTTGGGACAATGCTTTGATGATGATGATGATGATGATGATGATGATGATGATAGACTCAATAAAACCCTTTATTGACAGAGAGTCCAAATTTCTTAATATTCAAGGTCCAAGTTGATGAATATTCACATGTGAATGAAACCCATACTAAGCCTAGATAATAAGATGGAACTAAGTTGTCGGTTGAAGCGTGATTACGTGAATCAGAATGTATTGTGGTTTTCCAACTATTGGGCTAATGCTGAAGATTCTTCTTAATTTCGTTTTAAGGAAGTCGTGATGTCCATCCAAGAGGTCTGCTGTTTGCTAGTTTCTATATCTGGATATTGGCTCTCAATGTCTTCACAGAAAATCTATGCACTTTCATCAGCTAATTTACTCACCTAATTATAGGAATTCACCCCAAGTAAGGGGATACAGTTGCTGTATACTTTCTATAATTAGTTGAGCAAATGTTGTAAGAAGGGAGAACCTATCACTTTGTCTGATGGGCACCCAATTCATTCAAAAGAACTCTATATTCTCATTGTCCTGTTAATATATTGATAATTTCTTATGTGTGCATAAAATTAACTACTGCAGGGTGCTCCAGAGAACATTTCTGTCGATTGTCATGTATGGGTTGAAGATCCAGAATCAGCTTGGATTGATGGCCAAGTTTCTAGGATTAATGGTGAAGATGCTGAAATTCAGACAAGTAATGGGAAGATGGTATGTTTGCTCGTGAGTTTAATCCCTTTGATATGTTGCTGGATGTTTGTTCTCTGTTCATAGGATCATTTTCCCATCTGCCTGCATATATAGTATTTATAATTTTAATAAATGACCTTGCAGAATTGCTATCTGTTTAGTATTTCTTATGATGTTTCTCATACATTTTGTCCCAAGTTAGTGGGGCTTTATCTTCTGCTGATGCATGGAGATGAAACAGGTTTGGTTCGGATCCATGGTGTACTTGGACCCTGTCCCATATAGGTATATGTGAGCACCAGCACCTGACCTCATTTTGTGTACCCGATCTAGACCCAAAACCATGCCATTCCATATCTTGTTAGAAAAAATAATTATCTTTAATTATAAATAGTTTTACTCAATAACTGTCTTTTAATTATAAATAAGTTTATTCCTTATTTTTATTTATACCATTATGTGTGTAAGATCCTATTTACAAAAGTTTAAACATAAAAATATAATTATATATTCAGGTATTCAGATCTGCTGGTACGAAATCCCCATTAGCCCGGACCTGAATGTGAATTTTATTGGCTCCATTTAGCGGAACTGAAACCATACTCGGATTTAAAATGGGTTCATATACTGGATTCGTACCCCTTTTTTTGGGTCAGGTCCACTGGGTATTTGGGTGACTGGGGACCCATTTACTTCCCTACATATGCAGTCAAAATAAACTTCTCATGGGCATCATAGTCTTATCTATTATATTTGGATGACTCAATCTTAAAGTTATTTCAGTGTAATCAATAAAAGGTACAGAAATTTGAGTGAAACCCTAGGAGGAGAAAGAGAATAGAAAAAAGAATTGAGAGGAAAAATGAGATGGTAAGGCTGGGCAACCACCACTAGATATTTATAATTCTCTGATTTGAATTCCCAAATAATTCAGAATATTTTGGATTTAATTTGGAATCCAACACGCATCCATCTTGGCCCTTCATTCCTTATTTTGACTCAAATTTGTTATCTTGCCCAATTAACAATTTAACATGGATCTTGAATCCTTTGATCGATCAAGGAGATCCGGATGAGCAACGCTTGATCTGTCACATATCCAGATATCCTCATTGATCTGAGTAATTAGTTCCTGCATCAATGTTGGTCTATCTGTCTATCTGTCTGTCTTGCTCGCTTGTAAGTACTATCCTACTTGATGTTGTTTGAGTGGCAAGGTTTAATCTTTCACTATCCTACTTGAATTACCAGCTTTACTCTTACATAGTTCCCAGTTTTGGATGTTAACTATCAGTTGCAGGAGACATTTGTATTTATGGCAGAAAATATTGCATCATGTATTCTTTCAACTGCCAAGTTGTAGCCTTCAAGTTTATTTGGTGTACTATTTCCTTCTAATGTTGTGGCTTCCTCATTGATACTGTTCAGGTTTTTGCAAACCTATCAAAATTATACCGGAAGGATATGGAAGCTCCTGCTTGTGGAGTAGATGACATGACTAAGCTCTCTTATTTGCATGAACCTGGAGTTTTGCAGAACTTGTCAACCAGATACGAACTCAATGAAATATATGTAAGCCTCAGTCTATATTCATATTAGTTCTTTCTTTTTTTTTCTTTCCTGTTCAGCTAGTCCTTGTTCTGTAAATATCTACAATTATTCTAGTGTAGGCTGTGATAGATATGTGCTAATTTTTATTATCCAGACTTATACTGGTAATATTCTTGTCGCCATCAATCCATTTCAAAGATTACCTCATTTGTATGATGCTCACATGATGGAGCGATACAAAGGTGCATCTTTTGGTGAATTAAGCCCTCATGTTTTTGCAATTGCAGATGTTGCATACAGGTGAGCTCATATTCATTTTCCACAGGAAATGGTTCTCTCTCAAAGAGATGCTTATATTTATGATTTTTTTTTTACTGGAAACAGGGCAATGGTTAATGAAGGAAAAAGTAACTCCATTCTGGTTAGTGGTGAAAGTGGTGCTGGTAAAACTGAAACTACAAAAATGCTTATGCAATATCTTGCCTACATGGGCGGGCGTGTTGCAACTGAAGGACGAACAGTTGAACAGCAAGTTCTAGAAGTAAGAAACATAAGTTTAAGTGTACATGAAGGCTGCTCCTTTTTTTTCAGATGAACTTCTTTGATACTGTCACTTCTGCCTAAAACCTCTGTCCCAATTGATATGACTGCAGTCAAATCCAGTTCTTGAAGCATTTGGCAATGCTAAAACGGTCAGAAATAACAATTCAAGGTGAGATTATATTCCAGAAGTTTATGGCTGAAGTAGAGGGTATGATATTTTCCTTTTGACATCCAGTATGCCATTATATTAAGGTTTTTAGGACACTATTGCATATTACAAAATCTCTGATATGTTTGCATTTTCTAGTACCGGAATAAACTTGCAAATTTATTACATTGTATCATTGTATGTTCACCTATGTATACTTTGGCAGCCGCTTTGGTAAATTTGTTGAGATCCAATTCGATAACTATGGGAGGATATCTGGGGCTGCTATCAGGAGCTACCTTCTTGAGAGATCTCGTGTATGCCAAATATCTGATCCTGAGCAGAACTACCATTGTTTTTATCTTCTTTGTGCTGCGCCACCAGAAGTAAGCATTTTTCTTGTTGTAATAATTGCTACTGCTTGATCTGCTATTCTTTTCATAAATATCCTTGATTATATACTAGATACTTTTTCTTTACTGATTCTCTCATAACTTCTCAGGACATTGAGAAGTACAAGTTGGGAAACCCTAAGTCATTTCATTATCTTAATCAATCAAATTGCTATGAGCTTGTTGGTGTAAATGATGCCGATGACTATCTTGCCACTAGAAAAGCTATGAGTATTGTTGGGATCAGTGAACAGGAACAAGTATAGCTTTACCTAATTCCTTTCTTGATTTGAAATTGGACAGCTATCATCACAGCCAGTTCTTACTCCAAAATTTGTTTTAGGAAGCAATATTCAGAGTCGTTGCTGCCATTCTTCATCTTGGGAATATTGAATTTTCCAAGGGGGAGGAGAGTGATTCAGCAGTTCTGAAAGATGAACAGTCTAAGTTCCATCTTGAAATGACGGCTGAACTTCTCATGTACATAACTTGCTCTCTTTTATCTTGAGATTTTTCTTGGTTCTATTAATGTGCCGGTCACCTCATCATCCTTAATTTTGTTATCACCTTAGGTGTAATTCTCAGAGCCTGGAGGATGCCCTATGTAAACGTGTGATGATAACCCGTGAAGAAGTTATTACAAAAACCCTTGATCCTTTGGGTGCAACAATAAGCAGGGATGGCTTGGCAAAAACAATCTATTCTCGCTTGTTTGATTGGTGAGATGTGTGATTGTGAGGAGAGCTGTTATTCATTGTTACAAATATTGTTTTTGTGATAGTGTGGGCAGGAGAAAATATCAGAAATTTTTAATTTTTTGGTTTTTTACCATGGCAATATCAGAAATACAATTGATAATAAAAGTGATATCTAAAAGATCAAAAAAATAAAATATAAACTATACCTTTGCACTTTTTTTTTTTTAAATTCTCTCATCTTTTTTGTCGTGATTGACATGAAAATAGAGAGAGAAGAACGATGGAGGAATTGTGGTGAGTCCCTGTTGACCGAGCACCCCTCTTTATATTAGTGTTCTTTCCTATCTAATTCCTTTGAATATGGAATTAGAATAATTACATTCCTATTGCATTACAATGAAAATCCTGTTTGAGTAGGGAAACCACTAATCCTAGTCAAAGATATGATCTGTACAAAATATGATACTCTTGTGGTGTGTACAACATTCCTATTACATTGCAATCATAATCCCTTGATTAGGGAAACTACAGATCCCAGTCCAAGATATGATCTGTACAAAATATAATGCTCCTGTGCTGTATACAATAGAATGTACATATATATTACAGTAGTTCAAGAGATATTTAATTCTATGCTCCTTTACAGTGATAATATTTCATAAAATTTTATTTCATCACTACTTTATTATTATTATTATTATTATTATTATTATTTTGTATGAATATTTTGTTTTATTATAGCCAAAAAATAATACAGAAGGGCTGCAAGATCACAACACGGACCGAGCAGGAACCCAACGGGTGCCAATAATCGGCATGGGAAGATAAGGCATCAGCAATTCCATTTTTGGAGTTTTACCAGCTAAAGAAATTAATTGTACTAAATTTACCATTGTATTATTGGGAAAGTATTGTTTCTTGAATCTATTGCAATGTTATAGGGAAAATTGTCGGTGGTGATTGTGACATTGATGTTATCAAGTTCCATCACTCTTTTGCATGATTGTTGTTTTCTTATCACCTAAGGCTTTGACATTAAATGTTAAGTACTTTACATTTTGTTCACAGGCTTGTTGATAAAATTAATGTCTCAATTGGGCAAGATCCAAATTCAAAGCATCTGATAGGGGTCCTTGACATTTATGGTTTTGAAAGCTTTAATAGCAACAGGTAAACTTTGGTAATAAACTCGAAAATTGAAGATATCATATCTAGCTGCTTGTTTATCAGAATATTAGTTTGTTCTATTTTCCTTTGAATTCATGGTGCAGCTTCGAGCAGTTCTGCATTAATTTCACAAACGAGAAGTTGCAACAACATTTCAACCAAGTAAGTTATCACACTCTATATGGGCAGGTCAGCATAGATTCCAATTTTGTCTTAGGTGTTTATGCATTTTATACTTTCAGCATGTGTTCAAGATGGAGCAAGAAGAGTACAGAAAGGAACAAATTGATTGGAGCTATGTAGAGTTTGTTGAGAACCAAGATGTCTTGGATCTTATTGAAAAGGTTTTGCTCACTCTTCCCCTTAACATGCTTACTTATTTTTATAGTTGTATAGTATGATTGTTAAATGCTAAATTCATGTATTGACTGCTACTACCATAACCAAAATAGGCATCATCATTAACGTGAGCATCTGAATGGCCAATCCTTATATTAACTGCTCAGGCAACCTCTTCCAACTTTAAGTTCATGTGATTGAATATGAACAATTTTATTTTTTTGGCTAGACTAGATCAGTGGTACAGGACTCGTGGGACAACCTACCTGCCCAGGGATCGATCCGTGAGCAGTTGTGCAAGATGAGACCCCCTTACTACTGGGTGTCTCGTGTTTCTCAATATGAACACATTTATTTTTGAATGCTTCTTTAATCTTTATGCATTGAATTTTACTCTCTTTTTTGGGTTTTTTTCCTGGTATTTGAATTTTACTTGTGTCATTATCTTCTGCAGAAATCTGGAGGAATAATTGCTTTACTTGATGAAGCTTGGTAGGACTATGTTTCTTTATCTTTATACAATAGTCTTGACTCTTTCTATTTGAGGAAGGTGATGAGCATCTTTAGTGAATGCTGTATCTAGAAACAAGCCTTGTAAAAGATCTTGTGCATGGTGCTGGAATTGGCTCTTCTTTTTTTTCATTTTTAAGAGTGAGCTAATGTCCTCACTGTTTCCCTTAATGATCGAACTTGTCTTCTACTTTCAGTATGTTTCCGAAATCAACACATGAAACATTTTGTCAGAGGCTCTATCAAACATTCAAATCTCACAAGCGCTTTATAAAGCCAAAGCTGTCCCATACCGAGTTTGCAATCTGTCATTATGCAGGAGAGGTGATCTTTACTTCCTTTAGCTTTGAGTAGTGCATAACAAAAGTTTCTTTTTGCGTTTTATTGTATTGATTTTCTATCTCCATTTTCAGGTCATGTACCAAGCTGATCAGTTTCTGGACAAAAACAAGGACTATGTGGTGGCAGAACATCAGGAATTGTTCAGTGCTTCCAAATGTTTGTTTGTATCAGGCCTGTTCCCTCCTATCCCAGAGGAGACAACAAAATTTTCTAAGTTTTCTTCTATAGGTTCTCGTTTTAAGGTACCTTTTTCTTTCCCATTCATCTATAGGTCCTCCTATCCCAGAGGACAATTTTTGGCACCCACCCGTTGGGTTTTTGACTCAGTCAAAGGGAAGCCAAATCCAATTGTTCATGAACCTGGACCAAAAATCCTCAATCAACAGAAAAATACTGCATGATCACAAGGAGAAGAAACAGTAGATCTGCTTACCAATTAGCGATCTACCCATCGTTTCATCTCCAATCCATTGGGAACTTGCTCAAACCAAGAAGGAAAGATAAAAGTGTACAACAGCAATATTTTATTGAAATAAATGAAAGATAACAAAAACTGAATTGAACATCCCTTTACATGCCTTTAAATAATGCCCTAACACAGTTAAAACCTAAGATCTATGACCAAATCAGATCCATCCATTTAATTCTGATAACAATAGAAAGAGAGTATTTGAAAAGGCCCAAAGGAATCTGAAGAAAACCCATCTCTTGGCGGAGATGACTTGGACAAGAGATATTCTAGGATTCTTGCTCCAATTGCTCGCCTCACCTATTTGAAGCATGCCACTTGTATATTTTTCTTATATCAAATCACCCCCCCTCCACACACGAAGCATGCCACTTGTATATTTTTCTTATATCAAATCACCCCCCATCCACACACGAAGCATGCCACTTGTATATTTTTCTTATATCAAATCACTCCCCCCCCCCCCCCCCCCCCCCCCCCCCCCCCCCCCCCCCCACAATTAGGAGTCCTTATCCAGCTTTTATTTTATTATTAAGAAACCAAGTAGGAAAAATTCCAAATTAGAAGCCACTTGTTTCTTAACAAAACTGGTTGTCCCACACTCCCACTTAATTAGGACTATAGGCCCCTATATGTAGACCTAATGGACCAGCCACATGATTGACCTTGTCCACCAAGGTTGGGCAATCAGCTTGGGCTTGGTTTGGGCCAGATTCAAGTGGATATGGGCTTTTTTAAAGTGTGCCTAAGTGAGATGGACTGTTTGGCACCATTGGATAGTTACGGACTTGATTAGATGACCAATAAGACCCAATTAAGGACTGATTTGGATTCTCATAACAATTAGCATATTTAATCTCAAATTTGGGACCCATCTTGAGTCCATCTTGACCATCCAGAGTTAGAGAAAGCTAGATTTGAGCCCCTTAAGTGGATTTGGGCTTGGTTCAAGTGGGCCTAAGATAGATGGACTACTTGGCACCATTGGATAGTTCTGTGCTTGATTAAATGTTCAATAAGACCCAATTAAAGACTGCTTTGGATCCCCAAAACATTGAGCATATTTAATTTCAAATTTGGGACTCGTCTTTAGTCCATCTTAACTATCCAAAGTTGGATTTGAGCCCCTTTTCTTGATTGGCCTCCGATTGAGATGGATCAAGAGATCCTTTGTTCTATCAAATCGATCCAAATAATTAAGGGACTGATCAATCACTGGATCTATTAAATCTAGGCCATTTGCTCCTGCGTTAGTTATTCGCCATGCCCATCATTGGTAGGGCAAGGACCGAGGTTCCAAACCCTGGGTAGCTAGACCAGCATGTGTGTCAGATCTCAAGAATTCTGATGAGATCTACATTTGAGGTCATGCTACTGCTATTATCAATATCATTGGATATTTTTATATTTGGGTTGGGCTTACTGGGCCTGCAAGACCATGAGATTAATTGTTTGAATTGTAGGTATATGCCTATTTAATATGATAAGCACGTATATAGAAAACAATAATGATCAGGTCAGACTTTGGTCCACCTCTTGATTGGGATGACCTTACTCGGTCTCTAGGCTGGTGGCATTGGCACCTCTAATTGGAATTTAAGTTTGGTTCATCGAAGATACAAATGATCACATCTAGTCCCATTACATTTGCATCATAATGCCTCCTTTTTTGTAATCCAAAATTGATGTTTAATGCTTTCATGATCAAATTCATGCAGCTGCAACTGCAATCCTTGATTGATACACTAAATTCAACAGAGCCTCATTACATAAGATGTGTGAAACCAAATAATCTTTTGAAACCTTCCATAGTTGAGAATGTCAACATCATGCAACAACTGCGTTGTGGTGTGAGTACCTTCTGAAACTAAAGGATATCTTTATTCAATTTTAAGAGAGCACAACAATTAGAAGTTATTCTGTACTTGTAATGCTTCTAATTCATTGTTTTATCTAGGGTGTTCTTGAAGCTACCAGAATACGCTGTGCTGGATACCCAACTCGCAAGACATTATTTGAATTTCTCCGGCGTTTTGGGGTTCTTGCACCAGAAATTTGGGAAAGAAAGTAAGTATTTTCCTTCAATTGTCTGGTTGAAGTAATCGTGGCTTTAGACTCTGCTATTTGGTCGTCTTGAATTTTCTTTGTTCTAATTGAACAAATTATAAGAGTCTTGAATTTTTGAACAGCTATGATGAAAAGGTTGCTTGCAGAATGATTTTGGATAAGGTTGGGTTGGAAGGGTATCAGGTACTTTCCTTTTTTACAACACAAGATGGTGTTAAGAGAATTAGCTTCAACTATTTTTGCTCATTGAAATATTCATATAGTAGTACATGACACATTTATTCGTAATTTGCATGTTATGTGGCTTCAAGCAGACATGTGCATCAAAAACTATGAATGTTGCAGTTTGCCTCATATTTAGTATGACTGTACATTACCCTGTATGAATTCACATGCTCCAAAAATTTTAATGCAAGATGCTCATTGTATTAAGAGGACTCTTATGGTTTTGTAGATAGGCAAAACAAAGGTTTTCCTAAGAGTAGGTCAGATGGGTGAGCTAGATGCACTGAGAGGCAAGGTACTTGGCACTGCAGCAGAATCTGTTCAGCGTCGAATACGGTCATATATTGCTCGGAAACGATTCATTACTATGAAGAAGGCTTCTATCCAAGTGCAATCTTTATGGAAAAGTACGATCATTTTATGCACTATATAGCCTGAAATCATTTGTTGAAATGTACTTATTGTCATTCTTTCTTATGATGCCAGTGTGGTTCTTCGTCTGTCTGTTTGTTTTCTTCCCCTATATTGAACTGTACTCAAATGCATGTCTTGTTTGATGTCTTGCTTCTGATTTTATGATTTCCCATAATATACTTTGTAGGAAAAGTGGCCTGCAAATTGTATGAACGAATGAGAAAAGATGCAGCTGCTGTGAAAATTCAAAAGAATCTGCGCAGATACCAAGCCAGCAAGACCTACAATCGGCTTCAGCTTTCTGTTCTTGTTCTGCAAACAGGTTTGAGGGGAATGACTGCTCGAAATGAATTTGGATTTAGGAGGAAAAGAAAAGCTATAACTGTCATCCAGGTAAATGAAGTGATTGTATGCTAATAAACCCAAGGGCAAATTTATATTTTCATAATATTCCTAAACTTTTCTCCTTTGATAATCATTTGCAGAAGCAATGGCGTTGTCACAGAGATTGTTCATGTTATAAGAAGAAGAAGAGAGCATCAATTATTATTCAGTGTAGGTTGAGAGGAAAGATTGCACGGAAAGACCTTAGAAAACTCAAAAAGGTTGGTTACATTCATCTTGCTTTTCATACTCAGTGATACAAAAGTCAATTATAAATTATAGTCCATTTATGTCAAGAAGTCAGTTACTTAATACAGTTTATGACTATCCACTTAGTAAGGTCATACGATGATACAAGTAGATTTATTTTGATAGAAAGGCATGCAGTTCAACTACGTCTGGGTTTGTGACAATGCCAACTAAGAATTCATATTCATGATAGTTGATTAAATTTTAAAGCACAAGTCAACATACAATTAAGGCTAAAGCAACATGAATGAGTATATTCATATTATTGTCCACAATTCAAAAGAAGTATTTATCGTAGTTGAAAATAGAACTTTCATTAAAATAAGAAATAAGTAGTCTTGAACCATGGATCCACAGATCTAACTCAAAGCCATTATTTAAAGATGAGATGAGACGCGAACATAAACGTAAAGAAGTAAAAGAGGAAGGATATTATGTTTTCTTTTAAAAACAAATAATTTTAAGTACAAATTATCATCACCCCTTCCAAAGTTTCACCATATGACTAGTAAGTTTAGTATTGTTCGTAGAATAGGTAAATAGAATGAAAAAACAGACATGCTATGGTACCCGGATACTTGTCGAGCATGCCCATACCTGGATACTAGTACTAGATTTGCACTAAACCTATTGGATATGATTTCCACCTATCCTACTATCACAACCCAAAGCCCAGTGTCAATAGAAATCCGTTTTTTGTGCACAAACATGATTTTTCCGCATTTGTGGGATTAGGTCAAATCAAAACTTGCAGCAGAATCTTTTTCAAACATCAATAGCAAATTTCAAACATTCATAAAAAAGCACAAGTATAATATATTCTAATTTATTAATTAATTTCAAAGAGTCTAGTCAAATAATAAACTAAATCAGACTATATGTTCTTGTGAAGCGTTCTTTGACATCTCTAGAATAAGTCATCCACACTCTACTTTTTTGTTTCCTAAGGTTCCCTCTGTGCCCACAACCAACCCAAAAGGGAAGGACCTTTCCTCTACCTCCGGGTGTCGGAAAATCATGATTGGACCCTTCGTAGGTGTTATCCTCCTCAGGATTGATATCTACTTCCTCACCTATAAAGTGCCAAAGAGTATGTCAGGTTTACGAAAACCTAACAAGTAAGCCTTCAAAATATTCCATACAATCACAAATAGAATGAGGATGGGAATTTATTACAAGAGATCACAGGCAAAGATAAACAAATGCTAGATTATGCAAGAATAGAGTTACTCCATAAGAATCATCTTGACAAATGCTAATACGATAATAAATTAGGAGTGTGCATGAACACCCCTACAATTGGATTTCCTAAATGCATTAAGACTAATCCTTCTAACTACATTTAGTCCTCCTAATAAATTAGGAGCCGACTTTCTAACTTTTGTGCAACAATGAGTCCTAACATAATAGGCTAACTAACCACTATGTTATCTACATGGTTTTCCTTCTATAATTAAGAGTTATAATTATAGTGGGAAGTCTTCTTGTGTCCTATACAAATTGGGTCTTTAGACGCTTGCTCTATTTGGTAGTTGGCTCTACTTTAATTGAGACTTCTAGTTCCTATATCTTTTCTAGCCATTACTGGCTCTTGTCAACTGAGACTCCTCAGATGGCATGCCACTAGACATGTATCGCCAAAATAACTAATGGCCCTAAACCAACTAATACTGTTGGTCGCCCAACACTAATGGGTCCCATGTGGATCCCATCATGATTTTAATTAATCCTAATTAATTTTCTAAAGTGGTAGAATTTTATTGATTAAATAAGTAACTTATTTATTCACTAATCATGTCCAAATCAAACCCTAATTGAGCCCTAATCAAAGTGGTTGAATCTACTCATTGATTAAATTCATTATTTAATTAATTATTATTCAAATATAATATCTGGGGTCGGGTTTTTTACACCTAATGTTCTAAGTCAATTATTTCATATATTTCTATTAGTTTTCTTGCTTTTCAAATTAAAAATGGTAGAAAGGAATGTATTATGGTAGTTAGATTACTTTCAGGATTTAGACCTGGCTGGCCCATGGTGTAAGTAGAACCCCTACCCATGTGTTTCCATTTGTGGAGCCATAAGACATGACTCCAATGTTTTAATAATATTTTAATTAAGGAAGTTTCCAAAGTGGTCAGCTATTGTAAAGGAATTAAAATCCCTCTTCACTTGAAATTTTGTAATTTAAATGACCATCAATAATATTCAAGTTTATGTTGTGGATTTTCCCACTACTTTGAAGATGGTGTGACGTCATCTCAACCGTCCTTCGTGTGATGCTGCAAAGATCACATGCAGGAAAAGATGAGTGATTCTAGTGCTTCTCCTACATTAGTAGTGAAAGGTTCGGGTATGGATCTCTAGATTGGTCAACTCAACAGTCCAATGTGTGCAAAACAAAAAAATATGCAGCAGAAATAAAATCAACAAGCACACACAATAAGGACACCAAATATAACGTGGAAAACCCTAACCGGGTGAAAAATCACGGATCCGAACTAGATCAACAATCAAGCACTATAAATCCCACGATTACAAGACATTCACAGATACCTCCCCAGATATCCCCTTTCTAAGGACTGCAGTTACCTCTTGTGTAGCTTCACGCCTCAACTACTTCACACCGTTGATTGCAACAAACTCAATCCCGCTTGACTCCTCAAATCTTTCACAAAAGAAGATGATCTTCTACTAGGGACGTAGAAGAAACATCTCTCTAGATGATCTCTTCAACACAACTCTTCAATAAAATCTCTAGAGTAGAATTCTCTCAATTAGGTCTTCCAACTCAGAATAGTGAGAGAGATGTCTCCCATATGGTAGCCCATGAGTCCTTTAAATAGGCTTGGGGACGTGCTTAATGTTGCCTAACTTAATTAGGACTAAAGCCAGCAATTTGAGCAAGATTAGAAGCCTAATAGACTTCTAATTTTCGCCAAACTCTGCCACGTTGCCTGCTCTAGCGGGATGAGGCGCACTCAAGCGGCCAAGGTTTTGTCGCGGCAAAACAAGGCTCTGTCAGGCGTCTAGCTCCTATCTGATAACATCTGCTCGAGCGGGATAATGGGTGCTCAAGCGGGCCCTTATTCTGGTTGATCCGGAAAATCAACACTTCTAATTCTTCTAGACTTTCTTCCTCTGATTCTTTCAGACTTCTTTTTCTCCGTTTAATATGCTTCTAATTCTGTTTGATATCTCACTTCTAATTCTGCTAGACTTTCTTCTTTTAGTCCTTCCAGTCTTCTAACTTCTAATTCTTCCAGTCTTCTAAATCCAGAGAATCACAGTCCGTTTCTATCAATGGATCCAGAGTTTTGTCCAACCCATAAATTAGCCAACACTCAAAAACCTAACAAGTAGTATATCAATATTCTAAAACATTGAGCATGAGCAAAGGTGTTCAAATTGCCCAAATTGTGAAGCATGACCTCAACACATTGCCTGTAAGTCTAATGAGCACACTCTTTCTAGTAAGTAAATAATTATGTGAAATGTAGTGTATATTAATATAAATAGAAGTCAGTCATAGTTCAAGTGCTTTAAGTACTTTAACAAGTTGAAGTAGTGCTAATTTAGGTTATCACCTAGTTACAATAATCTTAAATTGAAAAAAAAGGAACCCATTAAGTTCTTGAAATTACAAATTGTGCTCTCTTTTTCTTAAAAACAAGATGTGCTATTGGGATAGACACCTCCTGACATGGAATGTAACCGAAGCGTACGCTTTGTTTAGGCTATACGTCTCAAGTATGCCTCATCCAGTGAGGCATATAACTCAAATGAACGCTACATCTCGGACATTAGCTTTTGAGCATTTATGGCACACCTCACCAATAGGCAAGCCTCAAGGTGTAGACACCAAGTGTTCTAAAAACATTATACTTATAAAAATTTAATTTAAATATTTTGAAATACTAATATATTTCATTTAAAAGCCATAGGAAACAATCACAACAAAGATAAGCAGCATAATAAAAATGACAAGCTTAATTCTTGATGATAATGCTTTATCTCCTCCATCGCCACCATCCGTATTCAACAATGAAGTGGAGGGCTCTTAGCAGTTCTGAAAGTAGGGCTTTGATGTAGAAATGGAATGGAATGGCCTAGGATAGACTGGAATGGAGAAACAGAATTCATGTAGCTGAGCGCAACATAGTTGGGACAAGGCTTTGATGATGATGATCTTTCTATATGTAATATATTTCTAGGAAGCACAGGATGATATTAACTCCTAGGGCTTGGAGGAATTGAGCTAAACAATAGTTTAACTCACATCTATTTCCTTAAAAATTTAGCTCAAAGATGGATGTAAATTAGTCAGCTATAGAAAATAAGACTGATTCTTCTGTGACTTACTGCTTACTTCCATCAGTATTTTTCAAATCATGTTCATTTCCAAATCCTTTTATGGATCGTAATACTTAATATTACATGTTCTAACATCAGCTTTCCTACAAACACATTTCATGTCTTTATTTATTGTTACTAGTTATGAGTATTCATGAGTCACTGGTTTAAGCAGGCTGCAAGAGAAACAGGTGCACTTAAAGAAGCTAAGGAGAAGCTTGAAAAACAGGTTGAAGAACTCACACGGCATTTAGAGTTGGAGAAACACTTAAGGGTAATGTGTCTGTGCTAACGCAGTGCATGTTTGTGCGTTGCCTGTTTGTTTTACACCTCTCTACAGATGGGCAATTGATTCTCAAAAATTAATAAACAAAAGAGCTTAAATGGTGAAATCCGACATGTTTGTTGGGCAAGGAACTCGAACAAGATAATGGAACTCACCAACACAACCCTCTTGTAGACTAGACTGAAATTGATTAACCAACAAATTTCTGCATCTTTTTTCCTTTATCTTAAATATAGGGCCTACTACTAAGATTTTAAAGCCTAATATACAGATGGAGTTGGGGGAAGAAAAAGAGCGAGAGATAATGATGTTACGGAACTCTCTTAAAGTCATGGAAGACAATGTATATGAGATGAATGCAATGCTTGCCAAGGAACAAGAGGCTGCAGGGAAGGCTATTGAAGAAGCACCTCCCGTTTTCAGAGCACCTATTCTTGTCCAGAATACTAAAAAGATGAGCTCCCCAACTGCAGAAGTGGAACACTCGATGGTAATTGTCTATACCCAATTAGTTGTAGTTGCATTTTGGTGTTTCCAGTATCCTACCAAGTACTGATCAGGTGCGCACCTTGTGCACGGTAAGTTACAAGTGCACCTCCATGTGGGGCACACCTGATGCATAAAATCATGGGTGGTAAGGGGATGGAAAGATCTCATTCTGGCTTAGGCGTGGGGAAAAAAATCAGCCCCATGATCATAAGCTCATAACCCCTTGATCTATTGCTCACTGAAATTATGAGGTGATCAATAGTTTGCCGTAGATGTAAATTATGTTGTTCTTATGTCTTCCAAGTAATGTAGTCATTACTCCTTTAGAAGTGGCAAGGTCTTTCTAGCAAACTCAATGCAATGCCTACCAAGGAACGAGAGGCTGTATTGAAGGCTATTGAAGAAGCACCTCCTACTATCAAAGCCGCTCCAACTCTTGTCCATGATACTGAAAGGATCAGCTCCTTAACTGAAGAAGTGGAATGCCTGAAGGTAATTGTCCGTACTCAATTAATGGTACTTGCATTATGTCGGTGGTGTTCTTTTGTCTGCCAAGTAATGTAGTCATTACTCCCTTAGAAGTGGCAAGGTCTTTCTAGCAAACTCAATGCAATGCCTACCAAGGAACGAGAGGCTGTATTAAAGGCGATTGGAGAAGCACCTCCTGCTATCAAAGAAGCTCCAATTCTTGTCCAAGATACTGAAAGGATCAGATCCTTGCCCGAAGAAGTGGAATACCTGAAGGTAATTGTCCATACTCAATTAATGGTATTTGCATTATGTTGGTGTGCTTCTGCCTGCCAAGTAGTGTAGTCATTACTCCATTAGAAGTGGCAACGTCTTTCTAGCAAATTCAATGCAATGCCTGCCAAGGAATGAGAGGCTGTATTGAGGTCTATTCAAGAAGCACCGCCTACTGTCAAAGAAGTTCCAATTCTTATCCAAGATACTGAAAGGATAATTGCAAAAGTGGAATACTTGAAGGTAGTTGTCCATACCATGGTTTAAAATCGCGGTCACCATCTTGAAAACCATTATGATGTGGCAGCACGTTGCGGTTCTCCATCATCACGGTGCGAATTATTATTTTACCCCAAAAAAATCTAAAAATATATATCAAGAAATACATAATATTATAAAATGCTAGGAAAGAAAATTTCATTAGTAAACACTTTAAAGTAAAATATAGGTCTTCCCAAGTCATAACATCCCGTGTCGCTGTCTTATCTGAAACTCGTAAAGTCTGCTATGAATTAAATAGATTTACATGTATATATTAAAATAATTAGAAATACCACAAATTTAACAGTATGTACTGCAACCGTAATTTTGAACTAACCATTAGTGTTAAACACAGGTCAAGAAACTACTAGTAGCTGCGTACTCAATTACCAAGTAAGTTAAGAGTGAATTTCAACTTTCAAGTGACATTTACTACTACATCAAGATGAATTAATTAATGAAAACATTGGAGTATGTACATAGAGGTATTATGGTTAAGGAGGGAAAAATCCTTCATATGAGAATCCCCATAATCCTGCAAATCACTTGAGTTTTGGTGAAAAAAGAGGCTTGGGAAGCTCAAGCACGATCTCAAGAAGCTCCACAAATGGTTAGGGAAAGAAAGAAGGATAAAAACGTAAAATATATATATCGTTGGCCGGTCATTATGACCATTATATTCAAAATATCGGTCGTTATGACCATTATATTCAAAATAACGGCCGTTATGGTAGGCTGTTATCGTTTCATAACAGCCGTAACAAAACGGTAACAACCATTTTTTTAAACCATGGTCCATTCCCAATCAATGATACTTGCATTATGTTGGTTTTCTTATGTCCTGCCTCTTACAGAAGCTTACAAGAAGATGACAATATTGTGGAATGGATTCGATGATCAAAATGATAGCATCGACTTGTCTTAAATATATATTCTACTGTGTACATTTACAGTTTGTATATCCCTTGATTAGGGTGATATGCAGATAGTAAGGAAACTAACTAAAGATAACAATGAAGCTAGTTGTACATAAGTTGTCCAATGACTAAGTCATTTGGGCCTGCTGTTTTGGGTTTGGATTGACCCAATAGGCTGAGTTGACCCATGTGAGTTACTCTTGTCTTTACACCCCCCCTCAAGCACTGGATGAGAGAATGTGAGCATCGAGAGCTTGTGAACCAGAGCTTGAAACCTTGATGATGGTTGAGTTTTGGTGAAGAAATCTGCAGTTTGATCAGTGGAAGGGATGAAAGAGAGTTGGATTGTGCCATCTCGAACATGTTGGCAAATGAAGTGACAATCAACTTCAACATGTTTTGTTCGTTCATGAAACACCTCATTGAAGGCTAATTTCCTAGCACTTTCACTATCAGTATAAAGAGGTGTGGATTTGGTAATAGGAACTCCTAAATCTGCAAGCAACCACCGAAGCCAGATGATCTCAGTAGTGGTGTGTTCAATAGCTCGATTTTCAGATTCTGATGACGATCTAGAAACCACTTGTTTCTTGCTCTTCCAGGAAATCAACGAAGAACCAAGGAAGATAGCAAAACCAGTTGTCGAGTGCCTATCATTCACATCTCCAGCCCAATCAGAATCAGTAAAACCATGCAAGTGAAGACTGGAACAAGAGGACATAAGGAGGGCTTTGTTCGTAGTCCCTTGCAAATAGCGTAGAATCGGAAGAACAGCAGCCCAATGAACAGATGTAGGATGAGCAACGAACTAACTAACAATATGAACTGAGTGAGCAATGTCAGGCCTGGTTGTGGTCAGATATACCAAACTGCCAACTATCTCACGATAGCGAGTAGCATCCACAAGAGGTACACCTTCTGAAGTTTGAAGTTTGCAATTGTGCTCCATTGGAGTGGAAACAGATTTAATATCAGTTAGACCTGCTCGTTGAATAACATCATTGCAGTACTTGGTTTGAGAGAGAAGATATCCAGTTGGAGAATAGGCTACTTCAATCCCCAAAAAATACCGAAGAGGACCCAGATCCTTCATTTCAAACTGCTGATGTAAAAATTCTTTAAGAGAGACAATACCCATACTATCATCACCGGAAATTATCATATCATCCACATAGAGTAAAAGGAAAACACAACCTTTTTCTGAAGAGCTTGTGAATAAGGCAGAATCGTGAGCACTTTGATGATAACCAATACTAATAATAGCAGTGCTGAAACGATCAAACCAAGCACGAGGAGCTTGTTTAAGGCCGTAAAGTGCTCGTTTAAGTCTGCAGACATGATGTGGTGGACGAGTTAAGACCAGGTGGAGCAGTCATATAAATTTCTTCATGAAGAAATCCATTTAAGAATGCATTTTTGACATCAAGTTGATACAGAGGCCATTGTCTAACAGCTGCTACTGAAATGAAGGTTCTAACCGTAGTCATTTTGGCTACCGGAGCAAATGTTTCTTCATAATCGATGCCATATTCCTGGTTATATCCCTTTGCAACTAGGCGAGCTTTGTACCGATCGATGGAGCCATCGGACTTGGTCTTAATCTTAAAGACCCATTTGCACCCAATAATATTTTTGTCAGGAGGTGAAGGAACAAGTTCCCATGTATTTGTTTTCTGCAGTGCAGCTAGTTCTTCCTCTATTGCAGATCTCCATTCTGGGGTGGTAATGGCTTCTTTGTATGACTGTGGTTCAGAGATAGAATGTATGGCTGTAAGAAAAGACTTATAGGAAGAAGAAAGGTGATCAGTGCAAACAAAGCCAAAACGAGAGACGGGTTTTCTAGTGCGATCCGGATACCTTCTAGCAGGAGGAACACTTGCATCGGGAACAGTGGATCCAGGCATAGGTACATGAAGGTCTCCTTTCGGGCGACGATGATAGACTTTGAAGACTGGTGGCAGAGGTGGTGGCGGCGGTGGAGGTGGTGGCGACGGAGGTGGTGAAGATGATTGTTCAGACGGAAACAGGTCAGGGAAGGGATCAAGTGGACGAAATGTATTTGTGGCCGGAGAAGAAACCAGTAAGGTATAAAAAGGAATATGTTCAAGAAATGTGACATTGCGAGAGATGCGCAATCGATTTGATTTAGGATTATAGCAACGATATCCTTTTTGTTCAATTCCATAGCCCAAGAAAACACAAACAACGGACTTGGGTGAAAGTTTTGTTCGTTCATTGTTATGGAGAAGGACAAAGCAGGTGGAACCAAATATTTTCAGAGGAGATAAATCTGGTTTGGCAGAAAATAATTTCTCATAGGGTGAAAGACCACCTAAAACAGTGGAGGGGAATCTATTTATTAAATAAACAGAAGTTAAAATTGCTTCCCCCCAAAACATCAGCGGAACATGAGAGGAGTAGATCAAAGAGCGAGCCGTATCAAGGATATGACGATGTTTCCTCTCTGCAACGCCATTTTGCTGTGGAGTGGCAGAACAGGATAACTGAGCTTGGGTCCCTTGAGTGGCTAAAAAATTTCGGAATCTATGATTGATGTACTCCCCCCCCCCGAATCTGACCTAAAGATTTTTACTCGTTTACTAAATTGTGTTGAAATCATATTAGAAAAAGTAGCGTAAATAGAATAGAACTCAGACCTATGTTTCATCAGATAGGGCCATGTAAAACGAGTAAAATCATCAATAAACAAGACATAGTAGAGTGAACCACCTTTTGTTGGTTGTGAAGCAGGTCCCCAAACGTAAGAATGAATCAAGTCAAATGGAGCATGGGTAAAAGAAGAACTTTTATTATAAGGTAAAGCATGCTGCTTACCAAAGTGACAACCAAAACAATCTGAAATGTCTGTTACAGAAATGTTACCAAGACAGCCAGCAGAATGTAAATTTTTTATTTTATTCAAAGATAAATGTCCTAATCTAGAATGCCATAAAGAGAAAGGTGCTACTGTAGAAGTAAGAGCGACGGAAGAGAAAGCTTGTGACGGCAGGTGTAATGAGTGAAGATGATAGAGACCACCGGACCTATGGCCTGTCCCAATCTGCTTCCCGGTGCGAGTATCCTGTACAGAACAACCAGTCGATGTAAATGAGACAAGATAACCAGATGAGGCCAATTGACTAATAGAGATCAAATTTACAGATAGGTCTGGAACGCATAGTACAGTACTAAGAGACAGATTCTTAGTGAAAACTGAACCAATTGAAATAACAAGAAGTGGTGTGTCATCTGCTATATGTATTTCCAGATTTCTAGAAGGAGGATGACAACTATGTAATAAGGAAGAATCACAAGTCATATGATAAGAGGCGCCGGAATCAAAAAGCCATACAGAATGTGGTTTACCTGATGCACCAGACATAGTCATAGCCGAACCTGGATCAGAAGGAGATGCAGCCATAGGAGAAGTAAAACTGGATGCTAAAAACAGCTGTTGCATACGCTCATCAATCATGGACTGAATTTGAGAAGTGGAAAGTGTAGAAATAATGTGACTTAGGCCCACTTGGCCCAGCCCAAGGCCCGTCAGAGCTTGTATATATCTGTATCTCTTATTTATTTATTTCCTTGTATAGATTTATAGATTGATTTGATTATCCTTGATGAAGGTTGTAAATTGATTTGATTACTCTTAATTAGGAATTGTATTGATTAGATTACCCTTGATTTGGGTATTATGTATTATAAAATCTCATACGAGCCTCCCATTGAGGCATTGAGTTTCTCTCCAACTTTTGTCTCTTCCTCTTTCTCTCATTACATATCATTTCATGGTATCAGAGCTTAGGTTGTGATCAATCCATCTTCCCTCTTGATCAAACCTTTCTTATTGGAGTGAATCCTCTCTTCATTACTGGTGTCATTCTGCTACTAGTGTCTATCGAGCCATTGATCAAACTGTGGCCCACCACTGATCAACTTCCTATCACCAAGCGACCTCCACAGCTGTGATCGCCAGTCCTTCAGGGTTATTGTAAGGATTTTTCTGGATTTTTTCTGTCGATTTTGAGGTAGGCTTCTTCCACTTCTTTCTCTGTCGACTTTGACATTTTTTTTATCAGATACTTTTCATCTCCACCGTCCAGATTTGTGGATCCTTATCCAATACTCATCAGATTTGGACTAGAGGAAGTACTTTTGAACTCCTTCAAGGGTTTTCAACTTGATCTGTGATTAGATAACTTTGTGGGCCCCACGCACAGATCTTGCACCAAACTTCATGGTCGCCTGGCTCTGTCTGAGACAATTTCTGCACTGTTTCATGTTTTCTGTTGTTGGATGCTTCATCAGATCAATACAGTGCCATTTTCCTGCTGTATTAGCAGATTTATAACAGATCAATATCAACTCTACCTTCTGTTTTGTTGATATGAGGGCTGGTCTCTTTTTGCACTACTGATTTGCATTCTTTTGTGTGCCGTTAGAAGCCTCTGCCACCTCTGTTACTAGTTATTAAGTCAACTGTGGGCTATTTCTAACCTTCTTGTGCTGCTACGGGCTGTTCTCTTCTTTACCCACTGCTGCCTGGGATTTATTTACACTGTTTGTGCTGCCTGCTGCTGTTTTAGCAGACCTTTAGCAAGTTGTTTTCTATCCTTGGTTGGTTGCTGCTATTTCATTTTGCTGCTGCTTCTTTAAAATGGACAAGTATGATGTTATTCCCATTAAATTCAATGGAAATAATTACATGGCTTGGTCATTTCATCTGAAGAATTTCGTTGAAGGCCAAGGATTGTTTGGTTATCTTGACGGCTCGATAACTAAACCTACTACTACTGACACCAAAGCTTTAGCTACCTGGTCTAAAGAAAATGCTAAGGTTATCACTTGGATTCTTAACTCCATTGAACCTTCTCTTGCCATTGCTCTTCAAGCATATGTTGCTGCCTCTGATATGTGGGGTCATCTAAAGAATGTTTATCATCAAACCAATAAAGCTCGCAAATTTCAACTCGATAGTGAAATTGCGAAATTCAGTCAAGGTGATAAAACTGTGCAAGAATACTACAATGGATTTCTCACATTATGGACTGAGAGGGATGCTATGATAATCCAGTCCGTATCTGTTGGGTTTCTGACAGAGGCGCTTAAATTACAAGAGGAAACTCACATTAGTCAGTTTCTTATGAATCTCATACCAGAATTCGAATCTGTCCGTTCAGCTCTTATGAATAGAGAAGTCACAGCCAATCTGGACACATGCTTCCAAGAAGTCCTTAGAGAAGAACTTCGCCTTAACTCTCAGCGCGTTATCTTTGAAGATCCAAAGGCTCCTCTTCAGGCTGAGACTGCTCTTCTAGCAGCCCCCAATCAGAAGCCTACTCAATGCTATGAATGCAAAGGCTTTGGTCATCTAGCCAAGAACTGTCGAAAGAAATTGATTTGCAGATATTGCAAACGCTCTGGTCATCTCATTGATGATTGTCGTAGTTTACAAAGGAAGAATGGACCCCAGCAAAAGCAACATCCTCCCACTGCATCCAGACAACATACTCCTGCTGCGTTCCAAGCTCAAACACCTCTCCCTGACACAGGCAACACTTCTTCCGGGACTGTATCCATGACTCCAGCCCAGATTCAAGACCTGATTCAGAGCACGGTGACTTCTGCATATGCATCCATGGGTTTTTCTGGTGGTCGGTACCAAACTCCTTCTCCTCTTGCATTTCCTGCTTTCCATTCTTCAATCTCTAGGTCATCATACATTACCCCATCCACCTGGTTTCTAGATTCAGGGGCCTCAAACCACATGACCTCTGTGGAACATAGTTTTACAGCTTCTCACCCTTATACTGGCAAAGACAAAATAACTACTGCTAATGGCGACCAATTACTCATTTCGGGAATTGGTACCATTACTTTATCTAGTGTCTCTGGCCAATTCCTCCACCTTTCCAATGTTTACTTTGTTCCCAAGTTATCAGCAAATTTACTTTCTGTAGGCCAACTGATTGATGATGGGTACCATATTAAATTTTCTTCCAATGGTTGTGTCATACAGGAGCAGCACACTGGGAAGGTGATCGTGACGGGGAGTAAACATGGTCGACTGTTTCTGCTGGACACTGGACATCATTCCCTCTTTTCTTCTTCTTCTTCTTCTTCTCATTTTAATAACTTGTGGACTATCTGGCATAGTCGTCTTGGTCATGTGAATAATGCTTATTTATTTTCTTTGTTTAAAATTGGCTGTTTAGATTCCACTGTTGATAATAAAATGATGTCCTCTTTTCTTCAATCTAAGTGTGCTACATGTTGTTTAAGTAAAAGTCATATTTTACCTTTTCCCATTCATCATTCCCGTGCGTCATCTTCTTTTGATATCATTCACACTGATGTGTGGGGCATTGCACCTACATTAAGTAGGACAGGTTTTAAGTATTATGTGACTTTTATTGATGATCATTCTCGATTCACATGGATTTATTTCATGCGCTTCAAATCTGAGGTCTTTTCTCTTTTCCAAAAGTTTTATAATATGGTTCACACACAATTTCAAAAAGATATCAAAATTCTCAGGTCTGACTCCGGCGGAGAATACATGTCCCATGAATTTTCTACCTTCCTTTCTGCTAAAGGCATTATTCACCAAAAATCATGCCCACATACTCCACAACAAAATGGTGTTGCTGAGAGAAAGAACAGGCATATTCTTGCAACTGTTCGTACTCTCCTTCTTGAATCCTTAGTTCCTCCCACATTTTGGTGTGATGCTGCTCATACAGCTGTGTATCTCATCAATCGTCATCCTAGCTCCGTTCTAGGAAAGATTACGCCATATGAAGCTCTTTTTAGCCATAAACCTTCATATTCTCACTTGCGTGTTTTTGGTTGTTTATGCTTTGTCCATCTTCCACCTACAGAGCGCACTAAGTTGTCACCCCAGGCTACCAAATGTCTCTTCCTAGGTTACAGTTCTGAACACAAAGGATTTCTATGTTATGATCCCTCTGAGAAACGCATGCGGATATCTCGTAATGTGATCTTTTTAGAACACATTCCCTTCTTTTCTTTGCGTCTCCAAACTCATCCTGTTGCTGTCTCTTATTTGCCACACTTCCCTGTGACAACTTCTTCCAAACCACCAATTACCAATGTCTATGTCCGGCGAAACAAGACTCCTCCGGTGGGGCCTCCTTCTCCCGATCCTATTCCCATGCTGCCTCCTGTACCCTCAGGTATTGATACTTCCTCTACTAATATCAACCCCTGCGACGATCTAGTCGTCCTTCGGTTGCTCCTGACAGATATGGCTTCCCTGCTCTTTTCACTTCTTTGGATAGTGCTCCTATACCCACCTCTTATTCATAGGCTTCGAAGATTGCATACTGGCAGGACGCTATGACTGAGGAATTGTTGGCTCTTGAGGCAAACCATACATGGGACTTGGTACTGACACCTGACAAAGCCTCTGTCATTGGCAGTAAGTGGATCTTCTCTGTCAAGGTTAACTCTGATGGGAGTTTGGATCGCTACAAAGCACGATTGGTTGCACAGGGTTACAAGCAGGAGTATGGCATTGATTATGAGGAAACATTTGCTCCAGTGGCTAAAATGACCACAGTTCGTACTCTACTTTGTGTAGCTGCAGCTCGCAATTGGCCTCTGTGGCAGATGGATGTCAAAAATGCTTTTCTTCATGGCGACTTGAAAGAGACTGTCTATTTAAAACCTCCTCCTGGCTATGCTTGTCCTCCTCGGCATGTTTGCAAATTGCGCAAATCTCTTTATGGACTTAAGCAGGCTCCCAGGGCTTGGTTTGATAAATTCAGGGCCGCTATTCTTCAAGCTGGGTTTCGTCAGAGTCATTCTGATAGTTCTCTCTTTCTTAGATGGACACCAAAGGGTTACACATTCCTTTTAGTCTATGTTGATGATATGATTATCAGTGGCAATGATATTTCTGGTATTACGGATCTCAAGCATCATCTCACTCGCCACTTTAAAATGAAGGATCTCGGTCCTCTCACATATTTTCTCGGGCTTGAGTTTTCGCGTACTAAGTCGGGCATTCAGATACATCAGCGTAAATATGCTTCTGATTTGATCACCTCTGCCAGACTTGATGATGCTCATACTGTTGATACGCCAATGGAATTAAATAGTAAACTCAGTGCAGAGGATGGTCCCCGCATGGATGATCCATCTATTTTCCGTCGGATCGTTGGTAGTTTACTCTACTTAACGATGACTCGCCCTGATATTTCTCATGCGGTGCATACGGTTAGCCAATTTATGAGCAATCCTCATAAACCTCACCTTGCTGCTGCTTTGCGCATTCTCCGCTATGTTAAAGGCACTCCCAGTCATGGTCTCTTCTATCCGTCTAATACTTCTCTACGCTTATCCGCGTATGCCGATGCCGACTGGGCTGGTTGCCCTGATTCCCGGCGCTCTACCACTGGCTGGTGCATGTTTCTTGGCGACTCTCTGATTTCATGGAAGTCCAAGAAACAAACCACTGTATCCAAATCTTCTGCTGAGGCTGAATATCGGGCAATGTCGTCTGCAAGTGCAGAAATCATCTGGCTCCGCCGTCTTCTTTGTGAATTTGGTATTATTGTTAATATGCCTACACCTCTTCATGGAGATAATACCAGTGCTACTAGAATTGCTAATAATCCAGTCTTTCATGAACGGACGAAGCACATTGAAATTGATTGTCACTTCATCCGTCAGCATGTAGTAACTGAGAAGATCACCTTGCCTCATGTTTCTACTCATGACCAGTTGGCAGATATCTTCACAAAAGCTCTTCCTAAGCCACGCCATCATGAACTTAATAGCAAATTGTTGTTTTCTGCATTACCACATCAATTTGAGGGGGAGTGTAGAAATAATGTGACTTAGGCCCACTTGGCCCAGCCCAAGGCCCGTCAGAGCTTGTATATATCTGTATCTCTTATTTATTTATTTCCTTGTATAGATTTATAGATTGATTTGATTATCCTTGATGAAGGTTGTAAATTGATTTGATTACTCTTAATTAGGAATTGTATTGATTAGATTACCCTTGATTTGGGTATTATGTATTATAAAATCTCATACGAGCCTCCCATTGAGGCATTGAGTTTCTCTCCAACTTTTGTCTCTTCCTCTTTCTCTCATTACATATCATTTCAGAAAGAACCGCTTCAGCATCTGTTGTATTAGCAGCATATTGCTTGGACCGATGAGACTGATTTTGGTTTGATGGGCGCATGTGTTGAGGGGCATATGCTGATTCTCTAAAATTTTGCTTTTGAGAAGTCCGACTGGACTTATTATTTTGCTGATTTGGGCGAACGGGACAGTTATATTTCCAATGGCCCTTTTCTTTGCAGTAGTTGCAGATGTCTGAAACACCAGGAGGAACAGAGCACTCAGTTTTCTGCGGGAGTGCAGTTGCTAATAAAACATGTTCAGAATCTACATGTTTCTTGCTGGTAAGAGATCTTTGTGTTTGTTCTTCTGCTAATAACTCAGATAATGCCATATCAACTGCTGGAAGTGGAGATCGATGCAACAATAAGCCACGGACATGGTCAAAATCAGATCGCAAAGCCATAAGAAACTGAACTAGCCGAGTTTCTTCTCTATATGTATGGAAGGTTGCAGTATCATCGGCAGATTTGAACTGAGGCTCCATTAAAGCAAGTTGATCCCATAAAGAAGTCATTTTAACATAGAAATTATGAATAGAATCATTTCCTTGCTCAGCAGTTTTGATTTCCCATTCAATTTGATAACGACGAGCAGTATTAGTCTGAGTGTAGACTCTGGCTAAATAATCCCAAGCTTCTTTTGGATAATTAAATTTAGCTAATTGATTACCAATAGAGGGAATGACAGAATTAGCAATCCATGAATTGATTTTTCCAACGGCAGATTCTCATTCTTCATACTTGTTGTCCTTAGAATCAGGTTGGGATATGGTACTGACAATGTATTTCCAAAGCTTTTGTCCTTTCAGAAAATTTTGCATAAGGTGAGACCAATATGCATAATTAGTCCCATCAAGAATGACATTGATCCCATGAGTACGGTCAGAAGGCATTTGAAACAAGACAGAAGGCCCCAAATAACTCTTAGAATGGGTAGATCTGATTTCAGATGGTGCAGATCTGAATACAGAGGTTCAGATCTGAAGAAATGGCCAAAAATAAGCTAGGCGACCTCTCTGGAGGGGAGAAATCAGGTAGCGTGGGCCCCAGAAAGTGATCAACAGGCAAGCAACCCTTGAAATAATGTGAACAGACTAATTTCGATCCTCCTAGAGAAGGGTTTGCTAAAAAAAAATGGAAATCCAGGAATTGCAATGGAGTTGATGAAAACCAGTACCAAAAAACTGTAAACTACAAAGCAGATCCAATGGCCTACCTCTGATGTAGTAAAAATCCTGAAAAAATGTTTAGAAATCCTAAAGTAAGCAGACGACCCAGAGTATGTAGGCTGTCAAGACTGAAAAGATCCCAGGTGGGCCACGTTAGATCACAGTGGATTGTTGACACTATCGAGCCTGTGTCTGGAACCGACTGATGTAGAAAATCCACAAATTCTTGAATAGATCTCTTGCATAGACAGATGATGGCTAGAGATGAATCTTCCGGAGCTTGACTGACCAAAAAAAACTATCTATGGCTCTGATACCATCTTACAGAAGCTTACAGGAAGATGACAATATTGTGGAATGGATTCGATGATCAAAATGATAGCATCGACTTGTCTTAAATATATATTCTACTGTGTACATTTACAGTTTGTATATACCTTGATTAGGGTGATATGCAAATAGTAAGGAAACTAACTAAAGATAACAATGAAGCTAGCTGTACATAAGTTGTCCAATGACTAAGTCATTTGGGCCTGCTGTTTTGGGTTTGGATTGACCCAATAGACTAAGTTGACCCATGTGAGTTACTCTTGTCTTTACACTGCCAAGCAATGTCATTACTCTCTTAGAAGTGGCAAGGGGCAAGGTCCTTATAGCCAACTCAATATTGGTGATGCTTTCCAAGGAATGAGCGGCTTCAATTTTTCTTTTTCAATTTTTTTAACAAAAACTTTCTTCATTTTTGTTTAGATACTAATTTCCCCACTGTAGTGAGGTGATTGTGTGAATGTTTTTTTATGTTATTTTAATAAGTAACATTGATACTTGGAGTTTAGAGCTAAAAGAAGATGTCTTAGTTTTAGTGTCCGGCTTGTAAACTATTTATTTGGCATATAGAAGTAATGTATTGGGTTATTGATTTGATATAAATGAATTTAAGATACAAATACATTAATTTCACTTTTTATTATTTTCAAAAAAAATTATTATA
The DNA here is from genome assembly GCA_012931725.1 of Litsea cubeba. Lineage (NCBI taxonomy): Eukaryota > Viridiplantae > Streptophyta > Magnoliopsida > Laurales > Lauraceae > Litsea > Litsea cubeba. Next base: position 67,962,607 of record CM022951.1, read on the forward strand.
TAAGTATATTTTTTAAATTCTACCATAATGTCAAATCGGTGGAAACATTTTAGATGACAGTGAAACTGAAAAGGGATCCAAAATAAAATTGTCAATTATGCTAGGTAATAGAGTTTTTTGGTGGTATGATTGTCTAATGCCACTTCAATTGAAGCAGCATCTTTTATGGGAGTATCTTAGACTATTTATTGATGTTTTCTTTCTTGTCTTTGTACTTTTCATTGTGAGAAATAGATTTCATTTCTTTCCTAAAGAATAGGTTGCATCTCAATTAAGGCATTGTGGACATACTTCGTTTTCTCATTAATGAGGTGGGACTAACTGACATTTATCCACCAACTTAAGGGATGGTTGTGTGGCTTTAACATAGTATTTTTTTTGGTATATTGTTCTTTGGTGGGGTGGGCATATTGTTCTTTAGCGGGGTTCCAGGGCCCGCACCCCCCCCCCCCCCCCCCCCCCCCCCCATGAAATGTTGGAAAATCTCCACATATTATGGGAAATGTTGTCCTTTTTTTTAACACTGCTGACCAAAGCAGAAAATGATCAAATGAGTCAGGAGCTAAATGCCCAACTTGAGGCTTTAGTACATGATATGGCCTTTCTCTCTTTTCTTTTTGTGTTCCTTATTTCTGATTCTAACTCCCAACTTCCTCATAGATGGATGTTGTGCCGGATGCTAAAAAGACTTCAGTTGAAGCTTATGATCATAGTTTAGCACAGTTGCAAGAGAAAGGCTTAGTTTATCATTATTTGTTAACCTTCTCTTGATCATTTCTTTTGTGATGAATCGTTATTGCTTTTCTTTTCAGGACATAGAGATCCTACAACTTCAAGAAGCCATTAAAAATGCATCGTCCTTTGAGACCATAGAGTCACGCTTTCAAGGCCTCCTTGCCGAGCGCATGGTTGCTGAACGGGTAGAGAAAGCTCAAATGGAAACAAAATTAGAGTGCTCTCATGATATGATGGAGCTTCATGTCCAAATCAAAACCCTTGAGAGAGATCTTGAAGCATATAAGCATCTCTGTGAGTCATTTTTGGCCGCCAAGTCGATTCACAAACCTGAGAGTCCTTCAAGGGCTGGTCACGATATTGAACACTTTCAAAGGGAATTATCCGAGTGTTCAATTTCTCGGTTAGTAGTTCTCTTACCTGTCAATTCAGTGGGACAGGCAATGAACAACACGAGTATTCCTGTGTCTCTTGCGGATGTCCTTGTTTCTCATTACCCTATAGATGATGGTGGGATGACAGTTGTTGATGATAATGTCAGTGATGGATCTAGGGCCAGCATTGCTTCCATTGATGGAGATGGAGCCGCCCTTGCTGCTCTTAATGATGGAACTATATGTGGTGACGAAGTTGAGAACAATAATTCTCATAGTGAGGCCTCCTCCAAGAACTCAAGTGACAGTGAGTCCCCATCACCATCCAAAAGAAAGGGTTAACTGATATCATTCATATCTTACTCATGTTGAGTGGAAGATGGTCCACCATTTGTATAGGATGGTTTCATCTTTTTAGATACTTTTCCCCTACCGCCTTCACCTTCACTTACTGTGGGATCTGAATTTCCGAATCGCCTTGCATCGAGGATTAGTAGCCCATAAAAGTAAACGTAGATGGGTCATTGGCAAAGCTCCCGCCCACAATTACTACACAATATCTCCATTCTTCTCAGAGTCCTATATCTACCATTTTACTTATGCCTAGATCAACCCTAAAGCACCATATCACTTTAAAACACCTCAAAATCATGGGGGCATCCTCTAAGAGGAAGTTAAAGATTTTTGGTAGTTCCTATTTAGGCAGTCTCAGTGTGGAAAGCAATTCAGTTAACACAATCACTTGGGAGGATGATTTTGAATGGAGATAAAAAGAAAGGTATGAAACAATAGAAGTAGAGTTACCGGCATACTTCGAGAAGAGCTAATGAAGTTGTGGAGTCTTTCGCTAAACAGGAAATTGATAGAAGTGATTTTGTAGCTCTAATGATGTAATTTCTCCTCTTTTTTCTTATTTTGCATTCTTCACAACATTATGATTGGCTCCTTTCCTTGCATTGTTGTGTATATGTATCTTATACTCACAGAGCATTTTGCATCTTCTTCTTCTCTTAATAAAAGCTCCATAGGGGAAAAAATGTTCCCTTTCACAGCTTAGGTGTTTTTTGGCTGGCCCAATTCTACCTACTCGAAACAATTGCCTAACTCCGCCTTCCTTGCATAATGCATAGACATTATTTTTCTTGACAGAATGAGTTGTATGTGTTTTTTTTAAGGGTGTATTTAAGAAATTTTAGCATAACAAAACATTGAAAACTTTAAATTTTTTTATCATTTGACTTTCTTTTTGTCTTGAGCGAGTAGATTTTTGTTGCCTAGTTTTTTAGGTGAAGGTAGTCAAATATGTTTGGTTCTCAAGGTGTCATTGACCCACTCAGGTTATTTAAATGCCTCAATCTTGGGTGATAGCTGACCAATCTATTCAACATTTTTTTCTAACTTTCTCTTTTTCATATTTCTAACATGGAATTTTATCTTTCATGTAAGAGCACTTTAATGAAAACAACTTTTACAATTATTATGGATGGATAAAAGTGACAAGATGTTAGCATCTCCCATCTCTAGTTGGCCAATGGAACTGATCCCCTTATGATTAAAAAGGTCAAATTAGTATACCGCTTAACACTCAATCTCTGTTAGGAAAAGCCCCACAAATTTTAGGAAATCCATAAAAATTAAAAGAGAGAGAGAGAGAGAGAGAGAGAGAGATGAGCAATTCAAGCATGATCCAATTCATTCAAATCAATGATCAATATCAGTTAAAGGTTTATCAATGTTCCAGATGTCTCGTAATTTCTTATGTTGTTGATTGGTTTCATGCGGTGAGGTGATGAAAAATCAATTCAAGTCAAAGATTAAGGTCAATTAAAGATCATCAATGGTGCACATGTTGCTCTTAACTGCTTCAGTTGCTTACAGGTTTCATGAGATGAGATGATGAAATGAAATCTATATGAGGCCACCTTTTAGTGGAACAGCAAGTTGCGTAACAACTTCCTTGATCATTATAGCCCCTGTTCAAAATCAATGGTGATGCATAACATGCATCAAAATACATAGAAATTGAATATATAGGGTTGTTAAAATTGAAGATCGAATATGAATTTTCAAAAAAAATAAACATCAAATATCATTTTCTTTAAGGAAAAAAAAAAACAGGCCCTTAATGTTGCTCAGTTGAGATTCTTTTTCAATCAGACTTTTGGTGGCATCATCGTGTTTATCCAATCACATCATCAGTGGACCATTCAGGCTCCAGGTAATCATCCCTCCGACCGCAGGCACCCTACATAACAGTATCACATTAGACCCATGGATGTCCATCGGCCTAGCTTGTCTGGGTCTTTTTTAACAGTGGGCCTCAACAACAATAAAGTAACCAACAGGCAAGAGAATGACAAGAATAGTAAGCTTTTAGGTATTAAAATAGTACTAAGTCGGGATCTAAATACACAGTTTCCCGGCACTCACTCTTTTAAGTCCATTTGTCAATCATTCGATTCATTCCATCTCCAAAAGAAAGAAAAGAAGCTATGCATGCAGCATGCATACATTATGTAACCATACATAAATCTAATGCTGGAGATTTCATCTTCTCCAAAATGATACAAAAAGAAATTACAACTTGAAAGGTAACAGGAAAAGTGACCCAACCGCAGTTCGTCCATAATGTCCCAACTGTGGATGGAAAGGAGCGTGTCCCAGAATTTCCCAGATTAGGAGATCCCAGCACTACATTCATTTGCGTGCAACTAATTTTTAAAAAAATGAAGGTAATTAGAAGAAAAAAATCCGAGTACTCATTGATTAAGTCATCAAGATTTGAATTTGAAGTTGGAACATTTACATCCTTCGACAAGCCCCGCTTACACGCAAGATGAACTGATCTGCAAAAGCCCCCAGTGCATACAATCAGCTCATTTTGCAAGCTCCCAATAAAGAGTTGATAAGCATGATCCCAATAAAGAGTTGAGCATGATCACAATAGGAGGTAGAGGGAACCAGGTAAACACCAACCCCCCCCCCCCCCCCCCCAACCCCCCCCAACACACACACACAAATAACATACAGTTGCTGAAACATTCCACAAAAAGAAAAGACACCCTCGCATGTTCATTCAAGTAGAGCATCAGATGAGAAATATTGGATTTATAGCTGCCATATTGGTCTGGCACCAAGTTTGGAGATGTTAGCGGAAGCCAATAATACATCATCTGCCACATTGTTGCAGGCAATCATGCACTTTTTGTCCAGTAGGGGCACATAAACCGCAGCATTCAAACAAAAGCCAGAAATTTCAAGAGATCCAATAGAGCATTAAACTTTCTATAATGGATATAAAGCAAACAAAGGACGCTGGAAAGAACTTGTATGCAAATGAAACCAGAATCACTCTTTTACAAAATGTTTCTGTCAAGGATTACACCCCACTCCAAAGCTGAGACTGACAATTTCCTCGATTACATTATTATGGTTCACGATGATGATTAATTGTAAGGGGAATTCCAACTTGGGACTTCAATGTCCATTTGCAGGCTTGAATGCAGGATACCCATTAACACCACATGCCAAATTTGTGTAATCTGGTAGAGGAAATGGGTACCCATCATCATCTGCATTCCTCGCCCTAAATAACGATAGATCAGGGCCATGAGTCTGCCACTGGTTCTGAATCATTCCATCCATTTGTCCATCATTCATGTAACCCAACCGACCGACCTGGGTGCCAACACCCCTTGAACCATCATAAGGTCCACTGGATGACAGGTGCATCCTTCCAAATCCATCATCAAGGAATCTCCCTAGATGATCAAATTTGCAACAGGTGGCCGAGAGACCTCCATCTGCCACACACGAATCACCTGGAAATGTAAACTGCCGGCTCAGAGGATTGTGCCTATTGTTGGGAACTTGTAAAACCCCATTTCTCTTTCCCACCTTTCCAACAGTGGAGTCATCCTCAAACAAGGAATTGATAATGTCAAGGTGGGGAAAGTCATCTGAAGGACCCTGCACCTGATGATGTGGCACACCCGTCAGTTCCTCACCAGTATAGAATGTCTCTGGTCCACTCCTAGCTGCGCCATACATGTCAAAGATGTCAAAGCTATGAATCCCATTCAAAAGATAAGGATCACATGGCATACTACTCGTTCTCTCCCGTTGACAGCCCTCAATCCTGTGGGACTGATTGTGCAGCACTGAGGGCACTGCACTGCGAAAAGCAAACCCCTGCTCCTCCCTCGTGGACATTTGAGGTGAATGCATGGGCATCGAAGCCACAGGAAAGGGGGGTTGAGAATAAGATGGAGATGGGACAGAGGAACTAGTGGTGGGGCGGGGTGCAAAATTGGCTGAGGTTGTAGCTATAGTTCTTCCCGTTATAGCATTCCTGTAGGACTGAGGTATGTAATCTTGAGTTGATGGTGACAAGTCTGTGCCTAATCGGCCAGCTGCACTCACTGACCGTGATAACAAGGGTGAAGTCTGAACCACAGAAACAACAGGAGCATTTGGCCTGGGTACAGGGACAACAGGGGCACTTGAGGGCCTTGAAATAGCAGAAACTTGAGTTGTAGACATTTCTATTGGTCCCTTCACAGGACTTGTAGGTTTTTGAACCTCTGATTGTCTGGAGAAGGCAGGACTCTGAGGCGACCTTGTTATTGTAGGAACAGTTTTCCCACTTTGGCTTGGGCTTTTTGAAGTTGCCTCCCTACCTGCAATCAGTACTGCAGGAGTTGTGTTTTCAATGGCAGCTTGCTTTGGCTGTGAACTGGAGGCCATATTTCTTGTGGGACTACTAGGAGAGAACGGGGCTTCTGCTGTCCTTAGCTTGGAAGGTCTGTTGTCACCAGTCTGGCCATTGACGTCCCGCTTCTTTTGCAGCTACATAATACCATAAATTAATTAAATAACCCAAATGGGATGAGAAAAATACTGGGATAGATTGATGGGACGAAGCAATATTGACAATGATGACATTTAAAACAGTTAAAAATGTATTAACATTAACATTTAGGATTAAGTTGACACATCATGTGTGTGCGTGCATCTGGGTGACATGTTCATGAGTTATTTAAAAAAAAAATAAGCATATGCTCGCGTTCATGCATTAATGCACTTCTATCACTTGCATGAATAAGTGAAAGTGTTTAGCCATGAAGGTGCAACAATAGGACTTAATGAAAATCATTTACTTCATTTCATATTTTCTTTTTCTTTTCTTTTCCATTTTTTTTTTTTTTAATGATGCAGTTCATATTTTCTTAGCCTCATAATCCCAAGATATAGTGTTCCCTCATCAGAAAAGCTAAAATAGAAGATAAATAACATTAAGTTCACCTTCTCATGCAGATGGAGCTCAAGCAAGTCTATACCACCCTTCAAGGACATACTAACAGCCTCTGATTCAGGTGCATCTCCTGTACAACTTCCAGCTTGATCATGTAGACGGCTAGCAACAGCAGAATATGAATGCTGATTATCCTTGACATTGCCCTGAACAGTCCAGGCACGTCGGTTTTGTTGATGCTGGTTTTTCCCTCTGCGGCAATAAAAACCAGCTCAGTTACAAACTAAGTGTCACAGCATATCAAGAACTATATAAAACCATATAGATACCTGCTTGGTGACGTTTGGCTTTTATTGCTAGGCAAGGAATTACCCTTATATGGTCCATTCATTACAACCGAAGGAACCGAGTCTGTCGAACATGTTGAGGAACTGTCATCCATAGTAGATGGGCTCTTCTTCTCTACTCCCCCATTATGTACAGGTAAGGAGCTCGCACTGCTACTAGCTTCAGTATAAGGATGAATTTCTGATGTATCTGTGTCCCAATTCCCAGGGCTGCCATCTCTATCTTCTGAATCATGTTGAGGTGTTTCGGCGACATCATCCCCATCATCAGAAACATCGGAAACATCTTCTAGCATACTGGGTTGATCAAGGATGGATCGTGCCTGCTTCAATGAAAAGTCCACCAAGGTTATTTTGACAGAAGGGCTCTCTCGTTGGTGCTCTGGCCCCATCACAGTGCATTTTACATCCCTTCTCTTGTCTTTTCCCTTGCGACTTTTTCTTTTTTGCTTTGACTGGCCACAAATACAATAAATGAAAATTCATGCACTTAAAAGGAATAAGTTTAAGATTTGTACTCAAGTAGTTTAACGTAATTTTAGTTTCCTTTCTCGCTTGTACACAAATGGAGAACATGATGAGTTACAGAATTAAGAAAATAACAAAGGAGCAACAAGAAAAATAATTTAATTCAAAGCACTGATCTTCCTCAGTCTCAACACCTAAACACTAATAAAGAATGCACAAAAGGTGAGATGATCTCGACCAGAAAAGGTTGGCAGAGATTAGACCATTTTACTACTAAAACCAAAAAAAAAACATATCTATTAGATCCTAAATATTAAAAAAAAATAAATGTATAAAAACGCACACCCAGAAGTAGGCTAGGAAAAATGGCCTTCAAGAAATTCATTAGAAAGAAAGGGTTTGCATAAGGCAGCCAACCCAAAAACAAACTCTGCCGGACCAAATTAAGACTACTACCCATCAAAGCATTGATCTTCCTCAGTCTCAACACCTAAACACTAATAAAGAATGCACAAAAGGTGAGATGATCTGGACCAGAAAAGGTTGGCAGAGATTAGACCATTTTACTACTAAAACCAAAAAAAAAAAAAAACATATCTATTCGATCCTAAATATTACAAAAAATAACTCTACAAAAATGCATGCCCAAAAGTAAGCTAGGAAAAATGGCCTTCAAGAAATTCATTAGAAAGAAAGGGATTGCATAAGGCAGCCAACCCAAAAATAAACTCTGCCGGACCAAATTAAGACTACTACCCATCTAGAGGCAGTACTCTACCTATCCTTCATTGTGGAGATTGTTAACTAGATATGATGAAATTTATAATGAAATGCAATTCATACACACTTTCTGTAGGTTTTTCAAGATTATTTTCCTTTAAATATATTAATTTAATAAAAAAATTAGTAGAAACAAATTAATATAATCATGTAAGAATTGGTTTATTGACTCACCTAATCAACCCACCAGGTTCCCTAGTCTACTCAAGTATCAACCCATAAACTAGGGAGTTCAGTCAACCCAACAAGTCAAAAAAACTATGGTTTAAATAGAAGTAGTGATATCGTATATCTACTTTTTAAATGAACCCTATCTTTTAAAGTGAAATCATAACATTATTTCATAAATAGGGCTTCAGTTTTGCTTAAAGTCGAGATCTTTATTAGTAAGATATTAGTATTCCAGGGTATTGGGGGTATTCGGGCTTTATATAATAAAATCAAGATTGTTATGAATTTTTTTTAAAGGAGAGATTGTTATGAATTATTATGATGGGGAAATGGTTTATGAGCATCTAATTTATTTTAATATGTCGTTATGATGATAGCGTTGATACATTAAGGTTTCTTCTTTTTTCATGTTTGTGAGGTTTTCAAAGTTGTGATGTGAACGATGATGACGACATATTAGGATAGTTGTCAATTATGTTTATTCTGGTCGGAATAGCCAGAACATTACATTCTGAGCACAACAGAGTGGAACATCCACACCACCCAACAATCCATTCAAAATTCTGTCGAGGCAAGAAAACACCTGCACAGTTCCACACTGAAGTATGTTGCAATTTTTGTTTAATGTGTTCCAATTTTTTTGCCCTTTGGAAACCCTAAAAGGTAGGATATATTCACAACAACCCCACCCACCCACGCGCCTGCATGCATGAGAGAGAGAGAGAGAGAGAGAGAGAGAGAGAGAGAGAGAGAGAGAGAGAGAGAGAGAGATGCTTTGTTTATCTTACAAATCATCTTTGTTTTATAAAAGATTAAATTTGATTTCACCAAAACAGACAGACATAAGCAAGACACAATGAAAACTACAACGAACAAGGGAAAACACGTAAAAAAAAACTTCTGCATCAAAAGAACTAGAAGTGTGAAAAACTCCTTCCCTAGCCAGACCATCAGCCATAGTATTAGCTTCTCTTAAAATATGATGGAAAGAAGCATCCAACAGACTTGAAATAACTTGGATCTCCTCCACCCAATCCGCTAGCCTCCAAGGATGAATAGCTTTTTCAAAACCCCATTGGACAGAAGAAAAGGAATCATCTTCAAGGATAGGATTAAGACCTCCAATTCTACGCAGCTCACGACACCCAAATAGAAGAGCAAACAACTCAGCTTCTTTTGCATCAAAAGAATCCACTAAACCAGAAAAGTTTCTAATACTGATACCATTCCAATGTCTGATGACGCCACCAACACCTCCTCGTTGAACACTTCGAACGAAACTATCATCAATGTTCAACTTAAAAATACCATGAGGGGGATGGTTCCAAACTGGTCTTTGCATTTCAAATCATCTTTCTTACAAGAATCAATAAAATTAATGTTTTGCCCAAAATGCAAGACGCAATTTTTTATGTTGCATGACCAATTGTAGAAAGGTGGAAATAGATAATTCTAGTGTAATTTACCTTTAATGCAAATATGCACTTCTAGTTTTGTTTTAGAATTTCTAATATATTACTACTTTTTACATTTTTCCTATTTTTCTGCACTGGATTGCCTGAACATTCCATAGGCAAAATGGAAAAATCACCACCACTAGTTCAGATCAGGCCTCAGATAACACTCACCAAGCAGGCTCAAATCCAGGTTCTAGGGTTCATCTCAGACCCAGACTCAGGTTCAAGCCTATAAACCTGATACATACAAGATCAGTGCCCATATGAATCTGGCCTGAATCCAGTCTGTTGACTGCCCTACTATTCATACCAAACCAAAATTTTGATACGATTTCTCTGACAACATACCATTATCCTAGGTTATCTAAGGAGTTAGGAAACTAGAAATTCCTAGAGAATATTCCCCACCAAATTGGGGGGGGGGGGGGGGGGGGGGGGGGTGTTCACGGATCCATGGAAAGATGATTCATGAAGTACAAAAAGATGCAAACCTGTTTTTTCTTAGCACGCTTTTCCTTCTCAGTTGCTCCATGCTTTGCCTTGAGCTCACTTTCGGCTTGCCCTGCTGCCTCTTCCTCACGTATGAGCTCCTCCTGTCTCTTAAGAGCAACTGCCTCCTGGTATGCAGCTTCAATTTTACCGCTGCAACATGAAAGATGAAGAGACTATTGGAAACAACCGAAACTAATATATCAAATCTAATTCATTTTTAAGAAACAAAACAAAGAACTAAATTACCAAGTATATGAGCTTTTGTGAAAGGAGTAACACGAGCAAACTCTTTTGGCACATTTTGAATTAATAAAAGAATGTTAGTGAAGATACTACAATGTGTCAAACGTCTCATTCCATGTACATAAAATCAGCTAAGGCTTCTAGAAATTAACTGGGCATTAAAATGTATGCAGCCGTCCACAACTATAGACAAAATATTTAACGTAGCCCATAAGTGGCAGTGGCCTGCTAGAATGAACCAATGTTTAAAATGATGAAGCAAGAGAGGCATTTCAATTTCCCCAAACATTAGGTGTGAGCTTCATGACCACACCTTCTATAAAATAATAACAATCACAAAAAAATATTGAATATATTAACAAAAAGGCTAGAAACAACTGTAATTCCACTGTTGTAAGCCCTTCGGATGAGTTACTTAAGGCTGGCTTAACCGTAGTTACAATGGCCTCAAACTAACAAAAAAAAAATTTACTTTTTTTTTTTTAAAGGTTACTGGATTAAAAGAAGAAAACTATACAGTATAGGAGGGGTATACTGTGACAAAAGAAGGCTGAAAACCAAGGCCCAGACCAAAAAACTCTGGACCCAAGCCCCATCCTAAACAACAATAAAAAGAACGAGACAAAATTACAAGGGATACAAAATAACCCTCGGATCATGGCGAGAAGCACCCTCTTTGGTTAGACAATCCACTTCTGAGTTGGCACTTCCGTCAATATGAGAGAAGGATACTTGGATGCCTTTCGCTAGATCAGAAATCTCCTCAACCACACCGTCCACATTCCAAGGTGCTTTTGCAACTCCCGATGCCCACCAGATTGCACAAAAGGAGTCCCCTTCAATAATCAAATTTTGAATGTTCAATCGCGTTGCCTCTCTAAGGCTGGCTTTAATAGCCGGTAATTCTGCGACATTTGCTGAGTTGAAACCGGCAGGCCCCGAGAAGGAAAGGATAGGATGGCCCATATCATTCCGAATAATGCCTCCCACCCCAGCCAGACCAAGGTTACCACGAGCACTTCCATCAAATTTTAGTTTCAAACTGTTTGTAGGCGGGGGGATCCATTTGCATTGACGATTGCAGAAGAGGAGCATGACACTTCTTTCCAATTCCTCTGAATCATATCCACCGTAAAATCTCGAAAAGGAGCAAGAGGAGAGACCCGGGAAGCTACAAGATATTTTATCTTGTCCGTAAGGAAGACCTGGTTGGTAGATTTATCTTGAAAACATCGATTATTTCTCTCCTTCCAGATCACCCATAACGTAGCCACGAACGAAGATCTCCACATTATCCTACCTTGACAAGAACCAACTCCTAAGTTCCACACATCGAAGAGTTGAGATAGAGTAGAGGGAAGAACCATACTTACGTCAAACCAACCGAATACAGAATTCCAAAGGAACAGTGCAACCCTACAATTTAGAAATAGGTGATCCACTATTTCCCCATCAGCCAAGCACATGGGACAGGCATTTACAATGCACAATTTCTGACGTCGAAGATTATCTATGGTTAAAGTACCTCCAAGTAAGGCTACCCATGAGAAGGCCAGGACCCTTGGGGGAGCTTTGAATTTCCACAACTGGGCAATGCTGGAAACATCTGAAACATTGCTATTGAAAGCAAAAAAACAAGTGGCAACGGAAAAGCTCCTGTCTGTAGAGCGAGACCAAATCCTTAAATCTCTATCATCCACAAGGATGTAGAACCCCTCAATTTGGGCCAGGAGTGAGCAAAATTGTCCCTCTTCCACAAGCTTGAGGTTTCTTCTAAAAAATAGGGTCCCATATTAAATTATCTCCAACTCGCTCCACATAATCCTTCACAAAAGCTCTTTTATTCTCTGCACAACAGAAAAGGTCAGCGAATTGGGATGCTAAAGGAGAGTCCCTAATCCAAGTATCCAACCAGAAAAAACGTCATCTCCCTTTCCCACCCGCAGGCGTGTGAACTTAGAGAACAAATTTCACACGGACAAGATGCCTTTCCAAATTCCCGAATGGTGACGAGAATCACTCCGCACCTCCCAACCTCCTCTAACAACGTTGTATTTAGAGGAAAGCACATCCTTCCAGAGCCCGACTGAGTCGTCCCCTAAGTGCCATAACCATTTGGCACGAAGAGCTTGATTCATAGTTTTGATAGATCTAATTCCCAGGCCTCCCACTTTTTATGGTTCGCAGACAAGATTTCATCTTACCAAGTGAAATATTTTCCTCACTTCAGACCCTCGCCACAAGAAATCCCTCTGTAATTTCTCAATGCGCTTGATAATCTCCATCGGGCACTTGAACAAATATAAGTAGAAAGGCAAATTGGAGAGGACCGATTTGATTAGGGTGATTCTTCCTCCCATAGATAAGTAATTAGCCTTCCAAAGAGCGAGTCTCTTTTCTAGCCTTTCCACCACCGGAAACCACAACTATTTAGGAGGAGCACCAATGCAGAGAGGCAACCCCAAGTAGGTTGAGGGAAGCCCACCAGCCTCGTAACCCATAAGCCCCGCCAAAGCTAGGAGACGCCTTCCATGTACTCTTACACCAATCAATTCACTTTTCAAGAAATTAACCTTGAGCCCTGATACCGCTTCAAAACACAACAAAGTGGCTTTGACATTCTTAATTTCATCATACTCAGCATAACAGAATAGAAGCATGTCATCAGCGAACTGCAAATGGCTGACTATATGGCCATTAATGCTGGTCCTAAACCCTTTGATAAGGTTTCTACTGGCTGTTGTTTCAATCATACGACTCAACGCCTCGCCCACAATAACAAACAAGAAAGGTGAAGAAGGGTCCCCTTGGCGCAGACCTCTAGAAGCAGTAAAAAAGCCCTGCTCTTTTGAAACTTCAAGTTCTTAAAATTACAGACTCTCGCTCTTTTTTTTCTTAAGAACAATATCTGTTAATGGGGGCCATCAATATGGGATGTGACTGGAGTGTATGCTTCATGTAAAGTGCAGTGCTCAAATATGCCTCATGCACTGTACATCTAGAATGCAGCTTATACCTCAGACTGAAATCTCGCAGTGGTTTTGGCACTCCTCGCCCTAGGCAATCCTTGAGGTGCAAGCCCCAATGCTTCTAAAAGCATCAGAACGAATAAGTATTCCAATGTGAGTATCTGTTGGCTTAGTATATAGGAGTTAAGGGCTCAGGTGGAATGTGAAAATACATTATTATACATCATTCGCTAGCCTCACAGCAATTCTTAGAGACTTACAGGTACAACTTAATTCAAGTAGATTATTTGAACTAAGCAACGTCTCACAAATCAACACAAATTCTCAAGCCAAAATCTTTACGAGTAACTGGATTCTTTGACCATATATTGCTACTTTTTTTTTCTTCCCCTGAAGTCAAAATGTCTATTAGTATATTACTTAACTGTTTAAAGTAGGACTTGTACATTATTTTTATATAATATTACTGAATGTTATTTTATATTAAAATATTCATTTATTCAAAGTAATTCAAATAATTTGTTGAATCCACACTACTTTTCTTGGGATTTGCAAAATTGAACACCAAAGTATCGGATTCATTACTCACAGCCGAAGCATGCAACTTATATCCCCTAATTAAAGCTAGCTGCAATTTCAGAAATTTCTTCAAGAGAAACTACAACATTTTTTTTCAGTAACAGGAACTATAACATTTAAGAAACAAGTCAAAATGAATTCCAAGTAGCTCTAAAACAAGAAGACAATTGTACAATAAAATCATGTTCCAAGAAAGCAAGTGAAAATTCTTAGAATTCACTCATCAGGGATCAAACGGAATTAGCATGTAGATTACCTGAAGATCTGTGCTAAAACAAAAATTTCCACAGTCCGGCGGCCCAGCTCTGTAAGCCTCCTTTCATCACGTTCTATTGAATCTTTGCTGAAGTCATCTCCAGAACTTCCATCCTAATATGTGACCATTGCACAAACATCATCAAGTGTAAGTAAACGCACATTTGAATAAAGAACTAATATATCAAATGCTATATAAACAGGAAGAGATGTCGTGCGAGATAAAACCGAAAAATTAAGATCCTATACCACTTCGTAAAAAAAAAAAAATTCAGATCCTATGACCGAATTAAGTATGAAACTAACAGGCGGCAGAACCCTTCGTATCTTCTTTTTTTATCGTTAACCCTTCGTATCTTCTGCAATCATTTTATATCGAGATGTACACAAATTCATTGTAAAGAACATCATATTAAGGAATTAAATCTCAGTTGTATGTCCAACTTGGTCATCAATCACCACAGTAATTAAGCTGACTCAATGTAAGTCAAGACAAGTTGAATCAAACCATAACAGCTCAGTATGGAGTGGTAGTGAGAGAACACAGGCAAGTCAACTTGATTTTGACTGAGCTTTGGTTCCTTGGCTAAGGATATACATGATATGGTAAAATGCACATTAGGATTTGATGGACAGATACAACAGAAAATCACACCATTATTATTCCTCCTACCAAATTAGTTTGTAGCTTGGGCAGAAGAATACAACTCCACTTTCATCTCAGAGCTAATGAATAGTAAAATACATTGAAGAGTTTTGCCTACTTTCTCAGTCTCAAACACCTTTGCTACTTACATATTTATACCAGACTGCAGTTCAATATAAATAAAACTAAGGCTTCTAATGATTCTGATTATAGAAACTCGCCTACCACCAGAAAATTGAAATAAATAAACAAGAAAAGATACAGAATCCATCCAAGATATCAAATAATTATCATCATCACTACTCCAATTCAGGTAAAGTGGTATTTTAGGGATCAGATGCTATATCAGTGCCCCTTAAGGCCAGTATTGGAGAAATATTATGCCACCGTGATACAGTCAATGACTGCAAGATAGTGGCATAACAAATTTAAGAAAGAATATCTTGCAGGAATATCTTAGTTGAATAATTCTCAAGGTTACCTTCATACGATTCTGAGGACCTTTGTCGTCCTTAGGTGGCAAAGGTTCATTGGCAGCCCTCTGAAGCAATAGTAATACATCATCAGCCAGAACAAACATGTCTTTCTCAACAAAGACAATAGGAGCAGGTATTTCCTCCATTTCCACTGACTTCACCATTCCTTTCTTGTTCTTGTTTTGGGATTCAAGAGCCCTAAGACCACTGTAGAGAGAATCCATTACCAATGTTGATGTGACTTCCTTCTCTATAAAAAAGGATTTCACAACATCTTTCAATATAGCATCTGTTTTGTCTCTTGACATCTGTTGCCTAACATTTCGGTCAACCCCCAACCAAAATGCACGAAAGCTGCAACCATGCCAAGAAATGATCTGTTAAATGCATGCCACATCAATAGACATAACTTATTTTGATTCATTCTTAATCTTATATGATAAAAACAACACAGAATAAACGCTTCATCATCATCATCATCAAAGCCTTGTCCCAATAAATGTATAAGCAAAACCATTTACCTTGACCACCTCACTTTGTCCTCAATCAAGTTGCCAAGCACACCTCTTTTCTCTTCAACAAACCGTCGGCAAATTAGCTCCACATTTGATAAATATACCCTAACCAATTCTCTTCGATACTGGCAGTCAAGGCAACGAAAAGGGCGATGTGCTTTCTCCCTGAAGTACCAAAATGCAGACACAAAAGCACTTATTAAAAAGGTACCTTTCAGCACAACTTCAAATATATAATTGTTGTAATAGTGAACAAACTAAGAAACATTAATGAGGCAATCCCACTATCAGTAGTGCACAGCATAACTGGTCAGGAGGCCATCTAAACTAAAATTCATAATTGCATATACGTTTGAGCGGGCCACACCATCCACATGCTTAAACAAATCAAAAAAGGGCTTTCAAATTTTATTGTTCGTTACAAGTAGTTTCATTGAATCATGCCATTATTAGACTTCATATAAGAATAGGAGCTTCTTTTTTCTCTATTTCAATCAGATAAAGAGTTCCCAATCTAGAGGGTTCGTATAATAAAGCATTAAAGACAGAACTCTATAGGGCTTTTCTCTATTAGCAAGTGTACAAGGGCTTTTGAAAGAAGAACTGATTGTTTCTCACATTCTCGTTTTTGGAGAAAACTAGGGGCCTATACCATGCTGAAAGAAGGTTGTGAATCTTACTGTCTCTATATGGAATGCACCTTGGATTGGGTTCTTCCATAAATTGATCATACAATTAACTCGCTTTGCAATTTCTAGCTTCAGTGAGTTTTCCCTTGATATGCTGAAAGAAGGTTGTGATCCTTCTAGCTTTTGAAAGAAGAACTGATTGTTTCTCACATTCTCGTTTATTTAGGCTGCCACACTGGCCAGCATGGAAGACTCGAACCCTGGAGCTCCTATGGGAGTCATGTGCCCTTGATGACTACTACATATATATATATATATAAATATATGTGAAGACCACCTATGATCAATCTACACCCTTTATAAACAACCCCCGATGCATTGGTAAATGTCCCAAACATGATGCTAATCTAATCACTTTCATCTTCAGTGTAGGATTTAATAACAAAACTTACATAATGTTAAGAGAGTGAGAGAGGGGAGTAATTTAAAAATATGTGACCACAACCAACTTACCTAATAACTTGAACTTGAGCCTTGATCACAAGAGTGTCAGAGACAATAAAGCCATCTGATACTTTTGTCAACTCCATAAATTTTTTCCAACCCCAATCATGCTCTTTCTTCCAGAATCGGTGCAACGTATCTGCAAAATTTCCATCAAGTGCATAAGCTACTTGGAAGTGTTAAAAGCAGACTGCATGTCAAATTACATTATTGCACAAGTCAACCCACCAGAGTATTTAGATTTTTTTGGATCTTTATTCACCACAGCTATGGTAAACTGTGCAAAATGACTCCACCCTGTCAAATTTTTAAACAAAATCAAAACTATGCAACATTAACAAGGAGAACTAGCCTAGAATAGTTGGAAGATGATACAATATATGCATTACCTGGAAGAAGTTTGTCATGATTAGCAACACAGAGAAACAAAGAGAGATGGTTGCAGACATCACAACCTTGGGGATAGATTAAAATGTACCTGCAGAAGATTCAGCTTGGTTTAATTAAATTTAAAATGAGAAGGTAAATAGATAATGTATATCTCGATTCTCAATGCATGCACCATTACACAAATAGATATAAGTACGTTCGTGTTATTTTTCCTTTGAGAATATAACTTCATCGGATTTCAGAGTTGGCTGGCCATGGGACATTCTTTTCTCATGCCTCACGATTGGGGCTCCTATCCGGTATAGCTCTCTTAGTGCAGTCTCACACATCAATAAAATCATTACAAAAATATATATAATTTCATTGGAAACTAAAAGGATGACTGTTTGAGTGGAACCCTCACCAGTCACCACACTGATGACCTCCATTCATCCTCCCCAGAAATTTCGAAGTGTCCCTCGACTACATGTTAACCCCAACCAAATGCATAATCAAGTGGTTTGGTAAAATGCAAAGAATATTTCATCTTGTCATTTATTGCAGAAGTGATGCAACACTACAACCTGTGTGCATAACTTTATCCAATGTTACACCCAATCAAGGATAGCCCCGTACATTCAACAAATGACAATCAGAGTGAAGTGCATACATATTATGATTAATGGTTTTAACATCAAAGATTAGGAAGTGAACAAAAATACCCCGTCCGTTAATCAAATGCACAGATTTGAATGTTTAAATAATTAATGGTTAAGATAAGGGTGGTTTGTTCCAATTATGCATAATATTCCGATTAAATTTGAAAGACAAATAAGTGGGCCCCACAAAAAAGATCGTACGTGTGACCAAGTCATTATACAAAGTACAAACACATCTAAGCTAAAGAGTTCCATCTAATTTGATGGTGCAATAAAAATTGTGAAGCCTGCCTGCATTCATGCCAAATCATAAGGGGATATAAAGGAGACATGTAAAGTGGTGGGGCCAATTTCACCCAAAACAGAGCATCCTAACCATGTCATTAAGCGGTGTTGTCGAACCCCGCATTTTTTTAATGCCTGTAATAACATGGATGGGATGAACTGCTGCGGTGAAATTGCAACCCACACCCACATTATATGGTCTCCTTTAAATTCCCCTCTAATGATTTGGTATGCATCCAGGCCTATAAATCTAACCCTGCCCATATGTAAATATATGATAAATTATCCAGAAAAATCATAGCTCTTTTCATCTAAAAAAGATTCAACCTGTGGGACCCACTTGGATGTGTATCAATCATGAGGTGATGGGGGTGGGAAAGATCTAGGTGCAAATTAGGGGTGCTCGCCATCAATCATCCTATCCCTTGATTTACAAGCCTCATAGTGCATTCTTTATGATCCAGTTCAACTGTGACTAGCAGTCATATGAGTATCAATATCAGAAGATGGGGTGTAGATTAGGTTTCTGGACGGAGCTCTTTTAGCTAAAATGGAATTCGATCTCTCTGCATAATTTGGTTTCATAGAAGGATCATCTACGGGGAACAATTCCTTTCTTTATCAGGGGAAGAGAGACACCGGGTTGCCCAAGGGTTAGGGGTAACAAGAAAAGGCCCAACCAAATCATCCTAACCTTTGATTTAGGGCCTCAAGATTTTGAAGGTATATAAAGTGCAGCATTGATCATGATTCAATCCAGTGGCAGATACTAATCCAATGAGTGTCAAAAGGATACATATTCATCAAAATGTTGGATCAAAAATTGATAAATATAAATAATAATAATTATAAACACATGATTAGAATGAGTCACAGTCGGAACTGTGCACTTCAAAACCATTAAGCTTCAAGGGCTTAAAACTAAAGGAAGGCTACTTTTTTTTTCCAATCCTAATTAACATATTTGCTCCCCTTAACCCCTGTGATCAGCATGCATCCAGGTGGACCCATATGGGAAGCACGAGACCTATCACAACCCCATATATAGTGCAAGTGACCTTTGTGGGGCCCACCTAGAAGCATGACAGTAACAAAGACAAGGGATAGGGAAGTATATGTGGATCAGTATAACTACAATCATATGATCCTAACCCTTGAATGTAAGGCCTCAAAATTTGAGTGATTCTAAAAGTGCAGTATTTTTGTCATAAATATCCAAATGTATAGAACGCTATCGGTGTCCAAATGGATCATAAATATCCAAATGTATAGAATGCTACAAGAAGCGTTAATTTGGTGTCCAAATGGATCGGTTTGAAAATCAACGAGTCAGTAGTCGTAGAATATTATTCATGTATTGTCATTGTGAACTGTGAAGAAACCTTTCTGGTGCCTAAGAAATCATGAGAGAGTACTTGTTATCTATATAAATAAGAAAAATTATACAAGTCAGCATAACGTGGGTTCGAGACCTGAGAGCAGCCACTTTGTGCAAAATTGCCAAAGGTTTGGTCTGTCTCCGGTCTGGACCCTCCAAAGACCCTGCTTCAGCGGGACCGCACTGGGTGATGACCTACCTTATACAAGTCAGCATAAAAGGAATGAAGAAATGTAAATGCTAGAGTGAAGACCAGATATGAAAGGGTCTCATACCATTTGTAGCCGCCAACCTCAAATGGATTGCTTCGTAGTTCTCTTTTGTTGATTTGTGAAAATTTTTCTATCTTCCATGTGAATCTTCCATATAGCTCGGAAGGTTTGGCGCCTATAGAAACATTAAGACCACTCATAGTGTAAATAACATTATTGTTTACAATGATTAAATGCTTAACAAGTTTGCATTGCTAAATTTTAATTACTAAGACCTAGTTTGGTTTCCCAACATCATCTACTTCCACATTGAGAAAACAATGCCACAATCATAGTTATCAGAATCCTACGATTCGTATCCCGAATCTTAAGCAAAACGATTCGTATCTATGCAACGAATCCCATTTACAAATGAATCTTAAGATTCAGATGTGAATCCTACGATTCGATACTCATTTCATCAAATCTTGTAATTCGGCTAAGCGAGAATAGCTACAACCAATAAGCTAATATTAATAATCTTTTCTTTCTTTATTCTTTCTTTCTTTTAGCGCTTTTATTTTTAAAACGTTATTTAGTAGTTAACAAAACCTCCTAAGAATTTTCTTTGGCTTCGATGAGGTTTTCAAGATGAATAAAGAACACGCATTTACTTAAAGCGTTCAACTGTATGTATGGTGCTTGTCTATATCTTCTTCTTTTTTAATCTATTTTGGTTTTTTCTTCATGAACATTTTCTTAGTGTCATGATGTACTTGATATGATTGTATGATAGATTTATTTGTTATTGTATTTATACTACTATAAATGAAAAAATGGATGGTTATGAATAATTCCTTTTTTCTTTTAATTTTTCATTATTTTTCATTTTTATTAGAAAAATAAAAATCCTTTGACTCGCGATACGATTCGCGATTCGATTCGATTGATGGGTAAGAATGATTTGCGATACGATGCCCATTTTAATAACAATGGCCACAATACCAAGCAATACCAATATCTATACAATCAGAATAGGTTAGAAATTGAATTGTTAAAACTGAAGTTTTGAAGAATATGGTATGCATATGAATTTGAATACAAGCAAGAAGTGACACACTATTCATTTGGATCGTTTCAGTTTTGAAAATGAAACATATAGAGGAACTTCAATCTAACCACTCATTTGAACATAAACTAATGACAACTAAAACCAAAATGCGAAATCATATCGGTATCACTTAGTTCAACAAAAAGAACTAAAATTGTGGAGCTTTACTATTTATCTATTTTGCTCTGTAAATACTCACACACCCCTCCCCTACCCAAGTCGCATAACCATCAGTGCTAGACCCAAAGATCAATATCTGGTTATTTCTATGCAAAGGGAAGTGCCTCGCCACTTGAGCTATCTGGATTGGCAAGTGACCAAGTGGTTAATTAGTACTTGCTCCCACTCCCTACACCTTTCGTGGCACCACCAGTAGAAAGGAACCAAAAAGATTCCTCGTCTCAAATCACATGAGTGATGAGACTTTGAAGGAATCTCCTCATCAAGAAAATTTTAATTATTTTTGTTAGACTATATCAGCCAGACTCATATTACTTATGTCTCGCTTTGATACCACTTTCACACCCCCACCCCCTACTCTTCCCTTCCCCCACTCCCCGGAAGGCATGGTCGGGGTACCATTATCTCTTGTTATCAATTGAATCAGTCAAGAATACAATCAAGCGTTTATCGCCTTTGATCGCTCCCGGCTCGCTTTGCACTCACTTGCTTCTCACTCGCCTACGAAAACAAGACCCTACTTTCACCAACCAATATGACACACTGGCAAATACAATTGACATGTTAGACAACAGGGTGCAATTTTTTCAAGGGAAAAAATACAAATATATATATATATATATATAAATATATTTCAGCTTGTATTAAAGCGTGTCAGACTGCATTTGTCATGCTTCATAAGCAGCCCCATGTCAGAATATATAACCATGATATTCCAAAGCAGACAATACACACCAGAACATGTTATCTTTGGACTGATATTAAGCTCTTGATTTTGAATAATAATGCAAAATCTCACTGAAGGAATCAACCACTTAATCCAAGCTGCATCTTGGTAACTGATTTCCGTTTTTGCAATTCACAAAACTGGGCATGATTAGAATGTGTCAAAATCTATTTAACAACCATAACTTGAAAACTGATGTTATGTTCCACATCAACTACCTCACTAGTTACGAGCAAGCCCTATGAAGTCAACTCAACACATGTAACTGGAGGAGGAGGTGCGAGAATACTGTAATTGCTCAATAGTATTCATATACCATAATAATTGTTAGCCAGTCACGGTGTAAAGGGATGGTATGACCAAGGTGTCCTCTGCTAATTTTTTAACCCTTGGTTATAGGGCTTCACGAACGTGGCAACAAGAAATGACAATCACAATAAATTGAAGAGGGGGAGAGAGTACTGCAATCATCGTCGCTGTCAGTGTCCCAGTAAGGGGGTGAAGTAGAAGGGGTTCCATTTTCCACCTGCTCACTGGAACGCCATTCCGACAAGGAATCGCCAGACTGGCACCGCTGTCCACTTGAGATCCCCTCTGAAGACCTACCAGCTCCATTATCCTCCCTCACACTCCCAGCCATTGTCCACTTCAAAGCCTCGACCTACTCCAATCTCAATTTGCAAAATGATAAATAAAATTAACTCAAGAAAGATCATCATCATTATCACCAAAGCCTTGTCCCAACTATGTTGGGCAACTCAAGAAAGATCAATAATCAAATAATCATTACTCTGAAGTCATCAACAAGTACATCTTGTCAAAACCAACAAGCCATAGCAGATATAAACACCATGCAGAAATGTTCCAATGACCTACAAATCCAAAAGAAATAAGAGACGCGGCGCAGTTGGAAGGTCCCCAACTCCCCATTGTCACAACCAATGAGATTGCCAGTTTGGCTCAGCTTTCTTTTCAAAGTAAAAAAATAAATAAATAAATAAATCAGCATCTTCATTTTCTCCTTTAAAATGTTTATGGATCCCAAAAGCAACTGCAGGAAAGGGAAAAAAAATGTCGTCATAGTGTAAGCAACCCCAACAAAAAACAAACTTCATAGCTGCAAACTCGCACTAAATATTAATTCCTGAGACTCCATCCAAAACAAGTGTTAAAAGAAAAGGTAACAAGGAAGGTATGGAACACAAAACAATGACCTATTAAAACTCAATTGCAAACAAACCCACACCCAGTTCGACATCCATCACTGTTATAGAATAGAAAAATACCAAAATACAATTGAAAGACAAATTTTAAGAAAACCAACACTCAAAAACCAAATTCCTGACAGCTAAGGATCACCTGCTCTGGATGATTACTATTGAGAGGGAAGACGAAACATGATGCCTTGTCCAGCATTTCACCACGGGGCCATTTCATGGACAATTGTTACTAAGTTGTTCAAAAGGCAATGGTCACTGAGATTTTAAAAGGAGTATTGGCTGCTCTTTTTGGATTGATGTTGGAAAGAGGTGCAACAAGACTACCAAGCCCGATCCTGTTATTCCATGGTTGACTCATCCATGTCTATTAAATTTGATGCTGGAGTAACTGGTAATACATACAGGGTGATTTGGGGCATGGGCTCTACAGGTTTTAATGAGACGATACTATTAGCAATGTTTGATTGGGATTCATGAAGCAAAAAAGTTTAATCTTAGCCCACTCATCAATAAGGATGATTCTGCTGCGAACATCAAGGCAATAGGCAAGAGCACAATCCGGGAGAAGTTTAATATGTTAAATAAGTTTAATAAGCTTGCCCTAGATATTCAAGTTTCTTTATTTCATATTCGAGACACGAGAGGCAACAGAAATGTAGATGTCCTAGCTATCATCAGCTCATCTATATCTATATTTTCCATG
Organism: Litsea cubeba; assembly: GCA_012931725.1. NCBI lineage: Eukaryota > Viridiplantae > Streptophyta > Magnoliopsida > Laurales > Lauraceae > Litsea > Litsea cubeba. The sequence goes on from CM022951.1 coordinate 67,986,324, forward strand.
TGAGCTTAGTCGTGGTCTCTCTAGTCTCTAGTACTATGCACTTGTTCATTGAATCTTCGTATTCTTTGGTGTGCATTAGGATATTGTATCTACCTGCACTTGCTGTGGGTGTTGAGCATTTCATTCTCAAATAACCCACATCCACACCCATCTCTTTCATAAAGTCTCTTTAGAAAGTGTGTATATATATATAGACAAAAACACAACCGAAACCTAGCTGGAATAATAATCCCAGAAAGGAAACCCATGTCCAAAAGAAAACAAAAATACCCAATCAGGCCATCACACCAGAATGCAAACATAAAATAAAATCAGAAAACAAATTGCAGAATACCTTCCTATCAAAAATGAATCTTGGATAAACTCACATACAAAATGCACCCATCTAATAAGAAACAAACAGAAACAAGAACAAAAAAAAAGAAAAATCTTGAAAACAAAAGAGAACCCAAAACCCAAAAAACCAATTCAAAGAAAACCCACATCCAAAAATCCTAAACCATGACCCTCCATCCACATCCAAAAATCCTAAACCATGATCCTCCATCCACAAAACAAGTCTCCAAGCCCAACCCCCAAAAACCCATAATCTAAAATCAATCAATTAAAACGTAAACAAACAGCATGGAAAAGAGCAGCCTAGGTTTACGGGGATCTGAGAAAACTTACCTGCCAAAAAAAAACAGAAGCGGGGGCTCAGTTTGGGAATGGCTAAAAGGAAGTCGGATTTCCTTTCTGACGAGTAGCGAGAGGCGATGGTCGGTTTGGAAAGGGAGGCAGCACAGCAGCCGGGCAACAGACAGACAGAAAGAAAGAAAGAAAGAAGATGTGTGTATTCTTAAGAATATGGTTAAAACCAAAAACAATATGGTATATGGATATGGAAAGTGGAAACAAGGGTTCTCTCTTTGAAATAACAACAAACCTCAAAAAAAAAAAAAATATTGTTAGAAAACATTCATGCATACTGCTGCCACCTCTTTGTCCACCCATATGGGACCACATGGCCCCAGGGCCCAGTCCACAGTCCACCACAAGTCTTGAGCTGATACATATACTCAGAACGTCATCTTGACCTAATTGGTTATCTACTGAAAGGTGGATCCAATTAGGTCAATGGACAGAAACTAGAAGCAGGGGAAACTTACATTTTACCATCAACTTATCAATTACTTATCAGCTTATCATTTACGTGTCAAGAAAGTTTATCCCACTAGTAGAAAGTTTCTATTTATTTGAGAGGACTAGATGAGAATGATGATGATGGCAAATTTTATTTATCAACAATTTGTGATATATATATTTTTAATGACTCGCAACTATTTAGTTTAAGCAGTTTTTTCTCCTACGGAAGTCTATAGGATGAGAAGATTTTGCTAAATTTGAGATCCATGAGAAATTTTCTTACATGAGTATGGTAAATTTTTCTTCCATGTTTACATCTCATTGAACTTTTCCAATTGAGTAAATTAATAGGACTTGAGAGTTAGGGATTTCGAAATGTAGGGCCTCGAAATGTAGGGCCATCGTCGTAAATTTCTAATTTCTTCTCTTATTCATTGTCAATCACTCAATCATCGTTAGATCATTGATAAGTTGTATAGCATGTTGATACAGCCCCCTGTACGAGAAACTAACTCCACGAGGCTTTCCATTCCAACACTCCAATAAAAGAGGATACTTATGTGAAGCTTTTATTGTTTCAACCCTAATTACTTACAAATGAATATAGAGACCCTTATTTATAAATAGTTATACTCTTATCTTATTATTTGCCACTCGTCCCACCAATAAAAACATTTGAAACTCTGCTCTATAACTTTTGACACAAATTCTCCTATTTATACACTTATCTCTTATGATATTCTAGAATGTTTTGACGTCTATATGCATTTTCATATTTCAGGATAATATCCTATATATTTTTATATAGTTTGAAGACTATCATAAAATCTCACGAAGATCTCCATCAATAAATTTAGATCATTTTGCCCACCTTATCATGTGTGCTCTCCACCGCTTGGACAATTGCGAAGCACAAAAGACTACAAAATACATGCATGTATTGAGTTGTTATTGAGTGACAACTTATAATGATATATGTAAGTAATGCTCTTTATAAGTCTCGCCCTCCTTAATTTGCCCTCGTACTTTTGACACCTATGGTTAGAAAACTTCTAAACTTTAAGATTATTAAATCAAAGGTTAAGATAATCTCAAGGCTTGATTTTTTATGGCCCTATTTTTGTGAATAGTCTTTTCCATCTATAGTTCTATACTACTCCCTCTAGGTGGGCCTATAAGCTAAACTGCATAAGCAAAATATCCGATAAGCTTGTAGGTAGGGTTGCAAGTAGGGGTGCATAAAAAAATTTGTTAATCCGTAAAATCAATCTGATCCGATCTGCGAAATTTTAACCAATCCAAAGGTAAACGGATTGAAAATCTTCTAATCCGTTAGCAACGAATCGGTGACGGATTTCACCCTCAATCTGTGGATTCAATCCGATCCAATCCGTAGACATTAAATAAAAATAAAAAATTAAGGGGTCTAAATATAAGTTAAGATGTCTAAACACAAAAGAAGAAAAAACTTTAGGGTTCAAAATGTAATTCACTTTTATATACAATAATAATAAATGAAACCCTAAACCAAATTCCACCCTAGTATCGAGAGCATGCTCTTCAAATTTTCTTTAACATTAGATTCAACAAATTAAACCGATTCGATCCGGTCCTCCACAGATCGAATCGATTTTCAACAGCCACAGATTGGTGATAGATTCCAAATCCATTAATCCGTAGGTAACGGATTGGTGACGGATTTTGCCTAATCCTCACTAATCCGATCCGTGTACACCCCTAGTTGTAAGTGGATATTTGATTCGCCGGTCCTCATCCATTTAAACATATATACTTATATATGGGACCTTATTTTGATTTTGATAGACAATTGGATCGGCATCTGGAACCATTCAGATTTGTTGAGTTTATGTATTGTATTCCGAGTTTGCGGAGTGGTCCATTGGATTGGCCATGGACAGGGTTCAAGGTTAGGGGTATTTTGGTACTTATAGTGGGCTTTTTTTAAAGGCTAAGAAAGCTGAGATTATATACACAATGCAATTTGTAATCCTAGACTCTGAACACACGCACGCGCATGACAAAATTCAATAAGAAACTGTGTTTAGATTCGTACCCAAAGATCTAGCTACATTTTCAACACTAGCTACATACCACTCATCACAAGTTTAGGGTTTCCTTCAATTGGGTTTATTTTTCCCTTACCTCTCCAAGCTCCACGCTTCATCAATCTTCAACAACCATACTTCTCCAATCTCCACACCCAAGGTGAAAATGATCTCCCCCTCTCTACATACGTGTGTGTGGTGATGTTTTTAAATGACATGATTTGATATTTTTTTCTCTTTGTTTTTTAGGGTATGCATACTGCTAGTGGGGATTTGTGACAAATTTTTTTTTTAATTCTCCTTTTTTTAGGTTTGTATCGAGAACTCTATCTCGAAGGTGGATTCGGAATGGTAACCGGAGGCACACCCGATTTCGAACTGGAGGTGGAATCCAACCAAATCCAACTAATAGGTTTCGGACAAATCTGGATCCATCATTCGGAAAACGGATCTGGATACAAACATGGCTCTGTCTCGAACTCAACCCATTGCAACCCTACTCATAGCTGAAAATTTGCCTTAGCAAGAGTGCCACAATGATATATTCTTGTTTTCCAATTAGGAGTACTTTGAACAAAGCCTTCCTACTAAGAAATGTTAGTGATCATTTTAAATATGTCTCAAGGCTTCTAAGAATGAAATTCCCCGTTTTAATCCAAGATCATACCAGTGGTACTCAAATGTCAAACTCTTAATTCACATGGACCTCTTCATAGAAATGGCATCACTAAAAATTCAATTACATTGGCTATTTTCTATGGCCAATCACAATAAAATAAGCTACCAAAATGGGTTTATCTTACATTAAAGAAAAAAAGTATTATTTTTTGTAGATGTTTTATCTACAGTATATTATTATATTTAGTGAGGCCAATTGATCCCACCCATGCGGCCTTCATTATCGTATAACAAGTCCCACAGTCATGATTGTGAAGAATCTAAACTCGTTTTGGACTATTGTACCCCATATCTAGTTGTGTTTGGACCTGTATCAAAAAAAGTTATTGTATTATTCTTTTTATTTATTTTTTTACATAGAGGACTTGTACTTATACACTTTTTGCACTTACTCTCATATCTTGGAACAACTATGGACACCAATTGTGCACAGTTATTATTAATTATATTGTAAAAGTTTTCAGGGCATGCTTATGGAGCATTAGAACCTGCGGTCGCGTAGTTGTAATTGGTCCATAAGAAATTACAACGATCGAATAAAATTATTAATTATTTTCTTCTATTCGTGTAGAAATGTGTGGCACGGACTTGTAAAAGTTTTGCCCTTTAAAAAAAAAGGATAAGGTATTTTCTACGGAATTATTGAATCATCGACATTACACAAATATGTCCTTTTAATCTTCTCAACGAGAGAGAATACCCAATGTTTCTTGGGCCATTTGAATCTTCTAAACTCAATTCATACCTCGAGGGTCCATGAGTTTAAATAACCAAATGATTTGGAAAACTTGCATTGTTCTAAGTTCCCACACAGTAAAGAAGTTCTATTGACCTAAAAAAAAAAGTATGATTGAAAGAACATCATTGCCAATATTTAACTGGTTATTCTGGTTGCAGCAGCATGAACGGGCGGTTATGTTATTAGTATATAAATGGAATTAACTCAATTGAGAAATGAGAAGCCTTTGGTCAAAATAGTGCCATGTGTAGGAACGTGCAATGCACATGCACCAAGGGTTTACCAATGTATGAAGAAAGGTTTTTGGATGAGTGGTCTCCAAGCACTATAAATCGTGGTATGGTATATTGGGCTTTCTCTCAAAAGCTGTGCCATCACCATATGTCCATATATGTACAATAGAGAGATGCTCCTATCTGCCCTCCCCATCTTCATATAAGGCACTTTTTTTTTCTTCACAAACTTCATTTTCCATTTTCCATTGTTTGGTGTGAATTTCTTATTTTGTAAAAGAACCAACTTTTTTTTTCTTAGTTTTGTTTTTATCTGCGAAAAAACCTTTTTAATGAGAGGCTTTATGAAAAGTGGAGCATTCCATGGTAAAACAAAAGTCTACTTAATTTTATTACTGACTTTCCGTACGCTACACAAATGTGTTATTATAGTCGTCCACTTGTCCTTCACCAATTCGACGCGGAGAATTCCATGTGGGGTCATTTTGGTGGGACTGAAGGAGGGCTGATGCATTTTTGCCATGGGTATATTGGCCTTATGAGATTCCTTTCCTACAAGTGTTTGAATTCGGGTCAAAGTCTAGGCCTTTATGTGAATCTGGACCTGGTTTATAATTTTAGATGGGTGTGGATAAGAGTCATATAACATCAGGTGGTTTGCTAGGATATGTTTATGTCCTGAATGAGCTGACAGAGGCCGCTCGGGCATACTGAATAGGGTAAGGTTGCCAGTATCCAGTTGGCCTGACTTGGGCCGTAAGACAGGCCCAATGGGTTGAGATTGGAGTGGAGCTGGGTCTATGTGATTACTCAACAGGCTCGAATTCAACCAATCTGTTTACAAATTTCACATTGAAGCTAGGTATAATTCAGAGTCCAGGCTTGATTGTGATTTATGTCTGCAAGTAACTGGGCTTTGGACTAAAAGAAATCGTCTGAGTTCAAAACTTAGTTGGCCCAGCAAGAGCGTTGGAATCTGGATGTAGCTCTTTATATCCATATGACTGCACTAACTCTTTATGCTTTGCATTCAGTGGCCAGAATTGGTGCACTGATTCCTTTTCAGAACAGGGAATTGTTGTTTTTTAGGTCCACGAACGTTCTGGAATTGTGGAATATGTTCCTGGGGGGGGGGGGGGGGGGGGGGCATGGAGATGTTCATCAGTTCATGGACAAGCAAACGTCCAACCCATTTTTGACCTTTGTTTGAAAGCTCAAAAATCCAATTTGACTAGGAAAGTAATGAGTCGAGTTGCTTGGGCGAGTCTTAACCGAGAAATATCCACTCAGATTAAGTTAGACCCATTCGACTCACCTTACCAAGCCAAAGCCGAATTCCTGTGTAGCTGGCAGGAAATTGTGAATAGAGGTGCTCAGGGGGTAGGGCAGCCCAGGCCTGAATCGAGCCCAGTCTACTTGGGCTCGATGTGGACAGTGTTCTTAGAACTATGGGCTGGGCATTGACTCATTTTCTGGCCTGATAGCTAAATGGGCCAGGCTTGAGACGCTTTGTGATTGAGGCTCCGTCTGACCCAATATAATTAGCACAAAAAAGCATATAAATTTGCAAATGCACTGGGCCTCTGCCTGACTTTCAAGCCCGGGGACATATCTGGTCCTGAAATTAAGCCCGGCGACTAACCAGGCTTTACCAGTCTAGGCTCGGGAACACCTCTAATCTTGAAGGGTCAGGACATCATTATTTTTCGGACTCAAACTTAGCATCTCACCACACCAAACTTCAGTAGCTTATGGCTTGTTGGAAGGGACATGATGCAAAGGGACTCCCACCATTCCAATTATCTCAGTGAACTTACAGCATTTTGAGAAGACAGTTCTCTGGTCATTAGTGTGTGACTTATTTAGATGGTGGGTTTCTCCTTGTTTTTGTAGAACTCTTTTTTCTTTTATCAAAAAAATCCTACCATCCTCAAAGAACTTGGTAAACTAAGCTAATATTCCAACTGTATCTTTCAGTTGTGTTTTGTTGCAGATAAACAAAATTGATATTGTTACACATATTGAAGATATAATTTGTTGTTTGACCCAGCAGAGACACACCCAGGGAAATTTTCCTTGAATGCAGACATCATGGTCAAACTTTTTAATTGAAGGGGTTCTGGGTCTTTCGACGGAGCCCCACATCTCTTTGATGGTCCGATCAAAATCGCATTCGAATGTTTTCATATGTGTGTGGGGAGATTTTCAAAACTCCAGGATTATGCTAATCACGGCTATAAGATGGGATTAAGTACTCCCACGTGCCAACCATGTGGCACCCAGACTCGCCTCGGCTGCCGGGACAGAGGCCTCAGCCGAAACCAGATAGGCTTTGGCTGCTAGTGCCGAGCTCGGCTACCAGGGGCCCACTTCGGCTAAAAAGCCTGACCTCGGCCAAAGGAGCTGGGGATCCCGGTCGAATGAGCCAGGACGGAAGCCGAAGCAGAGAAGGATCTCCTCTCGCGCCCTACGCCCACCACGTCATCAGCCATATGGCAGAGTAGGGGCGCGAGCCAGTAGGACAGATGCAACATCAACCGTCCAAAATCTTCACCATATCGCTGATAGAGCGACATCCAGCGGCTGTAGCCACATCAAGGCACGGCCCGAGGATGGATCCAATGGTAGTTCTGCCGCCAAAGGCCTCCAACAGAATCTGGCCCAGCATGACATGCATTAAATGCAATGTGGGCTGATCCGACTAGCATTTATTACTTTGTGGGCTGATAGAGACTTCCCTATCAAATCATATCATATCGTAGGGCCCACTCCAAAATATCATCCAAAATATCCTTATGAATCCTCTATAAATAGGATCTCACTGCCTCTCTTCTTCCTTTGCTTCGGTTCATACACTGACTTTGACATCGAAGAGCCTTGCGCCTCTCAGGTCAGAGCGTGACCGTTTGCTCTTCCCATCTCCTTCATTTGGATAAGTTCTATCAGGCACTCCTATTATTGTGAGTCCTAGTTTTCTGCACTTACAATATGTAAAAACTCCACCTAACAAATATATATAAACTAGATCCAACCCTAGGCCTTAGTAACTCCTGTCAGTATGTATAAACCTATACACTCCGTTGGATTATAGTCTTGTATTTCAGTTTTGGTTCTTGAGAGGGTGGGTTCATTGATTTTGAAAGAGACTGAAAACAACAAAAAGTCAATAGGTGAGGTAAGAGCTCTATCTCCCTCGGTGAATGTGATAGTCGAACCACATGGAGTCAAATAGGAAAAGTCACTACCTGCGGAATTTCTATACATTGTGATAAGACTATCAACCAAAGGCATTTTCGGCTGCACCACTTTCCCCAACACATACTCTCCATTACCATTTGGGGTAGGCCACCAGTTCAACCCAACATTCATAAACTCATATAGAGGGGATAGTATTTGTGACTGTAATATAATTCATATTAGGGGTTATCAGTAAATGATGTAAAAGCATTTACCCACTCACCGATAAGACTGTCAGAAAACATAGCCAACAAAAACGTATATAAATTGGCTCCCATTTCCACGCCCACAGCAAAGATGAAGAGGAAAGATGAAATGGCTATTTCTCATCATTCTTCCTCCTCCTCCTCCTCACAGGATACCCTAACCCTAACTTCGAGCGCAGAAACTCTGATTCCAGGCCTCCCAGACGACATATCCTCCATCATCCTCTCCCTCGTCCCCTTTTCGCACCACGACCGCCTCAAACCCACCTCCAAATCTTGGAAAACCTTCCTCTCATCGAAGCTTCCTTTCCATCTCAGCCGTTGGTTTTTCCATCCCACCAATCCCCACCCAACCATCCTCTGCATCTTCCCCCAAGACCCCTCCCTCGTCTCCCCCTACCTCTTCGATCCCCGCCACGGAGCCTGGCGGTCGCTCCCCCCAGCCCCTTGCAGCCCCCACAGCTATGGCCTCTCCAATTTCGCCGCCGTATGCCTTGGACGCCACCTCTACGTCCTCGGCGGATCCCTCTTCGACAATCGCTCCTACCCTAATTGCCCCCACCCCTCCGCCGCCACCCTCCGCCTCGACCTCACCGCATCCTCCCTCGTCTGGGAGTCCCTATCCCCAATGCGCACCCCCCGCGGCAGCTTCGCCTGTGCCGCCATCCCCTCCTCCAATTCCATCCTTGTCGCCGGGGGTGGCTCCCGCCATGCCCTCTTTGGGGCTGCTGGCACTCGGCTGAGCTCCGTCGAACGGTTCGATTCCGGGAAGGACCATTGGGTCCTGGAGGAAAATCTCCCGAGGTTCCGCGCTGGGTGTATTGGGTTCTTGGGTGGAGAGAAGGAGTTCTGGGTGATGGGCGGGTACGGGAATTGTCGCAAGATTTCGGGGGTTTTTCCTGTGGATGAGCATTATCGCGATGGGGCAGTGATGGATTTGGAAAGTGGCAAGTGGAGGGAGATTGGGAACATGTGGGAGGAAGGGGAGAGATGGAGGCTTGGGACAGTTGTTGTTATTGATGGTGTTAATGGGGAGGCGCCCGGGATCTTCATGCTTGATAGGGATGAGATTTTCAGGTATTTCTCATCAGTTTTTCTTTTTCTAATTTCAGTGAGAATTAACCTTTTAACAATGATTGTTATCTTCCATTACTTGTAGATTTGTTACTTTTCATTTCTTGACAGGTTTCATGTAATTCAGAGACTGATAGGATTTGTTGGGCTTTGGATGGTTGGAAAAGTTAATATGTTACTGCTTTAATTTTATTATTGGCTTCTTTTATTTGATTCATGTTTTGTAACTGTTACTTGATTGTTCATGGATCTACATAGAATTTATTTAATAATTAGGGTTTTTATTCTGATTTACCTCAAGTTGCTAGGGGTTTATGTATCGTTAGAACAGGAGGGTACCAACATGCATATGGGGTGGTGTGGAAATTGGAAGGTGGGATATTTTACAGAGCTGCCTTTTCTTCTACATACTAGAATTTGCATCATAAAAATTGCCTTGATTTGGGCCAGAAAACTGGACCTGACCTCTTCCAAATTGCTGAGCTGATGAGCAGGCAAAAGGCAGTTAAATTTTTTCAGGCAGCAACAAAGGATCCCAAGAAGAAAGGTAGTAGGTCTCTTTTCTCTATCAAAGGTGAAGAGTGCAGACTGCAGACAGTAGGCGTGTCAGTTGTGTCGAAGAACCTCAACGTGTCTAGTTAGAAGTCTCGTTGAAAAACTAGTTTACCTTTTTTAAAAACTGATTTGTTGCAGATGTTTTTTCCCTTTTTTTGTGATATAGACTCAAAAGTCAAAACAATTTAGAGCCTGGGAGATGTAGTGCTGATTATACCCTTTTGGGTTATGTGCTAGTTGAGGCTGGAGTACAATGGACAGAGATGTTTTACTCTTAGAAAAAATGGAGGCCCTCTATGCATGAAATTAGAACGAGAACCTGGTTTAGATACTTTGGGTCCCTCCCCATATTTGGTATGAGGAACTCTTCGAGGCTATTGAAGTAGGACTGGGGACACGATAACTGTCAACAGTAAGACAGTTGACAAATAATTTCTTGAACTTGGTAGATTTATATTGGAGGCTACTGTCCTTAAAGCATGGAAGCAGTGATGCATTTGATAGTTTTTGATAACCCATTCACCATTGTAGATAAGAAAGAACCTCTTCCCAGCCGGCTTCTCATGATCGAGGTTTGATTATGCAGAAATAGTCAGTTCATCATGGCCGACACGTGACTATCAATTACTCGCAGTCCTCAACGGTATCAGTGAAAGATTGCAGTGAGGGTAGTGGGGGGAAGATGATGACGTGCTATGAGGATTTTGCTCTTTCCTTTTGTTGTACTGGACTGATGCTGTGGTGGACTTGTTGTGAGAGGGGTCTGGGGAGGATTTTGGATGCTAATTATGCCAAAATTAGCAGTTTTCCAAACCATCTTTTCTTGTCAGTCATGGTCGAATTCAAACTTGTAGTGGGCCTCTAAAAGAGAGCCCAGTAGACATTTAAATGAGTCTGCATGGGGCATGGGTGTGCCAATGTGGAATTGGATTAGAGGGAAAATTTCACATCTACAAGAAGGAAGCCTTTGCCAGGAAGCAACTCGCTAGTATTGTAGTCATGTGTTGTAATCAGCTAGCCTCGATAGTAGTGAATCCAACCAATGGAGTGTAGCTAATGGAGATAGTATCTTAAGCCATAAACTGTTCAGTCTCTTCTTGGACCAATAAACCTATAAAAAATAATCCTTCCAAAGCCAGTTCATGCGACAGGCTCTGTCCGAACTACTTACTCATATATAGGAAGGGGCCCACTTTGGAGTTTCAAAATGTTCTCCAGTTAAGTCTCGTGGCAACTCAATCAAAAGTAATATGAAAGCTCTCTCTTTGCATTTATGCTTGCAAAGTTTGAAGGTGAATCCCAGCTGGAGGCAGCTAGGATTGGGGGCAAGTTGTCTCATAAAGTTGTCTTCTTATTGCTGTCTAGCAAATTCGCTAACTCTTCTATTGAAATCTCGTCACATTTCAAATCTAGTCATGTGATGAGTGAAGAGTGCTCCTTTCAGCCACTTCCTGCCCTGTTGTGGTTCACAAGGTGCTTCTTAGGAGTAACGTTGATAATTGCTCTCTCTCTCTCTCTCTCTCACACACACACACACGGAGCTGCTCTGGGATTGACCTTTATATTTGAAATTTGCCTTCTATAGGTTTTATAGACAAGGTCAGGGGTTGGTGGAATGAATTTCAAGTTCAAATCAAGGTTGGTTTCAAACTGCCAAAGGAACTTTAAATGCGAAAGTCAAAGCTGAAGGTGTGAAATAGAGATGATTTTGGTATTATTAATTACAGACGCGAGCAATGTATTGCATAGATGGATTCCTTTCACATAATCGAATAAGATAGAGGGCTACATCCAGTGGCAAAAGAGAAAAGGGTGCTGCTGACAAAGGAGGTTTTGGATCTAAATGGGAGAGGCATCGTGGAGGCAAAAGTTGAGACTGCTATGACTAGAGGAAGGTGATTTAAAAAAAATTTATTTTTTTTTCAAAGAATGTCCAACATGAGAAGGAAGATCGATTACACCAGCAGGCTTAAGAGATTTGGCAGGTCAATGGAGGATCTCGAGAGACCTTATATGTATATATATGGTGCAGCTAGTAGATTGAAATTGGATGGCTTATCATTTACTTTAATATATCATGTGTTGGCTTTGTGGATAGGAAGGGGTTGATCCAAGTTAGAAGTTGTGACTGCTTTAACAGAATGCTTTTAGTATGGGTAAGAATTGAGAACGCCAGAGCAGGAAATTATTTCTGTCAAGTCTGACAGGAAGCACATGAGAGATATTTGGGGCAAATGTGGGAAAAGTGGAGGTTGAGGATGTCTGATTAGAAACGGATGTGGCTGTGCTTGCCATTTTTTTGAACGGTTGTTCTTACTGTGCTCTGATACCAACTTAAGATAATTGAGTTTCTGTAAATTGTTCTCACACACTACCGACTGTGAGAGTGTTTGCATTATATAATGAAAGAGATCATTTACAAAGTGGTTTCATAACAGATTAGTAAACTGGAATGCAAATAGTTAGGATAAGATAAGGTTTGGTAGTGGTTGTTATCTTATGGGGTGGACACGAGATTTCATCTCGACCCATTCTCTTTGACAGAAAACACATTTATAAGAAACTCCAAAATCCGATATATAAAAAAAACTGTTACCTAAACGACGAAAGGAGTAAGAAGATATCTGAAACCCACTTTTCTCACTGTCTTGTTTCTGTCGCTCGCTCTGTCTATGTTGAAAGGAAACATCTGGAAGCACTGTAAGTTAAGAGGTATTTATAGATTGAGCATCATCAGGTGCATGGGACCCATTCGACTGATCTGTCATATCGTTTTCAAATAATAAGTGGACCCCACATGAAGAGTTGAATGAACTGCCTACGTCAGACGCAACGAAGGGGACACTTGACTGTTGTCTTTTACTAGTTATTTTATTGAGTTTTTACAAGAAGACTCCTATATTCCACAAAACCTCAAAAAGAACCCTATGTTTTAGGTTTTTACTAAATCCCCTTGACTAACAATCAAACTATGGAAAAAAGTAACTGACTCTCTAGTTCTACGTTTTTTACTAGTTTACCCCTGAGAAAATATAAGAACAAGATAGATGATATAAGAAAAAAAATTATTTTGATCTTTAAACTCAAGGGGTTGCCTCTTGTGTTTTCTCGGGGGTAAAATGGTAACAAACATAGAACTGGAGAGTTTGTTACCTTTTTCTATAGTTTGATTGTTGGTCAAGGGGGATTTAGTAAAAACCTAAAACATAGGGTTCTTTTTGAGGTTTTGTGGAATATAGGGGTCTTCTTGTAAAAAATGCAATAAAATAACTAGTAAAAGACAATAGTCAAGTGTCCCCTTCATTGCGTTAAGCAGTTCATCTTCATGTGGGGTCCACTGATGATTTGAAATCAATATGACAGAGTAGTCGAATGGGTCCCACGCACATGATGATGCTCAATCTATAAATACCTCTTAACTTACAGTTCTTCCAGACGTTTCCTTTCGACAGAAACAGAGCGAGCGACAAATACAATGAGAAAAAATGGTTCCGTCATCTTCTTACTCCTTTCGTCGTTTAAGTAACAGTTTTTTTTATGTATCGGATTGTTTCGTCGTCTTACGTAACATTTCTTTGATAATATCGGATTGTATATCGGTTTTGGAGTTTCTTATAAATGTGTTTTTTGTTAAGGAGAATGGGTCAAAATGAAATCTCGTGTACACCTCATAAGATAATAACCACTACCAAACCTTATCTTATCCTAACTATTTGCATTCCAGTTCTTATCCTCTGTCACTAATCTGTTATGAAACCACTCTATAAATGATCTCTTCATTATATAATGCCAGTTCTTATCCTCTGTCACTAGTCTGTTATGAAACCACTGTATAAATGATCTCTTTCATTATATAATGCAAGCACTCTCACAGGCGGTAGTGTCAGTAAGAACAACCGTTCAACAAAATGGCAGCCACATCCTCAACCTCCACTTTTCCCACATTTGCCCCAAATATCTCTCACGTGCTTCCTGTCAAACTTGACAGAAATAATTTCCTGCTATGGAGTTCTCAATTCTTACCCAGGATCCTACAATGCCGTGGGAATGTGACTTCAAAATTCAAGTTTCCTCAGTCAAGTCCGGCAATATTCATAAATATTGTCCCCACAATTATGAGTGGGTGGTGGGAGCTTGGTACAGTGTCCAATTTAGGAGATGATTGTCAAATTTGAGGAGAGGGAGTATGTATTAGTTTTCCGGTGAAGAAAACCACAATACTTCTATTTTTCAAAAATACTTTTCTCAAAAAGGTTTTTTAACCGCTATAAAAAAGAACTTTTCTCAAAAGGTTTGTAACTACGAAAAAAACTACATGAGACCTTATGGTGAGGAAATTAAAAAAAAAAAGGAAAGAAAACCCACAAACAGGAACTCTGATGGATTTTTGCTCTTGGTTTTTTTTTTTGGCCAGTTGACTAATTTCGCTCCAAATGAACTTCTCTTCTAGCCGACCAATTTTGCTCTTGGTCAAACCAATTTTCTATAGAACTTTGAAGAAGGGTTTAAAACCTTTGAAAACCTATTAGTTTACTGATGAACAGAAGTATATTTTTCAGTGGAGAAAAATATAGCATGGTTGACTCTACATACGTGCTTTTCATTAAATGTCACAATCTGCCTAAATCATATGTTTTACAATTTACGGTTTAAAGAATTATGATTGAATTGTGCTGTGCGACTTGAACCCAAATCCTTTGCTATTTGATTCAAAATCCTGAAGATTACAGTTGTGAAGATGTCCAACACCCTGTGGGGGCGCACCTGGATGCATGCCTATTATGTATAATAGAGTTGGAAAGGTCTTATTGTGTAATGCTGATTGGGTTTGGGTGCACCCATGAGATCATCTTAACCCTTGATTTATAGGTAAGGGCCTCTATGTTTAGTGTTTTTTATATATCTTTTAACTTTTTGTTTCTTCAAAAGTACAGTCCATTGATGAATATGGTGTTTAATACGAGTTACTGTTACCTTAAAAAAAAAAAGAATATGGTGTGTTTTTTCTTCAAAAGCTCGGTTTAGTGGTTTTTGATTAAAAAAAAACTTTTTATTTTCTTTCAAAAGTTCAGTTCAAGAAGTTATTTAGTGCTTTTGTTTTCTGGCAATTCTTTTCCAAATTCTATTCCACACCTGACATTATGTGTGATCACACCCCATCCCACAGGTTCTCAAGCAAGTTCATTTGTGTGAGAAAGCGTGGATGGGCAAGATTGCAGAGTCAAGTTACCTTATGTTACATCTATGATTGTACACATGGGCCTTAAGCCTTATGCAGCTGATTTTGCATTAAAGTTTTATCTCCACAACTTATATTATTATTATTATTATTATTATTATTATTATTATTATAATTATTATTTCAATCTCTTGTATTCCTAAAAGAGAATATCTTTTGCAGATACGATGCTTCCTTGAACCGTTGGCGGAAGGAGTCAAGCTTGCCAAAGAAAAACCCCTCCAGATTCCTCTTGCGGTTTTGTTGCATTGGGTGGAGAGCTGTATGTGATGTTTGCTTCACCTTTCTTCGACTTTAAAGAGATCAGGAGGCCGCGACTAAAGAGGACAGCCCTGTTCATTCAAGTGTACAACCCCAAAACGAGAGCATGGAGACATCAAATGACAAAACCACCATCTCAGTTCCCACTCGATTTTAAGACTGCTGTCATGTGCACAATTCGGTTGTAAATAGTATTCCTCTTTCTTCTCAACTTGTATATTGCACTTGTTAAGATGCACTGATTTGTCTGTATTAATGTATGCACCTCACCTACTTTTATATGCAGTATGGGGTGCAACATTCTGTGTCGATTGGCCTATTGTTTGTGAAGAATATGTTAGTGCATTGGCTGGGATATTATGTATGTAAACTCTGTGTAATTCATATTGCAGTTCACTTTATACAGCATTGGTCATTTTACACATTTGAACCCTGCCAGAAAGGGCTTTCTGTCTGCAATCACCAAAAAGGTGGCAGGTTTATAAATTCCATTCTCTCTCTTATTCCATTCTCTCTATGTGGATGATCAAATACAACAACAAAGCTGCTGTAACTTTATAAGATTTGAGCTCATTGATAAGCCAAATCCCAAGCCTAGTTAAACTAGTGCCTAGCCTGAGCTTGAATCATGCCTAACGAGCCAAGTTTGAGTTCAAGTCCAGTTGAGCCCAGCAGGCTACAGCTTCGCTTGTTTTAGCCCCAAGTCTGTGAGAGAGACTTGGAGAGAGACTTGGTCTTAATCGGCAGGTGAAAAGGAGTGTTGAGATTTTTCTCTGCCGTTCATTGCGTGGGGCAAGAGGATAACCATTTTTATTTCATTTCATGTTTGGACTTTGTGGTTCTCATTGGACTTCTCTCGGTGAATGCAATGACCTGCATTCGAATTTACATGTTCCCTAGCACTATGGCTTTCTCTTAAGTGGGGGATTGAGATTAGATTCTTATTTGGGAAATTTTCAAAAAAGGCCTTAAGTTTCCAGCTTATTTTAAAAAGGGACATTAAAATTCGAAGTTTTCAAATCAGGCACTAAGTTTTTCACAAAGTTTT
This sequence comes from Litsea cubeba, assembly GCA_012931725.1. Lineage (NCBI taxonomy): Eukaryota > Viridiplantae > Streptophyta > Magnoliopsida > Laurales > Lauraceae > Litsea > Litsea cubeba. The sequence continues at coordinate 68,002,785 of CM022951.1, forward strand.
CATTTGAGGACAACCAACCAAAAAACCCCTCCTGCAGGTGCCCAACCTTCATCGGTGAACACCATTTCAGCCCCATCATGAGAACATCTTGCTTAAGAATTGATCCACACGTGTTTTGTATTTGTCTGAAAGTTAAGATAGCAAGATATTTAAGAACACATTTTGGCTAAGTTACTTTTTCTACTGGTAGGTGAGCCAAGTCAAGATCATGCTTGATCATGGGAACAGATTGCAGGTTCTGTAATTATTTGAATGGTACGAAGAAGTTGAGCATTTTGTTCTTTACGGACATTGAAATTTAATTGACAACATATTGTGTTTTCGAAATCTTTAATTTGCTGATGTCTTGGTGCCTAAAGGTGGTTCTGTCTGGTTATAGTTGCCAGATCATGAAATGAATATGGGTTTCAGATTCGATGTGAGAAGCAGGATACAAGCAATCTCTTGTTTGTAACATTCCTTCACTATACAGAGACATGAAATGGAAGTAAGAAACACAAAGTCAGCATAATATCTATCAATAGTTCGGCTTTCCTCTGTTGATTGTTTTAGCTGTGAACAAGAAATAGAGTTAGAGCATATTCGGGTGCCATAGGTGATGTGACAATAATAAGCCTTAATGGTGATAAGCATAAGTGTCCTTGGAAAAAGGCTGGAAGTGTGAAGTGATGGGGAAACATTTGGAAAACGTTTGTGAAAGTCCTAGTTAATAGATAAACACATATGACTGGTCCTGTTTCCATCATATGAAGATATGAAGGGGGCCGAGTTGGTTTATGTGGGTTAAAAAATGGTTAGGAACTTACCATATGAATTGGGGACCATAACCCTAATATATAATAATAAGATTATCATAGGTTTTGCTATTCCCCTCATCAAAGAATTAGCATTCTGGTATCTACACATTAATCCCATGACAATTATACCCTTAAGCCTTAAAACTATAAGTCTTAATTAGATCACTTCAATTAGGCTTAACCAAAGATAGCATAACACATTTAATATTTACATGTGTGGCCCCACATGATGGAATTTTCCAACAAGTGGTTCATGTTTAGTTTGTAGGTTGGGCAGGAGTGTTTTGGCTGGGTGGATTGGTGCTGGTGCAGTATGTGGGTTTTGTTGGAGTGGAGTTGATGGGGCCGTGCTGTGAAGATTGTGTAATGTAGGTTGGTCGGTGTTTGGTTAGGGAAACTCGTGGGTTGATGAAGCGGATTACTGGTAGTAGATGAGGTTTGGTCTTGGGAAAGATGGAGTTGAAGATGAAAGAGATGGAGTTGAAGACAATGATGATGGAGGTTGCGTTGGTGAAGTGTTTACAGCGTGAGATGGAGATGGGAAGGTGTGCCATAATGACGGTGAAGGGTACAGGTGGTGTTGGTGGTAGTTGCAGGTTGTACTTCGGTTCTGTGATGCAGAGAGTGGTTTGGTGAGTGAATGATTGGTGATCTGGTTATGAAACGAGGGAGATGGGGTGATGGCTTTGTAGGTGGCGAGGTTGTGTGCATATGATGGGGTCGATCTTGTGTTTGTGTTGGTAGGGCGGTTCTTGTGTGTGAAGCTCAGTCAATTGAAGTATCTTGGCGAAGATGTGTTCTTAAACATCTGGCTATCTTCCAAGGAAACAGGAAAAATGTGGATCAAATGTTAAGCAATACGTTATCATGATCATGACGAAGATGAAATGGTACTCGCAGATGAGGGCTGGGAAGGGACGGTGATTGAAGGAAGAAAAAACAGAGAGAGTGCGGCAACTATCCTCTTTTGTTTTAAAAGCTCTAAAGGCTTTTTAGTATTTGAAGAAAATTTGGGAAAAAAGTCACCGCCCTGGAGGCCTTTTTGACCGTTTATTCTTAAATGAAAACTTTGTAGAAAACTTAGAGCTTGATTTGAAAATTTTGGATTCTCATATCCTGTTTTGAAATAACTTTAAAACTTAGGGCTTTTTTTGAAATTTCCCCTTTTTATTTTAATCACCCAAAACTTAATTACTAGGCGAGACCCATGACTGGGTTGGGACCTGACTCAGGTCTTGAGACCCATTTCATTCCTCAACTTTGAATTAAAGACCTACTTACTACAGTCTACATCCAAAAAAATCTACCTATACTACAATCTAGTTTACTTTACACCATGTCATTGAGATTTCGAAGCAGTTTAATTTCAAGCATCAGAGATAGGGTAATTGGAGTTGCATCTTGATATGAAGCTAGACATTAGACCCTATAACCAATATGAAGTGATCCCATGCCATTCTAAGAACCCATGTAGGATCACATGAGTCATGCTCAAACCCACATATATGCACAAATAAATCCACATATATAGCAATTGTTCGTAGATAAGCCATTGAAACAAAAAGCCATTGCAAATATGTGTGTGATATATAAAAAATTTAATATACGAATCACATGAATGCTCAAATAAGCCCACATCTACGCGGTAGTAAATCTACCTAGGAGAAATAAGAAGCCCCAACCCGACCTATTACTGTCCAAACCTCATCCCTCGAATTAGGGGGCTTGCCAAAATTGTCCAAGTCTGGATTTGAGACTTTTAAGAAAAATAATAACACTTGTTCTATGGATTTTCAGGTACCGTTGTAGGAGAGCCTGATTGACGTCCAGGGTAGGGTAGTCACTCACCTATAGAGGCCCCCACTTCATGGGTAGGGTAGTCACTCACCTATAGAGGCTCACACTTCATGCCACGTTCTCGATAATCAGCTCTCTCTCTCATTATCCAAACATAGATAAAGAATATAAATGAGAAAGCATGGAAATTTGATTATCTGAAAGAGAAAGATCATATCATATCATATGAGGAGGACTGCACAAACGGACAAAAATCATATCATCAGGTGTCTGCGAGATATTATTTAAATTCATTATTCTGACACAATATATCGAGCACAGCTGATGTATGAGAAAAGAACTGTATCTTACATCTCTCAAGATACAGGAGATGGCCACAGGGCATGGCCTCCCTTCTAGTTCGGCAGGGTTTGCACTTAAAACCCAAATAGAAAAATGGAATTTAGGGTTTCATAAATTTACAATGCAAAACATTCCAAATCGGATTAAAATTGATGAAAAACAGAGATCTAAACCCTAACCTAGATGCAAGATCAGATGCGACCTTAAATTGAAAAAAAAAAAAACCAAAAAACCTGCAATAATCAAATGGAGATCCGATATATATCGAACGTAGGTTTCATATCGATCCTATATATCAGATACCAACTCGGAGGAATAGACAACAAAGAAGCAGCGGAACACATCCAAAACCCAGCGGAATACATCTGAAACTCTATATATCTGAAAGCGTCTCCAATGATTTTAGGGACATCTGAAACCCTATATCTGAAAGCGTCTTCAATGATTTTAGGGACAAAATCTATAAGATACAAAAACATATTAGAAAATGAAAGTGGCTCTAATGACTTTAAGAAATAAAATCTGTAAGACAAAAAATCATATTGATAATAAGAATCTTAAGAGATAATTTATAAGATAAATATCTCAATGATTTTTCTATATAAACTTTGAACTAGTTAATTACCTTATTATTTCAGTTTTCTTCCAATATCTCAATGATTGTTCTAAAGTTATTTATTATTGCAATACTTTAAAAATCTTTAAACATGTATATATGTATATAAGAGAGAAGGAAGAATGTAATTTATATAGCATTATGGGATCATCCAAAAATCATGTATAAATGCAATTTCACCTAACCATAATAAAGTTGTGACACTTTTAATATGATTGAACTTAGCCACAAAATACTAATTTTAAGAACTTTCTATAATTAATTATATTACCATAAATTAAAGCCCATGAGATGCATGGGTTAAGTTTTATGCAAATTGAATAATGAATTAAGATCAATATTAAATTAAATATTAATTAATAAAATATTAATAATAATGCAATTTGCTTAACCATCAGAATATAAATTCATATTTGCTTAACCAAATATGTTCGAATATATTTTTGTGAAGGTGATCATTGATAGAAATGTATATTTTTTAAAAGTATATTTTATGTTGAAAGATATATTCATTTTAAATGATCTAAAATGCAAATGAAAGCTTTGATATAAAATGGAAATTTTTGTCTGATTTTCAAATCATTATAGTAGAATTTGATTTAATGAATAATAAGTATCATTTACAAAATCATTTAATAAATTTACACATATAATTGAAACAAACATGTTAAAATGAATCGCATATGTAAATGATGCAAAAATGATGTTATTAGACAAACGTTGTAAAAAAAAAATGCATGTGTAAACATTACATAATTAAAATTTGAATATTTATCATTTACATGTGTAAATTGTATTTACACATCCCATGCGTAAATGACAAACGACCCCTAAAATACAAAGGAATTCATGGTCAAATAAGCTCCACCAAAGGTTTATTAAAGAGGTGAAGTGTGAATAATATGAGTTGGGATTGAAGGATATAAGGCATCAAATGCAATATAAATGAGACCATGACTTTCCGAGGATTTGAATTATTAAGGTGATGGTCAGGTAATCATTTTTTCACCTTCCATTGGTTTTTCATTTTCATCAAAAAGGAGGTATTCGATAGTTATTATTGTATATTTGATAGTCCGAGATCTTAACCAGAGGGGGGGGGGGGGGGGGGGGGGGTGGGGGGGGGGGGGGGGATCTACTAATTAGGTGACCAATTTTAAATTTCTCTAATGCTAACTAGTAACTAGTGATGATTATGACAATAGATGCGGAAGATAAACAAATCAATCACCATAACACAAAGATTTATAGTGGTTCGGCCTCAATGCCTACATCCACTACCGGCTTGTGCTCAACACCCCACCGATTCCACTATTTATGCTTTTACAATAGGCTAAGCAATAACTTTACACTATGCTTTTCTTAGGCTTAGCAATACAATCTCTACAATTAATAGATTTTTCTTTCTCAAAGAAGTGTCTAAACACTAGAAGAGAAATAGTTTAAGCTCAATTACAATGCCTCTAAAATAGGCGAATATAAAAGTATAAAACAAACTCACACTACACTCTAAGAAATACAAAGATGAATGCTTATGATGTGAGTAGGGGTGCACATCGGGTCGGGTTCCGGGTTATCGGATCAGGTCTGACCCGACCCGATATTTTTTAAGGCCTCTAACCCGGTCCGGTAACCCTGTAAGTAAAATCGAGTTACCGGGTCACCGAGCTACCGGGTTACCAGGTTCGGGTTTCGGGTAACCCGATAACCCTATAATTTATGTGGGAAGAAAAACTACTACATACAAAGAGAAGAAATGGTACTCCTGTTCCTAATCTCCATCTATCTAGACAGAGATTTTGTTCTGTGCAGAGGAGGCACTGTAGAGGATTTGGACTCTGCTCTCTTGTGAAACGAAGACAGAACATACTAACATAGGTTCTAGGTGGTGCTGTTCTCTTGCTTGGAGTGCTGATCCAAGGTGGGCCACTGATCGTGGAGAGTTTTGGTGGTTCAGATCTGATTGAATCAAGGTGGGCAGCGTTTCATCTAGGTACAAGATCATCTGGACCTGGGTAGTTGCAGAAGGGGGACTCTCCAAACATAAATCGTTCCCAGAGAAAATCAGGTTAAATAAGAGGATCTGGGCTTTGCGTGAGGTTCGGTTGTCTGAGAACACAGAGGAGCAATGGGTTCTCCTGCCATCGATTCCGGAGAAGAGGGCTTCTGGAAATTGCATCATCGACAGAGAAGGTGCCCTGCCCGATTCAGTTTTTGCTGATGATGATGTGGTGTTTTCAGATCCTTTTTAGAGCTTGAAGATGAAGCACTAGATTAGATGAAGGTAGAGGAATCAACTATGGAGGATGTCGATCAATCGGGGATTAGATCAAGTCCACGGTGGGTGCCTGATTCCCAAGGGCTTGAAGATCATATGCTAGATCGTTTCAATGAGAAGGAATCGAAAGAATGGGAAGATGAGCAGTATCCAAAATCCCAATCGTGATTTGTGAATCGACAGCAACCCCCTTTCAAGACCAGCTCAAACGAAACCCTCAAACCCAAAATCAGAAGGTCCAGCCAGGCCCATCAAACTCCCCCTCATCAGACATCAATCATCATTGTCGAGCCCATTCACCAGTCACCCCTCATCATTATTATCGGGTTATCGGGTGACCCGATAACCCGATAAACTATAAAATCCAAACCCGAAACCCGGACCTGTTAAGTGAGGTCCGGGCCGGGTTTGACCCGGTCCGATAATTTCTTTATCGGGTCAGCCCGATAAGGTCCGGGTCGGACCGGGTTTCAAGACCCGGTGTGCACCCCTAGATGTGAGTGTGTGAATACTTCAATCAAGTTTAAAATAAAAGCTCAATCAATGTATGCTAGAAGCATTTGAAGGTTAGAGCACACAAAGATATGATTGAAGTAAGATGCTAATCACATGTATAAAACTAACTTGATGATGATATGAAAATCAAAGATTCACAAGTTGTATGAAACTAGATGTGTCTAAACATGTGATGCATGTGTATTGTTGTATTCAAAAGCAAACAAGTTTTAACTAAGGTTTACATGTTTGAAAACAACAAATAAAGTTTCAACACACCATAGTTAATATGCTAATAAACATTTTCAAAGATTTAAGCTAAGCATATAACATATGAAAAATGAAAGTAAAGCTTACTAGGAGTGTGAACTTCTTAATCTCAAGCTTTAGCTTTCCTTTTGGACCATTTAAGATCCCTTAGTTCATTCCTCTTTTTTAGGCTTCAAAATAGTTCCAAAAGTTCACACAACCAACCTCTGAAAGAAAGGAATGAAATGGACTTTATAGAAAAATTCAGTCCAACAGCTAGTTGTCTCGGTCGACCCCATGCACTCTCGGTCGACCTGGTACAAACGGTCAGAAATCCGACCGTTGGAGAGCCAACAACTCTCTGCCCAACGGCTAGTTGGTTCGGTCGACCGGGTACAGGGGTCGGTCGACCGACCACACTGACTTGGGAGGAGTACTGTGTAGATTTTGAAAAAGTGACTTTTGAAAACATGAACTCCAGGCCATTATGTTTTATGCATGTTAAAAGGATTTTAAAAATGAGATTGTATGCATGCCAAGAACCTCGATGATTAACTTAATTTTTCAAAATTATGCATGAAAAAATAGATTTTCGAAAGAGTATTTTAAGTTCTAAAACATGCAGGATGAGGTCTTTGAAATCAATTGAATATGCAAGTCTAAGATTCAGAAATCAAGGTCTAAAACATGATGAATGAGTGTGTAATCAGATGACGGTTGAAAGTGATAGTGCATCCATCAAATTAGCAACATAGAAAGATCCTAACAATATTTACTTTGATATTCTTCTTTAACTACTTATGACATAAATTGTGTATTTAGTTCATATGCATTCTATGTAAGCAGTGGCAGACTCAGGATTTCATTTGAGCAAACAAACTGAATTTTAGGGGCAAACCAACCATTCTCATGTCGATTTTCGCGTGGATTCTTGGGCCTTTTCATGTCAACGGGTGATTGCCCCTAAAACAATATTATGCGGGCTCTGCCTTGGTACCCAAGCAAACATTCCAAGTGATTGGCAACTAGCAACTTGGGATGGACCAAGCCAAAACCTATATGATCCCATACAGGCGCAGACACAAGTACATGGGTATGGAGGCCGAAGCCTCACCCATTTCTAAAAATAGTTAAATCTTTTAAAAAACCCCTGGCATATTTTAAAAATTAATTTGTATTTTTTTTTAAATTTGCCCATTCCCCCATTAATATTTCTTTTATGTAGAGCCCTCAAGTTGAATTTTCTAGATCCGCCCTTGATCCCATATGAGCCAAACGAGTAGGTTTCATAGTGCAACCAGACCCAAAACTTAATTACTAGACGAGACCCATGACTGAGTTGGGACCCGACTCAGCTCTTGAGACCCGTTTCTTACCTCAACTTTGAATTCAAGACCTACAGACTAAACTCAACATCCAAACATTGACTTAAATAACGAGTGAACACCAATTAAGAACCAATAGTCGCATAAGTTGGGAGTATGATAAAAAACAAGTCAAATCACGTGTTTCAGCAGCCCATCTCCACGCACCAAGTTTCGAAACGTTTATATATGCTGAGTCGCTGACATAAATTCTATCTCTTCCCTCCAAAAAACTGTTCAGAGTGCACTGTCAATTAATTGTGGTATGATCCACGCATCTATGGGACCCTGATCGATCAAATAATTAACTTGATCGGAGGCTGCAAGCCATTGTATGTAGAACATTAATTTGAACAACAACTAGCATTCTTACGAGAGATTTACATTTAGAGCCCGTTTCTTTATTAGAATTCATATAATTCATGTCCAGTGGTTGTCTGCGAATTTCAAATCCTGGTATTTGAAATGCTATCAAATTCTGAAATTCAAATTCGTTGTTTCATTCATTGCCTGAATTCCTACCTGAGCTCCTGGAATGCCATCGTCCCTCTCCCGAAATTTATGTGCCAAGTGAGATTTTCAAATCCTACTTGTTAAAGTGGTTTTTCAAATACTGGATTTTTTGGAATTTGAAATGCTTGGAATTTCAAATGCCCAGAAATTCTAGTAATGAAACACAGAATTCCTGACAGGAATTCTGAATTCCCAGACAGCCTAAATTCCTCTCAGGAACTCTAGTAAGTGAACAGGCCTTAGAGCAAATCATACTATCACATCTCCATACAGCCTGCAGGAGCCAGCCATCCTTGAGCGCCTGTTGCGGAGCAAACGTTCTACCGTATGTTAAGTGTGGTCCTGTGGAGAAGGGGGCGTGAAAATTTTCAGACTGTCTACATGGGGTCCACCTAAGTTCATGCAGATAGATGAGTATTTAGAACGGCTTTAAACAATACATATTGTAAGTGCAGAAATTATAACTCACAAGATTACGGGGTGCCTGATAGGATTTATCCAAACGTATGATGAAGGTCAGCTGCCTCAAAGCCTGAAAGGGGAGGAACAAACGGTCAGAGGACCCTGGCTTGAGTGGCGCAAGGCTCTCCGATGCCTAAGTTAGTGTATGAACTGAACAAAGATAGGAGAAGAAGAAGAGAGGCAGAGTAACGGCTCCAGTGAATGTGTATGCGAACCTTTGTTATGGAATATCATCCTATTTATAGAGGATTCTACCTGATATCTTGGAGTGGGCCCCTAGATTTGACAAAAATGATCTCATTAGCCCACAAAGTAATAAATGCGGGTCCACCACGGCCCACAAAGCATTTAATGCCAGTCCGATCAGCCCACGTTGCATTAAATGCATGTCATGTTGGGCCTGATCGTGTTGCACGCCTTTGGCGGTAGAGGTCCATCGGATCCATCCTCGGACTCTGCCCTGATTTGGCTACAGCTGTTGGATGCCGCCTTGTCAGCGATCTGGCGAAGATTGTGGACGGCTGTGGTGACCCATCTGTTCCAATGGCTCGTGCCTATACTCTACCACGCGTCTGATGACGTAGCGGGTGTAGGGGCGAGACCATGGTTTTTCTTCATCTCGGCTGCCGACCCGGCTCCCTCAGCCGGGATCAGGCGCACAGCCGAGGTCAACCTTCGTAGCCGAGCTCGGCATGGACAGCTGAAGTCAGGCTGGTTTCGGCCGAGGGTCCCTGCTGCTGAGGTGTGTCTGTACAGCACGTGGGTGCGCTAATTGACGTTTTATCGTCGAGATCAGCGTAATCTTGGTGTCATGAAAATCTCTCCACACACATATATAGCTTGTGCAAGGGCTTCAAAATATAATGTGATATTGAAAAGTATTTATGTTGCCTTCACTAATTGATATGTTTAGCTAAGTAATTAAACTTAATATGATAATATAGTCAACCGAACTTAAATTTGAACTCAGGAAAAATGACTCGATGTGAAAAAAAAATAAAAATGTGTGTAGTCCAAAATGCACCCATCGAGTCCCAAATGAAGAAACTTAATACGTGAGACATGAAGCAAGCCACACAGAGCGGCAGGAGGGAGGAATTTCTTGGGACCATGCAGGGTTTCAAACTTAGAGAGTTCATTCAAGGAAAAAAAAAAAAAAAAACTAATTAGGGCGTTGAAGAAACAGCTAGCGCCTACGTGCCGTGCCTTTTGCATTTGAACGAGTCTAACCCTACACTTGACAGAGCCACGACTCATTCTCTTGAAAGGCTGCTATCACATCTATGGTGGACCCATCGGTTAGTCTTAATCACCTGGCGATTGGCTCTACATTCACATACGCAAGCCCCACATCATATAAATAAATTCCTCAGCCCTTCCAACTAAAGTAGTCACATATCATATCAAATATATATATGTGAGACACTGAAAAAAGTCAATAGTCCTCAGCACTTGAGTGTAAATGTGGGGCCCTTGATTTAGATGACCTCTAAATCGTTTGATTCTCTGCAAACATCACAGTTGATCAAGGGCTCATCTAGCCAAACAGCCCAAATTGTAAAGTAGGGACCCACTTGTAAGCACAACGTAGAACACACGTCCTCTCAACACAAAGCAGACGTGCATGGCAATCCAACATCAGAATTGTCTGATTCTCATCTTACTACCTCCTTTTCCGCACACAACGTAAGACATCGACCATCAGACTTCAAACTGTTAAATTCACACGAAGATTCATGAGCTTTGACCAAAGAAAAACAATCTAAAACCCCAAACTAATCTGCACTCCATCTCTTTTTATCTCATTAAACTAATACATACAGGTCTAAAATGAGCCAATGAAAAACCTTGGGTACTTGTTCAAAAACCTACCGTAATCTTTTACGACCCATTCAATCCCCGCCCTCGTGGAAAGTCCCAGTGTTCAAGAGTCAAAAACTGATCACATTGCTCATAGAATGCCAACTTTGAAGTAGGAGCAACAAGTATGAATAAATAGACATTTACACTCCCTTTAGTTTTTCCATCAGACCTCTAATCCTTTAAGATCATGGGGCTCTTGAGCAAGGTTTCAGCTGTTGTTATCGTTCTTCTTCTTGTGAGCATCCATCCAAACAAAGCATGCAGAGTTCTGAAGGACGAAGGAGTATGGGAGAATAGAGGAGGCCTTTTGTTGGGGACCTTGCAAAAGGGTCCCGTCCCACCTTCGGGGAATTCTGGGTGCACCTACGTCCCTGGGAAGCCCGGTCCCAGCTGCCCGGTGAAGGAAATGAATGTCGCTGGCAATGCTTTGGCTCGTGCAGGTACTTACCTGCCATCGATCATTCCTCTCGGCGTGGCTAACAATGAACAATGAACCTTTTGCAAAACTTGAAATTAATATTTTTTCTACTGCATGCGAGTTGCAGTTGGGATTGAATCTTAAGCTCTGGGAAATGAAATCCGGTGCCGATGGAGACACTCCATTTACAAGTGGGATGGATCGCCTTTTTTTCTTTTCCATGAGTTGCTAATGTTTTCTCGTGGATACACATTTTTTTTAATAGATAATATTGTTTTATTGTTTTATCAGCAAGGAATTGCTAAAAGAAACAGTTATGCTATAGGCTTGATGAGTACTGTGTACAGATTATTTTGAATATAATAAATGAGTTGGGTTTGGAAGATGATCCAATGCTCTATAATTGATGATGTGTACAGATTATTTTGAATGTAATAAATGAGTTGTGTTTTGAAGATGATCCAATTATAATGTGGTATGTGGAAATGAAAGAAAGAAGAGTTGGAATGTTAGATGGAGGGTCTAGATCGGTGTTTTGACCGTCCATGTGCTCAAACACAAGTAGCTCTCAGGAACTGTGCATGTGCATGTGCTCAAGAGAGAGCTAGAGAGGGAGATCGAGGCCCATCAATGGTAGGTTGGTACCACAGGAATAACTTCCTGTATGTGGATTCTATGGTATTGGTGAAGACCGAAGAGGGGAGTTCAAAGATGTACTGTAAAGGCGTGGTTCTTTGACCATGCCACGTTGTATTGACATATGCTTCTTTTCTTTTATTTTATATTGGGTGCTCCAAGGGTCTTTATTTTCCCGGGTCAAACAACCACAAGCTCCTTTTCCTCTCTTTGTTTAGCTTAAGAAGAGGCAATGTTTGGTTGCAAGCACTAGGGGATATCATGTCTCAGAATTTAAAGAATCTCAAAGGTTGCCCCTCAAGAAGTAGAATCTCTGACCTGAATGCTGGCTAATCAGTCATGAGCATTCTGAATCCCATAATTAAAAAAAATCATTTGGTGAAAAGTCACTTTTAAAGTGGCCAACTAAGCAAATTCTCAAACAGGAGATTCATACAACTACTGCATTCTGTCAAGGTGAATTTCAGCATGCCCTAATAGTTAAAAAGGACATGATTGTTTTTTATAACTTAAATGTAGTTATATGAAAGAAGTAAAGTGGTAGTGTGACTGTTTTGCTTCATTGACGTTTGGATGGAAAAAGTAATTTTTTTTGCTAGTAGAATTTTTTTTTTCAACTAGGGTAATTACTTAGGGAGAATGAAACTTTTAATTTTATCTTATAGTGTCTTTTATTTCAACCCTCTACTCTTGCACTTTATTCATGATTTGACACCTAATTTCTTTTTACTCCTCTTATGGAAACAAACAGGATAGAGCTAATCCGGTAAATTTTCTTAGGTGCATGCATGTTTCGCAATGTGAACTCAATAAATCCAAAGGGTTTCAGTTTTTTTACGCCGTTCTTTCTACCATCTTTAATGGTTGGTTGAGAACTGTAATAGATTAACTATCAGAAGAGGTGCTTCGATTTCGGTTTCCATAATCATAAGAAAAAAAATTGATGCAAAAAGGCTTCCTAATTTTCTTTCTCGAATGGCTTTTCACAAAACAAATTTTCAGAGAAACTCCAAAGAAAAGTTCCGTTTCACTTTCACTTTACAAATACATTCTTGAGGAATCCAGGTTGTTCAAATCAGTTACCCCTCATGATGGCGTTATTCCTAATTTTAGACTTATCCAACCATTAGTCATTGTTAAATTCAAATAAGTACACTTAGAATAATCATTATATTTTTAAATTTCAAACCTTAATATCTAATACGCATGCAACCTTACCCCTTAAATTTCAGAAGTGACAGAAGGGGAGCAATTCTTAAAAAGTACAGTTATGTTTATTGGACTGCACTTGTTTTAAACGTCGGCCAAAACTGAGTAATTTTGCCTTACATAATTAAGGTTTTGACCATGTCCACTGCCTAACTTTTGTATTAAGTTTAAGAACATAGTGCAACTCAATTCTTCTACTGATTTTATTTTTTCATTTTATTTACCATGATTTAAAAAAAAAACAATTATCTGTAACATGTTTTTGGTAGGTTGGGATATTGTTCAAGACTCGAAGACACGGGATCGATCCCTGACATGTGTGTGAAACTAGAAGACACAAGTATCCATTCCCAGCATGTGTGTGAAACTAATTACATGCCAACACCATTCAACCTTGAGTGTATTGGCATATTCAACATCAATAAGGAAGAGCGTTTTACAAAAAAAAAAAAAAAAAACCCTTAGGCCTAGTGAAGACCAAAAAGGCCTTCAAATTTCAATATCAACTATCGCTGTTTCTTTCATTTTCTTCTTCTTTTTTAAATTTTGCTGAGCAACAGTATCATCGCTTACTTTGTGACGAGCTGCGATATTTCCGTTCAGCAAAATAAAAAGAGAGGCGATATCCCTACTCAGGGCCTTTTTTGTGTCCACTAAGTCTCAGGGGATTTTTTTGGTAAAATCTCATGTATTTTATTTACTTGAATATTCTTAAAACTAATTATTTTTTGTGCTAGTTTGGGCAACTCATAAAGAGTAATACTTTAAACTTGAAGACATAGGGATCAATCTCACGGACATGTCAGTGAAACTAACATGCCGTACACTACAAAACCTTGAGTGTGCTGGCATCTTTAACATTAATATTTTTTTATTTACATGAAGATTATTTTTTAAAATTAATTATATTTAATATCATTTTTATTGACTTTTAGAATTTTTTTCTTGTCCCGGACGTCAATGAAGTCAGAAGTATAAATCGTCAAAACGTAAACGTTGGGGACTTCTTGTAAAATTATATTTAGATGCGACCAAAGAATACGACGTCTTCATTTCAATTTGGACATTTAACGGTATATCATAGTAAGGATCCCACCAATGGATTTTATTGCTATCACTCAATCTGAGCCGTTAGAATAATTATCACAGTTAATATTTGGACGAATTCGGATTTCTGTGCCCCACCTATAAAAATCCAAACCTCCTCAAACTCATGCAATTACAGTTCGCTCTAAACAGAGTTGGGCCCACTAAACATTAAAAAATAAAAATAAAATTAGGCCTACCATCAGATTAATTACATATTATAAACATGTAATTTGTCATGTTTATCTTAATTAATCATGTATGGTGGAACACTTGATAACTTGAACAGTGTGTCCACATGATACAATGATAAATACAATTCAAGAGAAATTTAGCACACAACCGTTACAAGAGGGCAAGAGGCCCTAAAAGAATTCTTCTATATGTTCAGGTGGATTTACAATTGTGAAGTATTAAATAATATTAAAAAAAAAGCCCACAATGAAAAATGTCTGCATGGGAATTTGACCCAAAGATCTACCCATGAACGTCGAAGAATTTATTTGTTGAATCAGAGCGAGCCAATGAAAGGTCTTGTTCAAAACCCACCGTAACCTCTTACGACCCATTCCAATCTCGGCCCCTCGCGGAAAATCCTAGTGGTCACTGGTCAATAGTCAAAAAAACTCATAAGGCTAATAGAATAAGATCAAGTTAGAGACCTGAAGCAGGACCAGCTTCTGAGTTCTGAGTATAAATAGATAGATAGATAGATATCCACACTACCTCTAGTTTTCTTCATCAGATCTCTATTCCTTCAAGAAATGGGGCTCTTAAACAAGGTTGCAGCTCTTTTTATCGTTCTTCTTCTTCTGAGAATCCATCCATACAAAGCATGCAGAATTCTGGAGGACAAAGGAGGAGTAAGGAAGAGAGGAGGAGGCCTTCTGTTGGGGTCCTTGCAAAAGGGTTCTGACGGACCTCCGGGGCATTCTGGGTGCACCAACGTCCCCGGGAATCCCGGTCCCAAATGCCCGCCGGTGCAGGAAATGAACTTCGCCGGTCATGCTCCGGCTCGTGCTAGTGCTTACCCGCCTCCGACCGTCGCTCGCGGAGTGGCTAGCAATAAATAATGAAGCTTCTATAACTACTGAAATTATTTTTTTCTCTACTGCATGCATGCAAGTTGCAAGTTGCTGTTGGGATTGATTTGGAAATTAAATATGATGCCGCTCATTTGCAATCTGGATTAATCAATGGGACAGATTTTTTTTTTTTTTTTGAATGGTGTGCTAGATATACTTTTTTTTTTCCTTTTTTAATGAATAGTATTGGTTTATTGTTTTTGAAAGTGTACAGATTATTTGAATGTAATAAATAAGTTGGGTTTTGAAGATGATCCAATTCTAATGTGGCAGCATTTTTTTTTATTCTTGTACTTTTGCTTCCTTCCTTGCCGCTAAAAAAACATTTCTTATCTAAGGAGGTATTTTAAATTTCTGTTTTCACGGGCTATAGCCTATAGGGGAGTTTAACCGGCTTCCCTTTGGGCCCGGAGGAATTAGTATAGTCTAAAAAATTGGTAAAAAATAAAATAAAATCTAAGAAGGTATTTTGGATTTCTGTTTCCATGATAAAAATACATATGCAAAGCAGTACGTACGTCCTTTCCCACTATGAATGTCGTTGCATCAAACAAATCACAGACGAGACTCAAATGAAAAGTTCCATTTCACTTCCTCCAGAAATACATCCTTGAAGGAATGCAGGTCGTTCAAATCAGCTATCCCTCGTGAATTGGCATTATTCTTAGTTTTACAGTTGTCAAACCATTAACCATCCATAATTGAAGAATTTCTTGTCCTATTGTTTGGTCACATGACTCACATCTATGGTTTTATGTCAAGTTCAAACGTTAACAATCTGACGAATTGGTGCTTCTTCATTGACTATTTGACTTCAAGTTTGTTACAAGAAAAAAAGGATTGATCATCTCAAAGTCAATAAAAATGATTTACATGTGGTAATAAGAATTAAGTTGCCACATATTTTAATTACTTTTAGACTCAACAAGAAAAATATGCATTGTTGGTCATGGTCAGAACTCAGAACCTCCATATAAGGCAAAATTACTAAGGTTCAAAACAAGTGCACTCCAATAACATAACTGCATTTTTCAGGATCACACCAATGGATTCCTATGATATTATAAGTATCAGCCATCACTAGCCAGTTGCTATAATCACCGTTAATATGTGGATGGATTTGGATTCTGTGCCCCACTACAGATAATTCTAAATCTCCTCAAATTCATTTAACCCATCTACTGACTCTAGGTTAAAACTCATTATAGATAGAGTTGGATCCACTAAACGTAAATAAAATAAAATAAAAGATTGGGCCTACTATTATATTAGATCAATCAGAAGTTAAACAACTAATGTGGTACCGTGAGATTTGAGAGCACTGATGTAGTGCTCAATTCCTATTGCTTTAATATATATATATATATATAGTATAATGAGACAAAGAAGTAATGTTTAACACTTGTCAATGTAAGATTGAATAATTTAATTAACTTCTTCATAATATACCTATATTTTAGGAGATTGGAGAGGAAATAGGGAGTGTGATGATCCCCTGTTTCAACTCTTTCAGCCTTTCCCAAAACGCCACTATACAAAGAGGTTGCAATTAATTAAGAGGGTGTAATTAGTAAGATGACATTTTATACAGGTCTCTAGGATAGGATGAAATAATATTTTCGAGATACTATTTTATCCTATAATGCACCCTCTCAATTGCTTCCTTAAAACGAAAAAAAGAAAAGAAAAGATTTTACACAACCTTCACTGTCATGTAACTATTTTTTTTGTAATTAATGCTATAACAACAACAACAACTTATGTTTTATAGAATATAACACTTCTTTTACCATCGAGTCTCGCAAAAGGGCAATGTGGAATATT
Organism: Litsea cubeba; assembly: GCA_012931725.1. Classification (NCBI taxonomy): domain Eukaryota; kingdom Viridiplantae; phylum Streptophyta; class Magnoliopsida; order Laurales; family Lauraceae; genus Litsea; species Litsea cubeba. The sequence goes on from CM022951.1 coordinate 68,019,819, forward strand.
CAATCCCCACCATCTATAGAGCGGGACCACCTAAAATTTTGGGGACAAAAATGTTGCATGATTGTCATGTAAAACTCATATAATATATACTACTACTATATGTTTTATAAAAGATTATATTATTCTATTCATACTGCTCAAGTAACTGAATATTCGGGTATGAACCCGTCTTGGATCTAGTACCAATTAGAACTGATTATCAGTTGGGGAGGGTCCACATTATTAATGAGGTTTCAGTCACCTAGAATAATATATGTACTATATGTTACTTCTTATTTTCTAAGAGCCCCTATCATGTCCACGTAATTGAATTCATAGGAATTGTAAGAATTTTATTTTTGAAAGAGGTTAAAATTGAAGAAATAAAAATAAAAAATTTTAAAAATGGCCATCAAATGATTTCTCTTTTGACATAAAATGAATTAAGGGAAGATGTGAAATGAATACCCAACCATCACCCTATCAATATAAGTCCTAAGAGAGTGAAGGTGGCATCTATGTCTCCAACTTGTATCATTCTCCTCTCAATTTTAATAAAGGTTGTTGGAGCACGTTTGACCATGACGTCCCATGTAGTCATTTTCCTTGCAAACAAACACACCCTAAGGTACCCTAAAGTAACGACTTAACATAAGTAGTATAGAGGATGCACCACGACCGATTATAAGCTTCTTATTAATTAGCTACCACACAAAAAAGTGCCCTAAAGTTTTTTTTTTTTTTACAATATCAACCATTTGCCTTTTCCCCCAGGTTTTTTTAGATCATTTCTACAAGCTTTTTCTATATTTAACTTATTTTTATAGGGATTTAACGGCATAAACCCTTCTATACAGCTTATTGTTGCAATTGGCCCCAATAAAAAACATCAGACAGATTGGGCCCTGAATCCACATTTCTCTCTCTCTCTCTTTTTTTCTTTTAGCGCTATAGTCGATATCGACTATCCTTGCTACTAAAGACCGAAACCCCTCTCTTAAGAGGAATAGTCTTCGGGTTCCTCTCTCAAGAACTTGGTGGCGCATTTGACGACGACGGAGTAGGCCATTCTCATGGAACCGTGGGTTTCGGTCCCGGACATGTGGTGGATCTTTTCCATGATTTCTAGGGTTTTGAGGATGGATTCGGAGATGGAGGTCTTGGAGAGGAGGGAGGAGATTCTCGGATGAGGATTGTTTTCTTAAGGAGGAGGAGATCGGAGTCTGATTGAGGGAGGAGTGAGATGAAAGTGCATGGAATCCAATCGTCGATTGATTGGCGGAGAAGGAATTCGAGGATCCATGAGGAGATGTTGATATCCATTTAGATTAAGAAGAAGAAGGGGTTTGCAGCAGAGCTAACTTGGGATTCGATTCCGCCATCGTCGTCTCTTCTGTAATTGATGATAAGGCATTGGTGGAGGCGATGGGGGTTGTTGGATTGAGAACCCAAGAATGGGTGGGTCTAGGAGAATGGGTTGAAAAGGGAAATGGGGTTTTGGGGAAGAAGAGATTGGAATTGGAGAAATGGGATTTGGGTGTGGAAGAAAGAGGAAGGTGGGCAAGGGTTTTGCATTTGGAAGTGAGGGTCTCCATCGTGGCAGCCGTCTGCATCTTCATCTCCCTCACGCTCATCACCATCTCATGGGGATGATGCAGATGCAGTGGGTGTATGCTGGGAGGAAGGAAGGAGGAGAAAAGATAAGGGAAAGCAAAAACATAGAGAAGGAGAAGGTGATGGTGCAATGCGAGGAAAAGGAGGGGGTGCTCTTACCTGGTTCCGGGTGATGGTGTGAAGGAGAAGGTGATGCAGGCGCTAGAGAAGGTGATGCACTCGACGCCTGTGGCGTTGGAGAGAGTGAGATGCGCAGGCGCTGCGGAGGTGTTCGATGAAATGACGAAGAGAAAGGAGAATGAAATTTCACACTCATTTCTCTCATGGGAAAGAAGTCTGCTGCTTTTGTGGGGTTTGTCATGTTAGGAATTTTGTGTATTGCAATTTGATGGATGCATATCATTTTAATCATCATTTGATTTCTCACACTTGCATTATTTTAGAAAACATTGAAATCTTATTTTATCCATGCATTCTTTTTAAATATGGTAAAACTCATGTTTTATGCATGAATTGGTTTTAATTTTGGATGCAATTGATTTTGTAAAAGGAATTTCAAAATTCAAGCCTAGCCAATGATTTAAAGTTTCAAATGATTTTTGGCTTTTATGATTCATGATTTTAAAAAATACTTAGATTGATTTAAATCATGTTTCAAGCTTGATTTAATGGCCCCAACAAGTCCCACATCAAAAATCTTTGAAAATTGCAAAAGTATGCAAAATGGGAAAAGTGGCCCAGGGCCCAGTGTACCCGGTCGACCGGGTACACATCCCGGTCGACCGCGTACACTGCGGGTCGACTGGGCAGAGAGCCGTTTGGCTCTCCAACGGTCATTTTTCTGACCGTTTGGATGGGGTCGACCGGGCCTGTCATGGGGTCGACCGGGGACACGCAGAAACTCTGTTTTCTGTGTATAAAAAGGCTTCATTCCCTTTTAAAAAGGGTGGAACTTTGAGCAACTTTCAAGCCTTCATTGAGGTGTTTGGAGACAAAGAAAAGGGGATGAACCAAGAGAGACCAAAGGGTCTATAGGAAAGCTAAAGCTTGGAAATCATGAAGTTAAATCTCTAAGTAAGTTTTAGTTTTCTTAATCATATGTTTCATGCTTTGCTTAAATTATTGGTAAATGATTTTTAGCATGTTAACTATGATGTATTGAATTCATTACCTTCATTCTATCTTTGATTTATGTTGTGATGAATTCTTTACTTTGATTCAATCCAAGTTTGTTTTAAAATACTTTATAAAACATGTTATGTTGAAACCTTTGATTTGTTTTATAAATATGTTTCATTAACTTGTTTGAATCATCTTTTGTTGTTTTCATTCATTTGATCTTTAGTTAAACTTTCATTTTGAAAACAACATTGCATATGCATCACATGTTTAAGATAAATTAATTTCATACAACTTGTGTCATTTTGATTTTCATAAATCTTTAACAAGTTTGCATTTTATACATGTGATTTGCATTACACTTCAATCAAATCTTTTTATGTGCATTAAACTTTTAAATGCTTTTAGCATATATTGATTGAGCTTAATTTTAAACTTGATTGAAGTCTTCACACACACACATCATGAGCATACATCTTTGCATTTCATAGAGTGTTGTGTGAGTTAGTTTTTCAATTTCATATCGGCCTATTTAGAGGCAATTTATTAGAGCTTAAATTGTAATCTCATAAGAGTGTTTTGTGAAGACACTTTCTTTGAGAGAAATCTTTTATGTATTAAGGTTATTGCTTAGCCTAAGAAAAGCATTGTGTAAAGGTTATTGCTTAGCCTATAAAAGCACATTGTAAGGTTATTGCTTAGCCTAGAAAAGCATAGTTGTAGAGGTTATTGCTTAGCCTTTTGAAAAGCATAATAGTGGAAATCCGGTGGGGTGTGAGGAACACAAGCCGGTAGTGGATGTAGGCATTGAGGCCGAACCACTATAAATATTGTGTTGTGGTGCATGCTCTTGTGATGATTGTATGTATTTAGCTTCCGCATTGTGCTTGTTATCATCACTAGTGACTAGTTAGTTTATAGAAAATTAAAATTGGTCATAATTAGTCATTAAGTGTAGCTCACCCTATTCACCCCCCCTCTAGGGTTAGGCTCCATTTAGGGCTTAAACACCCGGAGTTGATCCTCTCTATCTAGATCCTTGAGTTAGATCCCTAGTAGTGTTTTTCTATGAAAATCATTAGAATGGATTCCACTATGCTAGACTTTGTAGATTCTTCTAGATCCCCTCTTCTTCCATCTATTGGAGATTCAAACATTGAATTTAAAGTATCTCAACTTGAATCTAAGCTTAAATTAAAAGAAGAAGAAATTAATGAAAATGAAGATGACATTCAACAAGCCTATGATGAATTATGTACATTTGCCTTAGAGCTTGTTAAAAAGAATAAAAGATTAGAAGAAAAATCTAAAAGTCTAAACAAACAATTAGTTTCTTCAAAAGATGAACTTAGAGAGAAAGAAGAATTAATAAATTGTGTAGACTCTAAGTTTATGATCTCTTTGCATAATCTATCTAATATTAAAGATGATCTAAGAGAATCAAAGATAGATTATGATAATCTTAATAAGGAAAATTCAAGACTAAGAGATCAATTAAAAAGGCAAGATGAAAACATTAACAACCTAGAATCCAAGTTGAATATCTCTAAGGAAAATTTATCTAATGCTCAAAATAAGATAAATACTCTAGAACTTGGATCAAATGTGTTTAATGAAATTAAATTTGAATTAAAACTTGCCCATGAAGAGCTAAACAAATTTAAGGGAATTGAACATGAACTAACAAAAGTTAAAAATGAAAATTCTACCCTTAAAACCAAAGTCACTCAACTTGAAACATACAAACAAAAGTATGAGTGCAAATTTACCCAAAGTGAAGAAAGATTGGAAAAGTTATTTAAATTGGGTAAATCAAAAGGAGATAGGACGGGTCTTGGATTTGATAGGAATACCTCATATGACCCTAAATTCACCAACACTTTTGTGAAAGGTGAGTCCTCATTCTCTAGCACTCACACTTCTTTGCCCATGTCTAAATGTAATTATTGTGGCATTGAAGGACATTTTAGGTTTGAGTGCAAACAAAGAAGAAGCAATGTGTCTAAATCCATATTTGAACCTAAAAAGGTAAAATCAAATACTATGATGATTAAGACACTAAAAACCAAGGAAGACTCCAAAAAGATTAAACAAGTTAAACCTATTAAAAAGGAGTCTCATAAAATAGATTCTAAAAAGTTTAAACAAGTTAAACCAACTTTAAAAGAGTCTATCAACAAAAAGCTTCTCAACCTACCTCCCCTATCTCAAATGAAAGAACTTTTGAATAAAGTTGCAAAGTTAAATTTAAAATTCAAAAGTCAAATTAAGGGAGGATTTAAGAAGAAAAGAAAAATGAATTCATCCCCTAAGAAGAAAACTCACCAACCCCAAAAGACTAATCACCAATCTAAGCTAAATTTAGTCAAATCTAAATATCAAGGTGATAAGTCTAAGTTAAAAATTTATCAAATCAAATCTCCTAGAGTTGGTGAGAAGTTTAAGTTAGACCTCAAAGTTCATCCATCCCAAGACCTTAGGTGGATTCCCAAAGTTATATACTTAGACAAACCTTAAGGCCTTGGACCTCATTGACCAACCTATTCTTTATAGTTAAATCCTTTTGTTGGTCATGATTGCATTTGCATTTTATGTTCTTTCTTAGTTACATTTTTTAAAAATGCATTTGTTTCTTTATGATCATTTGATTTTGTCTTCATGTACTTCCCTAAGTCACATATCATGGTTTTCAAAATCATTTGATTGTATTTCTCACATGTTAGATTTGCTTTTTGCTCTCATATAGTTATATCTTTTGTAATGCATTTCTACATGATCAATTGATTATGATTCCAAAAGCTTTCATAGCTAGATCTCTCATAATCAATTGATGTTGCAAATTCATTTGTTTGTATGTCATAGTAAGATTATCTTGAAAAACAAATGATTTAAAACAATTTAGTTTTTCCATAGATTTCTAAGTTATATTTTCATATGGAAAATTATTGTTTTGAAAAACCAACTTGTATGTGTTTTAAATAAGTTATATCTTTTAAAATGCAAGTTGAAAAAGTGTTATCTTCAAAATCATCCTCTTTATGCTCATTGTTGGATTTTGTGTATTTGAAATGATTTGAAGATTGTATGAATTGAAAATGCTTTTCAAGCTTTGTTAGCTATATTCATTGAAACATTTTCTTTTGAGTATATTTCCTTGTGCTAATAAATATATGTTTTAGAAGGAAATACTTGTTATATGCTATTTGCAACTTTGCTCATTTAGTTTCATTCTTGATGTGCAAATATCATATAGTTTCTTGTATGGTTGCATTATTAGTTACATTTGTAGAAACCATACTAGAACTCTAAAATCCATCCCTTATACTTACTAGTCAATTTTTTTTTAATGGATGGTTATGATGTTGATTCATGTATATTTTTCTTATTGATGTCATTCTTATACATGTTTCAACTTCATAGTAGTGTTTAATCATATGAACCTCTTTGAAATCCATTCCTTGTATTTCATAGATTGTTTGATGGATTTCTTAGTTGTTGTATTCATATGGTTGACACTTTGGAAATTGCATATTCTTATAAGTCATATATTTTCAAAATGCAATTTCTCATGTTCATCACTATGCTCAATAGTTATATCATTAAAGTGATGAATATTCATTTATGTTGCTTGTTGGAATTTTGTGTTTGTCACATGCTTGCTCTCAAACATGTTCCATATTCAATTGGTAATCAAATGATATCATTTTCAATTAGTATAACTTCCAATTGATGTTATATATTTGTGATAAACCTTGTGCACATTGGATTAAACTTAATAGTAATATGTCTTTGTTCCATGTCACATTCCATTAGCTTCATAAATGGTCATGTTTGCCACCTCTCTTGCTTATTTGGTTAAATCTCGTGACCACCATGTTTATGTGTTAATAATCTTGGTTGGTTAATGATTGAGGTAGGCATCATGGTTTGAATTTCATTTCACTCATCTTACACTTGATAGTCATATTTTATGATTGAGTGAAATGATTTCAAAATTTACATAGCATATGATTTTCATAGTTATATTATTTGATGCTATGTTTAGTAAACCCCTTATCATCATGGATAGCTCTAACTTGGATTAATCCTTCTAGTTACATTCCTTAAGTCCATTTTAGAGTGATTGAGCTAATAAGTCATACTCTTAAATCTCAATTGATATGGTTCTTATTTCAATTGGTATCCATGATAGATTAACCTTTTGACCTTGCTCTTCAACTTTCCTTAAGCTTATAGGTCAATTGGTTTCTCTCCAATTTGGTAATTTGATCATTGAGTCCTATAGTTAATCATTATCAATTGGTATCTAATCCTTCCCTTGAAGTTATCCCTCAATTGGTTAAACAATCTTCTTCTTGCATCTAATAGTTATATTCTTGTCAAAAGTATGACAAAAGAAGATTATGGATTGCGGGGGAGTAAACCTTCTAAGGAAGCATTAGAGATGATAAAATTCACCATTGCTATTCCCTTATAACTTACTCACATGCATAATAGCCTGTTAAGTATTTCATTTTCGATTTCATTTGTTAACAGGTGCTACTAAAGGTATTTTCCTTGTTTCATGTGTGTAGGTACCTTTCTTCAATTGCTACCTTTGCAATTTAATGGCAAAGGGGGAGAAAGGATTAAGGGGGAGAAAATGCTCTAGCTACCCAAAAAGGGAGAAAGATCAAAGGGGGAGAGAGCATTCAATGGCAAAGGGAGAGAAAGACCAAGGAGAGAGAGTGCTTGGTCTAAGGGGGAGAGAAGATAAAAGAAAGAAAGCTTGGAGCTAAGGACAAGAAGAATGAAGACCAAAAGAGCTAAAGCCCAAGCTAAGTGAAGGAGCATCCGAAGATTTCAAGCAGTGTCAAGCCAAGGAGCTGAAGACTTAGTGTGAGGTTTAGTGTTAAGTTAAGGTTTGCCATCAAATTGCAAAGGGGGAGATTGTTAGGAATTTTGTGTATTGCAATTTGATGGATGCATATCATTTTAATCATCATTTGATTTCTCACACTTGCATTATTTTAGAAAACATTGAAATCTTATTTTATCCATGCATTCTTTTTAAATATGGTAAAACTCATGTTTTATGCATGAATTGGTTTTAATTTTGGATGCAATTGATTTTGTAAAAGGAATTTCAAAATTCAAGCTTAGCCTAAGTTTTAAAGTTTCAAATGATTTGTGGCTTTTTATGATTCATGATTTTAAAAAATACTTAGATTGATTTAAATCATGTTTCAAGCTTGATTTAATGGCCCCAACAAGTCCCACATCAAAAATCTTTGAAAATTGCAAAAATATGCAAATGGGAAAAGTGGCCCAGGGCCCAGTGTACCCGGTCGACCGGGTACACATCCCGGTCGACCGCGTACACTGCGGGTCGACTGGGCAGAGAGCCGTTTGGCTCTCCAACGGTCATTTTTTCTGACCGTTTGGATGGGGTCGACCGGGCCTGTCATGGGGTCGACCGGGGACACGCAGAAACTCTGTTTTCTGTGTATAAAAAGGCTTCATTCCCTTTTAAAAAGGGTGGAACTTTGAGCAACTTTCAAGCCTTCATTGAGGTGTTTGGAGACAAAGAAAAGGGGATGAACCAAGAGAGACCAAAGGGTCTATAGGAAAGCTAAAGCTTGGAAATCATGAAGTTAAATCTCTAAGTAAGTTTTAGTTTTCTTAATCATATGTTTCATGCTTTGCTTAAATTATTGGTAAATGATTTTTAGCATGTTAACTATGATGTATTGAATTCATTACCTTCATTCTATCTTTGATTTATGTTGTGATGAATTCTTTACTTTGATTCAATCCAAGTTTGTTTTAAAATACTTTATAAAACATGTTATGTTGAAACCTTTGATTTGTTTTATAAATATGTTTCATTAACTTGTTTGAATCATCTTTTGTTGTTTTCATTCATTTGATCTTTAGTTAAACTTTCATTTTGAAAACAACATTGCATATGCATCACATGTTTAAGATAAATTAATTTCATACAACTTGTGTCATTTTGATTTTCATAAATCTTTAACAAGTTTGCATTTTATACATGTGATTTGCATTACACTTCAATCAAATCTTTTTATGTGCATTAAACTTTTAAATGCTTTTAGCATATATTGATTGAGCTTAATTTTAAACTTGATTGAAGTCTTCACACACACACATCATGAGCATACATCTTTGCATTTCATAGAGTGTTGTGTGAGTTAGTTTTTCAATTTCATATCGGCCTATTTAGAGGCAATTTATTAGAGCTTAAATTGTAATCTCATAAGAGTGTTTTGTGAAGACACTTTCTTTGAGAGAAATCTTTTATGTATTAAGGTTATTGCTTAGCCTAAGAAAAGCATTGTGTAAAGGTTATTGCTTAGCCTATAAAAGCACATTGTAAGGTTATTGCTTAGCCTAGAAAAGCATAGTTGTAGAGGTTATTGCTTAGCCTTTTGAAAAGCATAATAGTGGAAATCCGGTGGGGTGTGAGGAACACAAGCCGGTAGTGGATGTAGGCATTGAGGCCGAACCACTATAAATATTGTGTTGTGGTGCATGCTCTTGTGATGATTGTATGTATTTAGCTTCCGCATTGTGCTTGTTATCATCACTAGTGACTAGTTAGTTTATAGAAAATTAAAATTGGTCATAATTAGTCATTAAGTGTAGCTCACCCTATTCACCCCCCCTCTAGGGTTAGGATCCCAAGGACTTTCATGTCATTCATTGATTTTGCTCACTAGGAGATATTGGATGAGAGGAATTAGAGAACATGGGTGGGGTTTTAATTCATTGATTTTTGTGATTTTCAAATAGATTTCATGTATATATTTTTTGAAATGTAAGGTCAAGACACAATGAACTTGTAATGTTGTGAATGGTTTCCCCTTATTTAAGATGTTTGAAATGTGTTTGAGGTGTTTGAAATGTATTTAAGATGTCCGAACTCTTGAGCATTTGAAATGTCTAAGTGAAGGGCTGAAACCTTCCTCACCAAAGCTCTCTACTATGACGTTCAAAGATGAAATTGGTATTGGTTGAATCGGTAGAAGTATTTTTTGGAAGGGGATGCAAGAGTTAATGCGAACTCCTCGTCTGGACAATGTGATCTCCACATAGAAGATATTTTTTGGAAGGGGGTTGCACGTGTTAATGTCATCATGTCTATTTTGATTGGTGTTAATATTTAGAGTTAATGTGATTGATAGAAGATGTAGCCATGATGGGCTTGCACACTTTGTTGAAGTATTTTTTGGAATGGTACAAGTGCTAAACACACTTTTTCCTTTTGTAAGGATCGCCCTTTTTTGGAGTTATATGTTGTTGAGAACTTATCTATGATAATAAAATGACTGTTTGTATTGTCCCGTTATTGATGTTTTTATTTTTTCCACTTTTATTATTGAAAATGATTAGCGAACCCCACCTAGTAAGTTATGGTATTATAAACATAGTCGATATCAACTATGACTGTGTTTTTTTTATGTTTCATCTAAGTAGTTGATATCGACTATGACAATGTTTTTTATGTTTCAGCTAAATAGTCGATATCGACTATTGGTCATGTTAAACAAACTAGACAATAGTACATTCCATTGTACTAAACATTGTTCTAAATATATTGCTACATTCCAATCACACATTCAATCCACAACCATACATTAATAAACCATTCAATTTCAAATAATGGTACATAAAGTTCCACAACATAAATCCAACTACCCAAAACCATAGAAGTTCCACAACCACTGCGCACAAGTTCCACAATTTCAATTACGAAGTAAAGAAAGTAAGTATCTATATTTGGCATCCTCGTCTACTGCCCAAAAAACCTTCCCAAAACTTCTACTAACCAGCTAAGAAAATTACATCAAACCGGTAGGTTCAACAACTCAGGAATATTCAACATATTAGCATTCACTCGCCAACTTCTGTTAAATAGTTCAATGACAATTCTGCTACGAAAGTAATGGATGTCGAACTGTGTAAATGTGATGGGACGACGGTAAACACAATGCTCTGCGAATGCCACAGCGAAGACTCCGCAGTCATCAACCTGTATAGAGAAATGCCTGAAGTAAACTTATAAGAGTGACCGAATCAGGTTCTTCTCCTGCTCCTCGCATTAAATAAAATATAGCTAAAGCTTCATCTGCGAGCCATGATGTACAAAACCCATCATAAATTGATGTCCATGACACTAAGTCTTTATTTATTATTCTGTTGAACACCTCATTTGCATTATCAATTTTGCTGCACTTCACATACATTTTTAGAATCTGATTTACAACTTTAACAATCCATGTGGGGAGCATCGCATTTCATATACATGTCGATGGGGCTTGTCTCAAGAATTTCATCATCATGGTCACAGCCTCTTCCAATTTCATGCGCATGAATGGATTTACCTTCTAGTAGTGCTTCTAACTGTGACGCCGCTTGGAGCAAGCTCACCAAAGTCACCCGATTACGATCAACACCCTCTTTTTGCATGTCACACGCAATTTCAAAAGCCTCCATAGCACGACAATCTGATAATTGTGAATAGCTAGTAACCATGGATGTATAAACAACAAGATCCCTATCAGTCATTTCATCAAACACACGCCGTGCATCTTCAATGCAGACCGCACATTTGGAGTACAACCCCACAAGAGATGAACCCATGAACCGATCAACATTTAGCATTAGCTTGACACAATCCCCATGAATTACTCTTCCAAATTCCACACTCTGGAGTACAATAAAGCTCTTCAGAGCAAAGTTAATCGCCGAACTGTATACTCCAATTCCTCGCTCTTTCAAAGTCGAATAAAGCCATAGAACCTCACAGAAATATCCAGCTCTAAAATAAGCGATAATGGCCGAATTCCAAAGGGAGAGATCCCGGTTAATAATTTTATCAAACACCCATTTTGCATCTGCTAAGCTACCAACACCGAGATGGCTCTCCTCATTTTCCTTTCTTTCTTTCTTCCTTCCCCTTCTCCCCCTCTTATTCTCCTTTCTCCCTGCACTGCCCTTTGCCACCCACTGCACACGTCCTTTATTTCTTTCTTTCTTCTGCCTCTCTTTCATTTTTTTTCTCTTTCTTTCCTCCTCTTCTTTTCTCTTTCCCCCCTCCTTCACTGCTGTACTCCGTCCTCACAGCCCCTGCACACACCTCATCTTTCCTTCTTCTTCCTTCTTAAGGATTGTTGTGAGATTGAGATCGGTTGCAGAGAACAGAGAGATTGTGATTTGAGATCAGTTGTAGAGAGCAAGAGAGAACAAGAGAGAGAGGAAGAGATGAAAGGGGAAAAGGGGGAAACGAGGAAGAAGATGAATGGGGAATAAAGGGGTTTCGGTTACACAGGGATAGTCGATATCGACTATTGCGCTAAAAGACAAAAAAAAAACGTGGATTTAGGGCCCAATCAGTGTGATCTTTTTTACTGGGGCCGATTGCAATAATACCCTGTTTATGAGGATTTTTCCCATTAAATCCCCTATTTTTATTTAACAATATGTTTCCCATATTTTTAATTAGAACATAAGATTTGAACTATCCCAATATCATCTCTATTATTTGCTGCCGGAGTTGGTTGGATGTGCAACAGCTTGTAGATCCACCTCATGTGGCTAAGCTCAGCTTAAGCCAATGGTGGGAACGGGTGGCATCCCCAAAATTTCAGAAAGCCCCCTGAGGTTTTAGGAAATTTTATAGTTTTTTGCATATGCGCCCACAGAGTTTTTTAGAAAAAACCCTGTATATTTTGAGAACTATATGTACTTTTTTAGATGTGACCCTCTTAAGATTCTGTTTATATGTAGCGGTCCCCCAAAGGGAGAATTCCTCAGTCCGCCCCTGACTTAAGCTATAACCAACAAAAAAACTTAGTCCCTGAGACCAATGAAGATGTGGTTTGATAGATGGGGAGAGGAACTTTCTCCAATCTCTAGCCAAGTCCAGACTCAGTTGTCGAGTGTGCGCCTGGGCCTGGTAGTGTACAGCTGTTCATTCAATCCCTACGGCCGTTCTTAAACTATTCAAAATCTCATCCCTATAATGCAAATCCAAACCGAGTTTAAACAATATGACCAATGTTTGTAAGGGGCCTACATGGATTGAACCTAAAAACTATTGGACCTTTGCGACAGTCTAGCTAGTGGAAAAATTCTATTTGCATCCATTATTTTTGCTGAACACACCCACCTATATGAAAATAATTTGCAAGAATTGTACACATGTGGATGTCCTCAGCAAAAAAAGATGGGTGTAAATATAATTTCCCCTGGCTAGTGTCACTCACTATCCCTACAAATGATTGGTCATCCAATCATCTGCAGTAAATTAACTGTCAACTTATTACCCAAAAGTTATAAAAAATCTGCTTTTTTTCAAAGGGTCAAAATGCTTCAAACTCTAATGTGCATCAATTTTAAATTAAGGGCTAAGATGATCTGATGACCGTTTCTGATTTTGTCCTTCTCCAACCCATCGATCGATAATCCTTAAACCCTTAAGTGGGCCACAAGTGAGGCTGCTAATTGCTTAATGGGGTCCTAATGGCTGTGGATAACAAACTTAAAAAATGTAATAAACGTTTGTTTCTTTGTTTGTTATCTATTTATCATAACAATATATGTTTTCGTTTCTTTGTAATAACTTCTCTAAAAGGCGGTTATGGTTAGTTGAAATTGCTGGTTTGAGTGCAGGGAATAATTTAGGTGGGGCCCACCAGCATGATTCGTATCGGTCGAAAATCTGTAACCCTTTATGTCCAAAAAGCGAATTGTTCATTCAAATTACCAGGTTACCCTTTGCCTAATTTGGGGAGGGAAACTTTCACGTAGGTACGACTAACCAACCTTTTTCCTGGGATTCAATGACATTTACCTCTTACCACGTAGTTAAGCCCTGAATAATATATTAAAATTAATATTTTATTCATATAAATTTATTTATAATAAATTAATAAAAAAATTCAAATTAATCAAAAAATATGAAACTAAACTTTCATCGCTTAATCCACATCAGCATACACAAAATAAAGGATTCGTTCATTTTGAATATTATATAAAAATTTTAAAAATAACTTTAATTTATAGAGTTAGAATGCATTTCTTTGAATTGGGTTACATCCACACAAATTGGCCTAAGAGACATTTTATTGAAAAGGCACATATTTAGCCCAAGAGACTCCTTTTATTAAAAATGAAGATATTATGTGTTTTTGAAATGACACATCCACAAATGGGCCCCTTCAAGCTGATGTGGCTTCTCCTAAGGCTAGAATTGAGAGTTTTTTTGAAGTTTTTTAATTTTTTTTTGCAACCAACATTCAGCTTTCAAGAGAAAGAATAATGATCAATTCGGTTGAAAATAAGCATTTTGTTCACTTTTGACAGTCTTCAACTAAAAACTCGTAGGGTTTGTGTGGCAATTAATTAGTTAAAATAAAGTAAAGTGAATTCGGATAAGAAATGATAAGGGTACATAATTTTAATTTTTTCTCAATTTTCTGTTAAGATAAAATGCCCAAATCTTTGAGATGGGAGCATTGCTGGTTTAGATTTGATTGCAAATATAAAAAATGAAAGGTGATGATGACATGTAAATTCCTCATATGGTGATTTGATATTTTGACGGTCAAATGCTCAGGGGATTTTCTCCTATGAAAATATTTTAAGTTGGTAAGTGATTTTAATTCAAGGGCGGTTGATCTCCTATGTAAATAATAGCGAATGAAAATCTGCCCCTTCATCTAACTTCACTTTACAAGTAAATTTCCCGGAGGAGGGAGGGTTCTAGCGGGTCTTTATGGTAAATAATGCGAGATGGAGGGGCAATTCAGAATGTTTGTTGGAAGATGATGCTAAAATGCGCAGATGAGCAGTTAATTCACGCGCAATATCAGGGTACGGAGATTTTAGGTGGGGCCCACACAATAACAACCACCCTCTCTGGGGAAAAAACCTACAGTTCGGATTACTGGACTTTGGTTCCCTTGCCTTCACACAAACAGCATTTTTGATCAACTTCTGTTCTCATATGTCCTGTCTCTCTCTCTGGGGTCTTCCATTTGCTTCTGCTATTATAAGCATTTCTAATTTTCATCTGGGTTGTTGTTACAGTGACAGCTTTGTAATACAACAAAAAACCCAGATTGTGATATGGGAGCTGAAAGTCGGGCAACAAATAAATAACAGGACGACAAAATAGAGATCGTGCTAAGATGGACGTGAACGTGAGAAAGAAGGAAAAAATCAGGAACGAGTGAATAAGAGAATCTTCATGTTTGTTCCCTTCTCATCCAATTTTGAGGTCCTTTGGGTGGGGTGATTAGGGGGGAGTATCCCTTCTCTTCCTCTCTTTTTGCAGCTAAGGCCCCTGTGCTTGGGCTTTGCAGTTCAGTAGCCGTTGCTGGGAAGGTTCTGTAGTTAGGCTTGTCCCCTGTTTCTAGCATTGGGCCGTGAGGTTTTCAGGTGGAGCTAGCCTTCTTGGTGGATTCAGAGTTATCTCCTTACATTCTGGAGCTAGAATGGTTGTTGGAATTTCATCTGGGGCTTTCTGATTGGGTGGATAGCAAGGGCATCCATTTTTCTGCAGCTTTCCAGGCTCAGTCTCTTCTTTCCAATTTAAGTTGGCTTTTTTGAGGGGTGCTTGAGAATCTTAGTTCTGGTAATGTCATAGCCCCAATTGCATGCGCAGCTGCTCTCTCAAGATAGTGGCAGCCTTTGAAGACCCCTGTAGCTGAGCTCCTTGTAGCCTTCTGCAGTGAAGCAGGGATGTGCCCTGTTAGCCTTCCTCTTTGCTGTTGGTGCCCTCTTTGTGCAGCTGGTATGTATTTTTTATGGATGCATCTAGGTGAAGTGTAGTTCTATGCTTCTCCCTGTTAGATGGTTAATAGTTTCAGTCGTTTTTGAGTTTGGTAGGGCTCTCATTGCAGATGCTTTTAGTTTGTTTTGAGCTGGCTCTTGCTCCCCCCTGTTTAGGGAAGCTCAGTTTCTTCCTTAACTAGCTTTATTATGGTGTATTTTTATTTCTCTTTTGTCCAGAGGGCTTCAACCCTTTTTTCTCTCAATACAAAATTACCAATTAGCAAAAAATAAAAAAAAAAATCTGGGTTGTTGTTGATTTTTGTGTTCTTACATGTGTCTTAAAACAAAGATCTAGAGACATTTTGTAATGTAAGTTCTGCCATTGCATTTTGCCATAAAACAACACCTTTTCTTCTGTCGATGGTTTTAAAACATGGTTTTGGATGCTGTATCAGTCAATGCTAAAACCTTTACGTATGAGCTGATTCTTGTTTTTTTGACTGATATTTTGGTTTGTTTCGTTCCTCTTTTTTCTACAAGAAATATCATTCAGAGATGACAAAGCCATACCTGTTCACCATTTTATCATCGATAAAATGATATTTCTAAAAAATTTTCACAACAGGTAATGACAAACCCTGCGGAAAAATTTTTGCAATAGGATGCTGTGAATCCAAATAAAATGCGAACCCTTATTGTAGAGATGACAAAACAAGATTTATTCGCTTGTAGAAAGTGCCAAAGCCACGGTTCTGCTTTTGTTGCAAAACCCCAAAATTTAGAGTCTGGGATACCTTTCCCACTTGAAAATACCAGTCACCCAGCCACCACGGCCACTTCTCTTTTTCCAGATATTTAATAGACTACAAAGCAAACTAAAAAGTTAGCGTGCAGTGAATCTGACTTAATCCCACCCACTCATCTAACTATCTTGGAAATAAATATTAAATCCTAGCCATTACTCCAAACCAGACTAATATTATTGACCTTGAGCACTACTGTTTTCTACACAAGGTGTTTTTTTTTTTTTTAATGAAAAGTAAAGAGCAATGAACCACTAAATATTATCTTATTCCATTATATTAATATGCTTGCTTTTAAATAGCAATACATCTTCTCAATTCATTCTATGAATGACAAAACCGTGAAAATGGGTTTTAATCCCCACCCCCCCCCCCGAAAAAAAAAAAAAGCAGCTATTTCCTATAAAATAGGATTTTGTTCAACCATATTTGCATTAAAATTGCTTCCTTGGAATTAAAGGGGTGTTTATTTGAATCCATCTACATATGTAAATGTTGCAGATGTGTAACATTTACGCATGGTCATGTTTGTTTGCGCTCATTTATGCATCACATGCATAAATGAGGGGTGAAAATGGTGTGCAAAATGAGGCCATTTTTCAAATGAAATTTGCACACCAGAAAAGGTGTGAAACAGTTACACACCACCTTGGGGTTAAGCAAGGCGCTAGTAAGAAGGACGCCTGAGATAGATCGCATCTCTTTGCCTTTTATTTTTTTTTATTCCTGCGGGCCCCAAGTTTTTAATATGATCCGTTCAAATTTTTGATTTACCCATTAAACCCCAAACATTTAGTTTCTCTTCTTAAACATTCCTAGATTGATACGTGAAGGTTTTACATATGTAATCCAAACTGTTAAATGTTTACTGATGCGAAAATGGTGCTTCCAAACAAACATTTATCGTGTTTCAAATGTAAATCCCATTTTCATATTCTATGTGTAAAAGACAAACACCTCATCTAGTACTAAAACAGTCCTTTTGCTGCATACACTTTTTTTTTTCTAGGTTTGTTCTACTTTGAGCAGAAACCATCCAAATTTCAAGATAAACATTTGATTTCCTTTCAAAATTAAAAATCCTCAGCTTATGTTGTCTCATGTGAACTACAGATTGCAGCAGACATTTCACATTTGATATTTGAGTTCTCTTCCACAGGTTTGTATTGTATCATCTTGCTCTCTTTCACATCTTGTATTTTACAACTACTGAATGGTTGCTTTCTGTAAGTGTAGATAAAGAAACTGAAGGAGATAGACATCAAACACTTGGAGGGAGCAAAATTTCTAATAGAAAGAGAGAGAAGAAAAACAACCCAGAAAAAAAAAATGAATGGTGGGTCTGATGATTTTGACAACCTTGAACACACTCACATACCAGAAGAAGTGTACAGTCAAGAGGGTTTCTCAAACTACCCAAGCCTTCCACTCATAGGGAGCAGCATAGAAGACTACCTCAGGCTTTCCAATATCTCCCCTGCAGACCTCCCCAACAATAACCATGCCTCTGAGAAAGCAGAAATTGGAATCGACCTCCAAACACAGATGGGTTTCGATTCACAACAGGAATACAACAGCCATTTGATGCAGGAACCCCTCCACAACCCCCATATTCCACTCCAACAATTCAATTGGGCTGACAGCATAGATGGTATCCAAGGAATGAAAATCTACAACCATCAACAGCAGCAGGATCTGTATCAACAGCAGCAGGATCTGTATCAACAGCAGCAGTATAATCTCCAATGCTTCACTTCCACTTCTTCATATGCAGAGGCCGCTCCAGAGCTTCTCAATCTCCTGCAATTGCCCGGATGCACGGCAGCGGCGGCGATGCTCCCAGTTCCCTCAGTGAACATTTACAGTGAGTTGCCTATGACACAGAGCACTGCAACACCCACAGAAATGGTTCTCTGCAATCAATTGAACTTCACTTCACATGGACCTGTCTTTAGAGAACTCTTTCATGGGCTGCCCCATAACTGTAGCATTCCTGGTTCAAGGGCTGGTTCTTCTTTTGATGGAATGGATGTGAGGGATGAAGATAAGGGTTTGTACCAAGAGGAAGATGGCAGGAATTTTGAGAATTCGGTACTAGATTTCAGAATGGGTAAAGGTAAAGGTAAAGGCAAAGGAGAAGTGAAGGGTACAAAAGTTGTTGAGAGGAATAGGAGAGATAAATTTAACGAGAAATACAGCGCGTTGAGGTTACTACTTCCAAATTCCATGAAGGTATTCAGTTCATATCTCTCTTTCTCTTTTTTGTGTTTGTGTAACGAGAGGATTTAGCTATTGGTGGGTTTTTGTTTGTACAGAAGAGAGTAATCCTGCATAATTCTGTCCCTTTCTAGGAAATCAAAATCCTCACTAAGATCATCATCATCATCATTATCATCAAAGCCTTGACTCAACTATGTTGGGCTAGCAAGGTGGATTTTGTTTTGCTATTTTGATCTATCCTGGGCTAAAACCTCATATAGATTCCTGTTCTTTAGAACTGATTATTCTTACTTCTATCTATGTCATTTTCGGCCTGCCTCTTTTCCTTGGAGTTTAGGGTTTGAAAGTTAGGGATTAGAGGCTATTCTAGGAAATTGAGGGGGTCATCCAAGAAAATTGAAATCCTCTCTAAAAATCGAATCTTATTTTATTTCACATAGCACCTAAAGATGGACGAGTGGGCTGTACGGAAAATCAAAACAGATTTCCCCCTGTCATGGAATCCTCTCAGTTACACAAACCATGCCCCTTTATAACCCCCAAAAATTTTACATTTGAATGTGTCAATTATAAATACATGCCAATTATACATGAATATGAAGCTCACTGTCAATCATCCACACCCACTCACAAAGTGATTTTCAAATCACATACTACAATTCTATTGTCGAATATGCATTTGTCTTCTATTTCTCATTGGGTTACTCACATTCATTTCAATTTTTCATCTTTCTTTGGAATTAAGTAGGATAAAGCTAGAGCCTCCACACTCTCCGGCACAATTGATTACATCAAAGAGCTGCGAAGCACAGTCGAGGAGCTGAAAATGCTAGTGAAGAAGAAGAGATTTCAGAAGGAAAGGAGGAAGAGGCTGAAAATGGAGGATGAGATGGTGCCCGACATGGAAAGCTCTTTTATGAAGTCCTTAGCAGATGGAGACCAGTACATCAATGCACCCATGAGGAGCTCTTGGCTCCTTAGGAAATCCAAAGAGACTGTTATTGACGTTCGCATTATAGATGATGAAGTAAATATCAAGGTCACGCAACGTAGGAAGGTGAATTGCTTGCTCTTGGTTGGGGAAGTCCTTGATGAACTCCAAATGGAACTGCTTCATGCATCGGGTGGAAACATAGGAGATTATAACATCTTCATGTTTAATACCAAGGTCATTATTACATTATTATTGGATTGCATTAGTCCTAAAATCTCTACAACTGCACTCCTTTCTTTTTGACTTACATATATAGTGTTTTGGTATTTCATGCAGGTAACTGAAAGCTCTTCAGTGTATGCAGGTGCAATAGCCCAGAAGCTGATTGAGGTTCTTGATAACACAAAATCTAATTAGCCTTTATTGTTTGATATGTGATTCTGGACTTGGTTTTTTCTAAAAGGGAAAGGAAATCTGGTGGTGTCAGTGTGGCAGGTTAGAACTATGAGCTATTTCCAATATCCATTATCACATGATTTGGATATCAGATTATACAATTTTCCTTTTTATTCTCTTTACTTTTTTAGATTCAAGATTACTTTTCAGCTGTGTCGACACTAACTTAAAAAAAGCAAGATATTTCTGATATTGTTTTGTTGTGGAATTAAGGGTCTATGGTAATTGTGATTGTGGGTTCAACCTAGCCAGTTAATTTGCATGGGCGTATGATCTTATCAGGGTCATATGGGTTAGGGGCTTAGGGTTGAGTGTAGTCCCATCGTCGTCCAATCAACCTACGGCTGTACGTGCTTGAAAATTGATCTATTTATTAAACATGAAAGGAAGTTTGAATAATGCATGTAAACCATTCATTTTCTTTGTGACATCTCATAATCACAAGATGATTGAATGGAAGTGAGACATCAAAGACATTGGCCATCTGCCAAGGATTATATTCAGCAGACTTGTTGGGCATCCAATTTAAAACCACTTTTCTCTATCTACTAACAGTTCATTGGCTTCAAACCTAATGGTGGCTACCTCTACTTCAAATTTTTTACTTTTTCTAATTTGTTGATGGTACAAAAAAACCATCCTTGTATCCAGTGTGGCCGTTTGTTTGCACAAACTTGACCTTTTCTCAGGAAAATCTGTAGAAAACCTCTATCTATTGAAGAGGATTTCATCTCCAACAGAGGAAGAGATTTGGTGTTATACAGGAGTTGGCCACAAACACTTGATGAACTAAAATTTGAGTCTACTTCCAAAATAGAAATATCAGTCTCCCTATCTAGCAATGTGAGAGAAAAGGTTATAGCTGATATGATAAGTTATACTTTAAATGAGACATTCAATATATTTCCAATTCTTTTTTGACTCTCATTTCATAAGAGTTTGAACGAAACATGGCATGTAGGCTATCAGGAAGATGTCATATAACTATCTATTCCAAATTATCATTATAGTCTTATCCCATGACAATGAGGTCGCCGTGGCCTTACAAAGAGCAGAAGAAAAACTCTTGGGTAGAGATCTATTAAAAAGTTCCTCTTGCATCCCTCAATTGTTGCTCAGCTGATTAGGAATATGTCATCCATCGGTAGAAAATATGGTGGGTCAAATCCCTTTCTCTCAGGACGATAAAATCTTTGAAAAACATATAGATTCTAAATGATGCTTTTTCCGTGGAATGTTAAAAAAAATAAAATCCTGCAGCAAAAATTAGATTTTCACATATTCAGTTTGGATTGCCAAAGGCTGAGAATCGTGGGGTAAAAAAAGAGTTGAGGTTTCCAATGAAATGTGCCTCATCAATGACCTTGTGTTCTTTGTTTTTCATATTTTTGGAAAACCTTTCATTTTATTTCGGTTTTTAAAGCTGACTAGCTTGGCCGTTGTAATGCATTTCAATCCGCTATCATTATGATTTATTTAATTATTTTTTGCAATTCTCGTATCATGATCTTGAATCATCCACTAAAAATGCACCTTTTTATTAAAATGTTGCTGCATTAATGCGCCTTTTTGCACGAAGTGATCCAGACTCTCTACAGCAAGTTCATTAGATGCTGTCAATTGTCCAATCGTAGCTACGAAATGAATTTTGCTAACCTGAATTTGTCTCCATAATCCATATAACGGTGCTACAATGAAGCTCATAGAAGTGGTGCCAAAGACGATTAATAATATCTTAATGATATTTGATTTGAGTTCAAATTTGATATGCATTGCCAATCTAAGCTCAAGGATTACTTATATTGTCCAGCTTGCTTTTCTAATCAAACATGAGCTATCATTCAAACTCAATTTAGAATTGTCATGTTTTGAATCAGCCTTGATTTGTTATAAGGAGAAAAGGAATTAGGAAGCCAAAATTCCTCTCTATTGTGGAAACAAAAACTTATAGAGGCTGAAAACTTTTCATTACACAAAGATGCTGTTGGCCTTTACCCATGAATAATCCTTCTTAATCCATCAACTTCTTTAAAAATCTGTTCTATAAATTTGCCCAATGGAGTGAGTCTCTTCAGTATTGGAAAATGGGAACGCCCATAGATGTGGAATAAGATAAGGCAGGCAACTTGGCAACTTGCAAGACTAGGCCCAATAGCCGGTCCAGTGCACATGTGCTCAAGTAAAGTGGCTTTATTCATTTTTCTTTCTCCTCTGGCATGGGGAAAATGATTCAGATTCGCTTGTGTATATTTCTGCTGCTTTTAGTGGTCCACATGTAAGACTAGTCAATACCTTTGACCTAGATGATTTATGTATGACCTAGTTTAGTAGCAAAAATTAGTGGTTTGAGCCAGTGCTATCCTCCCTGCCATACATGGCAACTGCCTGTCTAATTTAGCCGGTGTGTCGATCATGTGTACAATTTACAATCTTTTTTTCATATGATCAAAGCAAAAATATGTAAAATTTCAAATGAAGTGAAATTTGAACCAAATGCCTTTATACAAACGGATGTAATATAGATGAGTCGAACAAAACAAAGATTATAACCATGTCAAATAAGTACAAACCTGCCATGCAAGCAGGGCATCCTGTCATGCATTTGGACAAGAGCTACTCGCAGTGACTTGGCGGATCTTGAATAGTTAACTCATGATCACCGTACGTAGAGGATCCCGATTCCACTGATCCAGTGGTGGTACTTTTAACATAAGGACCAGACATTAATACCTATTGATATCTCAAGACTAAGGTGCCTCGCCACTAAAGTATCAATTGTTTGGCATCTCATTTGTCCTTTTTCCTGGCTTTTATTTTACCATTGGTGTAGGATTTTGAGCATGCGACATTTTAGAATAGGTCATTGACATAAAACATGATCTTTCTTGACGGTTATGAAACCTACGAACACTTGTATTATATTTTGTTACACTTAGAATAATGCATTAGTTGTATTGTTAAGGAACTGACAAGTATGAGATGACAAGGGTGAAACCTTATTGAAACAATAAAAGTGGACAGTTCTATCACAATTAAAAAACCTGGGTTGTTTGAATGTAGAGAAATGATATTAAAATACATATTTTTCTCTGTTTGTATCTATTTACAGGAAAAGGTGAATGTCCTCCTAACTGACTTTCGGAGAAATTAAGAGAAAAGACATTCTTCATGAGGAGGTAGAGAAAACATCAATTTTTACTAGTGATAAATATTATTTAGTTACTTTATTATTAATGTTTATTTATAAAAATCATTTTCTCCTTTCAAATTCAAACAAGTGGAGAATGCCTGCTAGAAAAAAGCAGTGACTCTTTGCAAAAGAATTTCTCGTCTGTGCTTTTCTCCATGTTTCACACCCATTATGGATTCATGTTTGTGTATGGAAATCCGCACTCATTTTATGTGGAAATGCGCTTTCTATGGGGAGGGGTGGGACCCTTATTTCTACCCAAAACCTAAAAAAATATTATTTTTTTTTAACAGTTTGTCATGGCAACTTAGGTTGCACTAAACAACCACATGCAACCAAAATAGGAAATGATAGTTTTATTTTCGTGGAAAATGAGTTTGCACAAACATGCCCTTAAGAAATTATAGTAAGCAATTTTACAGTAACTGCATTATAGCCATTACATATGCCAAACCTAGATTGTTAATGACTTCCAAAAGAGATTCCTTTTGGGGCAAGTTGTGCAACGATATTCCAATCGACAAGTTAAAGTTATTATATGTGATATGTATTCCAAAGAGAGATACGCTCGGTTGGTCAGTCCCTACTCTCTCCATTACTGCACCCAACAAAGACTGGGAATTCTACAAATGTGTCATCTACACCTCCTGAAGATGTCTACGACTTTCCTAAATTTCTGCATTTCATTGAATTCACTCTCGTTTCTTAATATGATCTAAAGATATTTAAAGTGTCCTTAGGACCATTATTAAAAAAGATAAATTCCACAACAGTCATAGTTTCAAAATGATGGGACGAGTTAGATTTATGCATTTGGACATATGTGTAAAACTAAAGTGCTAACACAAGTCAATTCTTTTAACTTGATTGTTGGCCATGTGTGTAAAAGTACGGTGGTGTGCACCCAACATTGAGTGTATTAGCTAAGTATAGATTCTATCAAAACCCTTGCGAAAAAAGCCTAAAATGTTGAACTCATTCTAAAAGAAATGATCACCAACAAAACGAAGGAGTCCCGACAACTCTAAACTAAGGGTCCCGATCCCTATTGCATATTATATATATAATGCATCTATTATATGGGAATCATGTAACACATGTCAAAATCTCCATTGTGGGGCTCATATAGAGGTAACATGGACATTTCGTGATGAATCTCATCCCCTCCAATAATATATCCTCGTGTTTCACTTTAAAGCAGAAGAGTCCCATCATAAAATTAAACACACGATTGAAAATATAAAATTTATGCGTAACGGAGATAAAATTCATGTTGAACGGTCAAAATTATCTACACATGGGCCCTCGTGAAATAGATCCCCTTGATGTGTTTTTTTTTTTTTTTAGATCCCCGTGATGTGTTTTAACTTGTAATAGCTGCACTGAGGATCTGGGCACATTTTTAGTCATCAAAACTACGTTCTTTCATACCAACGGCACCACTAAAAAAATATTTCACCTCCTCGTCTGTTTCTTTGCCATACCTTTGATTTTTGCACCAGATTAGACTATACCTTTCTTTCTCTCTCGCGATGTATCGTCTCCTGCAAATCCCAAAACCCTCAATCAACAGATCCTCTTTTCCATATGAAATCAATGGCGTCTTCAACCATCACAGCAAACCAGAGCTCGATGCTTTTCACCCGCCATTATCGCCTTCCATTAAAAGCTGCAAGGGGATTGCGGTTTGTGTCTCGAATAACCACCCCGCTGTTTTTACTCGAGGAGGAGGAGGAGGAGGAGAGGAGTGGGAGAGGGAGAGGAGTCAGGTCAAGGTCGTCGACGTTGCGACGCTGGGGAACCTCTGCGTAGATGTGGTGCTGAACGTGCCGGAGCTCCCTCCGGCGTCGTTGGATGAGAGGAAGGCGTACATGGAGCGGCTTGCGGATTCTCGCCCCGATAAGGTTTAGCTTAGTTTTTACTGCTGCTGCTTCTTTTTTTCTTTTTTTTCTCTTTTCTCATATTGGGGTTGTTGGGTTTTACAGATGAATGGTGGAATTCATGTTTGGGGGGAATGTTGTTTGGGTTTCTTTCCCCTTGAACTAATTCATATGAGTAAATGCTATTTATTTAGTTTGCTGATTGAGACAGTGATTGAACTTAGATTAGGAAGGATAATGTTTAAAATCTGTATTTAGATATGTTGCTTCTTGTGTGCAGAAGTTATTACAATCAACAATGAAACTATAGAAATGAATCACACAAGCGATTTACTTGGTTAGGATCAATTACCTACTTTTGTGGAGAGAGTGAAATCTTTTTTTCTTCATGTTGGTGTACACTTTTACATTCTTTGAAGTTTGGGATTTACAAGTTACCTTTCTTAACCCAAACGAAAGGATTATACAATTACCAAAGTGCCCCTGAAATAACCCAATGGACTAATCTGGTTGAAATGGCTTTTGAGCTTTGTTGTTGCAGAGTGGATGGTTATGGGTTAACTCCTTCCGCTCAATTTTTTTTTTTTTTTTTTTTTTTTTATTGCTGCGGGAATCAGGAGTCGCATTACCACTACCAGCATGCTGTTTCTAGAAATGTTTGTTTTTAGTGATGATGAAGATGATGCGTTGAGGAGTCTGAATGATCATCCAAGCAACCGCCCCAAGTAATAGCTTTTCAGGACCTGTTCGTCTATTCCGTATCGATTTCGTTGGAGTTTATACTAAATGTATGTAATGTGGAGATTTATATGGGACCAATCTTGTGTTAATTGAAGCGATAAGATGTGGTCGTTGGATAGGTAACTGAATAACCCATCAAAAAGCACCGTATTTCATATTATTTGACACTGTTAAATATCTCCTAAAGACTATTAACATGACTTTAATACAAAATAGAGAGTAAACTAACTAATCCAAGGGATGTTTCCTTGACCATTGGGGAATGGTCCATGTGAGCGGTGGTGGTCTTCATGTAAGACCTATATTTGGGATGTGATCAGCCCACACCCCTAAACTTTATAATTTGGGCTGCATCATTTTACTGGACATAAGAATCAAGTTGCAATACTCTGTTTACTAAATCTATGTATGTTGTCTGCTACTGTTATGTGGAGGTGCATAAAATGCTTTATGATAATTTTATAATGTCACTTGTAGAACTATTGGGAAGCTGGTGGTAACTGCAACTTGGCTATTGCTGCTGCAAGACTGGGGCTTCATTGTGTCACCCTGGGTCACGTGGGTAGTGAGATCTATGGGCGTTTCCTTCTGAATGTGCTTCAAGAAGAAAGAATTGTTATGGTTGGAATGGATGAAGATACTGAAGTGGCTAAAAGTTCCTCTTATGAAACACTTCTATGCTGGGTTTTGGTGGACTCATTGCAAAGGCATGGATTTTGCAGGTGAATGTTTTTGGGATTATGAAACACCTGTTATATTACTTCTACTCTCATGGATAATGACATTTCTTTTAGGGTCTCATCTCGTAAATCCTGTATCTGACTGTACCTATTTTTTCCTAATAGTCGAGCTGATTTCAGTAAGGAGCCTGCATTCAGTTGGATGAGCAAACTCACTGGTGAAGTAAAGATGGCCATCAAACAATCAAAGATTCTATTTTTCAATGGTTATGTCTTCGATGAGCTTTTTCCCGGTCTAATCACGACTACACTGGAGTATGCCATAGATGTTGGAACAGCAATATTTTTTGATCCTGGTCCACGAGGAAAGTATCTTATCCATGGTACGCCCGAACAGCAAAAGGCAATTACACTGTTATTGAAGATGTGCGATGTCCTTCTTTTAACTGCAGATGAGGTTTGATCCCCAACCTTTCAGGCTTAACTCATTGAACCTGTATTCTATTCAATTCTTTAATGACACTTGTCTTATTTGGAGATCCTTAAATATTTGAGATTTCTACAAAAATGGAGGAAAGAATCTTAAATCACCTTTAGTTCTTAAGGCTGGTAATATACTGTATTTATATTTTCAGTGTGGGACTTTGTACTTTTATCTTCGCTTTTTTTTTAGGCTATTCATTTTTTGTCTGTATCCTTCAGAACATCTCAAAATACTTATACTCCCGGTACATATGAGTGTTTAGGTATCCCTTTTATCCAACACACATCTTACGTAGCCTAGACCCTTGTCATGAAATTTTGTTTCTTTTTCTTTTCTGAGTCACGGTTTGAGAGTTTTTAATATGGTTTTGTTTCGATGGGCTAGGAAAAAAATTCTAGAAATTAGAGTGTGTGAATCCTTTTCAAAGAAATATCTCATGTGTGGTGCGCTTGTGCGGATTTATGGTTTCTATACGGGGAAGTGGGTGGGTCGGCTCATGGGCGTGTGGACTTCAGACACATGCATGTGTGTGGTGGGATGTGCAGGTTCCATGCATGCATGCAGGGGTTTGCATGTGCATGTGTGCCGGTTTTCTTGTTCCTTTTATGTCCTTTTCTATTTTATGCTTGACTAACCTACTAACTCATGGTTGCGACAACTGTGCTATTGGCTGTTTTCCTTGTCTTCATTAATTGTCTAAAATGCATAGTTGCCAATTTTGTCTCATTTTGGCTAAAATTCCTTCAACAAATCACCTTCTCTCTCTAATATTTTGGCTGGAATTGTGGCCTATGCAGGGGCAGACCCATGTTTAGGGATTTGGGGCTGAAGTCCCCTCCCAAATTTAAGAAAGCCCTTTGGGCAATAAAGTGGTTCTGGCCCAGCCCCCACTTAAAGAGTGGGTCAAGCCTCCTCCCAATTTAAAGAAAGCCCATAAGGGCAATAAGGGGCGTCTGGACCAACCCCCACTTAAAAAGCCCGTCAAGTCCCCTCCCCTTCCCCAAATCAGTTTTACTTGGTCTCTCTCTCTCCATCTTTCAAAACGTCCTCAAATTGGTCTCCGTCACCAACATCAGCATGTATGCACAATTTCTCCTCTTTTATGTGACCCTTTGCTACCTCAATGGATGTCTTTTGCTGAATCTCATTAGAGAAAAGATGCTCACAATCGAAACCCATGTGAAATGGGAAGTAGGACCAAAAAGTGGATAGACTGCTCATATGGGCTGGTTGCAATGGCCAAGCGTGTGGGATTGCATGCAATGGACGATTACAGTCGTTGCACAATCAACCACTGCCCAATTTCTAATTCTATTGAAGTTGTGATTGGAGACCCTTTTTTCCTCCTGTGTCATGCTAATAACTAATTGTCAATTTTATGACCTTTGCTTATTGAATGCATTAAATGTCATTTTTAACCTCAATGGGATTAGTAAAAGCATGTTCATTATAGTAGTTTTGTTTCTATTCTGCTCAACAAATGCTTTTAATGTTGATTCAGGTTTTCTATTGAGTTAGATGGGTGTTTATTCATGGTAATAGAAAATTAATTCAAGAACCATGTAGTGCTTCTCACGTTCAAAGGTGTTTAAACATGATAGAAATTAAGGATTTGATGTGCTAATCATGCTTTAGGTTTGTGGGTTTTGTAGGTTAATATTTGACATTTTTAATTGACCATCGTCAGCCCCCCTCAAACAAAAATCCTGGGTCCGCCACTGGGCCTATGGCAGCCGGAATCTGGTGGAATAGACCTATCGAGGCCAGAACACATTGGGTCTGTTCCTTTGTGTGTGTGCGTGTTTTTTTTTTCCAAATGCTCTCTTCCAGAAATTAGGGTATAAGGTCATTTCCCCCCCGGCCCCCCCACCCAATTCTACTAATTTTTAATCTCTGTGGTATCTTTTCTGAAATGGAACATTTGAATTGCTGGAATGCCAAAACGTTCCATTCCACAGCCAAAACAGAACATCGACCAGAACGAAATTGATGACTTCTCTAAAAAGCTGGAAATGATGTCAAGAAATATGATACATTTATGGCTTAATGAAGGACTTTTCTAAAAATCTGGAAACTATGTCAAGAAATATGATCCATTTATGGCTTAATGAAGTCTATCCCAGTTTTGTTTGTAAAGATTCTAATTAGCTTTGTAAAGAGAATGTTAAAATTTGACACAGTGCATGCATGTGTAAATGCATGCATCAGTTGGTAGGGACATTCATGGAATGACCAGGACTGTGGGTCCCACCTGTGACCTCATATGACCAATCCAAATCCCTCACACTCACACGGCCTGTTGAATTAGCCCTCGCCCAATATTGATACTAATCTATGTTCTGTAAACCGTGACAAGTGAAGATGGAGATGCAGCATTAAAGATGATGGCAGGATATGAGGGCTAAGCAAGGAGGTGGATGGATGAGTATTATCTAGGATCTTCTGGGGCAACATCGGGACTTTAGTGGTAGTGGGACAACATGCTGTAGAAGCAGAGGCGATTACCCAGGCAGAGGCGGGTTCTGCAGGGTCTGATAGTCGGATAGTGGGTGTGAGCTGGTTTGTGGATCAAGATGCAGTCTAATGATGGAGATCTGAAAGGGGACAAAACATTCTAGGGAAGAACACTCCTAATATCGTTTTGCATAGAGCAGGGGAGCTGCTAGTGCAGTCGGAGGTGAATAATGAATTGCAGTTTGGATATGATTTGAGATCTCAGTTCAAAGAGAGGAGAGGCAGCCAGATAGGACTGATGAAGGTTTTAGAGATTTAGAGACTGTTTATAGGCTAGCATGAGACAAAGGAAGATTCAGATGAAAGGCAGCAATTTGCACAGGGCAAGATCTGATCGACCATAACAATTCAGATGGAGCATTTCTGCAACTGCAGATCTATAGGTGGATATGCACTACAGTAGAACCAACTCGGATGGAGAGATTGAGAGATTCTGATAGGCATGAAGAGGAGGGAAGGAGCAAGAGCGGGTGTGGGTGATGGGTGTTGATCAGTTTGCACTTCGCAGCCAATGTGCTTTTGCATGGCTCCGTTATCATGTAAGTTTCAGAGGAAATCCATAAATCTGATTTTGTTAACATTAGGGGAGATCGTACATCCTTAACCAAGATCATCAAGATTAGCAAAGGGATCTATTTGTCGAGATCTCATCTTATGTGATAACTGTATTCTCATCCGACATCAACTTCCGAAATTGATGCTCATCCTAACATCAGTTATCAATTGTTTAAATGAGTGCAAGATGGACTGGACCCCCTTCATCAACTTTTAAAGTGGAATATGGAACTCTATCCACAACCCTTGCCCCTCCTGTGTTTGAGGAGCATTAACAATTGAAAGGCAGATATGTTGATGAATTTCTTCACTCGGATGGGGTGTGATTGTGAAGCTATCAAGACATTTGGAGCATGGATTAATAGTGGAAGGGGATCCCAAAATTCCATCTCATGGGCGAAAAATGCTGCAAAGGCACCATGGACGTTGTTACTCGTTACATGAGAGGGTGAGAAGTTAAATTGTTCTCTTACAGGGAGCTTTCTATTTTCATTTACCCTGGGTACTGGGTAGTTAACAGTTTCTCTCTTATGAACAAGTGAGACATTTTTCATGGCCTATTTCAAGTCTGAATGGGGTGTGAAACTATCAAGTCCTTTAAAATGAGGGTTAATAGTAGAAGGGATTCCAAAAATACCATCTCATGGACAGGTGTAGTAGAGTAATGCATCTGGGTACTTGAGAGTACCAACAAGAGGCCCATTGGCCCATTTCCACACATGGGCCTAATTTTGTTTCACATTATTCAACTTTTATTTACTTAAGAGTGTATAGTCTGTTTAGTTGCTTGTTATTTTGTGATTTCCCCACCCATTAGGTCCAATGTGGCATAAATGATGACTAAGTAGAACCCAAGTTGTTACAAGTCATGATCCTACTATATAGGCCCTGGGTCAAAGTGTGAGAAGAGGCCAAGACCAGAAGTACTTTAGGAGTTCTAATAATGTCTTTATTTGACTACTAGCTGTAAAAGAATTGAATCTCTCTCTTGGGTGGTTTCTTCTTTATCCTTGGATGGTTGGAAGTCATCCTCCCTTAAAGGTGTGAAGTTAGGGGGTATACTGAGGCAGAGGAAGATTAAGTATAATTTTGAGGGATCCTTTTGCGTTACAAAGGCACTTTGGAGGTTGAAAAATGAAATAACGAGAGATTAAATCTTTCCACTTTACAAATAGCATTTGCTCTTTTCTTGAGATGGTAAAATGTTGATGTACCCTAGGTAGTGAGTAGTGTATCCAACGGATTGGTAGAAGCTCAATGTTTGTTGGTCTTGTAATGCTGGAAATCTTTTTTTTTTTAATCACCATCCATCTCTAGAAGAAAAGCACATCGTAGATGCAGGACACTAGAAACATCATCATCACCACCAAAGCCTTGCCCCAACTATGTTGGGATCGGCTACATGAATTTTGTTTCTCCATTCTAATCTATTCTTAGCCAAAATCCTCCAATAGATTTCACTTCTTCAAATCTATCCTTACTACTTACATCCATGTTCTCATCAGCCTACCTCATTTCCTTGGTAGGCCATCAACCTGCATGGAAAAACCTTTCCTCAATAGCACCGTTGCTTCCTGTGTTGGACATGTCCAAACCATCTCAAATGAGTCTCTCTTAATTTATCACCTATTGATGCTTCCCCTAAATGCTCCTAAATGCGCTCATTTCTAATTCCATCTTTCCTAGTTTTACAACAAATCCATCACAATATTTTCATCTTTGCTCCATTGATTTTGTGCATGTGTTGCTTTTCTTGATTGGTCAACATTCTACTCCATAGATCATAAAGCAATCTAGAAGCAAGCCTCCACTTCAACCATCTCGCTCTATACTATGTTTGACGTCTTCCTCAATCTCTCTATCTTTACTAATTTTTTTGCCAAGATATCAGGGTGAATCTCTATGGTACCTCAGGATGCCGGAACCATTCATTTTATATTATAGTCAGTTCGCATCATTGACTAGCATAGCATATGTAAAATTAAATCCTACAAAAGAAATGTATCAATGGTTCTGTCAATATCAGTTTCTAATAGGTCATTATCTGTATCTGATTCTTCTCGACTTACATTGCTGTTATTTTTTTTATTGTTCTAGATTACTTTTGTTCTAATGCAACATGATGATTCAATTGGCATGTTAGGCGGAGGCATTAACTGGCAAGACAAACCCAATTCTGGCAGGACAAGACTTGATCAGGAACGGGATGCATGTTAAATGGGTCATAATTAAAATGGGCGCGCATGGTTCCATTTTAATAACAGCATCAACTATCACTTGTGCGCCTGCATTTAAGGTATCATCTTCTGGAAAATCTTAAACTTTTGTGACAATGGGAGAACAGTTTTACTGATGGAGCTTGGGAAATCTCACTTTTCTGGGTAGTGGCTACAGAGCTTGAGAATTCCTATTTAATTCTTTGGAAATTTGACATAAGTGCAGAAGCTTGATAATGTATAAAGAGGACTACTCTTGGACACATGGCGTGATGGTCCTTGTCTTGACTTGTCATTCAGTGGACCCACTTGGGGGGACCACTGGTCATGAAGTGTATTGGTTTGGTGGTGCAACCTGTTAATTGATAGATCATTTCACATTCAATGCTGACTATTGTCAACTTTCTTTTTCTGCCTATTGTCAACTTTCTTTTTCTGCCATCCATTTGAGGGTCATTGATCATATGGCTTATATTGTCAGATAGTGGAAAAAGGTTTCGTTTGATTTGAACATGAGATGCACCCCATGTGCTCCAGGTGTGGATCCATCTCACCTGTGCAATCAGTTAGTATATTGATTGCACTCATTGGGCCTTTATCATGTTGATTTCCCCTTCAGATTGGGGAAAAGGTCAAGAACCCTCAGAACTGCGTCCCTCAAGAAATATGGCCTTCCACTAGCAAGGAGCTCTGCTCCTGCCTGAAAAGTGAGATGCACCCTGCTTCAGCAACCAATGGGAGGATGTACTCCATCACTACAATTGGGAATGACTGCTGTTGGTCCTTTTGATTTTTTTTATATTATTATTATTATTATTTTGGAAAGATGAGTGTGTATATTTTCAAACAGAAAGTACAATGAACAGAAGAATTAGGGCCAGCTCCTCTCCACTTGCACTTCCAAAACGAGAACAACCAGAAAAGAGCTATCCCAAGGTGACTGACAAGTCAGGCCCTAACACCAAAAAACCCACAAGCCAGGCCAGCTAAAGAAGCCCACAAACCGGGCTAATGGGTGTGGAGACTCAAAACTCATGTACCCACATGCACTTCATGATGTCTTTAACCGAGCAACAGCCATGGCCTGTTGTCCTCTGGATTTAAGTACCTATCGGCCTCTTTTTTTCTCCACTTAATATGTATGTTTTTCTGAGACCTCTGATACTGACCAAGTTGAGGCATGTTTCTCCCTTTCAAAATCTCCTTTAATGCAACAAAGATTAGATTGCTTACTTTCACGCAGAATCTTTAATTTCTACTTTGCATTCTCTTGTCAGGTCAATGTAGTTGACACTGTAGGGTGTGGGGATAGTTGTACTGCTGCTGTCGTAGTCAGCTTTCTACATGGTATTTCTCCCGTTGGTACATTAGCACTCACTAATGCAGTTGGTGCCGCAACCGCCATGGGCTGTGGAGCTGGTCGAAATGTTGCCACCTCGAGCAAAGTTTTAGAGCTATTGAGGGTTTCAAACCTGAATGAGGATGATGAACTGTGGAATGAGTTGATTGAAAATGTAGATGCAACAGAAATCTCACTGCTTTCAAAAACAGTCATAAATGGATGCTGTGATCGGCTTACCCGGGTGCCTATGCAGATAGTGGTCTCTGAGCTTCTTCCTAAGCTTGAGACTTTACTGAAGAGAAGGGCAGTGCCATCTTAAATGAGAATAACGAAAGGTTAATGGAAGGAAGTTGGAGAGTGATTCTCGCATTGCCTGGAGTGACTTGCATAGGGATGGCTCCCAGGTGGCTTGAAGATTGATCTCTGTGAAACTGCGACCGTATTCAGAAGTGGGCTGTTTCAATGGGTATTACAAAGATGGAGCCATGACAGTAAAGTTATGACTCAAGGAATAGATACCAAAAGTTAAAGGTAAAGTTCAGATTCAAGCAAAGATGCCTAAGTTAAAAATTCCTCAATTTGTGATGGACAAATTTGGTAATTTTTGTGACGTTTGCAGCAATTATTTTCTGTGGCAGTGTTTTTGCTCTGCATTGCTAGGGATTCTTGTAAAAAGGCATTCAACAATCACGTGAAGTTGGCATACAACAATCACGTGAAGTTGGCATACTGGGTTTATTTGGGCACCTTATTTCAGGATCCACTTGGTTTATCTGATTTTGTGAATGAAAGAGTTGTATACTGTTCAGAATAGTACTTTGTTGGTTTGAATGAAACCTGCTGCATTGGCACTGTGGGTGGTATTTCCTTAATAGGAATCCAGTTGGGGTGGCAATGGCCTTGGGCTTGGCTTGGCCTGAGAATAGCAGACTTAGGGATAGGCATCAGGCTGATGGGCCAGATCTGGGCCTCTAAATAGGACCGAATGAGTAAATGAGCCAACTAGGGTATGAGATTTAAGGCCTGTTAGCTATATGCAGTAGGATAGGAAGTTCAATTTAAAAATTCTTTTCACTTGTCATCAAATGTCGGCATGAATGTTCAATTATAGTAAATTTTACAGAGGAGCTGTAAGTGGAGTGATGAATTCGTAATGAGCAAACTTGAGACTGGGCTTGATCTTAATATTAATGGATTAACAGGCCAGCATGGTTCATTTTTATTAAATTTTGGCATGCTTGGGTCAGGATTTAAAAGCTTGCCAACTTCTTGCCGGGCTCATATGAACTCAGCCTTTTTTTTTTTCTTTTTTAATTGGTAATGTCGTTAGCCCACAACCTTAAAATTGCAATAGTATGAACTTCAGCCCTTTCTAGTCCTCCACAATGACATTTATTGCGGAAAGTTCAAACAATTATACAGGTAATAGGGTGGATAATGGTCATGTCATGGTTCTATTGGAAGTGAGGGTAAATTCACAATGGCATATACAGAGAGGCATCATGATTTCTATGAGGATATAGAATTTAGGAAAAATTACACTTTACCATCTTAAACTATTACCCCTTTTTCACTTTACCCCCTAAACTTTAAAAAGTATCAATTGACCCCCTAAACTAATTTAATTGCACGTCCGTTACCCCCTAAGGCCAAAATCGAGTTAAAATAGGCGGCATAGAACAATACGTGACACGCAATTGGATTAGTTTAGGGGTCAATGGATACTTTTTAAAGTTTAGGGGGTAAAGTGTGTGTTATGTGTTGCTCTATTCCGTCTATTTTAACTCGATTTAGGCCCCAGGGGGTAATGGCCGTGTAATTGGATTGTTTAGGGGGTCAATTGATACTTTTTAAAGTTTAGGGGATAAAGTGAAAAAGGGTGATAGTTGAGTGTGGTAACGTGTAATTTGCCCTAGAATTTAAATAGTGGTACCTCTTCATTCAGGCTAGATTTAGAAATGGGGTGAATGAACAATGAAAGCAAAACATTAGGTGGTGGTTTGTTCTAACAAGCGAGAGAGTGGGCTTCTCTTCCCCCTCTCCTGGCTTCCTTCCCACTTTGTGGATACTTGTGTGGACTCTTTTTGGTCTCAGCTCTTAAGCTAGGGTATCTAAATAATAATAATAATATACAAAACAAGAGAGGGTGAGGAATAATAATGGAAATCAATTTCTCCGATTTTTTTCTCAATACAAAGATTTCTTGCACGCGACAATCATTCAGAGGACAACAAAGATTAAGATGCCAACTGTGTAGGAGTCGCAGAAGAGAAAACCGTGTTCTTTCTTCTATAGCACCAAAGTACGACCTGGGATGGTATGAAATCTAAATCCCCTCTAGTGAGAAAAAAAAAAAAAAAAAAAACACCGGCATAAAAAAGAGGCTTTTCCCATCGAATCGTGGCTGCACCAAACGGGAACAAAAACAGCGCAGGAATCCCACTATTTCCATTGCAAAAAAAAGGCATTGCACAAACGCCTCCTAAAGTCCCACCAGTTAGCCCATGAAGATTTAGTGAGGCAGAATTGAGATGGTTCCATAAAAATTAAAAGCATCTGAAACTCTCTCAACTTGCACCCGCTGTTGGTCAACTCAAACCCAATTCACATTTAACTCATTTATCATTCATTAATCCTAATCATCGAGTTATCCACGTGTGAGCAAAGGCATTATGGGCATCCATTGTTCATAGACTAAACAGTTATTAGTAAAATTTAATACAAGACAGGAAAACTTTGTCAGTCAAAAGGGAATGGTGACTAATTTTAACATTGATCACTCTAGATTTCACTAGGCAATCTATTTTGGGAGTCACACGTGCAAGAAACTTAACAAAGAAAGAGCTAAACAAAGCTAAAAATAAGAATGGCAAATCATAATAACAAGATGTAGAGGGGGTGATTCCGTAAATAGAACAAATTAGTATAAGAAGAAGAGAAAGAAGGAGTCTTATATCATGACGTAAATGCCCTCTTTTTCTATCTTTAACCATTCGCCGTGTGTTGTGTAACTTGTGTTCTTTCTCTCTCTCTCATGTCTCAAGTCTGAAGTGAAGAGAGAAGAACAAGCAGAAGGAAGTCTTTTGTGCCCTTTTGCCCTGCAATTTCTCTCTTTCTCCTTCGTTGCCCCTCCCATCTTGTTTGTTTTACGAAAAGCCCCCTCTTTTTCCAATTCTTCTCTCTGTCTTTGTCTTTCAAAAACCCTTGCTTTAAAACCTTCCCTCCATCTCCAAACCCTAATCCGAATTTCCCTCCATCTATTCAAAGATCCGTTCTTGACTGTCAGATTTGGGATATAGGGGTTTTGGAGATTATCTATTATTGATTGTGATTTCGTCTTCTGGGGGTTTTACACTAGAGGTGTTTTCTTTTTCTTCATGAGTTTGGATTTGAGATATAGCACTCTTGTTGTTGTTCTTACTTTTTTTTTTTTTTTTTGTCAGGGTTTTGTAGTGTTTGGAGTTGAAAATTTGGTGTTTTGGGATGATTCTGTTTCTGGGTTTTGGTTTTACTTATGGTGGGTGGTTTTGTTGTTCGCAGGAGTGATTGGGAATCCATGTTTCAGAGGGGAATTCGGAGGGGTTGTGGGTTTATCGTCACCGCAGATGAACGAATTCGAGAAGGAAAAGCTGTGAATTCGACGGATCTTTCAGGTAGTGTTTTTCTCCCGCCATCTTCTTCTTGGTATTGCAGAACATTGAAAAAGAGTAAAAAGATCAAATCTTTTTTCACACAAGCTCTAAAATTCTCTCTCTCCTCTGCTTCTTTTTGCAATATAGGATTGGTTGGATACCGGTAGAGGGTGTGGGGGCGACTATTATCAGCTTGAAAATTGAGAATTTGCTGTTTGTGTGTGTATACGTGTTGTAGCTGATTCCTGTACTTGATTGACTATCTATTATCATGGCTAATCATGATCTGATTCTCGGAAATAAACACGATTTAGCACTTGGGCAGAATCAGGGCATGGGGCAGAACCATCGGTTGGGTCTTGGCCACGGTCACGAACTTGGTATGGGACACGCTCATGAACTTGCTCGAGCACACCACGACCATGGCCACCATGATCATCACAGTGATGATCTGGGGCTGGGTCAGAACCATGAAGTCGTTCATGAACATGATTTTGATGCACATACCCAGCTAGACATGGCTGAAAGCCATGAATTGGCGGTTTCAGATAGCCATGGGCTAGCCCACGATCCCAACCTTGATATCACTGTCGACCAGAGCCAGGAACTGGATGTCCAGGCAGAACAGGATATGACTATCGCAGAGCCCGAGTATGTAGTCACCCCTGTTCTTCATGCCCGATCTCTTGCTGTCCAGCCCATCCATGAGTTGACTGTGGGGCAAGAATTTCCAGATGTTAAGAGCTGTCGAAGGGCATTGCGAGATGCAGCCATTTCCCTTCGCTTCGAAATGCAGACGGTGAAGTCAGACAAGACACGCTTCACTGCCAAATGTGCCAACAAGGACTGTAAATGGCGCATACATGCTGCGAAGCTCCCAGGGGTCCCAAACTTCACAATTAGGACCATTCATGAGGCCCATACTTGTGGGGGAATCACCCATCTTGGTCATCAGCAAGCTTCTGTCCAATGGGTTGCGAATTCTGTGGAGGAACGGCTTCGTGAGAACCCTCAGTACAAACCAAAGGAGATTTTGGAAGAGATTCACCGTGTTCATGGGATCACCTTGTCGTATAAGCAGGCCTGGCGGGGGAAAGAGAGAATCATGGCTGCCTTTCGTGGGTCGTTTGAAGAAGGGTATCGCCTTCTTCCGCAGTACTGTGACCAAGTCAAACGGACAAACCCAGGAAGTATTGCCTCTGTTTATGGCAATCCAATGGATAGTTGCTTCCAGCGGCTGTTTGTTTCCTTCTATGCATCAATATATGGTTTTGTAAATGCATGCCGGCCACTTCTTGGACTCGACAGAACTCTTCTGAAAAGCAAGTATCTTGGGACCTTGCTTTTTGCTACGGGTTTTGATGGTGATGGAGCTCTGTTCCCTTTGGCATTTGGGGTGGTTGATGAAGAAAGCGATGAAAATTGGATGTGGTTTTTATCTGAACTGCACAACCTTCTTGAGCTTAATACAGAGAACATGCCAAGGCTCACAATATTGTCTGATAGGCAGAAAGGCATTATAGATGGAGTGGAAGCAAACTTTCCAACTGCATTTCATGGGTTCTGCATGCGTCACCTTAGTGATAGCTTCCGCAAAGAGTTCAATAATGTGATGCTTGTTAACCTCCTCTGGGAAGCTGCTCATTCGCTCACAGTTATTGAATTTGAAGCCAAGATTCTTGAAATCGAAGAAATTTCACAAGATGCTGCTTATTGGATTCGGCGCATACCACCTCGTCTCTGGGCTACGGCTTATTTTGAGGGCCAACGGTTTGGGCATCTGACAGCAAACATAGTTGAGTCATTGAATGCTTGGATACTTGAAGCTTCTGGACTTCCTATAATTCAGATGATGGAGAATATCCGCCGCCAGTTAATGACTTGGTTCAATGAACGGCGTGAGGCCAGTATGCAATGGACAACAATACTTGTGCCATCTGCTGAAAGACGGGTGTTGGATGCCCTTGAACGAGCGCGCACCTATCAAGTGCTTCGTGCAAATGAAGCAGAATTTGAAGTTATATCTCATGAAGGAACAAACATTGTGGATATCCGCAATCGCTGCTGTTTATGTCGTGGTTGGCAGCTTTATGGGTTGCCATGTGCACATGCTGTTGCAGCACTCCTTTCATGTCGGCAGAACGTCCATCGATTCACTGAGAGTTGTTTCACTGTTGCAACTTATCGGAAGACTTATTCACAAACGATACATCCGGTCCCAGACAGAAGCCTTTGGAAGGAGTTGTCTGAAGGAACACAAAATGGGGGCAATAAAATCGAAATTGTTATAAATCCACCCAAGTCCCTTCGACCACCGGGACGGCCAAGAAAGAAGCGTGTTCGTGCAGAGGACCGTGGCCGAATAAAGCGAGTTGTGCATTGCAGCCGTTGCAATCAGACGGGGCATTTTAGAACAACTTGTGCAGCTCCAATTTAGGTCTTTTCTCTTCACAGTTCTCCCTTAGATGATTGGGTTAACTTTCTTGTGCAAAACTGGTTTTATCTAATGTAGCAGACCGTGTATAATTTCATGCATGTCTAGGCGATTCTTCATTCCCTGTAATTTGAGGTTATGTTCAGGTTTGTATCATCTTCTTTCTTAAATGACAAGATTCCATGTCAATAATGCCAAGATCACGTTCTCTTTGCAGTTCTTCATTGTTTTGACTTTTGAATTCCAGAATGTGGTGAATGTATTTTAACCGTAATGGTTTTTATTTGTCTTGTTTTGATTTTTTTCCTATTTAAATTTGGTGGTTTTGTGGGAATGAGTTTGCAGTTGCTTCATGACTTGGCTTTCTATATTTTTGCACAATCTTATTTCATTGTTTGCATTTGTGAACTAAACTGAATGTAATGGTTCCCAGTAGATTAAGAAATTTCATTGTGCGCAAAGGATCTCTCTCTCTCTCTCTCTCTCTCTCTGGATCATGATATCATTGGTCTAGGAGTAGTACTTCTAACTTGAGGCCCAAGAATTGATCGTGATAGATACTATGAAGATCCTGATGGATACTGTGAAGATTGAGGTGTCCGATACCGTGAAGACTGAGGTGCCCTGCTAGTTAGTTACCAGTGGTTTGGCAATTGCAAAGACTTTAGTATGCAACTGAATTAGCCTTGTTTTCATCTTACCTCATGGTTCTTGCAGTTGCCCGGAGTGGTATTTCACCTTTATGAAGGAGTTTTGCCATTTGTACTTTTTCTTGAGATGTGTCTCTGCTTATTTGGATTTCTTAGGAAATTTTAGGGCTTGTTTGTGTAACAGTGAGATCCTGCTCTCCGGAAATCCTTTTCCAAGTGGGAGGAGAAAATCATTCTAAGCATGCATGCAAAATCTCATAGGGGAGTTCTAATCATTCTAAGCATGCATGCAATATCTCAAAGGGGAGTTCTATTGGCACTGCAAGAATCTCTCTTCCCACCGCCAAAAAAAAAAAAAAAAGAGTTTTTCTAAACCCCCCTCCTTCCCCCCCCCATCTTGGCCCCCCGGCCTCCGGTAGGGAGGGAGTCCCGGTCAGCAACCAGTGGCGGAAGCCTCGGCCGGCTGGCCGGTCTCCCTCCCCCCTCTTCCTCTTTCTTCTTACCTCCCCTTCTAGCAGCCCGAACTCCCTCCCCACCGGCGACTGGGAGGGGGAGGGGGGCGAGGGAGAGAGAAGAAGAGTAGGAGAGGGAAGGAGAGGGAAGGAGAGAGAAAGAAAATAGAAGGGGAGGGAGGAAGAAAGAGGGATGGAGGGGGAGGGAGACCGGCCAGCTGGCTGGGGCTCCCTCCTTGCTGGAGATTGCGGGCGGGAGGAAGGAGGAGGGAAGGGGGAGGGGTAGTTTAAGAAAAACATACATCTTTTGTCTTCTAGTGTGGTGGGGAGAGCAATACTTGTAATGCCAATAAAACTCCCCTATCTCAAATGGATCATCGAACTTTACCTTGTGCCATGCAGAAAAGGCTGCATCAAGAACAGCCCCTTACCCTAGTGGGATGCCTAGGGTTCAAACCCAGACAATCACCTTTCCTCGTCCACCCAAGGGCTATTCTGCCTTATCTAGAGGTCTACTTTCCTCACTAGAGAGCTCCATCTCCTCACTCGAGGTCTACTTCCCTCACCATACGGCTGGGACCTAAAAAAAAAAAAAAAGCTGCATCAAATGGATTGGACGCTGATCTATGCCGGATGAGGAGTGCTTTCCATGTTATTTGTGAAATCCTCCATTTATTACCTAACATTGTGCTTGGTAACAAAGCCCGATGAATGTGGTGGGTTAGAAGTAGACCAGAAGTGAGTGTGTCCAGGCGAAACGAACGTGGAAAGACCGCGATGTGAATTTATAAAATTTTCCCATTCGTTTCTCCAGCAATTGACAAAGCAGCAGTTACAATTGAGAATTGGAACAAAATGTCGGGAGTCGGGCTTGTTGCCACTGATGTGTATACATTAGCCTAATACGCCCAGGCCCTCTTTTGGATCTGGAACTCCTTGCTCTGCTATTATTGTTATGTGACAATGCCTCAAATCAGCAACTTGATGATGCTTGTCGTTTTAACACCAACCGTTTCTACCCAAAAACAAGAAACCTACCAACTGTAGTGTAGGATGGGCTCTAATAAACACTTTTTTTTTTTTTTAAGTTTTTCTTTACTGAACCGGTAATTTTGGTCAATACGAAAATCTTGAGCTGGTGTAAATCAGGTTTTAAAGTTCATGACCCCTCGTTTTTGTGCAAACTTAATTTACAGGCTTAAATACATTCTATTTTTTTAGCGATTCTGTGGCCCACG
Organism: Litsea cubeba; assembly: GCA_012931725.1. NCBI lineage: Eukaryota > Viridiplantae > Streptophyta > Magnoliopsida > Laurales > Lauraceae > Litsea > Litsea cubeba. Next base: position 68,061,735 of record CM022951.1, read on the forward strand.
CCCATATGACTAAACAGATTTGAGCCAAAAAAAAAAACAATAACTGTACAGCGTCATAAGAATAACGTGTTTAATAAAATATCAACCTATACTTATAGATTGGTCAATTTTGCAAAAACATGCTCATTTTATATAGGGGGAATAAACCCCCCACAATTTGCTGAAAGCAGTCGTGAACTCATTATGAAGGACTCCACATGAAAATAGCAAGAGCATTTCTACAGATGCCGAACATTTACTCTCTTTTTTTATAATTCAGGGTATCTCCCAGCCAGCCCAGCCCAAGAGCCTTTGGCCCTGAGCCAGAGAGACACTCAATTCTGGACAACCGAGAACTAATCCGTAGGGGCACATGCGAACTCTCTTATCCACATGCACCAGGTAAAACTAAGGGAGGTGGCCAACGGAGGTAGGTGTCAAATATAAGACCTCGCTTCTTGAGGCGCAGAGTCCTTGACCAGCTGAGCTACAACTAGTTGGTTGCCAAACATTTACTTTCCTGCGTATCAATAATGTTAAGGGACTACAATTAAAGTTCTTTAACCTTGCTCTTTATGTATGAATGGAAGAGGGGAATGTGAATTATCTAGAGCTTAATTGTGGAGGTGATTTATTTAACTTGGACAAAGATTTTAATATGGAGCACATTGATGCAGCCTATGGGCCATGGTGGTGTAAAAACCCTGGCACGAATCTGTTTTGTAAGGAACAGAAACATCCAGCATTTGGGCTGGCTTTGAAGGAGAGGAACAGGTGAAAAAAGGGCGTCAGTGACAAAACTGCATCACACAATGGATGGCTATTGAGTGGGAGGACGTATGATTTATGGAGTGCACGAGTGGACGTTATTTGAAGTAGAGGAAGGTTTGACCTTGAGCGAGGTGGTAGCTGTAGTAGATTTAGCAGCACCTTTTATGCAGTTCCTAGAACAATCACAAGTCCTTGCAATTGTTAATAGCTTCAAAAATAAATTCTTTCAATTTAAGAGCTAGTAAACCTATAGAACCATCTAATAAGAAATTGATACCAGAAGAATATGATAACCACCAAAGACTTCAGAAAACAAGTCTAGGCACCTGATGACTGATGTGATTTTAAAAGATCATACTGCTACCAAAGAATGCAATTGGTTGAGGATGAACCCACTAACAATGACAGATTTAATTAATAATAAACAATGGATTAAAAAAATGAACACCTCGTGGGGACAATTGTTCAAAATAAATCTTCAACAGAATCAAAGAAATAAGATGAAGGAAATACTTTACAACAGACACACAAGGGAAAACTAACTGATACATGGCAATGTTGAGATTTGAATCACAGTAAGAGTCCACAAAATGGTAATTCCTTTATCCCTCTTCATTGAAATAATCAGGAGAGGAAAAAAAAAGAAAGAAAGAAGCAATGAATCTCTCTCTCTCTCTCTCTCTCTCTCTCTCTCTCTCTATTTTGGCAACAACCACAACCTTGTGCTTGCAAGAAGAAGCACCTTCCAACTATGCTTGCCGTGGGCTCCTGTTAGAGATTCCTGAAAATATCTAAACAATCTCTGATTTCCTGAAAATATGAAGAAATTGAAAAGTGATACAAACATTTCAGAGATTCCGAGGGATCTTGAATCAAATGCATTTGCCAAACTGCAAACATTCGAAGAACTAGTTAAAGGTTTTCTGGTGAGAAAAGAGAACCCAACCTGTTGATTGCAGCCAAGGCCCCCATGGCCAATAAATATACTTGGAGTTTCTTCTGGATAGACTTCGCAAACAACCTACACAGCATCTCTCAAATCAGAATCTTGATTTGATATAGCTTTCACCTCCCTGTCCACGTACACAACAGCAAGAATAAGAAATTCTACAAGGGTTTTTCTTTTCTTTTTTTCTTCTAGCTGGCCTAGAGTGATACTATCAACCTGAGCGCCCAAGGACCGATTGTGATACCGAGGTGCCAACACCACTCAACTATGATGAAGTCTGCTCGGAAATTTTATTTTAATGGTAATGGTTCCTTTATTGAAGAGGAATCAAATACAAATTGCAGGATACTGGAAACCAGTAAACCGCGAATATCTACTTCACGAAGCAATCTAGATGGAGATGATACTAAGGCCTGGAAACTTCATCATCCAGCACATAATGGAATCTTGGATGAGCACAAACCACATTGTATTAAACACCAAGACAACTTTCAACTTACATAAAATGCACAATCTTCTGCACGTGATCCAACCTCGAGTCTACGTAATGCATGTCTGCACTTCTGCTACTTGTTCTTTATACTCCAAACCTGGGAACTGTCCAATATCATGGCCATCAATCGGTTGAAACTCATTGTGCAAACCGTGAGCAAACTCATCAGGCTGTGCTACTCCACTTTGCAGATAATCTGCAATCTGCATTGTAAAGACAAATCAGACTATTAGGGAGAGAAGGCAGGATAATATGCAACATCACCCATCACCCAGGTTATTTTTTCCCTTTAATAACGTGGAGAGTAAAAAAGATACTAGAAGTAAATCAGAAAATTAAAAAATTGGCCGAATCTGAATTGGCTCAGACACGATCCACACTTTGTCAAATGGACTTCATTGGCTCAATCAACTCAACTGAGCCTTGTTGCAACACGGCCAAGTCAACTCGGACTTGGTAGCAATCAAGTCAGACAAGGATACTAAGATGTAAAACCAAGAAGTAACTCAATGTGATTGTGCAAAAAAAATAAAATAATATGTGATACAAAATAGTGCAACGTAAAAATAAATTTAGATGTGCGCTGCGGTTGCCTATTTGAATAACCAAAGGAAGACACTGAAATGTAATCACTTTAACCTAAGCACAAGCAGCATAACTAAATCTCAATTGTAGATACATTTATGCACCCATGAAAAGGACCCTTTATAACAATTTGAAAACATTCATTTGCTTAAGTGACTTCAGGGAAATCTCGTCCCTATGAAAGGCAGTTCGTGCAGAATTTTCCTTAATAAAGAAAATATGTGTCAATTTGCAAATTGGAAAACTCTAAATACACATACCAAAGTATTTATTTTCTCAATTTGCAGATTTCTAATTACTAAATTCATACCAGAACAAACTCCAATAGAGGTGCTCTGGCAGGATGGCTGTTATCAGCTACTTACTGCAGTTACTTATTTTGTTTTTCCTAGTCACTATAACTATTTTAATGACACCACCCAAGAAAAATCCAAATCAAATAACTTCCCAACAATAATTATTGTGGTTAATCAGCCAGTAACCTCTAATTTCAAGCACCCAAGCTTATATCATATTTTTCAAAAAAGAAATCTGATTTCCAAAATCAACTTGCACTAAACACACTTCACCAGAGGAATTCTCAATTTTCAATATATTAAAGAAATCATAAGAGTGCCAGTCACACTAGGCTCCCTGTTTCAATTGGACTATTTTTATTATTTTTCACAATCAAAATTTTGGCAGTTGGTCCATTCTGAAAGGGTGCTGATCTTCAATTTCAGTCCCCAAGTTGTTTTAACAAAAAAGTGCTTCTGTTGAAGATGACTATATGAGCATTTCCCAAAAGTATGCTCCCGCCCAACCCCTTCCCACCAGAACCCCCCAAATGCAGTGCGCTTAAAGAGTCAACAAATATTAAGAGTCCAAGGCATATTCCGCAACAATGGACACTTACATGATCGGCTAGAGCCATGCCGCTTAAGGCTGAAGCCTCCAAACTTGACCCAAGCAGCCAATCGCCACAAATTCCAGCACGTCCGAGAGGATCAAAGATGCAGGGGACACCCGGAGTATTAGTTGGAAGAGCTGCACCCCTGCATGCTCCAAGGCATGGGAAACAATAAATCCTTAAGCATCCACATTCCATAACCAAGATGTAATTAACAACAATAGTGAAGAGGAGTGTGAATTGCACACCATAACTGGACTCGTGAATAAAAGGGTCGCTGGAGTGATCCTGGCGATAATCCGAGAGCCATCTCAACACCCTCAAGCATGCCTGCCTTCACTTTCTCCGCTCTGATATTTGGGATATATTCCTGATGAAAGACCAGCATTAGTCTAATTTTACAGGAAAAACCATACTCACTGCAACCAGATCCTGTGTCGTGGATATTTCTATAGGGACAAAGTACATATTATTAAATGGAATGACAGTTTGATGCAGTGCAGACCAAGGCCTATGCCAAGCAATCCCTTATTAGCTGTGTTAGAGTTGAGTTGATTTCTAAGCCGTATCTCATTTTTTATAGCAGCAGCCATCTCTTACATCAACACATGATTTATCAGTGTGTTGATACTATTATTAATGATTATGTGATAATTTTCACAATTATATATGCTGTTTGAAAAGTGAGGAGTTGCATCTATATCCAGATTTGGGCATGAGTAGGCATCTCCGGATCTAGGCATGATTCGCCTGATAACTCAAAACCATTCATCTCACAGAAACTCAAGGAAAATGATACTTTTCCATTGATAAAGCATAACAAAAATATCATGAATATATAGAAGCTCATCTAACTGTGACAATGAAATCAGACTACAATTAACCAACCTGTGGAACTTTGTTTCTTTCTGCATAAGCAGCAGTGCTGAAAAAGGTCCAACACTGAGGGCCCTTACTCTGAGAAGGGAAAAGTTTCTTTGTGTTGTTTGCCATCCATGAAACAGAATCTACCCCTTTAACAAAAGCTCCCTCAAAAGGAGTTCCAGACATGCTACTAGGAATTGGTAGTGGATCTTCAAATGCAGCAAGAAGAGCCCATATAGAACTCAACTCCAGCCTCTACAAACAACAAGAAGCTCTTCAAAATCATTGAACATGGTATATGCAGGTAAAACTTAGGTGTTTTATACCTTCATCTGTTTCGCAATCAGTGGTAAACCGGATGAAGCAAGCAAGCGGTTTGCACATTTTCCTAACGAGAACAAGAAGGCAAACCAATCTAGTTACTATCAATTAATATAAATCACAATAACTCCTAGGCACATCATTACACAACTTATACTATCTGATGTATGATGAGCAATGAAAAAATTACAGATCACTAATTTGAGCTTGTGCAAAACAAACAAAGTTAAGAACTGCATACCATTGATGCTTATTGACATTCAGGATACCAACTGAATATTGTACAAACACCACTCTTAGAATAAAATTGACTGGAAAAACTTACATCTTGAATTTCTAACATGGAGCAGAAAGCAACTTGAGACAAAAGATAAACAAAGTACATGAAAAAAAAAGGTAAAATAAAGATGAATATTTGTTCACAATTATTTGCTATAACTAATAAATTCACACAAAAAAACAATTAAAAAATCACAAAAATGGCATAGAAAGGCAACTGAGGATGTAGTTACCATTATGTGAAATAACGATTGCATCGAACTGGCCACGGGGTTTTCCATTCTCACTTAAGTGCCACATTCCATTGAATGGGTCAAGTGCACTTATCCAGCAAGGCCTCACCACATTAACCATTCCAGTCTGCAATAATGAACAAACTTCTATTTAGCAAAAGCAGAACATTATATTAAAATCAGCCATCGCCACGAGTCAAAGATGGATAGTAGACTTAAAAAATAAATAAAAAAATAAAAGGTAATGGGCAAAATATTTGAACACAATTAAGATACAAAAATCTGTTTAGGATCCTCTAAATAAGAAATTTGAGTCAATTGAATCCCTCAATGCAACACAGCAATCAAGATGAATGAGATTAGAAGTGCAACTTGGGTCAGAACAAATCAAACCTACATGGCTCGACCCAAGTACCCAACCAAAAGTGAAAGTTAGGATGTGCTCACTTGGGTTCGGATCAAGATTGGGCCTGAATCTTGAAACCTGCATGGAACTCACATTCAGGCTTTGGGTACAAGATAGACTGATTACCTAATTTTATCCATAATACATAGCATAAAAACTATATCATACATGAAGCAGATACATTTACTAAATTTTATACCCATTGAAAAGCAAACCAAACCAAAAATATTTGTGTACTTGACCAACCTTAGTCAACTTGGCTCAACATGAATTGTAGTCTATTAGGAACTTGCAAACATGGATGAAAATATTGGCCGTAGCGGTGGCCACCGCCACGCTCCGGCCGATTTATTGGCCGTCGCACCGTAGCGGCCGCTACAGGGTGAGAAAAATTCCTACTTTCCAATTTTTTTTAAAATGCATAATAAGACTTATTTATTTTCTTCTTCTCTCCAAATAACATTTCTACACAACTCTTCTACACTTTTATGTTTAAAAGAACACAAAAAAGCACATGATCTCGCCGAATTATAGTTGATACAGAGAGTTCTTCTCAAGGGTTCTTCTCTAAGTACATTCTATTAGACACCCCCTTTGGTAGATGTATTTTTTTCTCTAAGTACTCTTTAAGTCTTGACTTCATGACATAGTTTTTTCTTTTATGAGCCTTTCATTAGTTTCTAAGTTAGCATAACTGAGCATCATGAACACATGTGAAAAAAATGATCATTACTATTATTTTCTACTTATACAGCGATACAGGACCTCATACAATGAGGGGACCACTACGCCCCCTTATCTTAGTTACTTTGGAAAAAAAAAAATACATTTTCTCTCGTTTTCCAATATTCTAGATTTTCTACAATTTATGCCAACTGTAGGTCAACACCTCAGTCTATTGGGTACATGGTAGTGGGACTGTGGGAACATATAATTAGCAAGATGGAATCGATCTTCTAAGATAAATATCCCCTTGTACAAATTAATGGATTTATCATTGGTAAGTGCGTACCTATCTCAATTAAGAGTTAATTTTATGCTACTGATGATCACTGTGATTGAGTCACAAGGATAATAAGATATGGATCTAATTTGGTTGGACAAATTTAATCCAATTGATCAATAGATATTGGTGACTCAAAGTAAATGTATAATAGAAATTTGAGTTAATTAATCTCTCAGGATTAAAAGCCTATTGCTTGGAAATTATGTGAGAAGTCCTTAAATCAAAGACAAATTTGCATTAGGTGCAGCTCATGGTTTTTCAGTACATCCAATATACCAGCACAATGATCCAGAGCCTTACACTTTGATGATTGAGACAAATCACACCATCTCAAAGTAATTATAATGATGCAACATTGTCAGATGAGATTGATGAGATGCCCAATCTCATCACTGGTTGCGAATCAATTCAAGTATAAGATTTGTGATCTATGTCTCCTATATATAGATCTCATCCGCACATATGGATCACATCATATTTTTTTGATGATTTTTCCAAATCGCACCGCTACGCCGCTACGTAGCGTTTTGGCGGCGGGCCTACCGCTATTTTCATCCTTGGTTGCAAATGGTGTTGGATAGTTACAGGTTTCATTAGAACCAGATTCGGGTTTGAGTTTACCTACATAAAATTTGGATTGGGCTTGGGTTGAGTCAATACCCAACCTGACCTGCCAGAGTCACACCCCTAAATGAGATGGTGCAAACAGTCAAACATGTTGAAAGTCATCTCTGGTGCTTGAGTTCAAGTTAGATGAGTTGACAAATAATGTGTGACACAGTCAAGGAAGACAAATCCAGACTATGGTGAATCCAATCGACCCCGATCTTCAATCAAACACTCAATTAAACGTAGATAAGGAAGAAATAGAAGATTCCCTTACCTTGATCACAAAATCAAACATTCATCTTAAATCCATTGGGAAATAACTCAAACCAAGAATAAGGGATAGAAAGTTTCACACAAAGCAATTTATAGAGGAGAAAATATATGACAAACAAGCTTCACATAGATGTTCCATTGCATGCCTCTAATGGTTGCAAAAGAGATGTAATTAGGATGTTCATCTCTTTCAAAATCATAATGAATACTGTACAAAAAAAAAAAGGGGAAATAAACATAAAAGTAGCAAAAGGCATGAACCTGAGACAAAATTGAATCAGCAAGGGGGCGCATCCCGCTCACGCCTATGTATCTTGGTGAAGATGAAGCCATCGGTTTGAAATAACCCCCTGCTTCAAGTTCTCCAATTGGCCCACACCATTCTCCAACCAGACCCCTCTCAATCCATCCATCAACCAGCTTGCCAAACCGAGAATCACTCACTGTGAAGAACTGAGCCGCATGGTCAAAGATCAACGGCTGAGGATCTATTATTCTTGTTCCCATTCTCCCTCCCAGTCCGTGCATACCCTTAAAAAAAATAATTAGCAGTCCAAATAAAGTATTTTAGTTGCCATTCAACTCAAAATCATTTTTACTTTTAACACTAAATATCAAGAATTTAGCATACCCAATCTATCATCCACATGTCAAAATAAAATAGGCTGATGATTTCAAGAATTTAGCATACTCAATATATCTCCTGCCCTCTGACAAGCATGTAAGCAATATGCACACAGTAAACCCACTGCTGGATTAAAACACTATACTCGACACTTTTTTGCATTTATTCTTTGGGCATCCAAAAGCCACTGATTTTACCATCTTCCAATCAAGCTGACTGTTGTAGCACCTCAATCCCCAAATTCATGTATGGACATCCATCCCCTATCTTTTTTGGCGGTGGCCCAGAGCGGGTCCCACAAAGTGACACCATGTAGGGAAATACCTCATTATTCTCTACGGAGAGTGAGTACTATTAAAACTGTATGGACGAGTCCCAACCCCACCAACCTAACTTGAACAGATAGTGATTTGAAGTGGGCCTGACTTGATCCCACCCACTCCTAAAAAAAATCCAAAAATATGGAGATCCAGCCTATATTATTGGGTCGTTTATTCTTCAAAGAGAAATGTCTCAATGGCAATTACACAAACGCATAGATCATTTACCAAAGAAGGCATCTTTCAACCTCACATTCATTACACGTACAACTAATCATCAGATTTCAGTAACACTATCACTCCCTAAGAAAAAAAGGACCAACTAGATGGAATTTTCGAGAGACGGGAGCATCCAACTACTGATAGATACAACATTTTCAGTGGAGCATTGGGCACAAGAAAACTGAAGCCTTTTTTCACCCAACAGAAAATGAAAAACTGAAGAACGGTTTCAATCTACTCTCCGCACAAACAACAAACCCTAAAACTCCATGGAAAAAGGAAGTCATGAGATGGAACGAAGAGGAACGAACCGAGTCGAAGACCGTGGATCGAACGCCCCTTTTCTCGAGTCCGAGCGCGCAGAGCAGACCAGACATGCCTCCACCAATGATAGCAACGTTGGGGTCATCGGAAATGGGAGCGTTGAAGATGAGCTGCTCTTGGGAAAAGCTCTTCTTGATGGCGGACCTTCTAGAAGGTCTTCTCCTATTGTTCTTGGAGCTTTTGGCCTTGCTGCTGCTGGCGGCTTGAATTGCATATCTCCTGTTATTGTTGTGTTTGAGTACTGGTCGGAAGATTGGGGTTAGGGTTTTGGGATTGCAATTGAAGAAGGGGTCTGAGGGTTTTAGGGTTTTGAATGGTGGTGGGAGGAGGAGAGAAGAAGAGAAGCTGAGATTGAGAAAGGCAGCTGCAGCTTGCATGGTGTCTGGGGTTTTGGAGAGAGGGAAAATGTGTCGAAAGGGTTTAGCAGTCTCGGTATCTTTATCCGGTTCTCTTTTATGAATGATGATGAGGTGGGCCCCAAAGATATCCAGACTGTTAATCAGATAGATCAGCTGGTGGTTTAATCCGGCCCATTAGTAAACCATGGTGATGGATTTTCATTTTCCAGTAAGAATCTTTGCAGTGGTCCATAATTCCATCAGCTTATTATGCTGATTCCAGTTGAGAATCGTCCAAAATCCATGCCTTTTAGCTTACTTATTCATATATTATTGTATGCATTATTTTCATCTCTAGATTGAGAAGTATTTTTTAATATCTCAACTTCTGCCATCTAACAATTGCCCGGCCCCACTTTATGATTAGATAAAGTTTAGTAGTTTTATTATTTGGTTAATTTCCTTTTTTAAAGGGAATTTCTCAACAAAAAATATAAAACTTGTCTTATTTTAAAAAATATATATAAAAAAAATTTTAAATATTTCAAAAGAATATAAAAAATTTTCATATTTCTTTCAATCAAGTCCTTTCTAAAACTGAATTTTAAAAAATAACAAAAATTTTCTTTAATAAATCATTTGACATTTTCTAAAACTTTTTTATGGAGAAGACTCGATTGAAAGAATCATAGAAAAATTTTATGCTTTTTTAAAATATTCAAATATTGATGTACTTTTTTGATAATGTGACAAGTTATATACTTTTTTGAAAATTTTCCCTCTTTAAATTACATGCGTATCATGAGGCCTTTAACCCAACAAGATTAATCCTCCAGTAAACTCACACAAACGCACACGGACAAATTTAGAGTGAATTTCAAATGTTAGTAGACATGAAAAAGTAAACCCATGCCTTATGACTTTAAAATTATAATTTTTAATTATGAGCATTACAGTAGAGTTTGTAGGCCAATTAAGTGTGCTAATTCTCAACCAACCGGCAGCCCAACTTCGAAACCATTGATTAAGGCTTTTCTTTTCTTTCTTTCTTTGTTTTTTTATTGGGTTTGGGTTACCATTTTTGATAAAATCAATCAATGAGATATAGGATCACAGTGATATTGTCAACCCCAAATGAACCATTCAAATTGAATTAATTTTTACATACTCAAACTGTCACACACCCACATAGGATCAGAAGGACTAGTTGTATCTGCTTTTTGGGCAATTTAAATCTCTAAATTTTTAAAATTGGAACGCCGATAAAGAGTTTGCATTTGAGAAATTCCAGAGAACAGAATTTAGACAACAGTATTCTGGAAATTGTAACTCCCAATCAAAAATATCACAAGATTTCAAGCATCCACACAAGGCCGATTTGACGACAGGTAAACTGTAGCTACATCTTGGCACAAGTCTTTCTTTCAGGCACAAAAAAATCCTTTTTTTGTCCCTTCAGCAGCTCTTATAAAAGAACGTTTAACCACATTAAATATGGCCCCATCAAATCAACACAAACATCTGGTTGGTGGCATTATCTCAATTCTAAAGATTCAGCAACCCTTTTTTGGCACTACACCCGTTCAGGATGGCTCTCACCAAATGGCCTGGATCATTGAAGAGTGAAGACCCCCAAGGCAAGCCAAAGCATAGGAGTGTCAGGAAGTTGACAAGCTAAAGCCAGGGCATACATGTCTCACTCAGAGGCCAATAGGCTGAAAAGGACATACAATTTGGGCCCAATTGATAAATAGGATGGACTTGGGCCTAAGTGAAGGCACAAATCATTACCCATAGCAGCCCCACAAATTCAAACATCCAAATGCACTCAGCCCCATCATTTAGATCCCAATGGGGGCTAGCGGCCTGATAGATCAGACCCAATAGCTGATTCGGAAGGTTTGCAGCCTGAATGACCCAGCCACCAATAAGCAATCCAACCGACGATTACCCAAGAACATGCAGCAGGATCTCCGGTTGGGTGAATTCAGCAAATACAGAAATGCATATGCACACATACATAATACAGAGAATGATGAATATTTGTGGTGCTCGGTGTTGAACTGCTATAAATAAGCACCACCACACAGTAAGATGTCTTCTTTCAGGATACATATTAACTTACAAAATTTACACTTCATACATAGATCAGACAAACCAGTGCAACAAGCTTTGCAAGAAGACAGCAATTTCAGAATACAAGAAAAGAAAGTGACACTGACCCTTTTCTCTCAATTACGAATAAATCACAAAGTCATGAGTGGACAGCAATATCCACATTTCTTGACTGTGTCACCTTAAGAGGAAGTGATTTGGTGCTCTCCCTCACTGGCTTAGAGGGAACTTTATCTTTAAAAGCAGCATTTCCATTCCTATTATCACCTTTGTAAGTACCAGTACTGTGACGATTCACCTGACTGCCGGCTCTACCATTCTCTCCCTGAGGTGGATTCATTGCATCATTCAAACTCTTCCTACGTCCCAACTTAGGTGATTTTGCCCGAGTTGGGGGTACCTGTTGCCAAAAAAAGATAATCAGAAATTATAATGGACATCATTCTTTTGTAATATATCTCCATTTCTCTTAAGGCCTTCTGTTTCATGGAATTGAATTTCTAGGTATTCTAACAAATGTACTTCCAAAAAGTGGCCAAAATTGAAGAAATAATGAATATCCATATATGACTATCAAATATTTTCCCCTTTAATGGAAAATGAATTACAAGGTTTCTTAGAATTCCCAGCAATTTAATTCCATGCAAAACAATCCAGCCCTTGATAAATTTCATTAATCAGAAGATGAATTGCCTATTAAACATGACTAAGTAGTTCTACAACTTCAGAGATATACAAAAAGGGCAGAGTAGGTTCTACTTTTTGAAAGCTGTTGTATGTATATAAGAGAGTGAATGCCATAAATACTAGTGATTGCCAGGGCTGCAAGAATGATAACTCTGATTACTTCTCTAGTGAGTTTTTAATGTATCATCGACTATTTAAGGATATACATATATGAATAGTTTTCAAGAGGAGTGACAGTCAGATGATCAATTCCTTGCCCGGAAACATCTCCCCTTTTATGATCTTCCTTTCAGTTTTATCTTTCATTTAAAAAGCACCGTTGAGGCTCTTATCTGGTCACATGTTGGGCAACACACCAACACTTCTTTACAAAAGAATTTAGATAAAGTTTCCTAATTGGGTGTCTGATTTCCTATCAATTACATAGGAAAATAGATAATGTAGAGGTAGGAAAATGTTAAAATGGAGAAGAAGAGACCAAAGGTGGTAGGATTTACTTTGTAGGAGGGTGGATGGCAGGGGCAGAACTAGGATATAGGACTTGGGGAAAAAAAATCTTGGGGGTGGGGGGGTGGGTGCATTGCTAAAAATGGCATTAGATTCCCATTTATCTAAAGGGGTTTTTTTTATTTTTTATTTTCTTCTGTGTGCTTGTGGGTGGGGTGGGATGGGGTGGGGTGGACACTTGTCAATTTACTCTTTACCTCTTAGATCTATGCCACCTTCCTGTATCTCCTGGAAGATAAGGAAATTTGGACACTTGAATACTGGCAATGAATTTAAATAAATTGGAGTTCATACTTTTTCCTTCAATTAGCAGCTTTATTTGGGTTTTTTTCAAAAATGCGGCTTTATTTGGTCTTACAAACAACTTCAGGGCATATAAAGTTGCATTTTGTTATTTCCACAGATTTTGGAAACCACCTAACCAATATGTTCAAATGTCTACAATTAGGTTTCATACAAACTTCAAGACCTCAAAATACCTTTTTGAGTTCAGTTTTGGGAGGTGGCCCTTCATGGTAGAAACTGGGCATCGGTGTCGCTTTAAATGTCAGGCTCTTCCGAAACTGCTTTATGGCTGCCTCGCGTTCTTCCTGGAAAGACAAGATTGTTTATGCAAGTACCCACCCACATTTGGCCAGAAACTTCCTCCATGTAGCTCATTTGCAAATAAATAGGAGGTAGGGAAGACAAATGAATTTCTCATAACCTACTAATGTAGATAGTGACATACCTTGGTCCTAGCTTCCCACTGGTTTCTCTCTGCCTCCAATGCTTGGTGTTTCTCCTCCAATTTTGAATAATACTGGAAGAGTAGCGAGAGAGAGAGAGAGAGAGAGAGAGAGAGAGAGAGAGAGAGAGAGAGAGAGAGAGAGAGAGAGAGAGAGAGAGAGAGAACTGTGAACTTCATTCCTGCTTATACAAAATACAAAACCATATATACAAGCTAATGCACCCTTGAAGTCGAAGCAGACCCAACCAGGTCCTGTCCAAGCCCATGTGGCACAAAACAGGCCAGTTAATCCAGCAGAGACGCAAGAGAACAGGCCCTGGAGGCCCACTCCAGAGTTATAGGGATTTAACAGAACCCTTGAGGGGGCCCACAGCCTTAGCCGTCCACCAGCAGATATGAAAGAGTCTTAGTAAGTATTAAGATTAGTTTTTATTTGCTTTTTGCAGTTTGGGTGTAACTACAATACTTTCCTTCGGATTAAGCTCTAAGATAATTAGAATCGAATAGTTTAGTTAAAATGGGAGTTAAACAGAGCATTGGCAAGTCTATTCTACATCACTTTTTTTTTTCCTAGTCATCTAAAAAAATGTCATTACTCAGGGTGGGTTCCGCCAAAGCAAGATCCTGGGAGGGTCCAGACCGGAGATAGACTTAACCTTCGGCAATTTTGTACAAAGTGGTTGCTCGCAAAGTCAGCCGCTCGCAGGTTTCGAACCTGCAATGTCATGCATGGTACCCACTACCCGATACTTTTACCATTGCACCAAAGCAATGACCCTTTTTTTTTGTCATCTCCAATTGAATAAAAATACAAAGTTGGGACAAGGCTCTGATGATGATGAATAAAAATACAAGTTCTTGTTTGAGAAACTGTTTTTCTGCAATTCAGATCCAGTCCCATATCCAGCTGGCCTGAATTCACAGCACTTCTGGTTTTGCCTGGGTTATTCATACTCTACAAGCCCGTTTGACTGCAACAAACCCATCTTCTATACTTGCTTTTTAATACATCTTCTACTAAAGATTTTCTCCTTTTAATAAAAACTTTACTTCCTACTGATTAAAATAATTCCTCTCCAAGTTTCTGCCAATCTCCCTGCCGAAGCTATTCGAGAGAAGACAATATAGAATATCATCTGATCTAGTAGATGTTCAGGTCCATGGTCCAAGGGATCTCCATTCAAGTTTGAGGTGACTCAGTTTGACTCATATCCCTCAAAAACATCCAATTTTTCTGTTAGTTTTCAGATATCTGAATCTCTACAGATCGAATCCACCTAGAGTACACTTTTTCCCCCTTCTGATTGGTAATAGAACACTCTGTTTGGGGTTTCTTTGGAGACCATGCTTGTGGACTCAATATATTGATCATTAAGAGAAAAGATTTATAGCATATTCTTCCAACATCACAAACACCCGATGAAGAAAGGGGAACATAGAGTACACTTCTTCTTTTTTCCTGTTAGATTTGTGACGTCTGAATCTCTACAGATGTAAGCTACATAGAATACACTTTTTTTTATCTTTTTATGTTCAATAGAGTGCTCTCTTTGGGGTTTCTTTGGAAACTATGTCAGTTTGTGGAGAACAGATTTATAGCATATTTTTCAACATCAGAAACACTTGATAAAGAAAAGGGTACCTCCTTCCGCTTTTCAGCACGCTCAGAAGATCTGAAAATAGGAGCAGATGCCATTGTTGTTCCAATCTTTAATGTTCGCACCGATGCTGCAGTTCTATAATAGCTAAGGAGAAGTTGACATTGAATCTAATTCACACGAGAGGGGGAAAAAAGGAATACGAAGTTCAGTTAAAAAAAGGAATACAAAGTTCAGTTAAGGAGCGTGAGTCCATAGAGGATACGAAGAAGCAACAGAGGAAGTATCTTCTTCATCAGGGTGTTTCGTATTATCAGGTTGCAGGGGCTTCCTTGAGTTTGGCTGCAATGGATGACAGATAGAACATCATTCATAGACCAACAAACAATGTAAAGATCTACATTCACTGCATGGTTTGTTATGTATTCTAAAAACATTAGCACTTTTTTTCAATGCATGTGCTTCCAGTGCTTATATAATGTCACTTCCAGATCTCACTAATATGTGGATTCTTGATTTGAAAGGCCATGTCTTTTCGGAGTCTTCTCCCTTATTTCCAAACGTATAGCTTCGATAATCTTCATGACATTGAGCAAATAAATTATCTTGCAATCCTACATAGTGCTTCTGGATCAAAGTGCATAGAAATTATGCAAGCCATTAAAAATATTAATCTTTGGAAATATGCGGTAGCAAATATAGTATATAAGATGTAACATTTGGTGAGACTCCACTCAGAAGCACATGCATGGCACACTTAATGTGTCCAGATTGTTCATCCAGTATGCCCACCATGGATGACTGAAAACACATTCGATGTGACAATTCTACAAATCAGGAACCATTAGCCATTCGGCTTTAAACCACCCATTTCAAACCAGAGATCAGACAGGATCAAGGGTCAGAATAAGTATTAGATAATGGTGCCTTCAGGACAAGGTCCATCTAATGAACAGTCTATATTACATAATTACACCGATTTCATTGGGTTTCTTGGGAATGCAAATCACACAAAAAAAAAAAAGGTCCATTATTAATATGGCTCTACATAATAATCAAGTGTGTGGAATATGACAAAAAAAAAAAAATGTAGTTAATTAAGCACGGAGAAGGATACATGCTACGTGAACATGAAATAAAAGATGTATTCACTAGGTGGTTATTGCAAACCAACTTCTATAAGGTCTCTCCATTCTCATGTATAGTGCAAACATCAGAACAAAGCAACGTCAAACAAGTGCACCATATGCAACAGACAAGAAAAAATAAGTCAAAATTTTGAAACTTATTACCTTATTTTGCTTGACTTTTGAAGATGGCAATGTTACATTAGCAGTTTTGTTTATGCCACCAGCAGGGGCTTCAGTCCCAGAAGACCTAGATCCAGTAGATGCACGTTTCTCAGTTGCTAGAGCAAATGGCTGAGGAACAGTGACATTGGATCGAACATTGCCAACATTTGTAGATCGTGATGCTAATTTCACCGGAGAGTTCAGCTTCTTGTGATTATTTGGCTTCTGAGCTTCACATTCCGATCCTTTCTTCTCTGGTGTACCATTATCAAATTTTGATATTTTACCAGAATGTACATCTTGCCCCTTCTCAAAATTTTCATCTTGATAAAAATTAGCAATTCCAACCGAGTTCTCAGTAGTGCACTCCTTGACTTCATACTCCTTTGATTCAGTGTTAACTGAAATAATTTGAGGCTCTTTGTCTCCTTTGATAGGGTCATCCGAGTCTATGAATTTATCATGTCCAGGACATATTTCATCTTGTGGATCATGGTTATCATCACCATTTGGGTATATCACTAAACAATCTATCTGCTGGTCAACATCAGTGACTTCCCTTCCCATTTTTCTGTTAAGAAGCAAATACAAGTAATAAAGTTATGAGTAAACAAAGATGTAAATGAGCATCATATTCACTCAATTCTTCTATCAATTTCACAATTAACCAATAAAAAAAAAAGAGAGAGAGAGAAGCAATCTGGACAATGAAGAAAGGACAACAGGATACATTTCAAGACATTCACAGATGTAATGTTCGAATGCATTAAAATTTGTCACTTCATGTACGGTAGTTTCACAAAATGCAACAGAAGATGGAAATAAGTGGGAAACAAACCAAAAGTTTCCCTTTCTAAGTCGAGCAATGGTATATAAATATGCTTTTGAAGCAAGCAAGCAAAAAAAAATTACAGAGAGATACTTCTTCCAGCTTATTTGAAGGAAGTGAAAGAAAAAAATTTGAAGTGAGAGTCACATGTTTCTCTCTTGATATGCAGAAGATTAAAAACAAAAGGGTGAAAAAAATGAATAATAGAAAATAAAATGCACAAACTCTCTCTCTCTCTCTCTCTCTCTCTCTCTCTCTCTCTCTCTCTCTCTCTCTCTCTCTCTCTCTCTCTCTCTTCTCTCTCTCTCTCTCACAAACAGGAAGATCTATATTATCTCAGGAATTCTTCAAACAGAAAAATCCTCACACGCGCACAAACAATGGAGCAATTGGAAAATAAAAAAACCCACATGATCTCAATAATTCTTCAACAGGGAAAAAAAGAAAATAAAAGATGATGGTCCCTGACTAAATCTAATCTCAACAAAAACAAATGAAAATAATGAGAGCAGAAGCCACTCAATCTAACTCAATTGGCAAATTTGAAGTAGAAAAAACCAAATACAAGTAGAGTACAATCGTTTCTACAAAAGTAGGGAAATTTTTCAAAGATGACTAAAAAAAAACAATTGAAAGCCAACAATATTCAATTTTCATTCGACTTCAACAAAATAAAGGTAATGGAAGTAGAAATCGCAAAATTTTTGCCTTTCATACATTTTTTAAAAAAAAAAGAGGTTCTTTTTACCCAAAAAAGGAAAAACTAAAGCCTTATGCAAACAAAATACACTTAAATCCGCTCAAACAGAAGGAAAGAACAAGGAAAAATATACACAAAATCAGTAATCTCAATCAAAACATGCAGTCACTGTAAAAATTTAAGTGAACACCGCTCACACCACAGGATCTAGCATTTAAAAATGAACATGGAAATGACAAATAAACTCGATTCTAGTGGATAAGTAGAAGAATCTAAGAAAACGTCAAATGCAATCGATCAAAAGCTGAAACGCCTCCAGATTTCAGAACTTCTCCTACACGAAGGAAGAAAAGGGAAGCTAGAAACACTGAATCTACATTCAAAACTTCAAATACATAGATTTAAAGCCAAAAAAAAATCCAAATGTAAGAAGAAGCCATGAAAACCCTAGGATCAACAGATTTCCAAAACGAAAAACGAAATGAGAGCAAAAAAAACCACCCGATCTGAAGCAAAATTGAGCAAATGCAAGCAAAATAACAGCAACAACCTCGCATTCCGTTCGATCCAAACAGAAACCACAAGATCTCAACAATGCAAGTAAAATCCGCATTCAATTCACTGATATATTCAAGCCATAGAAAGAAACAAAAATGCAGGAGAAGGATCAAAGACCTTGATCGATTAGCTCGATAATCGATCAGATCGAAGATGCATCAGCAGAGATTTCAATCAAACAAGAGATCTAGAAAAAAAGTTAAAAAGAAGAAACCGTATCGGAAACTTCGTACGCTTTCTTTTTTAACCAGATCTACCTGTACCTGTGAATGTGATTTGTGCTGCTTCTCTTTTGCGCGCTCCAGACGATCCAAATGGCACTATTTATTATTGGCTCCCGCTTGTCCATCTTTAACGCCGTCAAGTAACGGCGTTTTTTCGAAAACCCTAGGTCGTTTTCACGCAGAGGGCGCAGGTACACGTCCGGAGCGCTACAAAATCTTACTCCCTCGGGCGGGGGTATATTAGGTAAGAAGGTGGCCTGGGCCCCGCGACATAATAGAGATGGATATGTTTTGAGAAAAATGATAATTTCAGTGAATGTTTAATCTTATTTGATAATTTAAGTGAATGTTTAATCTTATTTTTATGTATTGTTCAATTTAATTATATATATATAAATCCATTTAAAGTGTATGCGAGGGCGATCACACGTAGGAATTAAACAATTACGTTTCCAATGATCATAGGTCTGAATCAAGAGTCAACTTCAAGTAATTACATTTTCATACTAATTTAGATGAGTTAAACTTCCCATATTTAAGAAGATGTATATTGTGCGTGTTGGTTTGCAAATGATATTGTCGTACTGTGATGAATTGATATACAGTGCAAATGCAACACTTGAAAGCCTAAGAAGAGATTTAAAATACAAATATTTTAAAATAAGTAATACACGAATGAATCTATGAATTATAACTTTAGTGGAAATGTGACTTTCAAGATAATTGAGGGGTAAGAAATATCACAAATAGAGTATTTTCAAGGGTCTGCATTTTATAGCCTAGGGTTCATCCATCAAAATTTCTGGCGGTAGTCCTCGTTTAAAACTGAGACAAACAAAAGACAAAAATGCCCCTCTATACGTCAACAAAAGCGCTACGCGCAAAACTGCTTCAAAACATACAGAGCGTCATTCAATCCACAAATAATTAAGTTAAATTTATTTTAAAACATGCAAATAAATTTGAAAAGACGCAAATAAATTTCAAAATACACAAATAAAATTAAAAAAACACAAATAGATTTCATAAAACGCAAAGAAATTTGTTAAACAACTCAGACAGATTTATTCAAAAGAGCTCAATTAAAATTTTCAAAACTGAGATAAATTTATCGGAAACTTAGATAAATTTTTCTGAAACTCGGATAAAGATGAATTTGCCAAAAACTCAGATAAATTTTCCAAAAACTCAGATAATTTGTTTGAGTTTTTGTCCAGTTTATCAAAGTTTCTGCGAAATTTTTCTGAGTTCTTAGCGAATTTATTTGAGTTTCTTATAAACTCTGATAAATTATATAAAATCAGATAACTTTTTAGAAGAAGAAGGCTGCTGCTAACGGGCATAACAAAATAACCCAGAAAATGAAGTAAAAAATCTCCTTCCAAACTACTTACTTTCAAAACTCTGATAAATTTTCAAAACTCAAATAGCAACAGTTTTCTTGTAAAAAAGACACAGAGACCCCATTTTTTGTTGTTATGATTGTAAGAGATAGACTTACGCAAAACAAAAACGGGAAAGAAAAGGCAAGACAGCAATGGATTTTTGTGTTATGTAGAACCCGTCGTCGGAGAAGGCCCAGATTGGTCACATTTCCATCGCTGGGCCGTCGCCATCGTAGCTGGTGTAGTCGGAGATGGCCGACTTCGATTTGCAGAGCCCTTTAGTGAAGCCCCCCGTTCCTAGAGAATAAGACGGAAGGAGTTATCTGAGACAACAGAGAACGAAAGAGAACTTTGCTTAAAAATGTGGAGAATATAATATTTGAACTTTTAAAATTCAAAGTTTTATGCTCAAACTGTTGAAAGGGGCAAATTAGTCATGAAAATATATGATATGTCATATTAAGGACCTTTCACCAAAATATCTCCAGTTATATCAACTATAGACATTAGAAAAAAAGTTATTGGACCGAATGCCTTAAAAAACCGTGCTTAGGGACTTGTGGCTAATTTACCTTATTTTCTATACCTTGCCACTATAATTAAAGTGGAGGTTTAGTTATTAAGTGTTTTCTAATCAATACATGCTAATGAGAATGAAAACAAAAGTTTACAAAACACCCATTAGACCAACTATGACCAATCAAGTAGAATGTTGGTCCATTAAGAAATAACACAATAATGATAGATTTTTTTTTACAATATATCAATTAAACCAACTATGACTAACGGGGCAAAATATTGGTCAATTGGGAAAGTTAAAAAGAAATACTAAATAATCATGTATGAAAATACTAAGATGCATGTGTGGTAAAACTCATGACAATCTTTATGTATAAATTTATAACAAAATAATGATCCAACATTATTTAGCAAAATAGTAATATTACTAATTATAATAATAATCCAACATTTTACTTTCCACCTTAAACTTTGACTGAGACGCTCCCAGTCACCCTCAATGGAGATTCCTTTCTCGGAAGACTCAGTCTGTAGCAATTTTATTGAAAGCCAAAAACAAAGGGTAAATGAAAGAAAAGCAACACCTAAACAGAAAAGGAAAAATAAAAATAAAAAATAAAAAATAAAGAGAAAGGATTGAACAACAATGTTGTTTGATAATTAAATCTTTGAGATTATTAGGAGATCCTGCATCATTAATGCAAGATTGTCTTCCCAAATTTGGTGGGTCTAATACACCCAATCTCATTTAAACATGGTTGCCTAGCTGGCCATCATCACTAAGTAGAAGTCATCACATTTTACATTTTTTGGCAATTAAATATCAGATATAATCTCTACACCATCTTTCTCACTTTCCCTCAATTGCTTAAAGATACAAATATTTGGTGGCTTTTCATTAAAATGACCCAATGGTTATGGTTAGGATAATTATTGGGTCATGTTTTTCTAGTTCCTAATTAAACCATGTATTCATCAGTCAAATACCTATTTTTCCACCTACTGTGGTGAATTGAATTCCACCCTTAACGTGACCCTTTCTTGATCCACCATTCGAAATTTTCTACAGTTGAAAGGATAAGGAGTACCTTGTCTATTATGGTAAATGGTTGCCTGACAGCACATAATTTGGACAATTAGACGTGCTGGATTGCCAAACATGTTTGCCCATCTACACCAGTTGAGCTGTCAACGAGTTTTATTAGAGCATCTTGGATAAATATGTTATTTTGTAGATGTCAAATTTTATTGGAAGGTTTATGCAATAATTTGAATGTTTGGAATATGATATCTCTAAAATATGAACTCCATTTGATATGTCAAATTTAATTTTTACTATATTTTTGCCTTTCTCATATGAAAGAAATAAAAAAGCTTTTACATTCTTATATTCTTGTGGGACCCCATTGCATGAAATAATTGAAAATAAGAAAAGGCATGTGCCTTTTTCATACTTCAGACTTGATATATCTATCTTTAGTTTCAAATGCCAAGTCTGGCATTGCTACTGGAGACATGCTAGATACCAATTTTGGTCGTTGAGGTGGCCATGAAGCAATTGACAATGCTGTTGGAAATGCTCTTAGGGCCTCTTCAGTTGTCCCGTCAAGAGCATCTTGTTATGGACTCGATGAAATTAAACACGATTGATTCTGCAACACTTGTGTGATACACAAGTCTAACTCACGAATTGAGTGTTATAAGCTCTTGACACTTAACTCTTATTTTCATATATCATTTGATTACTTTGAAAGAAAGGAAAATGCCAGGTATCTTAATAAAGGGGTTGAATCATCTGTGGATAATAACATGAAGTTCATAATTGCTAATTGAGCGTCATTCAACTCCAAGGGTAGCTCAGTTGGCCTAGAACCACGGTTTGCACCCGGAGATTGTAGGTTCAAAACTGCACTGCCACATTGAGGCTAAAGGGAAGTTTACCCGGTACGTTCGAAACTATACTACTGGGGCTACAGGGAGTTTATTCGGCTAAGAGAGATTAGTTCAGCCCAAATTATTGGAAACCCGATAGAAAAAAAAATATAATAATAATTGGACGTCATTCAACCCACTCTTCCATGGGATATTGATGGACAAAATTATGTTCAACAGGTTGGAGGTTGCTGGTGGTGCTCTCGTTTTTGCGTGTTGTTCCTCTCTTTAGGTTATAAGGTGGTCTCTTTTTTCCTTTGGTTTTAGTTGGGGATCGTAAGCTTGTCCGTATAGTTTTTTTTAGTGACAACTTTCTTCAATTGTGGCTGAAATTTTTTTTTTTCTTTTTTTATAATCTTTGATATGGGGTTCAAGTGTTGAACCCAATCCACGACCAAATTAAACTAACCCCTCTACCCAGTCGACATCACCTGCATTGCCACCCTCGTAGAAGCCCCCATTATTTCCAGCAGCAGGTGAGAGACGATGACATGAAGATTCCGTGGGGTTCGTGGAGTAGACGTGAATTGAATGGAGTAAAAGAGAAAGACTATTAATGGTGGGCCCCAACCCTCACCTTCCAACCTTCCACCCCAAGGGACTCGACATGGGCTCCATCTCTTCCTCACATTCTTAATTACATTGGAATGATTTGATGCATGTCTCAACCAAACTGATCATGTTCCCAAATCCACTCCTGAGTCCTGACTGATCATTTGTACTATATTCATCTCTTATGCATTTTATATACACTAGAAGAAGAAGAAGATTGTAATATCATGACATAAGGTGCCTTGTAACATCTATTCTTATTTCTATTTTTTTTTTCCCTTCTTCTGAATTGCATGATGGTTAGTTTATTGAATTTAGAATATTCTTGTATGCTAGGTGACCTTTTGTTTTAGGATCATGTAACACATGTCTTTTCCAAGGGGAAGAGTTCAGGACACTCCAAATGGAACGGTAAGTGTCAGTGGCCCCCCTTAAAATTATTCCCACAAATTCCTGTCTTAACTTGATGTTTATTCATTTTGTTTCCTTCCAAAGATGGTATCACAAGTAAAGGTGAACTGTTACATCTATTTATCATTTTTCATGGTTATTTCTTTTCAATTGTCTGTCACTGAAAGGCTCACAGTAGATGAGGATATAATAGAGACAGCTGCAGTGGATTTGGATTTGAATCCAACACAAATTTTGTGTTTGGTGTAGATCCATCATCAACAACAAATGCCAGATCTGGTTCTGGATCTGAATTCAAACCAAAAACTAGGGTTCGTATCATCATATAATCAGGGAATAGTGTATTCAAATTCATGTTATAGACATGATAAAAGTTTTATCAAGGTTGTCGTCCTAATGCAATCCTCCTCCATTATCCATGCATGGGTCCACCGTAAAGTAGCTTTAAAATAAATATTTTTACTATATAACCAAGGTGTTTTGTACCTAACCAATACACCAAAAGCTTCAGGATTGATGGAACGCGTCAAATTAAGTCTTATAATTATTTAGGACCGTAACATACCACCACGCTTCCGCGGCCGACATCCTCAGCAGCTTTCACTCTTGTGGCAGGTAGCCTTTTTCCCCTCTTAGGATGACTCATACTCTACTCCAAGCCCTCTCTGTGGCGGCTTTCACTCTGGCGGTAGGCAGCCATTTTCTCTATTTTTCTTAGACGGCTCTTACTCTACTCCAGGTAGTCCTTTCCGTGACTCGAACCCGAAACGTGGAGGTTGACTCTGATACCAAATGTTATACCTAACTAATACGCCAAAAGCTCCAGGACTTATGGAACGCATCAAATTAAGTCTTATAACCATTTAGGACCGTAACACGAGGCTTTTGAAATGACATTATGATTCAAGCTTTTGTGCAATATGATCTAAGGTTTTAGACTCTTCAAATATATTTCTTATATTGCACTTCCATTGTTGGTTTTGCACCTATAATCTCCAATTGAAACATATCTGGATTTGAATTTGAGATATTTTTGGATCTAAATAGACGGGTCTTGAATCCAAAACCATCCAAATATAGTACCAAATTTCTTTAACACTGAATAGAAAGGTTCATATATCCTTTTGGACCAGACACTTTGGACATTTAGATAGTAAGATGCCACTTAGCATTCATAGATTAGGTGGTAATTAATGCTATAATTATTGGCTAAGACTTCTATGCTGGTTGAAGTGGAAGGCCCCATCATACCAACTATCTTGACTTCTACCTTCAGCTGGTACTTTCATGCACTCTTACCTTTGATGCATACATTCGTTCAGAAATTTAAAGTTATAACTTGATTTGGGTACTATTTTACATGTAGTACTCCAAAAACCTACCTATTACTTGTGCAAAATTGGTTATAGCAGATAAAGAAAGCTTGAGAAATCCTATTCTTTTCACATTTTGGGTGACTGTTAATCTAATTTTTTTAATACATGATTCCAATATTGTTAATGCCCATGAACCTGTAATTAACATACAGTTTCTTAAGGAGGATAAGTCTTAAGTCCCCATGAGTAAAAGTCAAAGATGTCAATATGATTAAAGCCTTACTGGAATCGGGAAAGGCTGTTAGGAACTAAACAGACAACAAGTCCAAGCTTTGACTTGATTAACCTAATTCCCATCATAAGAAAGTTCTAAAAAGTTTGGTTTAAAGTGAATGTCATCTTCCACTTTAATAATGAGATCATGCTCCCACTTTCTAAAATTCTTGTGGTTGGTCTACTGATCCCAAATCGAAGTGCTCCATATGATTCGATACTTATCCCAAGCTTACTCAAGTAGAAGTACACCCACTCATTGGATTGATCACATGAAAATTATAATTTATTTTATTGGAGTTAATCATGTATTTAAGATGTAATTAATCCAATGATGCCTTTCATTCTCAGCAGCTTAGACACATGAATAGGAGGGAACTTACTTCACTTTTAGGAGTTGGACCAAGCTAAATGGACAATATTTTAAAAAAAAAATATTGTTTTCCCATATTAGTATATTATGAATTCATACTATTGAATAGAAAGCAAAAAAAAAAAAAAACCCACCACAAAAAAAAAAAAAAAGAGAATAGAAAGCAAAATATGCCTGCTTTATGGCTCAATTGATTCTAATTATGTAAGTAAAACAACTTTGGTTCTGAAAAAATTGGAACAACTCTAGTTTTTGTGTTGCCTGCATCTATGTCATTCTACCCATCTTTGGCCAAATGTAGGGTAGAGAACCAACCTCTAACCTGACCCTCAAATAGCTCTATAACTTTGCTTTGAATTACACATGGGTCAATTGCAGCTGATGAAATCCTAATGGACAATTAAACAGGTCAAACATGGATTGACCCATCTAGTTACGTATTCGGTTATCCAAGAAGTCTCTGGTTCTGAATAAAGTAGGTTTGGAGCCTACAATGGTTCCTGGAGATGCTGGCCCGCGCTAAATCCAAACCTAATTATCAATCAAGCTTAAACAAGCCTAAATCAATTTGTGTTAGGCCCATTCTGGTATCTGTGTAATCAGATCACACAACGCCCCAACCAACAAAGTAACACTTTAATCATTCTCCAATTATGCTTTTTGTTATTATTATATCATCATAATCAAGGACAGTACACCATTATGCAGTAGATAGCTAGCTGTTCATGGCCCTCAAGAACCACCTCTTGATGATTATGCGAATACCTTTGGATGGTGCTGAATAGACAAACCACCAAACAGTGATTCGTCTTGCAACCTTTTTCTTCCTACTCCATAAATATGTGTGAATGAAAAGGCAGCGAATCTTTTTAAGCCCCCTGTTCTTTCTACTAATTTAGAAAAGCCCAAGAGAATTTGAACTTCTAAAACCATTCCTGAAACTTAAAAATATTTTTTACTAGTCCATGAAATCATAGCAGTCACCTGTAATCTGTTCAAGTTGACTACTTGGCCCCTAGATATAATCTCAGGTAAACCTAACCTAGGGTGCAAAATGCAAATAGCTCCACGACCTCGTTTTTGTCGAGAATTGTTTTTATTATTTATTATTTATCTTTTTTTTTTTAACAGATAACACTCTTAGGGAAATTTAAAATTGGTATTAAAAAGTTTTTAATCTTTTCTAAATACTTTTAAAATGTGCCTTGACTATCTCAAACTTGGATCCACGGTCAAGACAACTCAGGTATGAAGTATGCAAAAGATGGAAGATGATTAAAGAAGATGTTGGTTTTAATTGGGTTACCATAAATTATGAGAGCAAATCATAGCATTAGTCTAGGGTACTTAGAAATGTTTTCAAATAATAGGGGTGATTTAAGAATTAGAAATCTCTCAGGGGCTTTTCACTTAGAAGAATATACAATCTCTTTCATGAAAAATCCCAAAAACAAGTTGAAAAAAAAGAAAAAAAAAGGGTTGTTCTCAAGTCATTATCAATGCTGGATGAAATTTGAACACAGATATGCTCCTGTCATCTTATAATAAAATTAAAAGAGGTTATGAAAGAATTAGCCTAATTAAACCATCAACCAATGGTTTGACTTTGATAAAGTAGATCCTTGGCTTCAATCTTTCCTCCATTGACTTCGATAGACCACCTACAAAAAATTTCCCTTATTTATCAAGAACCATTGTTGACCACTGTTTAATGCCAAAATCATCCAATGGTACCAAAGAATAGAGTCTGGGTATAAGGTCTATTAGTCAGGCCAGGGTCAATTCAAGCCCGGACCTTTTAGTAACTAGGTGTTATGTTTAAGCTAAGCTCCAAACCATGGACCCAAGTTGGCCCAGCCCATGAACACCATGATTTTAGTGTATGTATCAAGATTATGTTGCCTTCATTTTTGCCCAAAGAACCATCAGTATTAAGATCTTCCCTGGCCCGCAGTGCAAGCAAAACAGTAATTGATCTCGGCGGCATATCTTCAGGCCTTTAAACGTTTGACAGTGAGAATTCATAAAATTCAATACACCACCTAAGTTTCTACTGGACTTGCAGATACAACTGAGGAATAAAAATCTAGGTTCTAATTGGCAGCTTTAAAAGTCGAGCTGTTCGAAATGTACATTACAATAGGAAATCAATCGAGAGATAATTTTGCCATGGTCATTGCTAGCACCTTGACACCATTAGCAATGTCCTCGATTGAGGAATACTCTTCAGGCTTATGACTATAACCTGCAGAAATCCATAAACACATGACACATGTATCTAGAACTAGTTCCATGGAAAAACATAATGAAGTGGTTAGAGAGTAAATTTATATGCATGTATGCAGAGCTGTTCGTTGACTTTTATCTTAAGATAAGCATACAGTGATTATGAAATTCCTAGTCTAATAATCATGTAATCTGAATCCATTGAAGAGGACAATCTGGCAAGGAGAAAAGTTGGGGGCAGGGGGAGGCAGCAAAAAGCTACATAGGTGCTCTAGGAAAGAGTCCATGTTTGACTTGAAGTAACCGTATCAAATTAGTAAATGCATTTATGGGAATATGATACTCTCTTGGGAAATTAACACTGCAAGAGATAAGAATATGAGTGCAAACTTCAAACCTTTATAGCATGGAATGAAGATCATGCCCATTGGAGATATTCTGCAGCAAAAACACATTGCATAGTTAAGGTTTCAGCATGATTGAAACACAAGCTGAAGAAGAACCAATATCTATCAATAAACTATATTTTTAGTGAAGTTTAGCATGCCAATAGTTGAGTATGATACACAAGCCTCCTAGAAAAGGAGTTGGAACACAATAATAAGAGGAGAAAGTATGTTTTTTTTTCTCAAAAAAGAAAAAAAGGGAATTTTCTCTCCTGCAGAAGAAGTTATAATTGAACTTCAGCTTGAGGGAAGCAACCTACACCTCATTTCATTCTTCACCATTTATTGTTTAAGAATTATAAATCCATTTGGAATGCATCTTAGTTACATATTGAAATTAAAAAAGAAAAAGAAAAAAGAAAAAAAGACAAGTAAATAATATCCAAGTCCTCAGAAACTTTTATGCTCAGATAAATGAAACTAATCCTTTCTTATCAGCTAAATGAAAGTAGTACTCTGTTAGGGCTCATTTGTTTCCATGAAATCAAATACATAGGAACGCGTGGTCAAATGGACTCTAGCAAAGGATTATTAAAGACGTGAAAGGTGAAGAATATAAAGTGGAGACGTAGATGGGACATTGACTTTCTTAGGATTTAAATTACCAGTGTGGTGTTGGTTGGGTATTCATTTTCCTTCTCCCCTGGATTTATTTTCCAGTAAGTGGGAGATTATTTGATCGTCATTTTTGGATAATCTCATTCGTTTCTTCAATATGAATAACTTTTAGATATATATGTCTTAGAATCCCTTGAAACTCGATGACATTAAATAAAAAAGAGAGGGTGGGGTCCTTACAGATAATGGGAAAGAAAGATACTTAATCTCAGTACTACAAGAAAAATTATATTTGAAGTACGTTCATTCCCTGGAGATATCAATAGTCCAAACAGTAAAATAATAACAATAATAAAGTTTTTCTTTTTACCTGGCCATGAACAATGAATCATGATAGGCTCTGCTAATCATCAGCTTGTGGCTAAGATTCAGCTGTTGTGATGCAAATTCCATTGCCTTGATTACTGTTTTGTCTGATGTGGCTGGTGGATCCTGATTCACTATCTTAAAGTCTGATAGCTTAACCCTGCGGTTCTTAGCTATTGCAATAGCAGATTGATGAATCCTCTCAATGACAGTGTTTCTCCTCTTCTCATCTATGTCTCTTGTGTCTGGAAAAAAAGCACCGTGTTATTTCTGAGAGATAACTTAGCCTGTTCTTTGCAATGGCAAATTTTTTTCTTCACTTTATTTGGTAGCATGACTCGAACCCAAGAGAATGAGCATCTCCCAACTATACGTATCCAAGAGAAATGAACAACAAAAATTAAAATGGAAAAAAAACAGACAAAAGGAGGACGTCTGTTTGGTCAGTAGGTGATTGGAAGAAGTATGATTATTTCATTTTAAATTATGATTATTTCATTTTAAATTCTGCTGCACCGTACATTAATGTGTTTGCGTTGCGTGTGATATAATGGATTTAAACAATCAAATAAAAATGTTCTCTTCATGAATTAAAAGCAATACAATGCACTCACATGAACAACTGTATGTTTATATTCCCAAAATCTTGTTTTTGAATAGATATGTATTAAATACATACGGTAGAAATTCCATAAGAATAAAGTCCAATGCGTAGTTACTGCTACCAGTAACATTATTTAAGGGTGGGAAAGATGTTTGCACATAAGCACGTTTGGGGACAGAAATGATGCTGTGGGAGAAGGGGATGAGGGTAAGAAACCTCAAAATCTTACTCGCAAAATCCTATCAGAAATTATCTGAATGTGCAATTGACTCCTGTATTACTCTCTGTAGCTTGTTTAAGGCTAACAACTAAAAGAAGCCATCTCTACAGCAGGAAACCCCTAAAATCAATCCAAATCCCCATGAAACCTATCCAAATGTTCTCCCATGTGTTCGTAGTTGATGCGGATCGGGATACCAGACGCGACGCGGGGCCGGTAAAGATGGAGGGACTAGAGATGGAGGGTGGATGGGGTAGGTCAGACTTCACACCTGAAAATCTTGGCCTCACGCCAAACTCCAATCACTAGAGGCAAATTTCCCATCGCAGGAGGAAGAAGAGAGCAAGAGCACAATATTTTTATCATTCATCAAATCTGAAGCCAATGAGGCATTACATCACTTACATAGAGACTAATCTCGACCATAGAAACAGTAATGGTCAAGATTAAAACACTTAAATAAATTTTATGGACCCTACTTGCATAACTTAACAAACTCCAAATAACTAAGTAAATAAAGCAAATTAAATTAGTGGGCCTATGGACCAGACTGACTGGGCCCAAAGGACTGGTCGGCCCATGGGATCGCGGGCCTGTCCTGCATGAATAGTCCAATCCCAACTGCTTCCTAAATGTTTCCCATGTGGTTCATAGTCTGCTTTTCAATTGCTTCTCAAATATCTCTCATGCATTTCTTTGTTTTCTTCCCCTTCATTTCTCAGGCTTCACCTATTTTTTAAGACCCCATTTTTTTTAATATTATTTTTTAAGACCCCATTTCCAGCTTCATTTCTCAAATTCATCTTTCATTGCCCCTTCCCTTTGAACTGTGGTCCACTGTACTCTTAACTACTGCACATCCACAAGAAGATCAAAATTAGAGCTTTATGGAAGCTTAGTTCCAGTGGTCAAAAAGTTTTGATCCTTTTTTGCTAATGGTAACATGACTCAAGCAACAGCTGTGCTACAGACCCTTGACTAGCCAAACAGTTCTAGTTAAAACATGATGGGGACATCATGCCTAATTCCCCCAATTCCTTCAAGGTCTACCAAAGGAGGAAGCGTAGGGTGGCGGATCAAGCTATGATGTGGATGGATGATGTGTATCATGACTTTGCTCGCCAAGATGACATAAATCCACCGTTGGATTACCATTACGATGATATCCAACGGTTGGATTTTGGCGGATCTACCATTTGAAGGAGAGAAGGCCCCATGTGTGCAATCACATAGAAGGCCCGGATCCTACCCATTCATCTGAGAGGGACCTTTACTGCAGGACTGCAAGCCTGTTTTGGAATCAATTACTGATTTTCCCATTAGATTGCAATATTTACCAATATGAATGGTGTGTTTAAAGTTCATATTAATTTTAGTTCTAAATCTGATCTCATCATACCATATTAGGTTAGATTTCATTTTGTCCTGCATCAAAACATCAATTCATATAGAAGATTATACAAATCTTAGGTTCCATCAGGATATCACCCTAATTGCTAGAATATAATGGCGGAAAAATTGATGATGATACAATTTTAGAATTCTTAGGACAAGAAACTCAGTTCATCTGGCAGCTCATAAATCTTAGGGACAATTGTTAAGTGGTATTTCAAACTGGAATTCACACCGTTTGGGAATTCCAAGTTCCTGTCAGACCTTGTCTTCTTGAATTCTCCAAATTTCTCTACTTGAAGGAAAAACATGGCATCACGATTGCAACGGTAAAAATGGGTGAAGTATCCTTGGAATACTCCAAATCTAGAATTAGGTATGCTATTTTGAGATTAGCATTAAAGGAGGCAGAACTTGAGAGGTTTTGAAATTCACCAGGCAAGGATTCCTCAAATTAATGCAATAACAGACCCTTCGCATTTGACGCACTGCAAATGGCAAGAAATCTGAATATTTTGGAACGATCGATGGTAATCCATTTGCTATGCATTTGGGACATTAGGGAAATGCAAAACAACTTCCAAGTGAGAGATGGGTTTACTGCCTTCTACACTCCATGAAAATTGCCACTCCACAAGTAGGTTGCAACTGCTCTGGGACAAGCAAAAGTTGTCCAAGTTCAGCCAGCTTGGTTATTAAGAATAATATTCAGGCTCAGGCATAGCTTACGGAAGTCAAGCCCAACTTGGTAATTTTCTATTCCAACCAGCTCATTTATTAGTTAGGCCGAAAATGTCAATGTCCTGACCTGAACCTAACTTGTTAATGTAAGAGTTCGAGTTGGGTTGAGTCCAGGTCAAAAAGAAAAAAATGGACTCAAATAGAACCCAGATCATATTCAACCCAAAAACAAGCAAAAATAAAATGGTCAATTAAAACCTAAATTACTAGGTTGGGTTCGGATCGGGTTGGCAGGTCAAGTCAAGAATTTCCGCCCCTAATATTACTTACAACAGTGTAACAAATAAATGCCTGGCTAAACTAAGTCATTGAAAGTAAGCAATTAATCTCACAAAACCTTATTAAGTGAAGAGAAGAGAAGAGGCATACCAATTTCTAGATGTGATTTACTCGGGATGCTATTGATTGCCCCAGGATGCAACTCCATAATCCCTACCATAAATGAGAATATTAATAATAAAAAGAAAAGGATTATCATTAAAAGATGATAACATAAGTGGAATTACAGAGGAGAGTTTAAGAAGCCAGTTCCACTTTCCAATTGTTAAAAGTGGTGCATTTTACTAAAGCATTCATTAAGGAATAAAAGTTGCCAAAAATTTTCCATATAATGCAGCACGCTACAAACAAAATTTTAGTCCTGTTTACAAATGTGCTCAATATAACTTGATGCACCTTGCTACCTTATAATTTTATTATTGTTGTAAAAACTCATTGATCACATAGGACAGAATCCTATGACAAATATTGGCATACCTACAGTACCAACGGTGTCCACTGATCCAGAGTCTAACACATGCTTCTCAACAGCAAGTGCCAACTCTGCAGCCGCCAATCCTGCATCATTTCTGTTGACAATAATGCAATGAAAAGTTATGGGTGTTGACGGCAACGGAAAGTCGTATTTTGTTCAAAACTTCAGATTAAGAAGAATCATCAGACAAAATAACTTCAGGTTACTAAGTTAGTACCACCAAGTAGCTGGAATGCACTAAACATGGCATCCTAAGTGAGGCTTCAAGGTGTGACAAATGTATAGATATCAAATGCAAAAATAAATGCACGAAGCCCAGTGTATAATTTTCAACCATCATTCCATTATGAAGAGGACATGGATGGAAGTTGTAACAATAGATCTGAAGAAGTGCAACCCATACCCAAGGATTTGGCCCAGGATAGATCAGAATGGAGAAACATAATTCATGCAACCAACCCCAACATAGTAGGGACAAGGCCTTGATGATGATGATGATGAAATGCCCTAAGATTGCACAAACTTGAAGCACAGGAAGGCAGATGCTGTAAGTTGTTTCAAGAAGAACCCTCTTAAGTGAAGGCCAAAAGGAATCTATGCACAGCAGCAATATGACCTAACAAAGGAATGGCTGACAGGCTGCAGCAGGGAGCAGGTGCAACGTCCGTTCTCCAAAGCTTAGCATTGATGGAGCAAATAATCCTCAACACAACTCCATGCACACTAACTTCAATAGAACTAGCAATCAAAACCTTCACCCTAGCAATAATCATGATTTGGCCCACATCATAGTTCGGAATGCACCTGACTGATTTTCAGTGTTGGGTTTATCACTAAAAATCTGTATTTATCTAATGATGAAGAAAATTTGGACCCCTTAAAATGGACGGTCACAATTTTTTTATTTGGAAGAAAAAATAGTCACAAATTTTTAAAGGAGCTGATTCCCCCCCACCCCCCAAAATTCTCTCGATGGCCCCCCTAAAATTTCATTATGGTTACTTTCATTCAGCCTGGTTTCTTCTAAAAAAATTGCACCATATATGTAATGTAAAAAGTTAATATTGTCTCAAAACACACAAGTTTTGCTGTTCAAGAAAAGAAATAGAGACGAACCTGGATGGCATCAGCACTGCTCCAGCATGGCCTCCATTGCCTTCAAAATCCACCTTGATACTAGCAGGGGCAGCAATAGCAGTTACAATACCAATAGAAACACCTGGATGACAGATTTTTCCATTGACAAGGATTAAAAACTGCAAGGAAGACCTGTCTAAAAATATTGCAAGAAGTGCTTCAAGTGTGAGAATAAGCATACCTTCATCTTCTAGGATGGGACCCTGCTCAATGTGCAACTCTACAAATGCAGAATAACTTCCCTTCTTCATAAAAACACTAGATAAGTCCTCTTGATCTTTCGAGTAACCAGCAGATCTTGCAGCATCAAAGAAGGATATATTTTGACCATCAACTGTCTCTTTGAGAGCTCTTACAAGTGGCTCGCTCCCAGCCATTAAGCGGCTGCACGGTGGAGCTAATATTTAGAAATCTTAAGGCTTGAGCAAAATGTAGATATGGTGATTCATATGTCCTTGTGGTAAAAACAAAGCAAGCATTAGGGTGCATTTGGATCAATTCTAATATTAAAAAGTTTAAATATTCAGAAGAACTGGTCAGTGGTCACTCATTCTGCTGTTTTTTTGGGTAGTGCTGATATTAGAGGACTTTATATTGGCATCTTTGGCCACCACAGCAATTTGGGATTAAAAGATGAAAAATACCTTGTGACTTAATACGGTTTCCACCTTCCAATCTGCCTTAAAACACTACGAATTGGATAGATGATTCAAACCAATACAAGTTGGTGTACATCCAAATTGCTTATTTACTGTTCATGATATCACATTCAATTTCTGTGGATAGGAAACAATAGCAAACAACTACTCATGTGTTATATAAATTAAAGATAATAGATGAAAATGGAAACATAGTAACCAATCTGCATATCTTTTAAGCTTAATTTATGTCATACTGTTTCTAGAAGATCCGAGTTCCTACCTTCCTAAGCAGCTGATCCCAAAACGAGTAGGCTCCTCTGATGTGAACATAATAACCTCCAATGATCTTTTAGGCTTGAAACCAGATCTGTTAGCATAACAAGGTCAGACTATGGCTTGTGTATACTAGTACTCTGTGCTAAATCACAATTAGCAGCTGCATGTTTCTTAGAGACAACATAGTTTTCATTCATACAACTAACATTGAGATCAATCCAAAACTTGCCCTATATGCATGCACAGTATTCTTATTCACAATAAGCATAAAATTGAATAGCATTAGAAAACTAAATATGCAGGTGCCTCTTGGTGGGATGATTTGCAGATTATCAAAAATTAAGTATGACACAAATTTCTCAGTCTTAGAAATGCTGAATGAATGACTCTGCAGTATTATGTGGCGAGAGAGAGAGAGAGAGAATGGAAATTCTTAATGGTGAAAGGGGATTGCATGTGGTTATTGTTTTTCGGAAGGCTGGCATGACAGATTTCCAACGGGTTTAGCGGGGCTCAAACCCAGGTACTCCCCTATGGGGTGGATGCTCCCACCACTGAGATATAAATGTTAATTTGATATCTGAGTTTCTATAGTATCATTATGATGACAGAATTTACATATATATATATATATATTCCTCCTTGAATGAAAACCTTATTAATTGGAAAGCCAAAAAACAGTATAGGAGAACTGTACCAACATCAAGACGCAAAAGGCCAAGAAACAAACTCCAACATGAATAGGAGTTAATCCATATGAAGAAGAGAGGGGGAAAAAATGAATATCAGTTAACGAAGAATTATCAAAAAGAAGTTTCGAACCTTATACTCTGACATAACAAAGGCACAAAGTCCAAGTTGCATACCTTTTCAGTGCATTAATTGCCTCTAATGCACCCAAAACCCCCACTACTCCATCATATTTCCCAGAGTAAGGAATGGCATCAACATGAGAACCTGTTGCAACAGGTGGAAGCTCTGCCTCAGAGCCTTCCCTACAGAAAAAATTGAAAGAAAAAATCATTAACTTGAGATTTTATGGATGCTTCAGCACCTATAGCTATTACATGCTAACAAGTCAATATAGACAAGTACCCCCACCCAAAAGAAAGTGATGTCATGATAATTTTCGGGCTTAATAAAGTTGAAAATTATAGAATCTGAAATAATGTCCAGTTGTGCAGAGGGAAAGAGTAATCAGATAAGTCAGGAACACACAAGATTGTCAAAAATAAAATGCATACACAAAATATCCAGCATGTCTTTGTCTATTTGAAAACAATATGTATACACAGTCTCCTAGAAGTAAAAGATTTCTAATTGAAGAATAATTGACATGAATGAGAAGAAAAGAAGAGGGCCCATAATCATGTAGAATATTTTAATTAACAGTGACAGAAATGACTCAAATAAGAACTAAACAGACATATTGACACAATCAAATTACTGCATTCCCCGTGCTACTAGAGTTACAAAGATTATGATATCAAGCACCATTAGTCAAAAGTAAATATGAGGGAACCAAAGTATCATAAATTCCCCATGCTACTAGAGTCACAAAGATTATGCTATCAAGCACCATTAGTCAAAAGTATATATGAGGGAACCAAAGTATCCTAAATTCATACTCTACATATCGTGCCAGCATCTAATATACCTACAGAACTCAAAAAGTAGCTCTCCCACGATACAAGGAAATAGACAACCCTATAATTAGAGAGTGGACTTAAAACTCACCATCTCCCAAAGATGTTACCAACAGCATCCTCTCTAATAGAGAGACCAGATAATCCCATTATGTTTTTAATATACCTGCAGTAAAGATCCCAAGGAGTATTAGCAGAAAACAACCTGTCTAAATGTATGCACATATATAAATGATATAGTGACTATTTAACTGAGACACTGCTTGCAATTATTCATCATACGTTTATAGATCTCAAAAGACAACTGCAATACCAAAAAAGAATTTTGTACGCCCCAATAGTTTGTAATTCATTTCTAATTTAACTAGAGATACATGTGCAATGTTTTATATTTTGAACACAGAAGAGAAAAAGCTTGTTGGAAATGTGCACATTCAGAAAAACTTAAATTTATTACACTTGTTTCATGGCTATAAAATTTCTATTAAAAAATGTTCTGAAATCTGACACTTTGTGCAACCTTTTCTCACATCATTTCTTCACCTGGAAACTATGGGTTGAATTACACAATGATGTCCAAACAATGAAGTAGTCCATGGATAGGTGCATATAAGAACCCATTAAGTACACCATCAGGACATTAATCATTGAGAGTTGAGAAATAAACACAATTATTTTAGGTTGGAAACACAGGGAGCTGTATGAAATAAAATTTTCCCAACAGGTAAACAAAATCATTAAAGAGTTAAAGGTTGGTGTCTTGACTTTTGAATTCTAGACAACAAGAATAAGCTCAAGTAAATCTGATACACATGCAACTGCATATAAGTAAGAGAAGGCATTAATTTTCTTGACATCTCATTTCTGGAATTGGGAGGTTCTCAGTACAATACCAAAATAGCAATTGGTACCTCTCTTGTGCATGCAATATCAACTGTTTACAAAGCCCTTCCAACTTGCACCAAAATACCAGTGATAGATCTCTTATGCTTGCAATACAAACCATTTATTCCCTTTGAACTTATTGTCATATAGTAATTGGCTTCAAAAGTTTCAAAGATCAGTTAAGTTCAACAAAGAAACCATTCAAACAGATGGATATATAGTTTGAGCAAGTCAATTATCTTCTACCTATTTCGTCATTGCTTCTACTAATGATCAGTTCTACACATATATGAAATAAACTGAAAAAATCACAATACCTTCGACCAATTACATCCTTGTCACTGTACAATATCCTAGTCACGGATGGAGCAGGGGTATCAGAGAAGGTTGAAAGTTCATCGATCTACAAAACAGACAATAGAAGCCAATCTTCAGATGTTCCAGTAATCAAAAGAAACTTGACTCAATAACCCATTCCAAAACACTACATCAAAATACCCAAAAAGAAGCTCAATAGGAAAGAATCCCCACTTACCAAACACACCCCAAGACTAAAATGGACACTAACTGAAACACCCAGAATTAAAAAAAAAAAAAGAAAACAGTAAATCCCCAACTGCATGAATTCCATATAATAACAATGCCTTCCTATAAAACAATCTCAAAAGTCAGAAACCAAAATTTTAGAACTTCAACCTTTTATTTCTGTTATTATCTAACAATCTAAAACAAACACTCATATATCTTCCACCCCTTTTGTCTCTTACAAGCATGAAACATCTGAAATGGGTCTATTGGTGAAAAACCTCTCCTTTCACACCCCATCCTAAAACCAAACTAATTACCCACCACAAGAAATCCTTGAAATTACAAACCCCATCTCAAAAAAATAAATAACTAATAAAAAACATCATAAAGTTTAAATTTTTTTTAATCTTCTACTATGAGTTCAAATCACCTGCTTCTGTAAGCTATCCTTATCCATTGATAAGTTAAGGAGTCTGATATGCAAGAATGGGGTTCAGAAGGGTATCCTGAGAACTCTTCCATGGTTCTCGTTGTTGGGCCTTCATTGGGTTGTGCAGAGATTGCAGAGAAGAAGAGCAGCAGAGGAAGAAGCAACGAGAACCTCACAGCCATTTTTTTTTTTTTTCTTTCTACTTCGGTCTCGCTCCACTCATCCCACTCATCTCTATTATGCAATCGTACTGAGTATATAAAGGACCTTTTCAGGAGCACAAATTATTAGTGCGCCTATATTTACTAATTCCCCCTGCCTATAAAGTATATTTCTAATGTTGTCAATTTAGGATTGCAAATGGGTAACTCATTATTATTGAGTATCCAAGCATATAGGATCAGGAACATTTGGATTAAGATCCTTCTACGTTTCAATCCACGGATACAGATCTAAGGTGTGATTACATCCACATATTAAAATATATATGAATTTTAAAGGCTTAAGTAGTTTGAGTAATATTGACATTTGAACACCTATTGAGCTTTAATTATATATTTAGATGGTTTAGTTTAAAGCCCTTTTATCTAATTATAAGAATGCATTCCACATCTTAGTTTGGATCTAGATTCAAAACTGGGTTCATTTACTTGATGCCGGGTATTATAAATAAAAGGAAAAATTACCGTACGGACGACCTAAAACCTGACATTTACCCAGTACAAGATGAAAGAATATTATTTACCGGATGGAAGATCGTACAATAAAAAAAGGGCCCAAAATGGGACGGAAATACCCTTTTTCCTGCGATATCCTAGGACCGTAGGATATCGCACAGTTCGATATCCTAGGCCTATAGGATATCGCACAGTTACCTACTCCCATCACATATCACAGTTTTTCACGACAAAGGTCCGTTTTCATCTTCGCTGAGGAGGTTCGTTGTTTACCATCCCGGGCGTGCACTTGAAGGAGAACATTGTAGGAGCTGACTTTTGGGGGGCTGCCCCTGTCAACCATTTCGTCGAGCAGTTGGGAGACCCTCTACAGCCGGCCGAGCTTCCCAAAGGTCTGGACGAGGTAGGTGTGGGTAGTGACATCTGGGGCGACGCCGGCCTCATTCATGGTCCTGAAAACCATCTCCGCCTCATCGCCGAGTGCACGGGCAGCGCAGGCACTGAGCAGGGTGTTGTAGGTGACGATGTCAGGGATAATTCCCTGGTGCCGCATCTCGGCAAAGAGGCCGAGGAGCCCCTCCCAATCAAGCCCCCCACGAGAACAAGCGTGAATTACAGTATTATAGGTGAGGATACTGGGCGAAGTGCGCTCTACGTTGCGCATACGGTGGAGGAGGTCAAGAGCATCCTGGTACTGGCCATTGCGGCCATAGGCGTTGATGAGGGCAATAGGTTTTATTCTCACTATAGCGAGACTGTATTCTCGCTATAGCGAGAATGGTCACTATCTATTCCCCTCCACTATATCTCCATTATTCTATTTTTCCTATTTTCCTCGCTATATCCTCTATTTTCGTATTTTCCTCGCTAATATGTCTCGCTATAGTGAGACCACTTTCTGTAAAAAACCTCCTCGCTACAGCGAGACCACTCTCTAGAAATGGTATTAAAACCTCGCTATAGCAAGACCACTCTCTAAAAATAAAAACATATGTTATAGTGAGACCACTCTCTGAAAATGGTATTAAAGCCTCACTATAGCGAGAAATATTCTCGCTATAGCAAGACCACTTAAATGGGGTGTATGTGAATGAGAAGGGGGTCTCTAAAAAAATCTTGAACTAAAGAGGGCCCATCTGTTGAAGGCAATTCTTCAGATACACCAACTTCCGATGAGGAATGCTAATCCTTTATTTGAAGGTATAAATTTCAACTAATTGTTCACCCTTCTTATTTATCAATCAGTGGGATTTCTAATGTGCTTTATCTTAATATGTATTGTGCAGGCTAGTGTGACCTCAAGGTTTCAGCTGACTATTTGTGACCTGAAAGCTGTATGTGCATGATGTTTTGAGAGCTTATGGTTGGATGCATGCAACTGTGACCATGACAGGCTGGATGGTGGAAATTTGGATGGTGGAATTTTGACCTAATGGGTTAGGGAAATACAAGCCTCAAGGCACTGCATGTAATTAATTTAATGTGTTTAACTGATGTCAGCTACACTATCAAGTTGGACAACATGGTATTAATTATCACTCTCAAGTTCTGATGTGAGCTACATTGTAGTAATGCAAGTTCTGATTTGAGCAATATTGTACTAATCTAAGTTCTGTTGTGAGCTACATTGTACTAATGCAAGTTTTGTTTGTGTCTCTGAGTATTATAAGCCTTGACTTTGAGTATTCAATCCATACAGCAAAATTGAGAAGAGACTTTGACATTTTGCAGCAGAGACTTAATGAATTTGTTAGATGATGTATGGGATGGAAAATTGAGAGTTCCACTTATAGGTGCTGCACCAGGTACAGAACGTCTCCATTCCATCTCCACTGTGCAGTACAGAACGTCTACTCACACTCTTATTATCTCCATTGTTTCATCCAATATTTAAGAAGAATCATGACCCAAGTTGCATGGATAACACATTTATACTTTGTTCTTCCATGTGCTGTTCTGGAAAATAAGAGGGAGCCACAAGCATGACAAACTATCCAAACTTACTTTGTTTTTGTCAACTTTAATACACCTCAAGAGGTTGCTAGAATGCAAAACATTAAAAATTGGATTCAAGTCACTATCATGATAAAAAAAAGCTTTCAGTTCTTGCCATATCTATGCTGTATCTCTGCATCATAGCTCTCCAGGCATGACAGGTTATCACCCTTCTTTTTGGGTTTCCTACTGAGTTTGAGGAAATAAAAAAAAAAAAAAACTTAATTACAATTAAAACTTTAGTTAAGTTTATAATCAGCGGAAAGGCTTGAGCTCAAAAGCTCAAAATCTTAATTTTAAATGATAATCAGCAAAGAAAGACAATAGTGATCGCATGACTGCTCCATTTAACAACTAATTGGAAGCTATTCTTTATTGATCGTGTGCAGGGCAATTCATCTAGTGGTGTACACATACAGTACTACTCGCTTTGGGTGTGACTTGTGAGAGGTCTTGAGTTTGATTCCTGAAATGCCCCGCCAGACACAATGGTATTTTTCAAATTTTTTTTTTGCTGCATCTGCTTTGTACAGATTCAAGATTACACCATGTTTAGAAGTTGGATCTAAAAACGTATCCCACAGTGAAGGCCACGTTGTTCTTATTGACTAATTGATCTTAGTATTATTTTTATATGGGTCACATGACTAATGTCACAAATATTCATAATCTAGAAACAATACCAGAAGGCTTGCAAATGATAAAACCTTGTAACCCCACAACTCACGGGTCTCGCTATAGCGAGACTATTCTCTCTTTGCGCGTCATGTTTCCCAGTTCAACCCACTTCAACATTTTCCACTAACAATAATATCTTCCATAAAAAAATGGTAAAATTAGTAGACAACAACATCACTACTAAATTTTTTGCAAGGGATTTTCAATAATTAGAGAGAGTGAAAGACGAATAAGATTTATAGAAAAAGAGGTGAGATGTGTCGTGTTGTGATGGAATCGGCAGCTGCAATGGGGCTGGAGCCATGGAGTTGAAGTTGAAACCATGACTCTTTTGAATCCATGGGGTTTGTGAGATTTAGCACAAGATAAAATCAGGAGAAAAAGATGGTTGTGGAGACAAAAGAGTTTGAGAGAGATGATACTTAATGAAAGTTACGGGGAAGAAAGACCGAAAGAGACAGGGAGGAGCAGAGTTTTTTTATTGCTGGAAAAGTCGAGCGGGAAGATGAAAGCTTTGGGCAAGAGTATGGGAGTAGGTAACTGTGCGATATCCTACAGACTTAGGATATCGAACTGTGTAATAACCTAAGCGTATGGGATATCGAATACTATGATCTTAGGATATCGCTGGAAAAAGGGTAAAACCGTCCTATTTTGGTCGTCCTTTTGTGTACGATCTTCCATCCGGTAAATAAAATTCTTTCATCTTGTACTAGATAAATTTCCGGTTTTAAGCCGTCTGTATGGTAATTGTCCCTAAATAAAATGCATAGATTCTGTGTTGAATCCAAATCTAAATCTATGAAAATGGATTCGGGTCTGAAATCCTATCATGGTTCTACCACATATCCGACCTATTTGTATTATCAAGGGCACTTGTTTTTGTTTGAAAAAGTGAAAAAATAAATTTTTTCTTTAATTTAAGAGAAAAACATTTATTCCCATGAGGAATGAATCACCATTCCATGCTGGGTACTTGGCTGATAATTTTGTTGGACGCCCAGCCTTGGCTGATGATTTTAATCTTTGTGATGTTAACTACAACCCTAGAGATAGAAACAAGATTGCTCACTATCTTCCTAAAATGGGTTAATATGGTTTGTGAGGGAGTCTTTTGTGTTTGATGCCTGAGTGTGTTTTGTAGTCATGGGATGTTTGATTTATCTGTTATTTGTTTTGGAAATGCATTTCCTTTTCTATTAAAAAAAAGGACAGGTTGGGTACTAACTCAACCCAGGTCCAACATGAGTTAGAACTCAAATCCAAATCCAAATCTAAATCTGAACCAAATGACTGCTGGCTGTTGAATGAAAAGGTCTTCCTTTGTGAATGTCACCAAAATTTTATTATTTTTAAGAAAAAGAATATCTCCTTTCTACTTTTCTATGCACCAATGGGACATTGTGAATTGTAAGTGAATTGGGGTTGGGTATGCTGATTGAGTTGGTGAAACCATTTGTTGATTTTAGTCAGTAGAAAATCGTCATTGTGGAGGAGAGAGAGAGAGTTGCATTTTCTTTTTATACAAAATATACTTCATGCATTTAGTTCATCATTTCATGTTAAAGATGATGGGGCTGAAAAAATAATAATTTTCAATCCCATATGTTAAAACTGTTGAAGAGTGGCTTCACTCGAGGGAAAGTATTGAAAAGTATTTTTACTCCCTCTTAGCTAAAAAATTTTAAAATGGTATCAAAGCAAACCCACGTGAGTTCCAATCTCGGGAGGAACGATTCGGTGAGAAAAAAATGTGCGCAGTAAAAAATGTGCCAACCGGGTTCCACCCAAGGGGGAGTGTACAGGAGTGGGCTCCACCAAAGGAGAGTATTAAGAAGTATTTATGCGGACTCTACTACTAACGCCTCAAGATTTTGGTGCGAATGGTCAGCTAAAAGAATTTTAGATTTGATTTTTAGCAATTTGTTCGCAAATATCCAAGTAGGACTCAAATGCTAATAAATCCCATTTGAATTCAATTTTTCTTTTTCGCAA
This sequence comes from Litsea cubeba, assembly GCA_012931725.1. Taxonomy (NCBI): domain Eukaryota; kingdom Viridiplantae; phylum Streptophyta; class Magnoliopsida; order Laurales; family Lauraceae; genus Litsea; species Litsea cubeba. The sequence continues at coordinate 68,105,417 of CM022951.1, forward strand.
ATTGTTGTTGCAAGTATGGTTAGTGGGCATACCCGTGCTTAGCTTGGACTATTGTAATAATTTTAAAATATAGAAAATTAGCGAAAGGTCCCTAGAGTGGAATGTATCCAGCCTCCAGTCCAAGCAGAACTTGTTAAGGCATCTGGTCTACTCAGCTAGCCTATTTGCGGCCATAGGTCCCCTGCATCCACATGATCACATTTTTCGGGACTAATTTTCCCTTTTAACTATTTTTGGCATAAAATTTTGCAGTTTTAAATTTTAAATCTTCTGTCCCCCCTCTTTCAAAGACCGTCCAGTTGGTTGATGAGAATACAAGTTCTCCATCGGAGAAGACGCCCCCACTCCTCGTCTTCTCTTTATGTTTTTTCTTTTTTTTTTATTTCATCAATGGTTCCAGCAGCGAACGGTGGGGATTCCGTCGATGGTGACTTAAAGCCTCTGCGATTTCTCTGATTTCCTATTTGGAAAGTCAAATCTCCGATTCACTTGCTGAAGCAGATAAGAGATTGGTTCTGATCTCGGTGGGCCACATAAATCGCAGAGAAGAGAAGGGATCGTTCCTAGTTCTGGATCGGTTTGCAGGAGCAGATCTGATCAACAAATTCTTTGCAGGAGAAGAAGGTTCTTGTTTTGACCAGAAGTCTGATCCGGCGTAGCCTGCGTGGTCGGAGAGGAAGAAGAGCCCAGACGCAGGCCAGAACTATATACTATTTCCATTGAAGAAGAAGACCAGAGACGAGAGGATTCTTGGGTCTGCCGGATTGCGCGTCACCGAGGAAGAAGACTCCTGCCATCGCCGTCCGAAGATTCCGGAGAAGCGCTTTCCGGTTCTGTCGCTCCCTGCTGTGGCCAAAGGAGGAAGAGCACCGGTTCTGGTTCTGATTCTAGAACCAGAACGTGAAGAAGACGACCCAGTTCTCTGGGTCTTTTGTTCCAGGTCAAGGTCGGGTCGGGTCAGTTCAGGCTGACCTAGTCCTCGCAATTTGTCAAATTTATCTGAGTTTTTGTCAAATTTATCTGAGCTTTTGTTAAATTTATCTGAGTTTTTGTCAAATTTATCTATCTTCTGCCATATTTCTCTGTGTTTCTCATATTTCTTTGTGTTTCTGGCAAATTTTTCTGAGTTTTTTTAAAAATTTATCTGAGTTTTTTAGTAAATTTATTTACGTTTTTTTGAAATCTATTTGCGTTTTTTAATTTTATTTGCGTCTTTTGAAATTTATTTGTGTCTTTTCAAATTTATTTATATTTTTTAAATAAATTTAACTGAATTTTGGCAAAAATACTTGAGTTTTTGGCAAATTTTTTAGAAATTTAGAAAATTGATTTATCTTAGTTTTGGCAAATGTGTTTGTGTTTTTGAATTTTATTTGCGTCTTTTGAAATTTATTTGCGTTTTTTGAATTTATTTGTATCTTTTGAATTTTCTTTGGATCTTTTGAGATTTATTTGAGTCTTTTGAAGTTTATTTATATTTTGTGAAATTTATTTCGAACTTTTGAAACTTATTGGCATCTTTTTAAATTTATCTGCGTTCTTTTGAAATTTATTGCTTTTTTTTATAATTTATTATATTTTTTGAAATTATTACATTTTTTTTGAAATTTTTTTGCGTTATTTTGAAATCTACTTATGTGTTTTTAGAATTTATTTGAAAATCTCATTAATGTGATTCCATTAATCGTAGGCAATTAAATGGTAGTTGACCATTATTCACGAGATATCCCACCAATCATGGGATATGATTTAAAGAAATGGTAAATTAGACATTTCAGGTCTGAAAAAGTGTGAAAGGAACCTTTGACTGCATGATTTTTTTTTTTGTGGACCGTTTGCAACAAAGTCTTGCTTTGAGGGACCTCCGGCCAAAGCCCCCAAATATGGATGGTGTTCCATTTTCTATGTAGTGAAATAGTTGGATATCTCCTCCATTTATAAATAATAAACAGAAATATAAATATGATCTGGGTGGTATTCACCTTGATTTGGATCATGGGAGGAATTCTTTTGTTTTGCAACAGATTTTCATTCCTATATAACATTTTTCAGATCTTAGACAGATATCACATACGTGGGAGCAGGCAATATCTTTGTGAGGCTCACATCCAACCCACTCGTAGATGACCTCTTTGCAATGACAACTACTCATTTTGGAACAGTTTCTCACCACGAAATCACTCTAAACTTAGATCATCAAATCTCTAACATTTCTATTTATCATCTTAGAAGCAGGAAACAAAAGTCATCCCCAATGATTCCATTTCATCTTGCTATATATATAGTAGTTGGAATTGAGGTCCAAAGAGTAATTGCATGCATTATTATAACGCCCTCCTCCTTAGATAGATAGTGCTTCGTGGAGATGAAATAGGAGGAATCACAAGGAGACATTCAACTGCTTAAATGTTCATAAAACAAGAGGGGGGCGATTGGTCGGAGGTCCCTCAAAGTATAACTTTGTTGCAAATAGTTTATAAAAAAAAGTCATGCAGCCAAAGGTCGTTCTCATACCTAATATGTTTAATTTACCTTTTCTTTAAATCATATCTTATGATTGGTGAGATATCCCATTAATAATGGTCAACTACCATTTAATTGGTCACGATCAATGGAATCTCATTAATGAGATTTTCAAATAAATTCTAAAAACACACAAATAAATTTCAAAATAATGTAATTTTTTTTAAAAAAACTCAATAATTTCAAAAAAGGCAATATATTTTAAAAAAGTAATAAATTTCAGAAGAACATAGATAAATTTAAAAAGATGCAAATAAATTTCAAAAGATCCAAATAAATCTCAAAAAATATAAATAAATTTCAAAAGATGAAAAATAATTCCAAATGATCCAAATAAATTTCAAAAAAATGTTATTAAGTTTCAAAAGACTCAAATAAACTTCAAAAGACGTAAATAAAATTCAAAAATAAAAATAAATTTAAAAAAATGCAAATACATTTGCCAAAACTAAGATAACCCAATTTTCTAAATTAGCGAAAAATCTGGCAAAAACTCAAGTATTTTTGTCAAAAACTTAGTTAAATTTATTTCAAAAAATACAAATAAATTTTAAAAGACACAAATAAAATTCAAAAACACAAATAGATCAAAGAAAATACAAATAAATTTGCCAAAAACACAGATAGATTTGTTCAAAAATTCAGTTAAAATATTTATAATGGAGATAAATTCGTTAGAAACTCACCTATATTTTTCACAAACTCAAATAATTTTACCAAAAACTCAGATAGATTTGTTTAGTACTCAGATAAATTTATTCCAGAACTCAGATAAATAGCCAAAAACTCATATAGATTTGTCCGGAACTCAGATAAATTTATGCAAAACTCAAATAAATTTGACTTTGACAGCGCCAGTAAACCGCGCAAGTCCAAAACACCACTCTCCCTAAAAAAGGAAAAGCAAGAAGTCAAAACCAATGCAGCCAAAGGCAGACCGATTGAGAAGAGATGCCGATTTCGCCCAAAAGAAGAGGATGGGTCGGGCGGAACTGACCCAAACCAAACTTGAAATTGAACGTGGCCTGACCTGGGATTCGGGTGTGCGGGTCAAGTTGACCTGGACTTGACTCAAACCCGGAAGTAAACTCAACCTTCTTCTTCTTCGTTCTGTTCCTGGGTTCTGCAACAGAAATTGATGGCTTAGAGGCAACTGCTGCAGCGGTCTTCTTCTGCATGGCACAGCGCAAGCGGGACGGCGGCGGTCGGCGGTGAGCGGCGGCGGTGATGCCAACCGGCGATGGCGAATGCAATAGCGGCGGAGGTGTGGGTTTTTCGTTTGGTCCGGTGACGTTTTATGTAACAAGAATAGGAAAAACCAGGCGAGAAGCGATGGACATCATATCTACTCCGGTCGTCCTCTGTTTTAGGTTCTGAGAAAAAATCAAAGGCCAAAACAAACCTATGTCTTCTATTTCTTCTTCAAGATCTCCCCAGAACGGAAACCTTGATTAGTGTGGCCCCAACAGAGATTCGAGACGATCTCTCTTCTGTTTCTGCAACGAAAGCCACGTGCAGAAATTCGAATAAAAAAGAAGAGAGAGAATGGAAGATTTAAAATTTAAAATTTTATGCCTAATCAGTTGAAAGGGCAAATCAGTCATGAAAAATGTATGAGGTGGCGTATCTAAGGACCTCTCGCCGAAATATATCCAAGTTGCATAGACTACAAGCCTTAGAGGAAAAGTTGATAGACTGGAGGCCTTACAAAACCTCTATGAGAGACCTTTCGCTAATTATCTCTAAAAAAAAGTACGCAACTGGAATAGTACACATATTCTCTCATAAATTTCACCACACCAGCCAATTCATTGGTAATTCAGTTGGTGAAGCACTTTCCTTCCATAGAAATAATTAAAGGTCAAACCCTGGCCGTTGTGCTGATGGCGAAAGACCTACGTAATGGTGTGTGCGTATTTACAAGAGCTTAAAAAAAGAGGATCTTGCAAAAAAGAAAAAGAAAAAAAGATTAGATGACCAATGGGCTCAAAAGGTAATTTTAACATCCATTGCAAGAGATCAGTCATTATACACGAAATGGTATTTTTTTTAGTACTTTCAACTAGCGTCCCTAGCGACTTTAGTTTTATAACGTTAAGAGTCGCTAGGGACCCTGCGGTGTATACAAAAAGGTAAAATCGATATCTTCCCCATTTCTCAGCAGCATCGAGAACTCATGGTTGCCGAAACTCTAGAATCCGATCTCGATCTTGCCTTCCAATTCCAATTGCAGGAAGCCATAACCGCATCTCTCCTCCACCAACAACCACCCTCCTCCTCCTCTCTTCTCCTCCACCACCCATCCCTCCCAGATCCCATCTCCCTCAACCCCGATTCCCAAACAGAAACCCATATTAACCTTCTCTCTTCCTTTTGATTTCATACACTCTACAAATGCATCCAATCTCTCTCTCTCTCTCTTTTTTTTTTAAGAAGCAAGCATTAAAACTGCTAGATTAAAACCAATTTAAATTCTCACAATGAAGGAGCAAAAAATTAACAAGAAAAGTTAAGAGGAAACTGGAAATAAGAAATTAAGGTGATTTGGCTTCACCACATGTGACTATTTACAATGCAGTTCAAAAGGAACTATTATGTGTGTAAAATCTGAAGACTAAGTCGAATTGTGTGTCCAAAATCTGAAAACAGCTTGAACTCATATTCATTTTGGAATTGTATTATGTGCTTCCTCCATTACATAGCTGTGATGATTTATGTTTAGTTTTGTATCGCAGGGAGGAGGATGGGTGGTGGAGGAGAAGAGAGGAGGAGGAGGAGGGTGGTTGTTGGTGAAGGAGAGAGGCGGCTATGGCTTCCTGCAACTGAAATTGGAAGGCCTAGCTACTGACAAATGGGAAAGAGATCGATTGTCCTAATTTGTGTACACCCCAAGGTCCCTAGGGACCCTTAACGTCATAAAACCAAGGTCGCTAGAGACGCTAGTTAAAAGTGCTAAACGAAACATGAAGAAACATGCCTATTTTGTTCTACTCTGTATACACCGCAGGATCCCTAGCGACTCTTAGCGTTATAAAACGAAGGTCGCTAGGAACGCTAGTTGAAAGTGCTAAAAAAAATATATCATTTCGTATAAAATGACTGATCTCGTGTAATAGGGGTTAATATTACCTTTTGAGCCCACAAGTCATCTAAACTTTTTTTTTTTTTTTTGTAAAATCCTAAAAAAAAAAAAGAAAAAAAAAAAAGAAAAAACATACTTTTAAGAAGAGAAGTAACTGGGTCCGTCTCGTGGAAATAATTGCACGGGTCACCCGTGCCATGGTGGCCGACAACATAGGAGAAAAAAAAAAACACAGCAGATTAGCTTCTACAGCTCCATGAGGCTGCATTATTATTTCCATATGAAGACAACATATAAGCTGTCAATCTTCTAACATATCTTGAATAGAAAAATGTGGAGATCCTAAAGCACCACATCACTCCACTCTCGTTTCTCACTATCCACGCAAAATATCATATTATAAGTGACCCAGAAAAGTTTCATTTGCAGCAGTCATCCTCATCACCATCACCGCAAGGCCACATATATGTGTAGTATCTTGAGCAATAATGGGATATTATAACGAAATGAAAGCTTTTTCATTAATTAGCACATGGAATCATAGAAGGACTTGTTCAATGCCCCTTACACAAGTCAGGCATTTATCAAGCTTCTAATGACATATTTCCCAGAAATAGGAACTAATGAATGCGATAAGATGCAATGGTCATTAGTCTATTAAGTTGACCACCAAAAGATTCAAGCAGCAGCCTGGCATGGTATGGTATGCATGATACTCAATTTCCCCAAGTTCAATTTACCTTTAAATCAAATTAGCTATTTGCAAAGAACAAAAAAAACTCACTTACAGGTAACTTGAGTACCCCAAACATATAAACCCATTTATAAAGGATCCAAACATGCACTAGTATATGATGAATTTATGAATTCTTGATGATAACTACTATAAGAACGTAGGAAAATCTCATAATATATTGGGACTCTTGCAACAATTCCATCTCCTCAATTAATACAAAATCAAATCAAGTACTACTACCCCTGCCCTTACCACCAACCGCTTGCAATAGAATAAGCAATTGGAGAAAAAAGTAGGAGACACCACCAATGGTGGCATACTGTAATTTGGTGGACCCTTCCACATCAGGAAAATCGTCATCAGTGGAGCGATTGAATCCCCCTGCCAGCCACCCAAGTTCTGATAACCTCCATCATGCAATCTCCTGATGGCCATCATGGATCTGATCAAAATTAGATAAGCAGCAGGTGTCATGATCCATCGCCCAAAAAATAAAGACTTCGTCACATGGCCACATAAAAAAGAGAATTGATTACCACATAATTTAACTAGTGTTGGACCACTTTCACTTGAATGTGCTGCCAATTGTTGGCAATTGAGTTGGGCCCACGTCTCATATAGAGTATCTTAGATTAAATTCGGGGGATGTGGATAATCTGATAAAGTGGGTTTTTTGAACTGTTTTAATCCAACAGTCAATATCGCTTTGATCAGAGGACATTTACAGAGACCTCTTGATGACATACACTGCACCGATTTGGTGCATCAGGAGATAAAATTTTACAATACCTGAGGCCCTCCCCACATTCCACAGGCATCTTAGCACCCTTGTCTGGAACAAGAGCCTCGACTTGGCTCAGGAAATGGTCGTTGATGGTAGTGACCGATCAGACGGTCCCAGATTGTAGCCATTCTTGAAAATCAGCAGTGGAGATTGCATCGACCCTTGTTAGGAGTTTAAGCCTATGAGGGAGAGCGGGAGCCGTGGACGACCAGCCATTGACATTGAGAACTTTTATAAAAAAAAAAAAAATTATAGGCATCCATGCAAAGAGTCCATACCAACTTTATGAAAGCAAATTTCAACCTCGGGAAGCCATGCTTCATATAGATTCCAAAATTTTCACTTCATTATCACATTAATTAGACTGGCTAAATTCTCCACTAATGAACCGATTGAGAAATTGCAGGAACCACGCTCTAAAGGCCCAGAGTTTTGCAAAGAGGCCCCAGAGAGCAGAAGATACGTGAGAGACAGCTCTGCAGTACTTCACATTGGCAAAACTTCACATTAATGTCATCATGTTGAAAACAAGTCAACAACCAATTATATCATGTTTCATCACCTCAAATTACATGAAAGGTAAATTCATCAGTGAAATAGAGCTATGTTACAGAAGTTCATGACTCGAAAAGGAATATACAAATAATTTTAATCTAAGTTTATGGCATTCCTTATTTCAAGGTGTTGGGTATAAATCATTGTTAAAAAACACAGCTTCTTGTGAGTTGTGACAGCCGGGAATGAAACAATTAAATAAAAAAAGGCTGATATAATCGCCCAGATGACAATATTGTTCTGTTTCATCCCCATATGTTTCGATTTTTTTTTTTTTTTTGACAGATTTGAAAATATCAATTCCTAATAGCTACTTAAGGAGTTTTAGACAAACAAAAAATAAAGAAATATGACATAATGGAGCATATTATTCAGCCCCTACAAAATTTTAATTTCCAATGATTATAAATCCACATTAAAGTAAACAGCGACGACCAAAATTGGTGCATAAGAGCTTAAGCCATTATGCAACCAGCCTTTATCTTAAACCATGGCCTAAATGGTGGCAATTTTCTTCCTATAAGAAGCTAATGAAAGATAAATTATGTTACATAAGTAGTGTGCAAGTACTAACCCAATCGCCGTGCACTATATGAGGGTCACCTCTCGTCACATGTTGAAAAAGTTTTGCAACTTTGAAATATCAATCTGGTAAAAATGAGATGATCTAAGCAAAAGACGAGCCCATTGCATAGTAAAATGTGCTCACTATTGCAACTTTGAAATTGTGGGTTACAGTCAACTTACCCAAAAAGAAAGGGGTGGTCTAAGCAAAAAAGAGGCAATTACACTGGCAGCACCTTCTGAAAACTGGCCAACAATGACTCTGCATGCACCACTTCACCTTTTGATTTGTCCCTCTTAAGATGCCCGTGAAGCATTTCCAAGCATTCACCACCTTCATCATGATCTGCAAGCAAATCAACTACCATAGAAATAGTGCATTCATCAGGTACAGAGTTTCTCTCCAACATTTTATTGATAAGCTTTATTGCCTCGACGTTTTCACGGTTTTGAAGAAAGCCCTGAACAAGGATATTGAATGTGCGTTCATTTGGCATGCAACCCTTTTCTTCCATTTGCAAGAAAAAATCATTAGCTTTGTGCAACATCCCCTCTTTACAAAGGCCCCTGATCATTGTATTGTATGTTTTCACATCAGGCACCAAACCTTTGGCAGAGATTCCATAAAAAAATTCCATTGCGTCTTCAAGCTTCCCAACACTGCACATTCCATCAATGAGCATGTTGAGAATAGCAATATCTGGTTTTAAACCATTGCTTTCCTTATTAAGAAAAAGCTCCATCGCCTTAGCAAAATTTTGGTTCTTGCACAGCCCATGAATCAATATGCTGTATGTGAAGACATCTGGACTCTGGCCAAGAGCTTGCATCTCATTGAATAACTCTTGAGCAGCCATGACTCTCCCAACCCGACACAATCCACGTATAAGAATGCTGTACGAAATGATAACCGGTTTCAAACCCTTGAAGGGCATCTCCTTGAAAAGCTGCATGGCCTCATCTATGCTCAAACTCTTGCAATAACCATTAATCAAAATGTTATAGGTGAAAACATCCGGCTCAAGGCCCTTATCCTGCATGGAGATAAACAATAGTTTTGCCGTATCCATTTGCCCTATTAAACAGTATCCATCCAACAATGTGTTGTACATGATTATATTAGGCTCCTCGCCTCTCTGAATCATCAATTCCAATAACTCATGCGCATCTTTTGCTCTCCCTTCTTTGCAGAGAGCATCCATCATTATGTTAAACGTGATGAAATTGGGCGAGATTCCCAACTCCACCATTTTATCCAAACACTTATTGGCTTCATTCCATCGGTCTGAACTGCAGAGAGCATCCATCATTGTGTTAAATGTGATGACATCCGGCGAGATTCCCAACTCCACCATTGTATCCAAAAATTTAGTGGCTTCATTACATCGGCCTGAACTGCATAGGCCGCAAATTAAAGTGTTGTAAGTAACAACATCTGGGTGAGTACCATTACCAATCATTTCAGAGAAGAGGCCAAGGGCTTCATTTAACAGCCCATCTTTGCATAGTCCATCGATAATGATATTATACACGATACTGTTGGGCCTACAGCTACTTTTCCCCATCTCCCTAAGCAAATCAAGGGCCATGCTCGTATACCCTGTCTTGCAGAGCCCATTCACAAGAATCCCATATGTAATTACATTAGGTGGGTATCCCTTCTCTGCCATATTCAGAAAGAACTCTGTTGCCTCCGCCACTGTATCCTTCATACATAACCCTTTAATCAGGGTGTTGATAGTTATACTATTGGGTTCATAACCCCGCTTGAGAATCTCCCCAACAACCCCAAAAGCAAAATCCACCCGATTCAAATGGCAGAAACAGTTGAGCAAAATGTTTAGAGTATAGAAATTGGGCGTCATTCCAATTGCAGTAATCTTTTCGTATAGAGAGAGCACAGTTAAATAGCGTTTTCTTTTGGCAATAGCTCCTAACAGGTAATTTAAAGCTGAAGTAGGTGGCAAAGGTTGCATGTGAAACATGGGTTCAATGAGATTGGATGCGTTATCCAGACTAATGACACCATCTTTCGATTTACATAGATCTTTCGCTAAATCATCCAATTGGGTTCTGCTTGGAACATTGGAATCTGGCTTCTTTTTTTTGTTATTACAATCAGAGACTGTAATCAAACTAGGGTTTCTGTAAAAGACAGAGAGGAAACGCTGAAAATGAAGAAGAGAAGTACCTATTTTGGCATAACTTTTTAGAGAAGGAGAAGAAGATGGAAAATAGGAACAAGCTGCAGCTGTTCTGTTGAAGATTAAAGCCATTTACTGAAGAAATGTACTCTCCGCTCTTCCTTGCCTATCTTATTTTCACCCTATGTTGAAGAGCTGATGAACATGAAGATTTCCACCAATAACTCCTTAACGGAGGAAATATGAATTCTCTAGGGTTTCCAAAATGCTAGGTTGGCTTTTAGAATTCCAATTCTGGCATTAGTATTTGGTTCACCCACTTTAGTTAAGTGAGTGAAGTCAAGTGAAATATCATATCAAAAGTATTTTTTATCATAATTTTTTCAATTTTTTAGAACAAAACGTAAAAAAACAACTATAATTACTCACTGAAAGACAAAAAAAAAATTCTATTTCACATACCAAAAGTCAACAATATTCCATCTAAACAATTAAAAATAAAATATCATCATTATCCACTACATATTTTATTCATACTTTTTATTTGACTTCAGTCCAATTAATTTTAAGAGTAAAGTGCCAAACTGACCCTTTCTTAACGTGATTTTTTAGTGATTTTATAGTTTTTTTTTCACTTTTGGTATAAAAAAGAAGGATTTTTTTTAAAATTTATGTACTTTTGATATGAAAATGTGTGTGTTTTCTAACTTTCCCCCCAATAACCCATTGGCCTTTTCTTGTCCGGTTAATGGAGACTTTTCTAAATTTTAAGTTCACTAGTAAAGTGCCAAACATGCCCCAGGGGATTTGACATACTAATCTCCTTTTGAATTAGACTTTTCAAATTTCATGATTTAAATTCAAATAATGTCGGCAGAGTGATTCACCTTGGTCAATATTATTATTATTTCTTTTGCTTTTTTGGCCATATCCCATGAGATCACAATGTAAAAAGTAAAAAATCCTACTCGGTATTCTCCATCATTTTCTGTTTTCACCTCTTCTTCCTTTTTCACTTTAAGATCATTACCAAGGTGAAATTGAGAGAGCCTAAGTGCATCAGACTTTATAAGTCCGAAAATTGGGAGAATGTAGCCTTAGAGTATCATGGGAATGGTATATGTTATGAAAACTGATAAATGGAGAGAATTTCTCAAATAATAAAACATTAAAAATGATGGTTACATGTGGTATTTACTTTTCAAAAAAAGTCATCTTTCGTGTTTTGTAAAAAAATAAATTTGTTTGTTGGTTGCAGAAAGTCCATGTTATATAAATTGATAAATCCCGTGATATAATGGGAATAATGGCTTTTACAGAGACTTGTAAAAGGGGAAGTGAATGATCTTCTAAGGCTACTCTCTCTTGATTTTTCGACCTGTAAGACCTAATGCACTGAAGCTCTCCTAATCTCACCTTGGTGATGATCTTAAAAGTGAAAAGGGGAAGAGAGGTGAAAATGAAAAGTGATTGACTTTTTTACATTTGAATCCTATAATATCATGAAATATGGGGCAAAACAATTAAAAAATATATATTGACTAGAGTCAAGCGACTCTAGTGACATTCTTTGAATTTCAGTCATGAAATTGGGGAAACAAGGTTTAAGGAACATTAATATGTCAAAGCTCGTATCTCTTAATCATTTGGATTTCTGCATTTTTCTTTTACAGTAATGTGGAATTCTCTGTTTGGTTGCTAGCATTTTGAATGTCAACTTCATTAAAAGTCACTTTCAGCCCTTTTGAAAACTTGAGCTTTTTGAATGTTGAAATATATTTTAGCATTTGGAATTCTACTTGAGAGACAATAATAGGAGAATTTCAAATCTTGGCCAAACAAAAACCCTTAGAATTCTTGAACAAATAGGTCCTCTATCTTTACCCTTTATCGAGTTTTTTCTTCCTATGGAGGCATCCGCATGAGGGCGTTTTGATTAGGCCATTAAAAAGGTGTGGTGCTTGAGGACCCTTAAATCTAGGGCATCTACTTTGATGATGTGGACATTCGCATGGGAGCATGTCTTTAGGAGAAAATTCATCTACCTTATTATTTGATTAAGCATTTTTATTAGAAAATTATTAAGAGAAGAGAAACAGTGCAAAAGTTCTCACACTTCTTTCAAATGGATTCTTTCTAACCAAGTGACCTTAACTGGCTGGAGGGAAGGTGTCTTATCTTTAGCTAGAAGGTTGATTATGGTAAAGCATGTTTTGGCTTCTATTCCCATTGACATCTCTCTCTCCATCCCCTTCCCTAAGAAAGTTTGTCTCACCATAAAAACGATCATGAGGAACTTTCTATGGTCTGCGAGCCTTTTTTCAAACAACAAGAAACTTAATCCATTAGGAGGCTCTCTGTCTATCAAAAAAGGAAGGGGGTCTTGACATTCACAGACATAGTGAAATGAATGACGCTGTTTCCTGAAGCTGGGTTGGACAAGCCTCTCTTTATCCTCCATTTGGGCAAATTGGTTCAAAGCTAGGTACTTAAAAGATTCCACCATCTGGAGCCCTAAGTCTCCTTTGGCTGGTTCCTGCATTTGGAAGAAAATTTGATATTTCTCTCCGTTCTTGAAAATGGGAGTAGATGGATTGTTGGAATTGGAAGAACTATTAGTTTCTGGTTCAATCCATGGCTAGATTCTGAACCAGTTGCAGCGAAACATTCTCAGTTTATCTTTTATCAATTTGAAACGCTTTCAGCGTTTATTAGTAGGGGTGCACATGGGCGATCTGGATCAGTTTAGAGGAAAAACCATCAACCAAACTGAATCCATCGGTTTTTTATTTTCCCAAACCGACCGAACCGAACCGCCCATGTGCTCAAACCGAACCGAAAGGAACCGGTTCGGTTCGGTTACGGTTTTTTTTTTTCACAAAAAAAAATGACAGTTCAATTGGTGAGAGACGTTGGACTTTAAGTAACAGAGTGAGAGTTCAAGTCTTATTCAAGTAATTTTTCACATTCCTTTATGTATTTTATAAGAAATATATATTTATATAATTGGTTTGGTTTGAGCAGTTTAAAAGCACCTTTAAATTGAAAACTGAACCGGACCGAACGATTTAAAGGAACTCCGAATCGTGACCGAACCGATCTACTACAAAGCCGATCCGAACCGCCCGATTCGCATCGGTTTAGCTATTTATCGGTTTTTTTGTGCACCCCTTGATCGACACTAGAATGTGCGATGCTTAACCCCAAGACTACGGTGTCGTCAAGTAGTAAATGACTAAAGAGTCTGGACTATCGATCCCACGGAGAGAGGATGGAACAAGGAATGAATCCAATTAAAGTAGAACTGAACTAAGAAATAGCTAATAAAGATAATTGAAGTGAGCAATTAAAACTATTAAACTATACAATTTAAATAATTAATTAACAATCTAAGATATGAAATTAATTAGTTCTAAGCTAATCTAACAAGCTACACTAAACTAGTGGATGAATGTGGTGGAATTGGAATATTTAAGGTGAAGATGTGGTGTGAAATGTGTAGGATTTTAAAACAAGTGATGTGAAATGTAAATCTAACAATCTAGAAGCGTAAATAACAAATCAAATAAAGATTAAAATTAACAACAATTAAAATAAGAGATTAGGCAATCCAAAATTCACTAAATATATAATTAATCCAATCAATGCACGTTCTAATTCAACTCTCAAATCTACAATCCAATTAGCAATCTCTTGCCTAATTGGATTGGATGATATAGCAATGAAGTTTAAAGTAAAGAAAATCAAAAGCCAAGATTATAGATCATCATCTAGCTACCATAACAATAATTCATCAAAATCAAGCTACAAAAGATCAAAGATAAGGGCTCTAGAGCATGCTATGTGAGAGAACTTAGTCAAACTATAAAGTATCAATTGAGAGTATCTAAGCATCAAGTGTAGAGATAGAACATGAGAAATTAGAGAGATTATCATAATTAGATATAAAATCTATTAATCGATCAAGGCATAAGTATGGAATTTAAACTAAAACATGTATGTAATTGAACTAATCACATTACTTAGTTTTAAAATGATGGCCTAATTCAAGAGCTTTACCCACTGAACATCAAGAAAGAGGTTCAGCTCTTCATTAATGATCTTCAATTACACACACTCTCTAGATTAGATACACTTAAGCTATTAATTACAATCTAAAAGTATAGAGAATGTAAAATAAAATTATTAAAAGACTAACTTGCTAAAAGATTTTTTTTCTCTAAAAAAATATTCCAATTTATAGAAACATTGAAGACATTTGATTGGCTCAACCCCTAACCTATTTCATACCAACTCAAGCTCTAACCAATACACCAGCCAATCCTTTGTGTTAGAAAATGACTTTTTTTTTTTATCCTTAAACTTTGCTCCTCTTATTTTGGAATTCTTAAACTCTTCCTAAGATTTCTTCATGTTTTATTGAAATCTCTTCTTGATGCCATGAGACATTAGCCGGAAGGTTGGGGTAGTCGCGGGGTCCACCTACACAAGAGAAATTATATAAAAATGCGTTATAAATAATTGAATTTATGCATGATAATCCGATAATCCGTTAATTTGATAGAATGATAAAATCTCCGTGTAAAGCAAATGATATGCATATGAGATGTCGATAAAATTCGGACTAATGAGGGATAAAATATACAATATTTAACACTCATCACCCCTACTTATTAGTGAAGGTCGGTGGTTGATCCTAGATTACCTCCCTCAGAACATTAAATCTTTCCTTCAATCTGTTAATCAGATTCACATCCTATAAATTCATATAGGAGATTCTGTCATATGAGCTAGAAAGTAAAAACTCTAAAGGTGTGCTCACCCATTATGATGCTTGAAATTTACTAAGATCCATGGCTTCGTATATGCCTTGGGCTTCTCTTGTTTGGAACAACAAGGTCAATCCATGGATATCGTGCCTCATTTGGAGACTAATCCACAAGAAAACACCAACTCAAAATTGGGCCTAATCTGTAGATGTGAATTTGGCATCTAGATGTTCTCTTTGTGGTGAGAAGGAAGAATCTGATGGACATTTTTTCTTCATTTGCAATTTTGCTTCTAGAAATGGTTGCTCTCCACAGTGGGTGGAAACCCTCTCATGCAGCTATCAACAACCTTGGTTGTTTTTCCAAGTCATTGCAATCATATGGAGATGTAGGAATAAGGCTACCTTTTACGACAAAATAACTTCAAAAGAAGGATCTAGAAGACGATTGTTCGAAAATCTCTCCCTCCCCAGCAAGTCTTTGCCAAGTAATGTCCCGAGACCATTTCAAGATATTCTCCTCCAGTTTTAGACCATCTCTATTTCCCTTTGGGTTTCTTTGAGGTTTCTCTCTTTCTTTCATTTTGCTGATGTGAATCTCCTTTTTTGTCTCATATGAGCTTGTATAGTAGCCGATTTTCAGCTCGAGGGCCTTTGGCCTGGTTTTATTTCTCTTAAATATACATCTTACCTTTTAAGGAGAAAAAATCGGGTGATCTCTTTGGTGAAGACTTATTTTTTTAATTTTTTCTTTTAAATGCCACAAATGTCCTTGGTTGGAAAAAGAAAATATAGGCCATGCTTACTTTTCTCTCTACCCTCTCTTTCATCTTTCTTCTTTCTTCTTCTCTTTCCCCTCAAGCATCTTTTTCCTTCGCCACTTGTGACCATCAAATGATTGTGTAATTTTTGATAATTGGAAACTAACGGCATTGGTTTGATCTGTGATACACATGGGCTACAAATGATCAGACTTGCGTTATTTTGAGGGGTGCATTAGCTCTTCAAACAATTTGACTTTCATTATTAGCATTTTCAGCATATAAATGATCTAGATTAGGGATCAGGAATTAACCACTCGAATTATTCCACTGTAGAACTTATATAGTAGTAGGGGACGAGCATGCCATAGAAAAAAATTGTATTTTCAGTTTCACTTTTTAAAGATAGCTATTTCATAATTCCAAAAACATATTAATGAGCATGTTATTCAACTTCAAGCTAATATTAAGAGATAAACACCATCCTTATGAATTTTTAAAATTTGGATATGCTTGTACCACATTTCCACTTTGATCTTGTGGCTATTGGTTGTTGCAGATGGCTGGTGAGAGGGAAGGGTGCTTGAGGGCAAAGAGATATAAAGAGGAAGATAAAAGAGAGAGAATGAGAGAAAACCAATGCTAGCCCATTCTTTTAAACAAAAGATATGAGTCTTCTAGAAAAAAAAAAAAAGGAAAAAAGTCACTTGGGCAACCACCTAAAAAGGACCAACTTAGAAGAAGTATAGAAAACTTATTTGGGCTGTAAGCGGCCGGTTTTTGGTCGGTTTAACGACATATGACACCCGGGCCGAAACTTTTGGTTTTATAATTTTGCAATAATCGAAACCGACCAAAGTACATATACTGGACATTGGAAACCAACATTTCGGTTCGGTCGGTCTTCGGTTAATTGGGTGTTTTTTTTTTTTTTGGGTTGGGGGGTATTCAGGAAAGAGAGAAAAATTTCACCCAAATTGAAGACGACACTATGATTTATGAGTAGTTTACAATGAAGAGATGTGCCTTACTGATGGATACAAGGCTAGCCTCAAAGATTCTGTGAGGGCTGGCTTGAATGATCAAAATTCCTACAGTTACAAGCAATCCACATGGAGACAATAATGTCACTTTAGAAATATAAAAAACGGTGTGCTCAATGTAATCATACAAGTATGTACACAAATCACGGTCTGTTTTTCGGTTCTACAAATTAATAACTTATGTTGTTATTTCGTCATATGCCAGCCAGCCACACTATTCAACTATCATGGCCTCAAGTGATGTTTTGATAAAAGACTTTGTTCGGTCGGTTCGATTTTAACCGAACGGTTTCTACGTAATTATAAAATCCGACCGTTGAAAAGAAAAAAAACTTATAAAAACCGTTCGATCGGTTTTGTTTTAAAAAAAAAAATCTATAAACCGACCAAACGGTCGGTTCGGCCGGGCGGTTCGGTTTTCACGGTTAATTTTGACAGCCCTAAAACTTATACACTGGTTTGAAATAAGCAAATTATATTGTCCTTTTTTGAAAACTTAAAGGATCTCTTTAAAAAAAATGTAACTTTGACATTACATATTGGGTCATCCTAACTCTGCATGCTTGACACACATATTGAGTTGTCTATCCTCGACCAATGGATATACCTCACATTGACCAATGGATAAACCTCACATTCTTTTATGTTGAGTGTGTGCAAGTGGAGCGCATGGTTCAACTACCCAATCTTTAACAAGTGGTGCTACCATCCATAAAATGATACACCAACATTTTGTAGCCCATTGCCTTCCCTTCCCACCCTCCAATGATCAGTTTAAGTGTATGTTTGAGAGGTTTAATTTTTCCTCTATGGGCTCATTTTGTATGGACTCATTTTCACACAATTTACCCATCTGATTTACACGCAAGATGCATAAATAATTATAAACAAACATGATTGATACGTAAATGTTACACATATTCACCATTTACATATGTAAATGAGTGTAGACAAACGACCCCTTAAGGTTCAGAGTAAAATCCACTTTTATTTAAGGAAGTTGAAGCATTTAGGGTTGAAATGAAATGAAATACATGTGGTTGAAAACAATACTTCATCTGTTGGGTCAGACTCATCTAAATGAAATAGATTTGAAATCTTAAACTGTTAAGGCCCATTTAACTTTACTCTAGTGTATTTATTGCCTATCCAAACAAAGGAGTCCTATATCTAAACTAACATTACGTAATTCCACATGATAGGGAGCCCTATATTTGGGTGCGTCTCGTGGAAATTATTGCAAGGGTCACCCGTGCCATGGTGGCCGACAACATAGAAAAAAACAAACACAGCAGTCTAGCTTCTACAGCTCCATGAGGCTGCATTATTATTTCCATATGAAGACAACATATAAGCTGTCAATTTTTTTTAACATATCTTGAATAGATAAATGTGGAGATCCTAAAGCACCACATCCTCCACTCTCTTTTCTCTCCATCCACACAAAATATCATATTCTAAGTGACCCAGAAACGTTTCATTTGCAGCAGTCATCATCTCAATCTGCGAAGGCCTTAGTATCTCGAGCAATAATGGGATATTATAACGAGATGAAAGCTTTTTCATTAATTAGCACATGGAATCATAGAAGAACTTGTTCAATGCCCCTTACACAGGTCAGGCATTTATCAAGCTTCTAATGACATATTTCCCAGAAATAGGAACTAATGAAGGCGATAAGATGCAATGGTCATTAGTCTATTAAGTTGACCACCAAAAGATTCAAGCAGCAGCCTGGCATGGTATGCATGATACTCAATTTCCTCTGCGCCCAAGTTCAATTTACCTTCAAATCAAATTAGCTATTTGCAAAGAACAAAAACAACTCACTTACAGGTAACTTGAGTACCCCAAACATATAAACCCATTTAGAAAGGACCCAAACATGCAATAGTCTATGATGAATTTATGAATTCTTGATGATAACTACTATAAGAACGTAGGGAAATCTCATAATATATTGGGACTCTTGCAACAATTCCATCTCCTCAATTACTACAAAATCAAATCAAGTACCACTACCACTGCCCTTACCACCAACCGCTTGCAATAGAATAAGCAATTGGAGAAAAAAGTAGGAGACACCACCAATGGTGGCATACTGTAATTTGGTGGACCCTTCCACATCAGGAAAATCGTCATCAGTGGAGCGATTGAATCCCCCTGCCAGCCACCTCAAGTTCTGATAACCTCCATCATGCAATCTCCTGATGGCCATCATGGATCTGATCAAAATTAGATAAGCAGCAGGTGTCATGATCCATAGCCCGAAAAATAAAGACTTCATCACATGGCCACATAAAAAGAGAATTGATTAACCACATAATTTAACTTGTGTTCGACCACCTTCACTTGAATGTGCTGCCAATTGTTGGCAATTGAGTTGGGCCCACGTCTCATATAGAGTATCTTAGATTAAATTCGGGGGATGTGGGATAATCTGATCAAGTGGATTTTTTGAACTGTTTTAATCCAACAGTCAATATCGCTTTGATCAGAGGACATTTACAGAGACCTCTTGATGACATACACTGCACCAATTTGGTGCATCAGGAGAAATTTTTTTACATTACCTGAGTCCTTCCCCACATGACACAAGCAGCTTAGCGCCCTTGTCTGGAACAAGAGCCTCGACTTGGCTCAGGAATTGGTCGTTGATGGTAGTGAAGTACTGGCCAGTCCATAGCCCAATGTAGCCGAAATGGACCCACTTCTTCAACAGAGTAACAGGGCTCATATCTGTATCTTCCACGAACAGCGGCACGTTCAGAGACCCCTCCACACGTGCCTTCTCCCTCTCCCACACGGGCCGCACGTCCAAGAGCACAAAACCTTCACTCCTCATAGTAGAGTTGGCATCTTTGGGTGCCACCGATCGGACGGTCCCAGATTGTAGCAATTCTCGAAAACCAGCGGTGGTGATCGCATCGACCCTTGTTAGGAGTTTAAGCCTATGAGGGAGAGCAGGAGCAGCCGTCGACCAGCTCGGTTTGGAATTCAATTTCCATGGCTCAAATGTACAACTAGTCGATGGGAGAATAGCCATTCTCTCTCTCTCTCTCTCTCTCTCTCTCCCCCCTATCCACTACCTTTTACAGCTATAGTAGAGTCAACCACGTTCATACATTTGGACTCCTGGATGCCCACAAGTAGGTAGGGTTGTAACTTGCAAGTGTGAAATTATAATATCAATGCATAATAGTGCCAGGCCAAGTCTTTTAGCACACAACAACCAACTCACATGAAATTTGAGTTTGGGGTGGGTATTTTTGACTCGGGCCTGGATTCTGAAGTATTGAGTGGAGTCAAACTGAGCTCAGGCTTGAGCGTCTAGCATTTGAATCATGCCAGAATCCGCATTACATTACAAAATTACAAATGTATATATCTGCCTTCCCTATAGGGCCCACCTAAGCATGTCAATTATGGAGATTGAAAGATGTGAGTATAAGTCTTAACACATGCTAAGGTCCCTAATCAGTATCTCTTCTAGATCTCAAATCCAAATATTAAGCTAGGGTTAATTAAACTAAGTCCAAATAAAAAGCAATCAACAACAAAAGAAAGAGACACGGAATTTTTACGTGGAAAATCCTACTCGGAAAAAAACCACGGCCTATATCTACCGCGAGAGAGTAGATGAACAAAACTACAAAGTCTCAATCTTCAGCCCCACATAATAATTACTCTGGGGAAGATGATGGATCTCTCAAAGTGTTCTAGGGTTTAGACTTGGAGATAACAGCCCTAGGTTTGAGAGAGAGAGGGAGGCTATAAATAAGATGAGATTCGTGTATGCATGGCCCTTGGAGTTTGGAAAGGATTATATGTCCAATTGGGAAAGAATTCCAGAAGAAATCAGACTTTCTGCAGAGCATGTGCTCGAGCGGACGATCATGCGCTCAAGCGGATGCTCAATCTCATTAGGCATACTCGTGCGCAAAAAGGAGTGACTAATCGCAGCATCTCTTAGGACATTTTCCACTCGAGCACAGGTGGGTCCGCTCGAGCGCCCACAGACTTCATTCTGCAGTTCATCTATAAAGTACATTGAAAATAAAAGTCTCGGTTTTGTCCATTACCCAATGAATTAGCCAACACTCAATATTCCTTACAAAGAACAACGGGCTTGAAAGCTCTTCTCTTAAACTACCTCTACAAATAAAATAGGGGACAATCTAGCAAGGAAGATACTCTTTTGAGGGCTTTGAGTAGTCCGAATCCTTCTTAAAAAAAGAAGAAGAGGGAACTACCAAAAAAAGGACCCTAGATAGCCATTAACCGAAAAACAGGCCATTAGTCAATATTGCACGGAAGTGGTTCCCCGTGACCACTTTCGTTTTTTTATTATTATTATTAAACGTGTGACGACGTCGTCGCTTAATATCCCATTTAAAGTGTGACGACGTTGTCACTTAATCGCTGAAACCCCATTTTTCCCTTCTTCCTCCTATCGTTTTCCCCCTTTCTCTGGCGGTTTCCTTTCTCCATTTTCCCCTTTCTTAGACTAATAAAAGGGAAGAAATAAAATAGTGAGTCCCACTCAAATGTATTAAATGTCCATCAATGAATGGGTGGGTTGTGGTGTCTGCGTGTGTTGGGGAATATGAATGCTGGGTGGGGGTAAGGAGGGGCGCCTTATCATAGGGGGATCAGGTTTTTCCCTTCTTCCTCTTATCGTTTTGCACTTCCTCATTCATTGATGAACATTTAAGACATTTGAATGTGACTCACTGTTTTATTTCTCCCCTTTTATTAGTCTAAGAAAGAGGGAAAGGAAACCGTCAAAGAAAGAGGAAAAATGATGGAAGGAAGAAGGGGAAAATGGAGAAAATGTGGTTTCAGGCGATTAAGCGACGACGTCGTCACACGTTTAATCTTTAATAAAAAAAAAAACGAAAGTGGTCACAGGGAACCACTTCTGTGCAATATTTACTAGTGTCCTGTTTTTCAGTTAGTGGCCATCTAGGGTCCTTTTTTTTGTAGTTTTCTTAAGAAAGAAAGAAAGGGGGAAAAACAAGTAGTCCAAATCCTAGTTGTTAGATTAAAGTCAGATGAGTGCCGAATTTGCACAATCAATTCCCAAAACTCAAATAGGTCTCAAACTTGAAAATTCTAACGAATGCATTCTATTTAGGGGTTGAAATTGAAGGTGAAGTTTAACTAATGGCCATCCAACATCAGCCCCTTTTCATAGGAAATGATTAGCCATTGCCTTATAGATCAAATCCTGGTAAAGTGAGGCCCCATCTATATCTCCACCTTATATCCTTAACTCACCTATTTGATATTCCTTTCTTATAACTCATTTTACTGTGGATTCCTAAAAATCTAGTACCAGGAAAGCAGATGAGGTCCAAGTAAAATCAATTTGAAGAGTAACATTTCCCAGAAGACAATCTATTACCAAAAATGCTAGCAACAAAACCAAGAATACTCCACTTTGATCACATGAATCGAAAATAGATTCCATCATAATTACCAAAAAAAAAGAGAGAGAGACATAGTGAACTTCTTTTTCTTTTTCTTTTTTTTTAAGGAGAAACAAAAAAAAAAAAAAAGGAGAAAGAAGAATAAGCAAAACCAGCTAACAAACACGAAAGAAACAAACCAAAAATGCAACACCTACTAAAATACAAACAGATTAAACATCAAAATTAATAGAAGATCGAAAAACTCCCTCCTTCGTTAGATCATCGGCCTCTATATTTGATTCTCTTAAAACATGATGAAAAATAGCCTCTAACTGTCTGAAATTATCTTGAATCTCCTCCTTCAAATCCGCCAATCTCAAAGAATAAGAAATCTTCTCAAAACCCCATTGAACAATTGAAAAAGAGTCACATTCAATAATTGCTTTACATCCTCCTAAGCATCGTAACTAGGCCTGTCAATGGGACGCGTTGAAACGGATAAAAAGCCCGGCCCGGCCCGTCCCAAGCCCGAAAATACAGGGCTTTTAAAAAAATTTGAACCCAGTGGGCTGGGCTTGGATAATACATTTCAAAGCCCGCCCAAAATGGGACTGAGACTGGGTAGAAACAACCCAGCCCGTTCAGGCCCGGCCCGGCCCGCTACAAAGTCATTTAGCACAGGAGGGAGGGTACTTGACCCACATAGGACTTCTTTGAAACCAGATACGGTAGAAGCATTAGTTTGTGCCCAAGATTGGTTTAGTCATGACCCAACTAGTGATGGTGATTTAAACAATGATGGGAATGCACTAACTGATGTTTTAGACATATTAAAAGAAAAATAATTTATGTTGATTTCTTTTTTACATTACTTGACTCATATAGGATAATCATTCTCATTCATTTTATTGATTTTCTGATTTTCTACATTCACCGGTCAAAAAATTTTTTTTTTTTTCAACCGATCTTGCATTACTTTAACTTGACTCATGTAAGATACTCATTCTAATTTATTTCTATTGATTTTCTGATTTTCTACTTTCACCGGAAAAAAAAGAGGTTTTAACCGTTCCGATATTACTTGACGCATATAGCCTATATAGGATACTCATTCATTTCTATTGATTTTCTGATTTTCTGATTTTCTACTGTCACAGGAAAAAAAAAGTTTTTAACTCTGCCATGTTGCTTGTTGCATTACATTGCCGGTCCCAAGTACGGAAAAAATGAGGAGGGTTTAAAGTTTGGTTCACACCGGGTGTCTGGAGACAGTAGGATTGGACAACACCTGGCAGGCCCGTCCTATTTTCGGGACGGGATTGGACAACCCAAGCCCAAGCCCGGCCCGTCCCATTGACAGGCCTAGTAACTCATGACATCCTACTAGAAGAGCATAAACCTTTGCTTCATTATCATCTAAATAAAACACAGGCCGTGAAAAACTTCGCAACACATTACCAATGCAATCCCTTATAACACCTCCAATACCTCCTTGAATTGGCTGGACAATACTACCATTATACTATATTAAGCTAGAGGCTTTTTAGATAATTTTGACCATTTGATTTGATTTTGACCATAACTGCATATAACTTCTCACTTCTTATAACCACTGCCTACTTCTTATAACTACCCACTACTTCTTTTTTTTAATATTTATAAAATTACATTTTTGCCCACATCTCCTATTCCATTTCTACTACTACATTTTTTACCACACTACATTTTAATTCCCTTTCTACTCTCCCTACTTTCAATTCTAAAAATAGGTACAATCATTTTTTTTCTTTCTAAAAATTCATTCCTATGATGAATATTTTATTTATATTATATAAGTGAATATTTGAATTGCATTGTATGGACGTACGCGTGCTCAGCACGGGTACTTGTGCTAGTCAAAATTAAGCTTAAGGAGCCCCACAGGAGGAGACAACCAAGTAGCTTGGTGCTTTTTTTTAGCATGTCCATCCACACTTTCCGAAGAGTTGAATGTAAAACAGATTTCAAACACAATTTTCGTATGCATAAACTTGCACCCAAATGCCATTGACATTGAGAACTTTTATACGAACATTAATTATAGACATCCAAGCAAAGAGTCCATACCAACTTATGAAAGCAAATTTCAACATCAGCGAGACATGCTTCATATAGATTCCAAAAATTTCACCTCATTATCGCATTAATTAGACTGGCTAAATTCTCCACTAATGAACCAATTGAGAAATTGCAGGAACCACGCTTTAAAGGCCCAGAGTTTTGCAAAGAGGCTCCAGAGAGCAGAAGATAAGTGAGAGACAGCTCTGCAGTACTTCACATAGGCAAAACTTCACATTAATGTCCTCATGTTAAAAACAAGTCAACAACCAATTATATCTTGTTTCATCACCTCAAATTACATGAAAAGTAAATTCATCAGTGAAATAGAGCTATGTTACAGAAGTTCATGACTCGAAAAGGGATATACAAATGATTTTAATCTAAGTTTATGGCATTCCTTATTTCAAGGTGTTGGGTATATATCATTGTTCAAAAACACAGCTTCTTGTGAGTTGTGACAGCCGGGGATGAAACAATTAAATAAAAAAAAAGGCTGATATAATCGCCCAGATGACAATATTGTTCTATTTCATCCCCATTTGTTTTGAATTCTTTTTTTGACAGATTTGAAAATATCAATTCCTAATAGCTTCTCAAGGAGTTTTAGACAAACAAAAAATAAAGAAATATGACATAGTGGAACATATTATTCAGCCCCTACAAAATTTTAAATTTCCAACGATTATAAATTCACATTAAAGTATGCAGCGACGACCAAAATTGGTGCATAAGAGATTAAGCCATTATGCAACAAGCCTTTATCTTAAACCATGGCCTAAAAGGTGACAATTTTCTTCCTATAAGAAGCTAATGAAAGATAAATTATGTTACATAAGTGGAGTGCAAGTACTAACCCAATCACCGTGCACTATATGAGGGTCACCTCTCGTCACATACTGAAAAAGTTTTACAACTTTGAAATATCAATCTGCTAAAAATAAGAAGATCTAAGCAAAAGACGAGCCCATTGCATAGTAAAATGTGCTCACTATTGCAACCTTGAAATTGTAGGTTAGAGTCAACTTACCCAAAAAGAAAGGGGTGGTCTAAGCAAAAAAGAGGCAATTACACTGGCAGCGCCTTCTGAAAACTGGCCAACAATGACTCTGCATGCACCACTTCACCTTTTGATTTGTCCCTCTTAAGATCCCTGTGAAGCATTTCCAAGCATTTACCACCTTCATCATGAATTGCAAGCAAATCCACTACCATAGAAATAGTGCATTCATCAGGTACAGAGTTTCTCTCCAACATTTTATTGATAAGCTTTATTGCCTCGACGTTTTCACGGTTTTGAAGAAAGCCCTGAACAAGGATATTGAATGTGCGTTCATTTGGCATGCAACCCTTTTCTTCCATTTGCAAGAAAAAATCATTAGCTTTGTGCAACATCCCCTCTTTACAAAGGCCCTTGATCATTGTATTGTATGTTTTCACATCAGGCACCAAACCTTTGGCAGAGAATCCATAAAAAAATTCCATTGCATCTTCAAGCTTCCCAACACTGCACATTCCATCAATGAGCACGTTGAGAATAGCAATATCTGGTTTTAAACCATTGCTTTCCATATTAAGAAAAAGCTCCATCGCCTTAGCAAAATTTTGGTTCTTGCACAGCCCATGAATCAATATGCGGTATGTGAAGACATCTGGACTCTGGCCAAGAGCTTGCATCTCATTGAATAACTCTTGAGCAGCCATGACTCTCCCAACCCGACACAATCCACGTATAAGAATGATGTATGAAATGATATCCGGTTTCAAACCCTTGCAGGGCATCTCCTTGAAAAGCTGCATGGCCTCATCTATGCTCAAACTCTTGCAATAACCATTCATCAAAATGTTATAGGTGAAAAGATCCGGCTCAAGGCCCTTATCCTGCATGGAAATAAACAATAGTTTTGCCATATCCATTTGCCCTATTAAACAGTATCCATCCAACAATGTGTTGTACATGATTATATTAGGCTCCTCGCCTCTCTGAATTATCAATTCCAATAACTCATGCGCATCATTTGCTCTCCCTTCTTTGCAGAGAGCATCCATCATTGTGTTAAACGTGATGACATTGGGCGAGATTCCCAACTCCACCATTTTATCCAAAAACTTAGTGGCTTCTTTCCATCGGCCTGAACTGCATAGGCCGCAAATTAAAGTGTTGTAAGTAACAACATCTGGGTGAGTACCATTACCAATCATTTCAGAGAAGAGGCCAAGGGCTTCATTTAACAGCCCATCTTTACATAGTCCATCGATAATGGTAGTATACACGATACTGTTAGGCCTACAGCTACTTTTCCCCATCTCCCTAAGCAAATCAAGGGCCATTCTCGTATACCCTGTCTTGCAGAGCCCATTCACAAGAATCCCATATGTAATTACATTAGGTGGGTATCCCTTCTCTGCCATATTCAGAAAGAACTCTGTTGCCTCCGCCACTTTATCCTTCATACATAACCCTTTAATCAGGGTGTTGATAGTTATACTATTGGGTTCATAACCCCGCTTGAGAATCTCCCCAACAACCCCAAAAGCAAAATCCACCCGATTCAAATGGCAGAAACAGTTGAGCAAAATGTTTAGAGTAAAGAAATTGGGCGTCATTCCAATTGCTGTAATCTTTTCGTATAGAGAGAGCACAGTTAAATAGCGTTTTCTTTTGGCAATAGCACCTAACAGGTAATTTAAAGCTGAAGTAGGTGGCAAAGGTTGCATGTGAAACATGGGTTCAATGAGATTGGATGCGTTATCCAGACTAATGACACCATCTTTCGATTTACATAGATCTTTCACTAAATCATCCAATTGGGCTCTGCTTGGAACATTGGAATCTGGCTTCTTTTTTTTGTTATTACAATCAGAAACTGTATTCAAACTAGGGTTTCTGTAAAAGACAGAGAGGAAACGCTGAAAATGAAGAAGAGAAGTACCTATTTTAGCATAACTTTTTAGAGGAGGAGAAGAAGAAGAAGATGGAAGAGAGGAAGAAGCTGCAGCTGTTCTGTTGAAGATTAAAGCCATTTACGGAAGAAATGTACTTTCCGCTCTTCCGTGCCTATCTCATTTTCGCCCTATGTTGAAGAGCTGATGAACATGAAGATTTCCACCAATGACTCCTGTATGGAGGAAATATGAATTCTCTAGGGTTTCCAAAATGCTAGGTTGGTTTTTCGAATTCTAATTCTGGCATTAGTACCCAAATGAAGAATTCTAAATTTGACATATTAATCTCCCTTTGAATCAAACTTTTTAAATTTCATGATTGAAATTCAAATAATATCGGCAGAGTGATTCACCTTGGTCAATATTATTATTATTTCTTTTACTTTTTTAGCAACATCGCATGAGATCACAATGTAAAAAGTAAAAAATCCTACTTGGTATTCTCCATCATTTTCTTTTTTCACCTCTTCTTCCTTTTTCACTTTTAAGATCATTACTAAGGTGAAATTGAGAGTGCATCAGACTTTATAAGTCAGAAAATTAGGAGAAAGTAGCCTTAGAAGATCATCGGAACGGTATATGTTATGAAAACTGATAAATGGAGAGAATTTCTCAAATGATAGAACAATGGAAATGATGGTTACATGTGGTATTTACTTTTCACAAAAAGTGATCTTTCGTGTTTTGTAAAAAATAAACTTGTTTGTGGGCTGCAGAAACTCCATATTATATAAATCCCGTGATATAATGGGAAAAATGGCTATTACAAAGACTTGTAAAAGGGGAAGTGAATGATC
This sequence comes from Litsea cubeba, assembly GCA_012931725.1. Classification (NCBI taxonomy): domain Eukaryota; kingdom Viridiplantae; phylum Streptophyta; class Magnoliopsida; order Laurales; family Lauraceae; genus Litsea; species Litsea cubeba. Next base: position 68,133,631 of record CM022951.1, read on the forward strand.
TTCTAAGGCTACTCTCTCCTGATTTTTCGACCTGTAAGACCTAATGCAATGAAGCTTTCCCATTCTCACCTTGGTGATGATCTTAAAAGTGAAAAGGGAAAGAGAGCTGAAAATGAAAAGTGACCAACTTTTTTACATGGTAATCATATAATATCATGGGATATGGGGCAAAACAATTAAAAAAAATATTGACTAGAGTCAAGCGACTCTAGTGACATTCTTTAAATTTCAATCATGAAATTGGGGAAACAAGGTTTAAAGAAGATTAATATGTCAAAGACTCAAAGCTCATATCTCTTAATCATTTAGATTTCTGCATTTTTGTTTTACAGTAATGTGGAATTCTCTATTTGGTTGCTAGCATTTGAATGTCAACCTCATTAAAAGTCACTTTCAGCCCTTTTGAGTACTTAAGCTTTTTGAATGTTGAAATATACTTTAGCATTTGGAATTCTACTTGGGAGACAATAATAGGAGAATTTCAAATCTTGGCCAAACAAAAATCCTTAGAATTCTTGAACAAATAGGTCCTCTATTTTTACTCTTTAGCGAGTTTTTTCTTCCTACTGAGGCATCCGCATGAGGGCGTTTTGATTAGGCCATTAAAAAGGTGTGGTGCTTGAGGACCCTTAAATTTAGGGCATCTACTTTGATAATGTGGACATACGCATGGGAGCATGTCTTTAGGAGAATATTCGTCTACCTTATTATTTGATTAAGCATTTTTATTAGAAAATTATTAAGAGAAAAGAAACAGTGCAAAAGTTTTCACACTGCTTTCAAATGGATTCTTTCTAACCAAGTTACCTTAACTGGCTGGAGGGAAAGTGTCCTATCTTTTGCTGGAAGGTTGATTATGGTAAAGCATGTTTTGGCTTCTATTCCCATTGACGTCTCTCTCTCCATCCCGTTCCCTAAGAAAGTTTGTCTCGCCATAGAAATGATCATGAGGAACTTTTTATGGTCTGCGAGCCTTTTTCAAACCACAAGAAACTTAATCCGTTAGGAGGCTCTCTGTCTGTCAAAAAAGGAAGGGGGTCTTGACATTCACAGACATAGTGAAATGAATGACGCTGTTTCCTAAAGCTAGGTTGGACAAGCCTCTCTTTATCCTCCATTTGGGAAAATTGGTTCAAAGCTAGGTACTTAAAGGATTCCACTATCTGGAGCCCTAAGTCTCCTTTGGCTGGTTCCTGCATTTTAGGGGTGTACAAAACCCATATCCAATCCGACCCAACCCATCAACCCGATCCAACCCGACAAAAACCGACCCCAACCCACAACACAACGAGTCGGGTACAGGTCCAAATGTGTAACCCATTTTATAAACGGGTCGGATATATATCTAGTACATATCCGACCCATATATACCCGACCCAACCCTACATAATACAAACCCTAGTTATCCAATAAAATATGTTTAATTCTTGCCTCTTTGGAAACGGTATCCACCTTACCCAAAGCCCATCTAGCATAGGTTAGATAGGTTAGAGCTGCCCATATAGCATGAGCCTTTACCCAATCAGTTTTCTTACTCACAGTTACAAATATAAGGACCACAGTTACAAATAGGTTTGGGCCCCACATTTACAAATATAAGGACCATAGTTACCATACAATATTAGAATCAGATAGTTCATTCAAGTTGTGGATATTTGTCAGTAAGACTCATAATATCTTGTGATTTGAACCCCTTTGATGAGATATGAGCTACAAGTACAACCCATTTAAACCCAACCTTACCCGACCCAACCCAAGTAACCCGACCCGACCCAACCCAAACTATTATAGGTTCGGTTAAGGGTTATAAATGTTTAACCCATACTAGTTCGGGTCGGATGAAGTATCTAGCCAAATCCGACCCAACCCGACCCATGTACACCCCTACTGCATTTGGAAGAAAATTTGATATTTCTCTCCGTTCTTGAAAATGGGAGTAGATGGGTTGTTGGAAATGGAAGAACTATCAGTATCTGGTTCGATCCATGGCTAGATTCTGAACCAATTGTAGCGAAACTTTCTCAGTTTATCTATTATCAATTTGAAACGCTTTCAGCGTGTTTTAGTAGGGGAGCACATGGGCGGTTTGGAGGAAAAACCATCAACCAAACCAAACCGATCGGTTTATTCTTTTCCCAAACCGACTGAACCGAACCGCTCATGTGCTCAAACCGAACCAAAAGGAACCGGTTCGGTTCAGTTACATTATTTTTTTCCATCAAAAAAATGGCAGTTCAATTGGTGAGAGACGTTGGACTTTAAGTAACATAGTGAGGGTTCAAGTGATTTTTCACATTCCTTTATATATTTTATAAGAAATATATATTTATATAATTGGTTCGGTTTGAGCCGTTTAACCGCACATTCAAACTGAAAACTGAATCGGACTGAACGATTTGAAGGAACTCAGAATCGTGACCGAACCTAGACTGATCCGATCTACTACAAAGCCTATTCGAACCTCCCGATTCGAATCGGTTTACCGGTTTATCGATTTTTTTTGTGCACCCCTACTTATTAGTGAAGGTCGGTGGCTAATCCCAGATTACCTCCCTCGGGACATTAAATCTTCCCTCAATCTGTTAATCAGATTCACATCCCAAAAATTCATATAGGAGATTATATCATATGAGCTAGGACCTCCAAAGGTATCCTGTCACGTCCCCGAACCCGATTAGAGAATAAACTGGATCCGGGTTGTGAGTTTTAGGGCTAATTAAATTTTTTTGCCCTTAATGCCCAAGGATCGAAGTCCACTGTGAGGATTGTGTAGTTAAGCCTCATTAACAAATAATCAACGGGACTTGTACGGTAAACACAACAATAAACCTGTAGGAATATCAAAGCAAGTATGGATTTCATTCCATTATATATATTCAAGTTTCAAAAGATTAAACACATAAAGTTTATAAACATCAGGACCATCCCAAAAACCTAGGTCCTGGTACAAAAGATATACATTGCTAAAATAGAAATTCAAAATATCAAAAACCCAAAAGATGAAATGAGGCAGCACGAAGAAAGATATCCCCATGTAACGCGCACTAGTGCCGGGAGTAATGACGCTAAGCTACGTCATCGGCACCCCACTCTTGTATCTCGTCCTCCTCCCCCGGTTGAGGATCCTCTGGGATTGCGTCGGCATTCGGGTCCGCGTAATAGTAGTAGGTGTCCTCTGTATACCATGGAATAAAGGATCAACAATATGTTGGCAATAAGATAAGCAATATACATTATTCATAACATATTTCAAAAGAGAATAAAGACAAGTACATGATTAAAATATAGCAAGGTACAAGCTAGGCATAAAGCATGAGTAGTTAAAGGAATCAAGTGACAAGATAAATCCTAGGAAGATTACTACAATAACCATCCATGAAATGCAATGTCAAGCAAGAGGAGACTCCGAGGATGTCCTAGCCATCTCACGGGGGTATAAGTGGTGTCCGAGCCGACTATGAATACCCAAAGTCCGGCTCTAGGGGGATCCTAGCTCCCGGTCCTAGGAATAGCAGCACGATCCTAGCCCACTCCCAGCTATTCGCGCCATGGACGCCGTCCAAAGCCGACTGCCCACCCTAGTGTCCGGTATCCGCCCACTTTATAATCATCAGTCTGCAGTCTGTACACGACACAAGTTTCAAGACAAATACACGTGGATATATTTCCAAGTACAAGATAACAAGCCGAGGGCTACTCCTAGTCAAGCCAAGATATAAGTCAATTTCTAAGCTTTATGAGTAGTCATCTTTTCAATTCTATCCACACGTATCCATCAATACAAGACAAAGGTACCTAAGGATACACTCTAAGTCCGGTCACATCCTAATTCTACAAGTTAAATTACAAGTTATACAAGTATACAAGATTAGAGTGTATAAGGTACGACAAGCTACGGATACATGATTCAAGAGTCAAGAGTGAAGAACAAGCCAATCATAGGTCAAGAGTTGTCTACCGTGTACCGAACGTATCCCCAACGGAGTACGTATGGAGAATGAGTCAATGGTGTCCTAATTTGGTGGACCCATGGTGTACAGAAGTTGTTGGGCACCAATTAACTCAATTCCACATGCATTTGATCAAGTTGTGTCAATACACGGAAAATCCCGGACAACCGATGAAGCACACCAAGCCAACATGCTCCGTTTTTGTTTCCCCCAATTGGTCATGCAAGGGCAGGGTCAATAGGTTCCAACCTAAGGTCCAAACTAAATTTACAATCCCTTTTCAAAAGAGATAAGCACTTGGTTCATTGGTCCAATACCTTTTTCCTTTTCCAATCTCTACCATTGGATTCTACATCTCTAGGGTTTTCCGACGATATGTAGAACTCCAAATTCCGACGAACGGGTCAAAAGTTATGGCTTCCGGAAGATTGTCGTCCTGAGCCCAAAGCAGTTAGCTCGAGTGAACAAAAGTTGGCTCGAGCGAACTGCTCATAGATTGTTCTTGGCTCGAGCGAACTAAGGTACACTCGAGCCAATCTTCCCAGAGGCTCCTTGGCTCGAGCGAACTAAAGGTTGGTTCGAGCCAAGTGTCTAGAATTGCAGAAAATGACTCATTTTGAATCCAAACCTTGGAGAATCAAATCCCCTCTCCTCCAATATCATCCTTGCAAGAAAAAGAGCATCTTGCTCTCTCCACATCCATTCCATTCCTCCCATCAACAAATCCAACCATTCAATTAAGGTCCAATCTCATTAAATACCTAATCTAACATGTGAAATCCAAATAAACATAGACAAGCTTGGCATTATGGGTTGCTAAGCAATTGCATTGTCAACAGTGAAGATAATATACATGCATGAGCAATAGATAAAGCTAATCTACTTGCCTTCACCAAAGAGAGTGAAATTAGAGATAAATGGAAGAGGAGAGCTCTCCACTCACACCCTAGCCAAACCACTTCCAAAAACCCTTCTCCTACACCCAAAGAGCACAATGGAAGAGAAAGAAAGGAGATCTATCAACATGCAAGATCTCTACAACAATGAAAAAGGAAATTAGGGAAGAAATGGTTGAGAAAACTTACCAAATTTAGGTCAAGATGTAGAGGAAGAAGAGAGGAAGAAGATGGTGAGCTTGGTTGCTTGAATCTCCACTACTAGGTAGCACATGCAAAGGAAGAAATGAAGGAGAAAGAAGAGAAGAAGGAGTTCCAGCAGCTGCTCCTTCAAAATGGGGATGAAACGAATGCAGGGAAGTTGCTAGAATGGGTTTAAAATGAGGGATGGAGGGGAAAATGACTCAAAATGCCCTCTTTGAGTGAATTAAGAGAAATGTGATTATTTGAGGGACTTTGGTGCGTCGAATCGCGACAAGTCAAGAACGGAAAGTGACGAGCGCGATGAGAACTTTCCAACGGACACAAACTCAGTGAAAATAGAATTTTTCGAAAAAATGCTCAATTTTCCTATTAATCACAACCTAACCCCCTATTAAGACTAATCACATCGAAATCAAACTAAACTTCGCAAACCACTTTCTAATGATAAAATAAACCCGCTTAGCCACTAAAACCGCCTAATTAGCTAGAATCATAATCAATTAGGCTAATCGCCAATATTAAAAAATTAATCACCCTATTAAGGTCGGGGACCTTACATATCCTCACCCATTATGACGCTTGGAATTTAGTAAGATCCAGGGCTTCCTATATGCCTTGGGCTTCTCTTGTTTGGAACAACAAGGTCAATCTTTGGATATCATGCCTCATTTGGAGACTAATCCACAAGAAAATACCAACTCAAAAATTGGGCCTAATCTGTAGATGTGAATTTGGCGTCTAGATGTGCTCTTTGTGGTGAAAAGGAAGAATCTGATGGACATCTTTTCTTCATTTGCAATTTTGCTTCTAGCCTTTGGAAATGGATGCTCTCCACAGTAGGTGGAAACCCTCTCATGCAGCTATTAATAGCCTTGGTTGTTTTTCCATGTCATTGCAATCATATTGAGATGAGGAATAAGGCTACCTTTGACGACAAAATAACTTAAATAGAAGGTTCCAGAAGTCGATTGTCCGAAAATCTCTCCCTCTCCATCAAGTCTTTGCCAAGTAATGTCCCAAGACCATCTCAAGATATTCTCCTCCAGTTTTAGAGAGCTTTGCCTCCTAGATTGACCATCTCTGTTTCCCTTTGGGCTTCTTTGAGGTTTCTGTCTTTATTTCTCTTTGCTGATGTAAGTCTCTTTTTTTGTCTCATATGAGCTTGTATAGTAGCCGATTTTCAGCTCTGGGGCCTTTGGCCTGGTTTTATTTCTGTTAAATATATATCTTACCTTTTAGGGAAAAAAAACCGAGTGATCTCATTGGTGAAGACTTATTATTTTAATTTTTTATTTTAAATGCCACAAATGTCCTTTGTGGGAAAAAGAAAATATAGGCCAGGCTTACTTTTCTCTCTACCCTCTCTTTCGTCTTTCTTCTTTCTTCTTCTCTTTCCCCTCAAGTATCTTTTCCCTTCGCCACTTGTGGCCACCAAATGATTGTGTAATTTTTGATAATTGGAAACTAACGGCACTGGTTTGATCTGTGATACACATGGGCTACAAATGATCGGACTTGCGTTATTTTGAAGGGTGTATTAGCTCTTCAAACAATTTGACTTGCATTATTAGCATTTCAGCATATATGATCTAGATTAGGGATCAGGAATTAACCACTCGAATTATTCCACTCTAGAACTTAGACAGTAGCAGGGGACGAGCATGCCATAGAAAAAAAATTGTATTTTCAGTTTCACTTTTTTAAGATTGCTATTTCATAATTCCAAAAACATATTAATGAGCATGTTATTCAACTTCAAGCTAATATTAAGAGATAAACACCATCCTTATGAAAATTTAAAATTTAGATATGTTTGTACCACATTTCCACTTTGATATTGTGGTTATTGGTTGTTGTCGGTGGCTGGTGAGTGGGAAGGGTGCTTAAGGGCAAAGAGATATAAAGAGGAAGATAAAGAGAGAGAATGAGAGAAAACCAATGCTAGCCCATTCTTTTAAACAAAAGATATGAGTCTACTAAAAAAAAAAATTGGGAAAAAAGTCACTTGGTCAACCACCTAAAAAGGACCAACTTGGAAGAAGTATAGAAAACTTATACACTGGTTTGAAACAAGCAAAATGTATTGTTCTTTTTTGAGAACTTAAAGGTTCTCTTTAAAATTTCTCTTTAAAAAAATGTGACTTTGACATTACATATTGGGTCATCCTAAGTCTGCATCCTTGATACACATATTGAGTTGTCTATCCTCGACCAATGGATATACCTCACATTCTTTTCTGTTGAGTGTGTGCAAGTGGAGCGCATGGTTCAACTACCCAATCTTTAACAAGTGGTGCTACCATCCATAAAATGATACACCAACATTTTGCAGCCAATTGCCTTCCTTTCCCACCCTCCAATGATCAGTCTAAGTGCATGCTTGGGAGGTCTAATTTTTCCTCTATTTCTTTATATCTCTAAAATGGATAGAGGTTTGAAAAAATAGAGTGTTTGGCACTACCTTTCAGCCTCTACATATTTTAGAGAAGTAGAGGTAATGACTCTACTTTCCGTAGCCCCCTTGATGAGGTAGTTGAGAAATATAGGGAAAAAAAAAAAGAGGCGGAGCTACAGCGTTTATGCATATCCACGCCTAGTCCCTTTTTCTTCTCCAAATCTGAGAGGCTCAATTAAGATCCAAACAGTTAAAAATGTTCGCAAGGTCAAACATGGCAATGTAACCAAATTTCAGCGGTTGAATCATGACCAATCTCGAGATATGTGCTACAAACTGTGAGCCATTGAATATAATTTGTTATGATCTGTGGGCCTCAAACACAAGATCCATTGGATATGTTTGGGAGTTTGAAAACGGCTATGTGGTCAATTTTGATTACAAAATACCTTGTGAATCTCGAGATATGTGCAAAACAAAAATAACCATTGATGTATTATGCTCAATTTTGCATTTGTCCATGAGCAATAAACTGTTTTAATTTTTTCTTATTATTTAGAGGCATGTAAAATAAGATCTAAACCGTTAGTAATGTTCACAATATCAAATACGACCATGAGACCAAATGGATCATCACCAATCTTTAGATATGTGCAAAAAAGTGAGCCATTAGGTATAATTTTGTGGATTATGTGGGCCCCAAACACAAGATCCAAACCGTGAGATCTCTTTGGAAGCTAAGCGGAAGGCTGAGCACGTCAATATGGTCAATTTTTATGGCCTAATACCTTGTGAATCTCAACAAATGTGTGAAAAAACTCTCAACCAATGATATAAAAATGTCTATTAATTTAGCATGGACCATTATTACTAAACACCTCTTTTTATTTTAGACTCTTTTTTCTATGGCTCTTTTTTGTATGAGTCTATATTGAATGGTATTTAAGAAAAGAAACTCAATGGGAAAGATTCCCCAGTTACCAAACACAACCCAAAATGGACACAAACTGAAACACCCAGAACTTAAAAAAAAGAAAGAAAAAAAGAAAAAAAGAAAAAGAGAAAACTGTAAATCCCCACGGCATGAATTCCACATAATAACAACTCAACAACCCAAAAAATTAAAAATCATTGCCTTGCTATAAAACAATCTCAAAAGCAGAAACCAAAATCTTAGAACTTCAACCATTTATTCCTGTTATTATCTAACAAGCTAAAACAAACACTCATATATCTTCCACCCCTTTTCTCTCTCACAAGTATGAAACATCTTAAATGTGTCTATTTGGGAAAAACCTCTCCTTTCACACCCCATCCTAAAACCAAACTAATTACCCATGAAAAGAAATCCTTGAATTACAATCCCCATCTCAAAAACATAAATAAATAATCAAAAACATCATAAAGTTTTAATTTTTTTTTTATCCTCTACCATAGTAACGAACTATAAACAAGTTACTTTCTCATGTTCAAATCACCTGCTTCTGTAAGCTATCCTTATCCACTGATAAAGATAAGGAGTCTGAGATGCAAGAATGGGTTCCGAAGGGTATCCTGAGAACTCTTCCAGGGTTCTCCTTGTTGGGTCTTCATTGGTTTGTACAAAAATTACAAAGAATAAGAGCAGTAGAGGAAGAAGCAGAGAGAATTTTACAGCTATTTTTTGTTGAGAGCTGCTACCTACACACTGAATTTTCCTCTCTACCCACTGCATTTTCTAAAATAAAAAAAAATTCCTAAACTACCCCTATTCCTCTCCATCCCTCTCTCTTCCTCTCCCTTCTCCGGTGACCCTGCTCCGGCTAGCCGCCGACCCATCTCCCTCTCTTCCTCTTCTGCTCCGGCAGCCCCAGCCGCCCTCATCCCTATCCCCAGCCCATCCTAGACCTCCCCCTCCCTCTGGTCTCTCTCTTTCTCTCCCTTTCCCCGGCAGCCCCGAGCCCACCACCTGCCCTCTACCTCCCTTTGGTCTCTCTCTTCCTCCCCCTCTCATCCTCTCATCGACAGCGCCAACCTTCTCCCCTTCCTCTCTCCCTCTCCTTCTCAATGGCCAAAGGAAGCTCAACATTTCTAGTGTGTTTCTGCCATTTTGATTCGGGCTCAAATCGAGTTTGTTCGGTGTCGCAGGGCCGAACAAATCGAGTTCGTTCGGCCACACGAGGCCGAACAAATCGAGTTTGTTCGGCCTTATGTGGCCGAACGAATCACATTGAACATGAAAGCTCAGCGAATCTGATTCGTTCGGCCACATAAGGCCGAACAAACTCGATTTGAGCCCAAATCAAAATGAGCTTCCTTTGGCCCTTGAGAAGGAGAGGGAGAGAGGAAGGGGAGAAGGTTGGCGCTGTCGGGGAGAGGGGGAGAAAGAGAGAGACCAAAGGGAAGGAGAGGGCAGGTGGTGGGCTGGGGGCTGCCGGGGAAAGGGGGAGAAAGAGAGAGACCAGAGGGAGGGGGAGGTCTGGGATGGGCTGGGGATAGGGATGAGGGCGGCTGGGGCTGCCGGAGCAGGAGAGGAAGAGAGGGAGATGGGTCGGCGGCTCGCCGGAGCAGGGTCACCGGAGAAGGGAGAGGAAGAGAGAGGGATGGAGAGGAATAAGGGTAGTTTAGGATTTTTTTTTTTTTTTTTTAGAAAAATGCAGTGGGTAGAGAGGAAAATTCAGTGTATAGGTAGCAGCTCTCTTTTTTTGTTTCCTTTCTACTTTGGTCTTTCTCTACTCATCCCACTCATCTTTATTATGCAATCGTACTGAGTATAAAGTACCCTTAAAGTACCCTTTCAGGAGCACAAATTATTAGTGCGCCTATATTTACTTATCCCCCATGATGAAGTATATTTCTAATATTCATGTTTGTCAATTTAGGATTGCAAATGAGTATCTTATTAGTATCCAAGAATATAGGATCCGGAACATTTGGATTAAGATCCTTCTATATTTCAGTCCAAGGATACAGATCTAATGTGATTACATCCACATATTAAAATGTATATGAATCTTAAAGGCTTAAAGTAGTTTGAGTAATATTGACATTTGAACATCTATTGAGCTTTAATTATATATTTAGAAGATTTAGTTTAAAACCCTTTTATCTAATTATAAGAATGCATTCCACATCTTAGTTTGGATCTAGATTCAAAACTGGATTCATTTACTTGATGCTGGGCACTATAAATACAATGCATAGATTCTGTGTTGAATCCAAATCTAAATCTATGAAAATGGATTTGGGTCTGAATTCCTATCATGGTTCTACCACATACCCGACTTATTTGTATTATCAAGGGCACTTGTTTTTGTTTGAAAAAGTGAAAAAATAAAAATTTTCTTTAATTTAAGAGAAAAACATTTAATCCCAGGAGGTATGTATCACCATTCCATGCTGGGTACTTGGCTGATGATTTTATTCTTTGTGATGTTACCTACAACCCTAGAGATAGAAACAAGATTGCTCACTACCTTCCTAAAATAGGTTAATATGGTTTGTGAGGGACTCTTTTGTGTTTAATGCCTGAGTGTGTTTGTAGTCATGGGATGTTTGATTTATCTGTTATTTGTTTTAGAAATGCATTTTCTTTTCTATAAAAAAAAAAAAAAAGGATAGATTGGGTACTAACTCAACCCAGGTCCAACATAAATTTTATGGAGTTAAACTCAAATCCAAATCAAAATCTGAACCAAATGACTGCTGGCTGTTGAATGAAAAGGTCTTCCTTTGTGGATGTCACCAAAATTTTAATATTTAAGAAAAAGAATCTCTCCTTTCTACTTTTCTATGCACCAATGTGGCCTTGTGAATTGTAAGTGAATTGGGGTTGGGCATGCATCTAGTTCGTCATTTCATGTTAAAGATGATCGGGCTGAAAAAATAATAATTTTTAATTTCATATGTTAAAACTGTTAAGGAGTGGGCTTCCCTCGAGGGGAAGTATTGAAAAGTATTTTAATTTACTCCCTCTTAGCTAAAGAAATTTAAGATGGTATCAAAGACAACCCACTTGAGTTTGAATTTCAGGAGGAACGATTTGGCAAGATAAAAATGTGTGCTGTAAAAAATGCACCAACCGAGTTCCACCCAAGGGGAAGTGTTGAGGAGTGGACTCCACTCAAGGGAGAGTATTAAGAAGCATTTATACGGACTCTACTACTAACGCCTCAAAGTTTTGGTAGGAATGGTCGGCTAAAAAAATTTAAAAAAAAACATTTTAGATTTGATTTAGCAATTTTCTGTTCGCAAATATCCAAGTAGGACACAATTGCTAATGAGTCCCATTTGAATTCAATTTTGCTTTTTCAAAAATTGTTTTTGGTTGGTGGGCATGCCTGTGCTTAGCATGGACTATTATGATAAATCTTAAAATATGGATGATGTTCCATTTTTCGTGTAGTGAAATAGTTGGATATCTCCTCCATTTATAAATAATAAACGGAAATATAAATATGATCTGGGTGGTATTCACGTTGATTTGGATCATGCGAAGAATTCTTTAGTTTTGTAACAGATTATCATGCCTTTATAGCATTTTTCAGATCTTAGACAGCTATCACTTACAGGGGAGCAGGCATCCTTTTCTGTTGTCGAGTAGTTCTAAAAAGGACAATATCTTTGTGAGGCTCACATCCAACCCACTTGTAGAAGACCTCTCTGCAATGACAACTACTCATTTTGGAACAGTTTCATCGGAGTGAGATTCACCACTAAATCACTCTAAACTTGGATCATCAAATCTCTAACATTTCTATTTATCATCTTAGAAGCAGGAAACAAAAGTCATCCCCAATCGTTCCATTTCTTGGAGATGAAATAGGGAATAATCACAAGGAGGCATTCAACTGCTTTAATGTTCATAAAAAAAAAGTACGCAACACGAAAAGTACACATATTCACTCACAAGTTTCACCCTCACGTAATTGAGTTAGTGAGGCACCTCCCTTTCATAGAAACAACTAAGGATCAATCCCCGACCGTTGTGCTGATAACGAGGGAGCTACGTAAGGGTGTGTGAGTATTTACAATAGCTAAAAAGAAAAGAAATATATTTTTAAGAAGAGAAGTAAAAACCTAAAAATATAGGGATAACAAAAGAACAATATATGTACTTGACATAAAAGAAAAGGGCATCTGTTTAAGTGTCTTTGGGTTCTCTGGTTGTTTGGTCGACTGGTTAACGTTTTCCTAGAAAGAAAAAAAAAATCTATTATCTGTAAATATGATATATTTTCATGAAAATGCAATCCATGTATTGTTATTGTTGTTAGCATATACAAATTACAAAGCAATACCAAATCTAACATATAAATGCCATGGAAAAAGTTCCTATCATCGCTGTTCTCAGCAATGCTATACTAGTAGTTATACTAATATTTCTTTGAGAGAAGACAAAAATAAAAATACTAAGCAGATGATAAGTATATTTATCAAGCAATTCCTCGTGATAGGGAGCCCTATATCTGGACTAACATTAAGTAATTCCACATGATAGGGAGCCGTATAACTGGACTAACATTAAGTAATTCCCCATCAAATTCCTTTTTCCTATGACCCATTCTGATATAGACCAAATAATAGACTCTACCACTTCCTCCACATATTTACTTCTATTTTTGAAGAGTCTATTATTCCTCTCCATCCACACTTTCCAAAGAGTTGCATGTAAAACAGATTTCAACTCAATTTTCGCATGCATAAACTTGCACCCAAATGCCATTGACATTGAGAACTTTTATAAAAAGAAAAAATTATAGACATCCAAGCAAAGAGTCCATACCAACTTTATGTAAGCAAATTTCAACCTCAGGGAAACATCCTTCATATAGATTCCAAAAATGTCACTTCATTATTGCATTAATTAGACTGGCTAAATTCTTAACTAATGAACCAATTGAGAAATTGCAGGAACCACGCTTTAAAGGCCCAGAGTTTTGCAAAGAGGCTCGAGAGAGCAGAAGATACGTGAGAGACAGCTCTGCAGTACTTCACATTGGCAAAACTTCACATTAATGTCATCATGTTAAAACAAGTCAACAACCAATTATATCTTGTTTCATCACCTCAAATTACAGGAAAAGTAAATTCATCAGTGAAATAGAGCTATGTTACCGAAGTTCATGACTCGAAAAGGGATATACAAATGATTTTAATCTAAGTTTATGGCATTCCTTATTTCAAGGAGTTGGGTATAGATCATTGTTCAAAAACACAGCTTCTTGTAAGTTGTGACAGCCAATCAAATAAAAAAAGGCTGATATAATCGCCCAGATGACAATATTGTTCTGTTTCATCCCCATTTGTTTCGAATTCTTTTTTTTTTTTTTTTTTTTGACAGATTTGAAAATATCAATTCCTAATAGCTTCTTAAGGAGTTTTAGACAAACAAAAAATAAAGAAATATGACATAATGGTACATATTATTCAGCTCCTACAAATTTTTAATTTCCAGCGATTATAAATTCACATTAAAGTAAACAGTGACAACCAAAATTGGTGCATAAGAGATTAAGCCATTATGCAACCAGCCTCTACCTTAAACCATGGCCTAAATGGTGAAAATTTTCCTCCTATAAGAAGCTAATGAAAGATAAATTATGTTACATAAATAGCGTGCAAGTACTAACCCAATCGCCGTGCACTATATGAGGGTCACCTCTCCTCACAAACTGAAAAAGTTTTGCAACTTTGAAATATCAATCTGCTAAAAATAAGATGATCTAAGCAAAAGACGAGCCCAATGCATGGTAAAATGTGCTCACTATTCAACTTACCCAAAAAGAAAGGGGTGGTCTAAGCAAAGGAGGCAATTACAATGGCAGCACCTTCTGAAAACTGGCCAACAATGACTCTGCATGCACCACTTCACCTTTTGATTTGCCCCTCTTAAGATGCCCGTGAAGCATTTCCAAGCATTTACCACCTTCATCATGATGTGCAAGCAAATCCACTACCATAGAAATAGTGCATTCATCAGGTACAGAGTTTCTCTCCAACATTTTATTGATAAGCTTTATTGCCTCGACGTTTTTATGGTTTTGAAGAAAGCCCTGAACAAGGATATTGAATGTGCGTTCATTTGGCATGCAACCCTTTTCTTCCATTTGCAAGAAAAAATCATTAGCTTTGTGCAACATCCCCTCTTTACAAAGGCCCTTGATCATTGTATTGTATGTTTTCACATCAGGCAACAAACCTTTGGCAGAGATTCCATAAAAAAATCCCATTGCGTCTTCAAGCTTCCCAACACTGCACATTCCATCCATGAGCACGTTGAGAATAGCAATATCTGGTTTTAAACCATTGCTTTCCATATTAAGAAAAAGCTCCATTGCCTTAGCAAAATTTCGGTTCTTGCACAGCCCATGCATCAATATGCTGTATGTGAAGACATCTGGACTCTGGCCAAGAGCTTGCATCTCATTGAATAAATCTTGAGCAGCCATGACTCTTCCAACCCGACACAATCCACTTATAAGAATGCTGTATGAAATGATATCCGGTTTCAAACCCTTGCGGGGCATCTCCTTGAAAAGCTGCATGGCCTCATCTATGCTCAAACTCTTGCAATAACCATTAATCAAAATGTTATAGGTGACAACATCCGGCTCAAGGCCCTTATCCTGCATGGAAATAAACAATAGTTTTGCCGTATCCATTTGCCCTATTAAACAGTATCCATCCAACAGTGTGCTGTACACGATTATATTAGGCTCCTCGCCTCTCTGAATCATCAATTCCAATAACTCATGAGCATCATTTGCTCTCCCTTCTTTGCAGAGAGCATCCATCATTGTGTTAAACGTGATGACATTGGGCGAGATTCCCAACTCCACCATTTTATCCAAAAACTTAGTGGCTTCTTTCCATCGGCCTGAACTGCATAGGCCGCAAATTAAAGTGTTGTAAGTAACAACATTTGGGTGAGTACCATTACCAATCATTTCAGAGAAGAGGCCAAGGGCTTCATTTAACAGCCCATCTTTGCATAGTCGATTGATAATGATATTATACATGATACTGTCAGGCCTACAGCTACTTTTCCCCATCTCTCTAAGCAAATCAAGGGCCATGCTCGTATACCCTGTCTTGCAGAGCCCATTCACAAGAATCCCATATGTAATTACATTAGGTCGGTATCCCTTCTCTGCCATATTCACAAAGAACTCTGTTGCCTCCCCCACTTTATCCTTAATACATAACCCTTTAATCAGGGTGCTTATAGTTATACTATTGGGTTCATAACCCCGCTTGAGAATCTCCCCAACAACCCCAAAAGCAAAATCCACCCGATTCAAATGGCAGAAACAGTTGAGCAAAATGTTTAGAGTATAGAAATTGGGCGTCATTCCAATTGCAGTAATCTTTTCGTATAGAGAGAGCACAGTTAAATAGCGTTTTCTTTTGGCAATAGCACCTAACAGGTAATTTAAAGCTGAAGTAGGTGGCAAAGGTTGCATGTGAAACATGGGTTCAATGAGATTGGATGCGTTATCCAGACTAATGACACCATCTTTCGATTTACATAGATCTTTCACTAAATCATCCAATTGGGCTCTGCCTGGAACATCGGAATCTGGCTTCTTTTTTTGTTATTACAATTAGAGACTGTAATCAAACTAGGGTTTCTGTAAAAGACAGAGAGGAAACGCTGAAAATGAAGAAGAGAAGTACCTATTTTGGCATAACTTCTTAGAGAAGAAGATGGAAGAGAGGAAGAAGCTGCAGCTGTTCTGTTGAAGATTAAAGCCATTTAATGAAGAAATGTACTCTCCGCTCATCCTTGCCTATCTCATTTTCACCCTATGTTGAAGAGCTGATGAACATGAAGATTTCCACCTGTATGGAACAAAATGCTGGGTTGGTTTTTGGAACAAAATGCTAGGTTGGTTTTTAGAATTCTAATTTGGCATTATTAGTAAGGAATCTGGCATTAGTTAGTAAGGAATTGGGCTTGTTGAAGATTACTCACATGATGTGACATTTTAGTTTCTGCATTTCAAATACACTCTTTAATGCATGAATTTAGAATTTCAGACCACATGAAATTGCACTTTTGCCTTAAGAATTTCTAGAATTCTAGCATTCCAAATACTGAGGGGGTTGAGAGCATTCCAAATGCTGAGGTGGTTGAGCATTTAAAATTCTACGCTCGGGAGGGCAGAATTTTCCGAGCAGAATTTGGAATTCACAGAATCCTCTCAGAGACAAGAATTCTCACAATTCTTCCAAACAAACAAGCCCAAGTATCCAAATGAAGAATTCTAAATGCTCTTAACGTGTTTGTCTCAACATAATTTCTGAGGAGAATTGTGGGCTAAGGGGTTTTTGAAGCGGATGCTTGAATTCAGATCATATCTTTCGTATTTGTATGTATGGTGAGGGAATTAAATTAAAAGAGAATAAAATATAAAAAAAATTTTAGTGATTATATAATTTTTTTTATAAATAATTTATGTACTTTTGATATGAAAATGTGTGTGTTTTTTTTACTTTTCCCCCAATGACCCATTGGCCTTTTCTTGTCTGGTTAATGGAGACTTCACTTCACTTTAAGTCTACTAGTAAAGTGCCATACACGCCCAATTTGACATAATAATCTCCTTTTGAATCAGACTTTTCAAATTTCATGATTGAAATTCAAATAATGTCGGCAGAGTGCTTCACCTTGGTCAATATTATTATTGTTTCTTTTACTTTTTTGGCCATATCCCATGAGATCACAATGTAAAAAGTAAAAAATCCTACTTGGTCTTTTCCATCATTTTCCTTTTTTCACCTTTTCTTCCTTTTTCACTTTTAAGATCATTACCAAGGTGAAATCAAGAGAGCGTCGGAAAATTGGGAGAAAGTAGCCTCAGAAGATCATGGGAACGGCTTACAATCCTTTTTTACCTCCCTTTATTCTCTTTTTTGTATTTAATTTCTCCTTTAACGAAAGTTTTTGTTGCCCTTGAAAAAAAAAATATTACGAAAATTGATAAATGGAGAGAATTTTTCAAATGATATAACATTTGAAATGATGGTTACATTTGGTATTTACTTTTCACATAAAGTCATCTTTTGTCTTTTGTAAAAATAATCTTATTTGTTGGTTGCAGAAAGTCCATGTTATATACACTGTTAAATCCCATGATATCATATGAATAGTGGCTATTATAGAGACTTGTAAAAGGGGAAGTGAATGATCTTCTAAGGCTACTATCTCCTTGTTTTTCAACCTGTAAGGCCTAATGCACCGAAGCTGTCCCGATTACACCTTGGTGATGATCTTAAAAGTGAAAAGGGAAAGAGAGGTGAAAATGAAAAGTGACCGACTTTTTACATTGAAATCCTATAATATCATGGGATATGGGGCAAAAGAATTTAAAAAAATATTGACTAGAGTCAAGTGACTCGAGTGACATTCTTTGAATTTCAATCATGAAATTGGGGAAACAAGGTTTAAGGAAGATTAATATGTCAAAGCTCATATCTCTTAATCATGGGGGTTTTCTGCATTTTTCTTTTACAGTAATGTGGAATTCTCTATTTGGTTGCTGGCATTTTGAATATCAACCTCATTAAAAGTCACTTTTAGCCCTTTTCAAAACTTGAGCTTTTTTAATATTGAGATATACTTGAGCATTTAAAATTCTACTTGGGAGAAAATAATAGGAGAATTTCAAATCTTACCCAAACAAAAATTCTTAGAATTCTTGAACAAATACGTCCTCTATCTTTTCCCTTTAGCGAGTTTTTTCTTCCTACCGAGGCATCTGCATGAGGGCGTTTTGATTAGGCCATTAAAACTGTGTGGTGCTGGACCCTTAAATTTAGGGCATCAACCTTGATGATGTGGACATTCGCATGGGAGCATGTCTTTAGGAGAAAACTTGTCTACCTTATTATTTAATTAAGCATTTTTATTAGAAATTATTAAGAAAAGAGAAACAAAAACTTCTTTCAAATGGTTTATTTCTAACAGAGTGACCTTAACTAGCTGGAGGGCAAGCATCCTATCTTTTGCAGGAAGGTTAATTATGGTAAAGCATGTTTTGGCTTCTATTCCCATTCACATCTCTCTCTCTCTCTCTCTCTCTCTCCATCCCCTTCCCTAAGAAAGATTGTCTCGCCATAGAAAAGATCATGAGGAACTTCCTATGACTTGCAAACCTTTTTCAAACCAAAAGAAACTTAATCTGTTGGGCGGTTCTCCGTCTACCAAAAAAAGGAAGGGGGTCTTGGCATTCATAGAATTAGTAAAATGAATGACGCTGCTTTTTGAAGCTGGGCTGGACAAGCCTATCTTTATCCTCCATTTGGGCAAATTGGTTCAAAGCTAGGTAATTCAAAGATTCCACCATCTAGAGCACTAAGTCTCCCTTGGCTGGATTGTTGGAAATGGAAGAACTATCAGTATCTAGTTTGATCCATGGCTAGATTCTGAACCAATTGGAGTGAAAATTTCCTTAGTTTATCTTTCATCACTTTGAAACGCTTCAGCGCTTATTAGTGAATGTCGGTAGTTGATCCCAGATTACCACCCTCGGGACATTAAATCTTTCCTTCTATCTATTAATCAGATTCACATCCCAGAAATTCATATAGGAGATTCTGTCATATGAGCTAGAACCTCCAAAGGTATCCTCACCCATTATGACACTTGGAATTTAGTAAGATATAGGGCTTCCTTTATGCCTTGGGCTTCTCTTGTTTGGAACAACAAGGTCAATCCATGGATATCGTGCCTCATTTGGAGACTAATCCACAAGAAAACACCACCTCAAAATTGGGCTTAATATGTAGGTGTGAATTTTACGTCTAGATGTGCCCTTTGTGGGAAGGAGGAAGATAATGAGGGACATCTTTTGTTCATTTACAATTTTGCTTCTAGCCTTTGGAAATGGATGCTCTCCATAGTAGCTGGAAACCCTCTCATACAGCTATCAGCTTTTTCTATTTGGATTGCGATTTCTAAAGGCATGAATACAATTGAATCTCAGTGGACATCCTTGGTTTTTTTTTTTTCGTGTCATTGCAATTATATGGAGATGCAGGAATGAGACTACCTTTGACAACAAAATAACTTCAATAGAAGGAGCCAGAAGATGATTGTCCGAAAATCTCTCCCTCTCCATCAAGTCTTTGCCAAGTAATGTCCCGAAACCTTCTCAAGATATTCTTCTCCAGTTTTAGAGAGCTTTGCCATTAGATATGTTTCTATTTTGGCTTCTTGGAGGTTTCTCTCTCTTTCTTTCTTTTTTTTTTTTTCTGATGTGAGTCTCTTTTTTTGTCTCATATGAGCTTCCCTATAGTAGCCGATTTTTAGCTCTGGGGCCTCTCGCCGGGTTTTATTTCTCTTAAATATACATCTTACCTTTTAGGGAAAAAAAAACCGGGTGATCTCAGTGGTGAAGACTTATTTTTTATAATTTTTTCTTTTAAATGCCACAAATATCCTTTGTTGGAAAAAGAAAATTAATATAGGCTAGGCTTACTTTTCTCCCTATACCATCTCTTTCATCTTTTTTCATCTCTTTCCCCTCAAGCACCTTTTCCCTTCACCACTTGCGGCCACCAAATGACAGTGTAAGTCTTGATAATTGGAAACTAACAGCGCTGGTCTGATCTATGATACACATGGGCTACAAATGATGAGATTTGCATTATTTTGAAGGGTGCATTAGCTCTTCAAACAATTTGACTTGCATTATTAGCATTTTCAGCATATATGATCTAGATTAGGGATTAGAAATTAACCACTCGAATTATTCCACTGTAGAACTTAGACAGTAGCAGGGACAAGAATGTTATTCAAATATTTTATAATTGCTATTTTATAATTCCAAAAACATATTAATGAGCATGTTATTCAACTTCAAGTTTATATTAAGAGATAAAAACCATGTGTATGAATTTTTAAAATTTGGGTATATTTGTACCACATTTCCCCTTTGATCTTGTGGCTACTGGTTGTTGCCGGTGGCTGGTGAGAGGGAAGGGTGCTTGAGGGCAAAGAGATATAAAAAGGAAGATAAAAGAGAGAGAATGAGAGAAAACCAATGCTAGCCCATTCTTTTAAACAAAAGATATGAGTCTTCTACAAAAAAAAATTGGGAAAAAAGTCAATTGATCAACCACCTAAAAAGGACCAACTTGGAAGAAGTATAAAAAACTTATACACTGTTTTGAAATAAGCAAAATATATTGTTCTTTTTTGAAAACTTAAAAGATCTCTTTAAAATTTCTCTTCTTTAAAAAAAAATGTAACTTTGACATTACATATTGGGTCATCCAAACTCTGCATCCTCGACACACATATTGAGTTGTCTATCCTAGACCAATGGATATAGCTCGCATTTTTTTGTTGAGTGCGTGCATGGAGCGCATGGTTCAACCACCCAATCTTTAACAAGTGGCGCTACCATCCATAAAATGATACACCAACATTTTGTATGCAATATTTTGTAGCCTATTGCATTCCTTAATTCCCACCCTCCAATGATCAATGTTCTAAAATTAAGGACATGATGGTTTTCTCAACCTTCATTTTCTCCACCTTTTTCAAAAAAATTGGAGGTAGTTGGTTCGAATTTGTTATCATTTGTGTTCTTCTATGTTTTTCCACATCCAAATGACCCTAGAAGGTTGTTTGAATGAATAGAAAATAAGTAAAAATAATGTATACAAAAATAGTGAAGTGTTTTAGAGCAACTTTAACAGAGGAGTCTTTTGTACCACATAAGCCCAAACGGTAATAAATAGCATTTGTAAGGCCCTCCAACAGAGGTGCCTAAATCTACATGGCATTTGGCAGTGCATCCCCTATGTCAAATTTGTCAAATGGAAAAGCATATGCCAAATCTTTTCTTTTTAATTAAATAATCACTTGGCAAGTGATAGCATTTGAAGATGTGATATTGTGCAAGAGAGAAAATGATAAAATAATAAATTGGCATCTCTCTTGGAGTTGCCCAAGAGAGATGCCAAATTTACAAACTTCAATTTGTGCCACATAAGCCTTCAATTTTAATTAGGCATCTCCAAATTTGAAGGTTCTATTGGAGATGCTCTTAGTGACAAATTTCTCCAAGTTCTCTGCTCATCGAAACGATCCATTCTAGTTAAATCAAAGACATTTTTGCAATGAAGGGTAATATATACATGGGGCATATTACGTTTAAGTTGCATTGGTTTTATTATATAAAGAGGTGTTTAAATGAGTTAGTTGTGACCCAAAAATCAGCATTAGTTGATCATGTCAGTCACCATTCCATTGAAAGCAATGAAATGATTATCCTTTCAAAAGCCCATCTCTTTTTTAAAAGGCTTTGCTCCGGTGGACTATATTGTGAGTTGTGACATGCATGTACCAACAATATTGATCACACAAACACCATATCTAGATATGTTATGCGTGATGGATGTCAATCATATCCTAAAGGATGGAATATTTCATTGTGGATCAAGTTTGGGAAAACCACTGTCAATTAGCGAGTACCATTTCAACAAGCTAGTGAATGCACGGGTGCATGATAATATGCTCACATCTAGGGAGATACATAATAAGGTGCAATATATCATTGTAAGGTCTTTTAGATGAGGTTTTCCTAACCTTGAGGGGTAGCTCAGTTGGCCTAGGACTACGGTTTGCACTCAGAGGTTGTGGGCTTGAAACTGCACTACCACACTGGGGCTACTGAGGAATTTTACCTGATTTTCTCTTCTGAGCCCATATGCATTATTCTGACCCAAAGGGTGGGAACTTGCATTATCCAAAAAAAAAAAAAAAAAGATGAGGCCTTCCTCAAATCAAATTGATGGATCAAAACCAGAGTGTACTCAAATATCACATTCGTTAGAAGGTTTCCGATTGATTGTAAGTAAAATTGTTTAGGAGAATCACTCGGTTTTAGAGTTCTGAAGTTTTTTCTTTCTTTTTCTTTTTTTCTGTTCTTACTATGTCTCTCTAAGTTTTTCTTCTAAATCCAAAAGAACAATAGAACTTGATGAAATGGAATGATTGAAATAACATTTGGATTACTCTAGATTTTAGGATTTACAACTTCACATGAATTAACATCAACCGATACTCTCTCTTTTCATTAATTTAGTTCTCGATTGCTGATACAAAAAAAAAAAAAACAAAAAAATTATAATCAACCATATTTGCCAGTAATACAAGTTGTACAGGTCATCAGATTGATCATGCAAATTTCGACAACCATTTCACCTTGTTTTTAATAGTTAAGATTTGGACTCCTTTGAAAACCCAAGCATGGCATCTCTTTTAAGTGATTGGTTTTCATTTGTTGCACACAATTTTCAAAATCTCTGAACCTCATCATTGCCATGCTCCCATTTGGACCCACAGGCTCAAAACTTCCTATGGACGAACTAGCCATTGTTTGCTTATAGAAATTGCTAGCTTAGCTCCTTCAGAATAGGGAAAGAAAGAAATTTGAGGATCCTCTTAGAAACTGCTGGTGCTTCTGGGAGTAATGAAAGAAGAATCTCGAGGATTATCCTTGAATGTTTGGTGTAGAAACTTCATTGTAGTTTTCTTTTTGAGGTTGTCAGGAAGGAACATTGGATGCCATCAGGTCTGATAAGAGTTTAGTGCTCTAACAGCCCAACTGTAAGCGAAAACTAAAATTTCAAAAAACCAATAAAACCCAAACATCTTCCGATAAGAACCTGGAAACATTGCATGGGGAAATTGCACAAAGTTTTTATAAAGTTGTTCGGTTTGGGCACACATTCGTATTCCCACAACACAAAATTATGGGCGGCGCCCTGTGTTTTGGAAATGGGTCAAATTTCACTCTAATTGTAGTTAAGCCCTCTGGTGTCTCTTTTTATCATTTATTTTACATGCGATCAATATGACAATGAAATAAATTTAAATTGCGGTCAAATTTGACTCAGCACCAATGCCATATAGGAGAATGTAATTTTGAGCAATTTTGATTTTTTAAAGGTAGTTCCCACCTAAACTCCTTACTGCACATAAGTTGGATTTATAATGGGCAGTTGCACCTGATCAGGGATTGAAAGTGCCGTTTTTATCTACTAGAATGGATGCCAATTCCAAAAATCAATGCAGTGAAATCAAAACAATACAAATTAGCAAATAAAACTATCAATCACACACCACAAGAAGACATACATAATCTTTTATGTGGAAACCCTATCCAAGGAGACAGACCACGATCTGAAATCAAGAACTATTAAATAGTTACAAGATATACTCACAGCTTCCTTTCACAGCATATTCGTCAACTTAATGACTATAGTTGTTCTTGGACAACTTCTCTTGTTGCCACGACTTTTGCGCAGCGCACTGTTCCACGCACTTGATTTAGCAATATCTTAAGAACCAAGATGAATAAATCTTTTACAAGAGAGTAGAAGCAGCCTTCTGGAAACCTCTCGATGATGACTCTAGAAAATAAGGAATCTCTCTTAGAGTTTTCTCACATCAGAACAAAGAGAATAAAGTTCTTGTCTTACTTCGGGTTGAGAAAAACACCATTTATATAGCCTAATATCCGTGCCTTAGTATTAGAATATAGGAGAAATTAGCGAAATGTCCCTATAAGTCAATGTTTCCAGCCTCCAGTGCAAGGAAAAACTTTTTAAGGTCTTTGGTCCATTTAGCTAGACTTTTTCCAGTCTTAGGTCCCTGTGCACACATGTTTTCATTTTTTAAGACAAAAATGCCCCTGTAACTGACGCAGCATGGAATGAAATCGTTCCAAACATGTAATGTTATTTCAGCAACGTGTCACGATAATGTAGCCTGAGATTTAGGTGATAACTCATCGACTGTTACTGATATGCCCTTGTAAGTTACCGCAAGTCTCTTATTTTGAATTTCAAATGGCAGTCACGGTAGAAAACTTCTGATGGAGATTTTATTGTTTGTAGATTGCAGACGAGTCGGCTGTGTTGCAGATTATAGATCTAGCGTGATGGAAACATGTTGCTGCTCTGAATCGAATCAGATGGTAATTCATATGCAACGATTATTTCAAATCAGATTGTAATTCATGTGGGAAGATTGCGAGCAGATTTCAGAGATTACAGATTAAAAGCAGTTCGTAGATTCAGTGTGAATCAGATCTGAGTTTCTGTGTGTAAGAGATTGCAGATTCAACTTTGGACGGAGGTAGATCTGAGTTTCTGTGCGTAACAGATTGCATATTCAACTTTCGTCGGAGGTAAGGAAGGTTTTATATTCATAGCAGAGTGTATGCAAGTTTTCTTGTTTAAATTGTAGATTTATATTTCTGATACTCATTTTCATTTTTATTTGAGAAGTTATTTATTTTGTATAGGATTCTGATATGTTGTTGAGATTTGTTATTTGATTTTGTTATTTGTTTTTGTTTTTTATTATATTTATATTTTTTAATTAATTTTGTTATTTGATTTGATTCGTATAGATAAAGCCTGATGTATCTAGATGTCAAATAAGTTACTTTGTTTCTCATAAAATTGTTTAATAGTTTGAAATTCTGTTCCAAGCTGCAATTTTGATTGAACCATGTAATCGAATATATGTGACTTTTTGAATCAAATCTATCAGTGTTTCTAATATACATATGCGATTTATAAAGTTAGTTCAGTTTGTTTTAAAAATTATCTGAATTCTATATCGAATTTATCTGAGTTCTTAAGATTTTATCTGATTTCTGAATCAAAGTTATCTGAATTAGAATGAGTAATTATAGATAACTTTTATATAAATTCATATAAATTTGTTCAGAAATAAAATAATTTTGTTCAGAAATCAGATAAACGTGTACAGAATTCAGATAAATTTAGATAAATGTTTGTTTTTTTGTTGTTTTTTTAATATTCTGCACAATTTTAAAGATTCTGATGACTTTTGAACTTCGTTGATTTTAGTAAATTCAAAGATGGCGCAACCGGTAATGCTTCTTTGTAAGTATGGCATGTTTACTGCCGTCATTCATTTTAGTCTGGGCATGAGATTTGATGATTTAATTCGTCAAGTTTGCAACAAATGGAAGATGTTGGCAGTAAACATGGTATGTCTGACTTACACATTGCCTGGCCATCCAAAGTGCTTGCTGGACAGCGACTCAGATTTGTTGAGCTTATCAATGTTGGCGTCTTCAATGGGTTTGGGAACAGTGGATGTTTTCGTATCAGAAATGCAGGAATCAGATGATGATGATCAAGAGGAAAACGTTGATGATTTTGTTGAAGATGCCATTCAATTAGTGGGTTATGAGGGCACAAATATTGAGACAGATCTACTCCCGCTGTTCTGCACACACAAGGAGAAGATTTTGTTGTCTTCAGGCTGGTCAAGTGGTATTAGAGAAGTGGGACAGAGGTTTGAGGGCGGTGTTGCAGAGTTTAGAAGTGTTCTGTGTAGATATTCAATGGAAGTTGGGTTTGAGTTTGTATATGTGAAAAATGATAAAGTTAGGGTTACAGCTGAATGTTCTCGCAGTCGTTCGATGGGTTGTAAATGGCGTGTTCATGCTTCGATTGAGAAGTCATCTGGACATTTTTATATCAGGACATTAGATAATGAGCATACGTGTGGTGCAGCAGTCCGAACTTCGAAGAACAGCCGTATGAGATCTGAGACGGTTGCTGATTTAATGATTGATCATATTCGTGAGAGGCCACTCACTAGACCCATTGATGTTGTGCACCACTTTAAGGCGAATTATGGACTTACAATTACATACCATCATGCATGGTGGGGTGTGGAAAGGGCTAGAAATAAGTTGTATGGTGATTCGTCGTTATCTTTTGACCATCTTCGTTGGTACATTAAGGTGGCGGAGGATGTGAATCCAGGAAGCCTTTTTGTGCTAGATTATGACCAGTCAACTATGTGCTTTAAGCGGCTGTTTGTTTCATTCTATGCTTCAATTTCTGGTTTTAATCATGTCCGTCCTTTGTTATTTTTGGATGGTACTTTTTTGAAAGGGAGATATAAGGGAAACTTGTTGGCAGCAACAGGGAAGAATGGAAATCAAGGTATGGCAGTTGCTTTCGATTCTTTTATTTCTGAGATTATTTTTATTAATGATTACCATTTACTGTTTTATATTTATTTCTTGGAGTATAAAACTTTATTTTTTTATAACACAGGTTTATTTCCCCTTGCTTTCGCTATGGTGGACTCAGAGACGGAGGATAATTGGAAGTGGTTTTTGCAGAATTTAAAGAAAGTTCTGGTTTCGGATCGCACTATTACTTTTATTTCCGATAGAAATCCAAGTCTGATAGAGGGTGTTTCAAGTATTTTCCACTATGCTCATCATGCTTTTTGCCTACAACACTTGAAGGCAAATTTGAGAGACAAACTATCAGGTGGATACACTAACGAATTTAGAGAGAGAATGGTTATGATGCTTCGGGAATGTGCATATGCCCCGACCATAGCTGCATTCCATGCCAAGTTGCAGGCGTTGAGGCATCAAGGTGGTAGCAACGTAGACAGATTTCTTTCTGGATTGCCTCATGAAAGATGGAGCAATGCCTACTTTAAGGGTCAACGGTATGGTGAGATGTGTTCAAATGCAGCTGAATCTTTCAACTCCTGGATTAGAGAAGCTCGTCATCTTCCAATTACAAAGATGGTGGACATAATAAGGGTTCAAATAATGGAGCAGATGGCTACTAGGAAGGAAGTTTCCAGCCCAGTCATTTGCCCGGATATGGATAAGAGGTTGGATGCTTTGATCCAGCTAGGACGGACGTGGACTGTCAGGCGTTCCAGTGAAACTGTTTACGATGTTCACTCTTACCCGTCAGTGACTGTCGACATTTTTAATCATATATGTTCCTGTTATCAGTGGCAGATTAATGGCTTTCCTTGTGCACATGCTTGTGCTGCGATTCAAAAGAGTGGAAAGGACCTGAATTTTTATGTGGATCATTATTTTCACACTGATTCATATAGGGCTTCATATGATGAGCAGATATTTCCAATTCCAACTGTCGGAATGCCGGAGGCAACAGTTGCTGGAGCTGTTATTCTCCCACCTCTGGTGAAACGCCCAGCCGGCAGGCCCAAAAAAAAAGAGGATATTGTCAAGAGGGGAGATGACACGGCAGATAAAATGTGGGCGTTGTGGTCGGTTTGGCAGTCACAATAAGAAGTCTTGCAAGGAGCCTATTATTTGACAAATATTTGAAATAGACTTTGACTTTAGTTTCTGTATAATAGTAGTCAATTCTTTAGCATGTATAGAAGATACGATATGAATTGTGATTAGTGAATAAATAGTCAAAGTGACAGACATTTTACTACTGTTTATTGTGTTGTTTATCATATAAGCAATCACTTATATAATTCTTTATCTCATTTAAAATGTATTTTCAAAAATTGATAATAAAAATATATTATAAGTGAGATTAAATATGCATCAGAAGTCATATAAATTGCTTCATATCTCATATAAATTGATTATGAAGTTATAGAATTTATTTCAGAATTCAGATAATTTCTTTTCAACTCAGATAATTACTGTCAGAAGTCACCCAATTCGTTTCAGAACTCAGATAAATTTATCTAAAAAACAGATAAATTGCATCTGGACTCAGATAATTTGTTTCAGAACTCAGATAAATTTATCTAAAAAACAGATAAATTGCATCTGGACTCAGATAATTTGTTTCAGAACTCAGATAAATTTATTAGAAACTAAGATAAATTATTTTTGAACTCAGATAGTTTGTATCAGATCGTAGATAAATTTGTGAAAAAACAGATAATATTCTGTAAAAATCGTATAAATATGTGAAGAGAATCAACGAAAACTATATCAGGACACATATTTTACAATTCATTCACAATTTAATTCATTCATCGATTCAGAAATTTTGACAATTAAATTGCCAAAGTTGTTTCCCTTACATTCATTGTGCAAAAGTATACATTCACAAGTATGTTGCAGTGGTTCTTTTCATATTACAGAGAAATACATGAATTTGGCTTATGTTTACTGTGACATAACCCTGTTTCAAACCCTATGTCACTGTTCGAAATCATCATCAGCACCTTCTCTCCTTGCATGGAAGTTTTGAATTGACCAGCAGTGATGCATGTCATTGAGGAATTTGGTAACTATCTCTCTTCTCAAATCATCAATGATGTTCTGTTGCAGTTTCGAAGCAATTGGTTGTTTGTGAGTAATTTGCTTCATGATGTAGCAAACAATGACGCCGCAATCGACACTGCAAAAGAAGATGATGTTGGTACTTTAAAATGAATTGAATCAGTGTTTATACAAAATGATACTTACGATCCCATTTTTTGTTGTGGGGCGTCTTCCACGCTTATCAACGGAGCTCCATATGGCTGGGTTTCTTCAATATTTACGTAATTGTAGTTCTCCACATATTGTTTCTGCAGAAATAAATAAATTGATATAGTCAATGGGTTGGGGTTTATTGTTATGGGCAGTAGTCTGTATTTAACGATTATGTAAATGAGACATACCAGAATTTGTGCATCTTCAAAGTAATGATCGACTGTTTTTAGCTAATCTCAGTCTCAAGGAATTGTAATGTAGCCAATCCCCCTCTTTCTGATCCAGCACCAACAGTGTCCAATGAAATGGTTCAGCATTTTTCCTTTTTCCATTTGAATTCATTGGAAAGTGCACGAATCTATGGTTTGCAGTTCTGCTTGGGGAGATTTGTTTGTGTAAAATCTTTTCTCTCATTTCTGATGTTTTTGCTGTAACAAATTTCTGCATTAATTTTAGTTTAGTAACTGTTTATTATATTGTAAAACAAAGTAAAATGTTACTTTATTAATTAAGATTCATTGTAATTTACCCAGCATAAACTTGATACGAAGATTGATTTTTCTTGGGGCAGCAGGCCTTGCTGATTGCTTGTTGTAAGTTGTTGTTGGATTTCTTCCTGTTCTCTGTATAACAAGTCAGCATATCCGTCAATAACCTGTTCAATTTGAAGCAGATAGTGTTAGTTATATTAATTGAATATGACCATTGTTGTTATATTACAAAAATTAAGCAATAGTATGGAAAGTTTATTTGTTTGGATGTTTACATTGCTGGAGAATTCTGCTTTGTTGAGGATTGCAATGATGTCCTCGTATGATACAGCAGATATGCCCTCACCTCCCCAGACTAGCGCCCTGCAAATGCAATTGTAAAAAGTGCTTAAGTTGTTGTCATTTTGAATAATTTTTTTTTACAACAAGAGCTGTGTTGCTTAGTTGCATAGGACTGTTACTTACTCATTGCCTTCTGCTTCGTAGATTTGTTTCAGCTTTTCAATGTCGGGCTCAGTCATTTGCTTAGTGACTGTATTTCTGGGGAGTCTAAAGGGTGCAGCTGTTTCAATCATTTTCCTTGTTGCCCTCCTTTTTTTAATTCTTTTTATCATGGAGGATTGTTTCACCTCCTTAACTGGCTTGATTTGTGTGTCAGAGTAGTTGATCTGATTAATCATTCAAACAAACAAATATAGATTAAATAAATTGGAATACATACAAGGTAAGATAAATTCAATGCAACATCAGATAAAATTGATGGAAAGTCAGTTAAATTCACAAAGAACAAAGATAAAGTTGATGAGATATGTTACAAGTTCAGTCAGAATTCAGATAAATTTGTTAGAGAGTCAGATAATTTGAAAGAGAGTCATATATTTTGTATACTAAAGGTCAGGTAAGATAGCTTTGCAATCCAAAGAATAATCTTCAAAAAAAATATGGAAGTGTAAATAAATTACCTCATCAGCATTCTCTTCAATTTTCTGATCTGCTGCAGACCCCTCCGCTTTTTTCTGTGCGATTGTAGACCCTTTTTGTTCTGAAATTTTGTTCTTTGGAGAATGGAAGATATCATCCAATGTGTTTCCAGCCCACTCCAATCCTTTCTCTGCATAATCAAGTGTCATTTCCTTTAACAGCTGCCATAATTTCATGTTGTTCGATTCCAGATTTATTATTTTTTTCTTCAGCTCCTTCCCCTCATTTTCTGCCTTTGCTGCTCTTGAGGACTGTATATCTGACACACTCATAGTATGTTTGAGCTGCTCTTTTAAGGAGTTTACCATTCTAGAAGTATCTTCTATAGTTTGATCGATTTTGACGTCACATGTTTCA
This sequence comes from Litsea cubeba, assembly GCA_012931725.1. NCBI lineage: Eukaryota > Viridiplantae > Streptophyta > Magnoliopsida > Laurales > Lauraceae > Litsea > Litsea cubeba. The sequence goes on from CM022951.1 coordinate 68,164,180, forward strand.
TGGGAATTCTTCTCAATTGTCAACTGCTCAATCATCAATAGAGCATTGTCTCTTTCTTTAAGCAAGCTTTCTATTCTTTTTTCCATTTCAAGCCTTTCCTTTTTCAGACTGTTGTTTTCTACTGATGTCCTTTCAAGTTCAATAGCCATCCTTTGAATCTGTTCTTGTAAATCTTTATTATCCTTGGTCAGTTGGTTGGCTAACGAAGTTGCCCTGTCACGCTCTTCAGTTAGATTTTGTAGTTTGTTGTTTTTTGATTGACTGTGATGGGTTACTAGGAGAAGGCTCAATGTCAGCAGCTTCTTGTTCGGTTCCAGATATTGTTTCAGATGTCACATTGGTTGATGCATTGGTGGCATTTCCAATTATATCAGCTAAAATGTTGGCGACCACCAGATCTGTCTCTAGAGCCATTTGGTGATAATCAGCCATCTCCACACCAAAGGAGACAAACTGGGTTGCCACACCAGCAGAAGTTGTTTCTTCACTGTTGTTTTGTTCTCTCTGCTCTTCCAATTCAGATATGACCAATGTCTCTATCATCATGTCTGTATCAGACTGTTTGCCTTCATTCATTTTATTATCTGATTCATTTTCTCCTTTTTCCTGTTGTTGTTCTTCTTCTTCATCTGGTTCCTCTTGCTCCTCTCCTTCATTCTCATTTTCTCCTTCTGCTTCTTCTGCTGCTACATGGATTTCTTTCTTGTTTTGATGTTCTTCTTCTTCATGTCCTTCCTCTTGCTCCTCTCCTTCATTGCTTTTTTCTTTTTCTGATACAACTACATGTTGTGATACATTTTTATTTTTTTCTTCTTCACCCTCTTCATTATCTTCTACTATCCTTTCTTCTTGAATTTTTTCTGTTTCTTTTACCTCTTCTTCTCCTTCTATCTGCATTAACCCCCCTTCAGCCCCACTGACACTGCCTAACAAAGACAGGAATCGCTGCGATTCAAGCAGTGTGCTCTCTAATGAGTCACCAAGGACCTGCAGTTTGTAACAGTGTTAGATTGAACATGTCAGATTAAGATATTAGATAAATTTAGATAGTGAAAACGAAGATAACAAATAATTATTTATATAATAGAGTACCTCATTAACTTTTAGTGTATGAAGGGGTTTTTTCCTAAGTGCCATACTCACAGCCCTTAGATTCCACTTTAGTATCCGTGGGAAATGCAAAGACTCATTTGGGCTGACAATTGTTGAATGTTCACACAGCCAATACTGTTACAAAATTAGAAAAGTCATATGTTAATATGTCATTATTTCTAAACTTGAATTCAAATGTTTTTAGTATGGAGTTGTATATTGTACCGGTAATGCAATAAGGCAGCCAATGACTCTATTAGAACCACGGCTCCTACTGTGTACTGATTCCATTAAAACCTTTGATATTTCTTCTGCCCAGGCATAGTTCTTCATATCCATGTACTTTTCAACATAGCCCACGTATGCCCACCCTATTGTGTTGCCGTGGGTTGAAAAAAAAAGAACCACAAGGATATACAGGCATATTAGAATGGCAACATCAGCAATTTCAATATCTGTTGATCCACTCAATGCAAGATGTAGCTGTTCCTTAATCTTTGGAGCTGAAACCCTCGCAGGACCTTGGAATCTCCTAAATATGAATTCAGATCCTTTTCTCTTTGCATATTTCAAATCAAGTGGTTTTGATCCATTTGGTATGCCAAATATGTGTGATATGTCATTTGCAGTGAATGACACATAGGATTTTCCTATTTTGAACTGCCTCCTCTTGCTGTTGTATGTATCGAGGATCAACATAATGTCGTTGTCATACTTTCTGCAAACCTTTTCTGAGAATGTGCCATCCAGAATGCACTCAATTAGGCTCCAGAAAGGTGTCTTTCTCAATTCAGCTTTATGTAATTCTGAGATCAAATTCTTTGTGCCATTAACTAATCTGACGACTGAGACCAAGTTAGATCTGAATTGGTAATGGCTTGTATCCTTCTCATCCTTCTTTTTCTTCTTCCCTTGTATGTTCTTCGATGAATTTTCTTCTTGCCTCTTTCTTTTGCTTTTTTTTTTTGCTGCATACAGTAAAATTACACAGATAGATATTATCTTTAATCTAAACAAGTGTATTCAAATTCAGAAGAATTACATTTACAGACAGTTACAGTTTATAGAAACTATGTTAAACTACTAATAAAACATTGAACTGTTCTACTGAAGTCTGTTAAATGTACTATGAACTGGTAAAAAATTACAATTAATTCGTATATTTATTCTTTTAACACACAATGGCAATATTAAAATCATACACACATAAGTGAAAATGAAACAAATATAGAAATTATCTGAGTTCTTTATCAAATTTTTTCTGAATTAGATGAACAAATATAGATAACTTTTACATAAATTCAGATAAATTTATTAAGAAATCAGATAAATTTGTTCAAAAATGAGATAAAATTATACAGAATTCAGATAACTTTGTGAATAACATGTGTCCATTTTACATTCTGCACACAGTTATAAATACATTACAATCCGTATCAACTCTCATTCGTAACTCAGTTGCATTCTAATTATGTAATATCAGATAAATTCAAAATAAATTCATTTAAGATAAATTCATCCAGAAGTTAGATAGATTCAGTTACATGGAAACAGTGAGACAAAATGTATTTGCTACTACGCGATCAAAATTTATTAAAATAACTCTGATAAACTTACTTATATTTGGACTAGTAGCAGTGATTGTGTGACATTTTGGCTGAACATTTCAAAATTTTATAAAAGCATTGGGAACTATGTTTTTTGAAATGACAATCTCAATTAAAATGATATATACATAAGTTAAAACGAAAAAGATATAGATATTATCCGAGTTATGTATTGAAGTTATCTGATTTGTAATGGTGGTAGATAGATAAAATTATATAAATTTGTTCAGACTTCAGATAATTTTGTTCAAATATCATATAATTTTTTTCAGAAATTATATAAAATTATTAAGAACTCAGATAAGTTTTTGAAAAACATGTGTGTATTTTACATTATGTATGTAGGTATAAATAGATTATAAATTCTACTAATTTTTATTCGAGACTCAGTTGCATTCCAATTATGGAATTTCAGATAAATCCAACATAAACCCAGCTAAGTTAAATACATTGAGAACTCAGATAGATTCAGTTACATGATATTTCTCAAAACAACTCAGATAAACTTATTTATAGGTAGACAAGTAGGAGTGATTGTGTTACATTTTGGTTAAACATTTCAAAAATTTATAAAGACATTGGGAAAATATGTTTTTCAAAATCACAATCTCAATAAAAATCATATATATATAAGTGAAAACGTAAAAGATGTAGATATTATATGAGTTCTGAATCGAATTTATCTGATTTGTAATGAAGAAATGTAGATAAAATTATATAAATCTAGATAAATTTGATCAGAAATCAGATAATTTTGTTCAAATAACAGATAATTTTGTTCAGAACTTAGATAAAATTGTGAAGAAATCAGATAAATTTTTGTAAAGCATGTGTTTATCTTAAATTCTGCTTGTAGATATAAATACATTATAATTCAACTAATTTTGATTCGAAACTCAGTTGCATTCCAATATGGAATCTCAGATAAATTCAACATAAATTCAATTAAGATAAATACATCCATAACTCAGATAGATTCAGTCGAATGATATTTCTGAAAAAAAATTGAGATAAAGTTATTTATATTTGGACAAGTAGTAGTGATTGTGTGACATTCGTTTAAACATATCAGAAATTTACAATAGTATTATTCAAAACTTCATACAGTAAAAGAGATTGAGAGAATTGTTTATTGACCTTCTTCTCCTTCTTTCTTCTGATGCTCTTGTTCTGCAAGAATGGCAGACTTCGTTCTTGCCATTTTCCTGAATAGATTTTTGGATTTAGAAAAATAATGAGAGAAAATGAAGCAAAAACATCGCAAATGTGGTTGAAAAGAAGTATAGGGTTTCGAAACATCGATGATTTCTCCGATTTGAAAAGGACGGAATAATAAACTTACAATAGAAATCGATTGTTTGTAGTTTTTTTTCTCTTCTTTGCAATCACGTTTGCACTGAAATCCGAGACGTCTGCAAGTAGGGTTTGAATCTCGTCTTCTTTGGAGTTCTTCTATCCGAAATGAGATCGTAGATGCAGAGTATAACAGACAATGAAATGGAAACTATTCAAAAATTTGACCTAAGTGCTTCTTCTTCGCTGCATGAACCATCAATCGCCGAAAATCGCCTTCGTTTTCGTCGGTTTCTCGATTTGGAAGATGAGTCCAAGAGTTGTATCCATATCGGGCGACGTCAGCGTTTGTTTTAAATTAATAAAGCTAGATTTTAGAAAGGGGCAAATTAGTCTTTTCAGGTATGTAAAAGTGTGAGAGGGACCTTTGGCAAGATGGCTTTTTTCTGTGGACTGTTAGCAACAAAGTAATGTTATGAGGGACCTCCGGCCAAAGCTCCCTAAATAAATAGGATTCAAAGTGAGAAATATTAGATGAAAAAGGAAACAAACCCGCGTAGCCCGTCTAGAAAATTCCCGAGGTCCGATCGATCGGGCAAGCCCCCGTCTCTCAGTTATTTTTCTGTCAGCACCTATTAACTGGGACTCTCTCCACATCCGATTGATCCGACCAACATTCGATCGATCGGGTCTCTGTCAGTCTTTCAGATTTCTTCTCTTTCTTCGCTTTAGCTTTTCCGGAGATAAAACCACAGTCCATTCAAAAATAAATAGAAAAATACAACTCAATGGACACAGAGTTTTGTCTAACACATGAATTAACCAACATATGAAAATACTAACAAGGATTTTATGGACTCATCAAAAATAACGGTCTCCTCGTATCGGCGTGATTTACTCGATCGAGCTCAGTACTAAATTAATCGCGTGTAAAACATATAACTAGCGGCAAAAAAAGGATGGGAGTGAATCAAAAAAGGATGGGAGTGAATCATGTGAGTCCCTGCAATGTCCTTGTCAAACAAGAACCTCATTCGACATTACCTTTATGGTGAAAGTGACTCTTATGGATTCACTTATAGCATCGAAAAGTTGTGGTTGAGGAATTGTACCCATGGACATGAGACTGGTAACCACTGGTCGAAGAAGACTGTGCCTTCAAATGGATTCATACGCCATGTCAAGAGATGATGTAGATGGGACACACAATTATGGTTAGGTAAGTCATTTGAAATATCATCTCCCAATCATACAGTGAGACATACTGCATAGTTCCTTGATGATGAAAATGAAGTTGGATTTAGGTGGCAAGACAAATTGTGGATTGGAAGCTGGTGAATTGCAACGTCTGAACTACTAAGATGAAATGAAAGTATATAGCCTGTCCCATTGTAGCTAGTTATATCAGGTTGGTAAGTATAACGATTTTACTAGATTTCATCACCTTTGTCATATATTACATTCTGGAGTTCTCCAAATTATTTGTTTGATATAAAGAGCTTCAATTTTCAGAAATTTTAAATGACAAAAATGCATTATAAAATGCTAGAAAATCTGAAATTTCAAATGCCATTTACTGGCCAATCCAATAGTAGCTCAGTGGCAAGTTATCTTCCTCCAATAGAAACGACTACCAATGATCAATCCCTAGCTATAGCACTGTGGTGAGAGACTTGGGTGAGTGTGTGTCTAGGTGTGTGAGCATTTACCACTAGAAAAAGGAAAAAGAAAAAGAAAAAAAATAAGCCTCTTAGCACTTGTTTGATTCCAATGAATTCTAAGACTCCACATTTCTATAAGTAATTAAAAATGAAGAATTGTGAATGTTTAGAAATGACCGTCAAATAGTCTTTCCTTGCCCTAGTTGTTCAATAATGGTATCCTTCACCCCTGCCCTAACCTCTTCTGCGAATGGCTCATTTGACTATCAATTCATTCTATTCCTATGTATCAGGCATATTTAATAACAAGAATTTGTAAAACAACACCTAGATTCTGAATGCAATCCGGATCCTTGTTTGTTAGCTATTGAGACAAGTCCATATGGGTGTGTTTCATGTTGATGTTACGGCTCGAGAGCTGTATGATCCGATTGATGCTTTTGGCATAGTGACAGCCATCAAGAATGACATTTTCTAAGATTATTTACACATTTAGATTCTGTTTGTTTGCATTCAAATGCATAAAAACTAATTACATTGGCCGGGTTAAAATGAAGATCAAAGCTGAATTTCTAAAAATATGCATCAAATAAAATCTTTTTATTCTATTTTCCTAAAAAAAATATTATTTGATGTTATTTTTTTGAAAACTCACCTTTAATCTTCATTTTCAACCACTCTAAGAATTCAACTCCTATGTATTATAATGCGAACAAATAGGCCCATCTTTGAACCTAAAGTTTGAATAAGAACCATTAAATGCGTGCTACTTTGGATGGACAATGTCTCAAATGGGTCCCTGAGTCTCCATTGATTATGGATTTTATTTCTATTGGTAGCATATAGGGTGGAGATTGTGCAATTTGAGTAATTTTTGGGCCATGATATGTTATGATGCACGGATACTTCAAAATCGGCAACGTATCGTGTCGTATCGTATCCGATACTTCATTTTTTACATGTAAAATCCATGTCCCTGCCGTGTCTATGGCGTGTCCTTGCCATATCCATACCGTATCTGGGCATCATAGATGATATGTGCAAAGTGAGCTGATCAGATCCATGGTTCTAATTACCAGGACATGAGAACCACATGTAAAACCTGTGGCGTGAAAAGACCCACGACTAGGCGGAGAATTGCATAATAATTTCAACTTAGAAGGTTCAATGTACATTTCAGTTGGTAAGCCGTTGATGTGTTCTAGCTCCATGTTCCAAAATCCTCATTTCCTGCAGAGTTTGTTGTAATGCTTCCAGATAAAGTATATTGACTCTTGGTAAGGAGTCCAATCAACAAGTGAACATGTGAGTCTGGATCCTCTTAGGGCTCTCTTATTAAAATTTCCTCTTAGGGCTCTCTTATTAAAATTTAAATCATTTTAAAAAAAATAATCTTTCCTTTTCAAATTTTATTCTAAAAAGAGTTGAGTGATCAGATATCAAACTACAGTTTCTTTACAAGAGTTCGCTATCAAATTGAATGCTTGGTGGGAGTAGAAACGGATGAAGGCCTATTTAAAACTTTTTTTTAAATGGGCACGACTGAGGATCCTTGGAGATTCTTCGTGAGTCCAAGTCTTAAGAGGATTTAAACTTGCAGAGGTATGATTAAGGCAATCAATGGCCAACAATGAAGTAGAGATATTGACATAACACTGGAATAATACTATTTATATGATGCCCAGACCTGTAGTGCCCTCTCTGGACATCAATTTACTCCTACTCACGAAGGGCCTTTTTGATTGGAGAGATTATGAAGAAATCTTGTTAGAAAAAATCATAAATTTTTCAAATGTTGTCCTTCGAGTAGATTCAGACAAACATTTTTTACCCAATTGATTAATGGTATGATTCAGGGAAAAAATCACTCCCTCTTTCAGCCCATGAAAACAACTCAAGCCAGCTATTTACTCTATGATCCACCCACCCAACCTAAACGAGACCAATTGATTAAGAGTTTGGCCTAATTTTAAAGAACACATTGCATGGACACCTTACACCTATTACCACATTTGGAATGGTCGGCGAAACGGAAAAGATATTTAATTGCATGATCTGAAACGGACCAATAGCATGATATGTATCAGACCAACTTCGTTTTATTTGCTCATATACTACCTGCATCGAAGCTCAGTCAACTACAAATAAAAAAAAAGAGAGTCATACTACAATATGAGTTTAGCACTCAATCTATAAGAACTAGCCATTCTGCTCTTTGGTGCTGATAGTGGTTGATCACTAATGTAATCAATGTGATGCCTGTATTTTAACTGACCGAAGCCCTTCACATCAAACATTACAATATTTGCAATTGCAACATCAAGTTTCACTTCAATCACTTATACACCTTTCCTTTGATCATTCTATACAATATAATTATATATTTCACACATGATCAATCTAACAAAATTAATAATTCACTTGAGATGATACTTAAGAATATTAAACATAGCGAGTCATGCAAAATAAGGAAGGTTTTTTAGAAAACAAAATAAGTAAGTTGGATTATACAAAGGAAAGCAGGCACAAATTAAATCAGGCTTAATCTGTGGTAAGTACAATATGGAATACTACATGAAATCATTTATGTTAATCAAGTTGAAGCTATGTGAGAACGGCTCCATACTCGAGTGGTAAGGAGTACTTGTAGTTCTCACCTGGCTGCCCAGGGTTCGAACCTTGGGTACGCCTCCTTTGTGCAGGCTTCTCTTCCTACTTGTGTGGGCTTTCTTCTCGCTTGTGCAATCTTTTTTTCCATTTGAGTGGATTGTCTTCCCGTGTGTATGCGAGCTCTCACTTGGATTCCCGCCCAATTGACTGGGTTAAAAAAAAAAAGATGAAACTCTGTCATCTATATCTCTTTTAATTGTCTAATTCAAGTTGGATTGGAGGATCATCTGATCCATTATATTTCTATAGAATGTACCATCACAGTGGAAACATTGGACAAAATCAATCATTGTGGGTGAGTCACTAAGGCCCTGTTTCTTTTCCGGAATTCCTGACAGGAATTCCGGTTGTCTGGGAATTCTGGAATTCCTGTCAGGAATCCAGTGTTCTTTGGCAAGAATTCCTAGCATTCCAAAATTCTGGTATTTACAGATGCCAAAAAGTAAGCATTTTCAAAATCCACCTCAACACCTGGATTTCCAAAAACCCACCATTGCAGGAATTCCGGCTGAGCTTTCCGGTACTCAACGGTCATCCTTGATTTTGGTTTTCCGGCCTCGGCAAGGAGAAAGAAGGCCAGTTTCTTCTTCTTCTGAGCTTTGAGATGATTGGTGTAATTTTTTTTCCCTCTTTTCTCTTCTGTTTTGGTTTTTTTTTTTTTTTAGAGGGTTTGATGGAGGGGTCTCAGTGGTCCATCAACAAGAAGAAGGAAGAAAACAGAATGGAAGAAAGAAAGGAAAAATAGAGAAAGGGACAAATCCAACATCTGCAAGCTCTTGAGTTCTCCCGGTGAGATTGTTGTGGGAGAGATGGATGTATACAATATCTGTGTATTTAGGGATGAAGCCATCGAGGAAGGTGCCCACCAACCCAGTCGCCAACAGGTCGAGCGTTTGGAGTCCGGCGGGGAGCTGGAGCAGTGAGAGGGAGAAATAAGGAATGAAAGAGAGAAAAACACAGAAAAGGAAATTGGGAAATTAGAAAGAGATGGACAGGTGGGTTTTGTGGTGACTAGCAGTGGCGACGGTGGTGGCCGGCGGCGACGGTGGTGGCTCGGCGGTGATAGAAATGGGTCGGAGACGGTGGGCAGCAAGTAAGGTGAGGAGAGGGAGTGGAGAACAAGGGAGATGGGGTTGCTGTGTGGAGTGGAATGAAGAGGGTTTTGTGACCTCTGGGATGGGGAAAGTGAAATGGGTGGGGGAGTTCTACACGTGGATTAAAGGGGTGGGGTATGTGGGAATGAGATGGGGAGGTGGGGTTCACATGGGATAAAAGGTGGGGACTTTGAATGTGAAAATGGAGAATGATTACAATGATGAAACCATATCTGGTTATGGTTTGCATAGATTATGTTTTTTTTTTTTAGCTTCTTGAATTGTGAAAGTGGGCCCAACATTGATTCCTACATCTTACAATTAGTATTAAACACATTTGCGTATTGAGTTGTAAAAATACATTGATGGGTTAAATTGGTATATAAAAAATGCATATAAGAGTAAAATTCTAGTCAAAAATCATTTTTGTTATGAAACAGAGAATTCATTAAACTCAGAAATTCTCAGGCAGGAATTCAGGCATAAATGAAACAGGGAATTCAGAAATGACAGGATTCAGTAGCATTTCAGAATTCCAGCATTTCAAAATCCCAGACAGCTACCAGACATGAATTCCAGAAATTCTAGGAAAGAAACGGGCCCTAAGGGCCTGTCTGTAGGATACCTAAGAATTCCTTTTTGAGCTATATCTAAAACTCCCCAAATGATATCCTCACAAACACTTTGGGGACCTGGCATTTTGGAAGTTAGAATTTAAAATTTATAGAATTTTATAAGCTAAAAATATTCATTTACAGGTTGGATTTTTAAAAATTTACAATTCAATAAGAAATCTTAAATGCTAGCAAGACAGCCACCCGTCTTGTGGGGCCTCACTTAGATCCATCTTTGATTAGTGTAGCTCCTTTCATATTTTTTATATCTGATGAAACGACGATAGGTTCAATTTTACACTCATCGAATCCTTGCAGGTTGATCATCTAAAAGGTTGACCTTTTGACATACCTTTATTCCTAAAGATAGCTTTCGATCCATCCTCATCCCTTTGATAAACTATTTTTTTTTTGGCTGATCCTTATCGATAGAAAGAGTGCTTTCCATCCATTCTCATCCCTTGCATTGATATGCTTCTAAGTGGGCGCCAGCACAGAAGCTTGGCTGCATTTTAACACTTTGCTTGTAGAAGAGAATCGTCGGCAATCATGTATCAAACTCACAGCATGGTCTAAACGACTTCTTAACATAGAAAACTTCACTTTAAGAGCAAAGTACTATTTTTTTATTCAACAAATCTAACACTTAAATAGAAATATTAATGGGCTAGAATACGTGGCCCAGATTTCTCCACGTGGCAGGAAGTCAGCCTCCAAAAACAGAAAGTTGGAAGGGCAACTTGATGAAGCTGTATTTGCAGGACTTATTGCAGCCTGTCAGGATCTGATTCTCTACACATTCTTCTGATTTTCCTTCTCTTCTTTTATTTGTTCATCTTTCTCTCTCCCATCTTCTCTTCTCTACTGAATTTTCATCTCTTCTTTTATCATTTTTTGAAGAGGGTTTTGCAGGAGAAGTGCAAGGTCCTTGTAAAAAGAAATAATATTGCATGGATGTGAGAAATTAGAGGTATTCTCAAGCCTCAACCCCACAACTCCTGTTTTTTCTGTAATGGTTTTTTTTTTTTTTTTTTTAATCACAGTTCCATTTTTCATGCTTCTGATCGCTGCCCCTTTGAACCCTTTTTTTTTTCTAACATATACTCATCTGGGTGTTCCATTTTTAGCAACCCTTTTTTCTATTTTTGAATTTGAAGGGTTATGTTGTTGTTTCTGCTGCTAATTTCTTTCAATTTTCCCTTTTGGGTTTTCTTGTTCTACTCTGTTTTCCAGTGACTCGTTTGTGTTTTTGAGGTTGTCGCGCTTGGGAGCCTTGCTAAGTGAATTTCATCTGTTTCATTTGAAAATGGGTAATGGAATGCCTAACAAGAATAAGCTGTAGCTTTTGATGAATTGTTAATTCTTAGAAATGAGCTTCAGTTGGGTGTTAGATAAGTGAACTGGATGTTTTCAATTATATTTTCAAGGTAAACTGCCTTTTTTTTTTTAGTAAATATGATCAGGAATTGTCCAGTACAAAGTGTTAATATTCAAACCAGAGGTTGAGCCTCTGGATTGGATGGTTCGGACTTGTGTCCAAATCGATTGGACCAGTCTAACCATGAATCTATGATGTCAAAATTTAACAAACAAAAAATGGATAACAAATAAAAATTATTAACATCAGTTAAGCTATCTAGAAACTGGAAAATTATGGGAAAGTCTGTTGTATGATGCATATAGAATTATATAAGCTTTAATAAAAATTTTGAAAAATTAAATTAAAAAATTGGAAATTTCCATTCTAAATTCATTTCCTTTTGGGCAAAATGAGAATCTGAACAAAATCCCTTATATTATTGCTTTATTACATAAATTTCAGTAATGAATGGCTCGTTTCTATATTATGAAAAATACATTTTACTTTCTCTGTGTTTCTAACTAGACCCTAACCCTTCTTTTTTCATTTGTGGTACTTCTTTGCTACCTTAGCAATTTTATCTGCCTAAGGTTTTCATATCGAAGCATTCCATGTGAATAACTGTGAATATAACTTAAAGATGAAGTAATGTTGGTAGGAATGGTAGCAATTAGGTTCAAATCGAAGGTGCATAATGGCTTAATGCAATTAAAGTTAGTGATACTTTTTGTTTGAAGATGGTATATCTTGCTATTATTCATGATAGTGAAATATTCACCTGCGTTATGTGAATATACGTAGCAGCCGCTATTTTGAACTATGCTCACTGATTAGTGCATTATGGTGCTTGGGGCATGATAATTTGGAGTATTTCATTTTGAACTGATCTTTTTGACCAAGAAAGACCTTATTGATAAAGAGTTCCTTCTTTCTCTTTATGAAATCTCCACAAATAGGGAAAAGCTTTGGAGATGGATTACCAAGGACTTTACTATAAAGTCCCTTCCAGAAATTTATTCTAATAAAAATAGGTCATAGTTTGAACCATCCCAACTAAGAAACTAATTCACATGTCAGTTATTTTCAATGTTCTTGTTTATCTCTCAGTGACATCCCTGTTAAAAAACAAAGATTTTTTGACGAACTGATACGAATTTTTTAAGAAGTCACTCTCACAAGATGTCATTATCTTAAGATTAAAATCACAAATCATAAGATTTACCAAGAAAAATAATGAGATTTAAAAAAAAATGGGATTCAAGTATAAGAATCAAATAGTTCTCCATGAGTTGAGTTTTTTATTCAAATTGTAAGTCATGATAGTTTAATAACAGTGACAGCTCTTCGCAATTAACTAGACTAATAATACACATGCACACGTGCACACACACACACACACAAAAACAAAAACAAAAAAAAAAAAGGAAAATAAGAAAAAGAAAAAGAAAAGGATTGGTCCCGTCATCAACACCTCTCATGGAACTAAAATGCTCAAGAGCCTATGCGAGCCCACCCCAAACCTTCCCATGGTGAAAGACCCTATCACCTACAATCCCAAAACTTCTTAGGCCCCAATAATTGGCACCAAACACAGTTCAACAATCATCCAGACTGTATCGTACCACTCAATTTGGTCTTGAAATCTTTTTAGCGCTATCCCACTGTTGAGGTTTGCGCCTTGGTATTTCCACAATTTGATCTCCACTCAAGATGATTTTTGGACCACCCCTTAGACAATCACTCAACTCTAACTTTGGATACTCATCAAGGGTGGAGATCAGATTAACTTCAGCCTTTCTTTCATGGTATGTGAGTTCTTTGTATGAGGTTAAAGTAGGCAAAGTAGTGTTATGTATTTTACTGGTACTCAGTTAGTATTTTACATCATTATGTCCTCATTTCTTATTTACAAAGTTTAATCAATTGATGTTTGGCCCAGACTGATAAACGTGATTCCAGGCAATCAAATAACTCTGCTTTTCTACTTCTGATTCATATTGTGAACTAAATTATCTTTATGGTTCTCTTTAACTTGAAAGTTTATTTTACTTTTATGTAGTTCATACCTCATAGGCATGATATGCACATGAACCAAAACTGAGATAACTGCTCTGTGGATTTCCTACTGAACATATTTTCTCACAGGTGATAGAACAGTTATTAACAATGGGAAGTCAATGGAAGAATTTGGGCACTCATTTGTATCTGCAAATAAAGGCACTCAATGCGGATTAAATGTAGATTGGGGTGCAGGTGCAAATGCAGATTCAGTGGATGAAATGATGTTTGTGGCCAACAGTTCCCTATCCGAACTTGTATGGTCTCCAAGTAAAGGTTTGAGTGTTAAATGTGCTGATTGCAGTTTACCCAACAAGAACTCTCTTTTGTGGTGTTCGGAATCAGGCAATATGATAATTCTTCCATCACAAAGCATTAAAGGAAAGGAGATTAAAAGTAACAGAGATGTAGATGAAGAAAAGTTGTCCTCAAGTCCGTTGGCACCCAATCCAGAGAATGAAATTTATAGTACAGAGCCTTTGGTCAGATCCCCTAGAGGCTGTGTAGGCATCATGCCAGTCTGTGGAACTGGATCAGGGGATCACAAGGATAATCTCAGTAAGTGGCTATTCTCCTCAGGTTCTTAACTGGGATACTATACAATGTTCCGTTGTCATTTGCGCTGTTCTACAAATTTTACATGAGGGGCCTTATGTGGAAGGAAGATACACTGAAAGTAACCATCAGATGGTCCTAGAAGGCTAGGACTCCTATCCATCAGGTTTTGTTGCTGTCAAATGTTGTCCATTGGTTGTTGCTTTCCAGTTGCTAACCATCTGAATAGCTAGGATCACCCTAGCTAGAGATATTAGGCATGGGCCATCCGAGAGAGGCTCACCAAAAGACTACCTTACCTATATAATTACTGGTTTGAGCAAAACTGGCTCAATCAAACGTCATATAATTGATTCTCCCTAGTGGAAAATGCTTTAAATAATTGAATCATGAAACTTAAAGATTTTTATTCTAGTGATAACTGTCTGCACATATGCATGTGTGGATATCAAACTCAGTAGATCGTCCTAACCCCTTCATCTATGGCTCTCAAGTTTAAGGGATCTAAAAGGCATCATTCTTGGTTATCAGTCCAATAGTAACATTTGGATGAGTGTCAATTTTAGCTCTCATCTGAATAGATTTTATGAAACTAATAATAATAATAATAATAATAATAATAATAATAGAAACTTGTATGTGAAGGATCCTGTGTAATCATGGATGATGGACCCCATGACAATGAAATTATCTGTTGCAGAAGTCGATAGCAACAGGGATGATGAATTGGCAAAGAAAGAGATGAATGTGTGTTCTATTAGTGACACTCAGAAGGGTGCTGATGTTAATGAGAAAAGAACTGTGAGCATTGCGGCACAGCATGATGATGCTTCTACTGAAGGTGCTTGCAATATTGCAGTAACTTATCAAATTTATCACCAATGGATATCTCACAAAAGTGATGTGTATTGCAGATCAAGACAATGTGAGAAATGCTAATTCTTCATCAAATAGACTGGAAGAATCAAGACCTGATTCAGGATCTGTTGAGCTCGAGATGGTAAATCTCACCAAAGGTGTGAGATCTGAAGAGAAAGGCAAAGATATTGGCAGTGGAGATATCCAAGCAGCATGCTCTACAGATATATCGGTTTCTGAGACTTCTAAAGTGAAACGATGTGATATCCCTGAAATGTTCATGTTAATACGATCACAAAATGCAAAGCATGCTGAACCAGTTTCTGCTTTTGAAGAAAGCAGTGGAAATAAGCTCTCTTTTCCCGAGAAACGAGAGTCAATAGCCGAAAATGATATCAAACCTTTAAAGACAGAGGATAGGTTATGCTGTGGAAGTGCCTGTGCTGAGGAGGCTATGATTGTAGTATCACAGCCAGAAGGCGAAGGAAAGCATAATCCTGAGAACAAGGCCATGTTGATTGAAGCTTCTTTGAATGAGAAAAGAAGTTCTCTCAAACGAAGAAAAGGTAAAGAAAAGGCTTTCTCTGATTCGGAATCTAATCGAAGCATTTCAAAAGAAGAGGACAGAAGCCATGAGAGTGTTGAAAGCAGTAATAGTGGGCAGTTGTTTTCAAAAGGAAGGAGAACTGGGAATTTTGACCATCAATTGATTGTTGGAAACAAAAAGATAAAGAGACATCAAAACGAAACTCCCTGTTCAGCATCTTTTATCGGAAAAGATAGTTCTTTTATGAATTGGATATCGAACATGATAAAGGGATTATCCAATTTTGATTCAGACAAGACACCATGTCTGGCACTTCCCGCCGTACCCTCTCATCATCAAGATGGAAGTCATGATTCTTCTTTTATGTCACATGATAAAATCCAGGAAGATACTGTTGGCAGGAGTACAGGCTTCCAGAATATTTTTCAGGCCTTATATTGTCCAAGGGAGAAATTACAAAACAAAACAAAATGTAGTCTTGATCAACAAACAGAAGCAGAAGTCTCAAAAGAACTCAAGGTAGCTAACAAGATGCCATGTGATGATGCTAGTATTCGCACTGCCTCTAATGAGAAGTATAAACTACAGAAATTCGTTCGTGTAGGTATGTCAACTCTAACTAATATTTCTTTGCCTGGGATTAATTTGGTTGACGAAAAACTGAGCAATTCATGCAACATAGCATCTGATACTAAGATTGGGATTTGTTTTTCAGGCTCACCTGAAGAGAAAGGGGCTATCATTCAAGGGTCTGTTGATCCAAATAAGTGTTCAGTTTCAGCTGCCAACAGAAGCCCACTTGAGAGCTTATGGATTACTCGGTTTTCTTCAAAAGTTTCCATGCCGATGTTGAACTCAGAGCACGGCCACCAAGATAAAGGCAGAACAGTTGAGGGGTTTACTACCTGCAATAAACTTCTTCCTCTTTCTCAGAATCTGAGTGCTTCTATCAAGGACAGGAACAATTTAGAGGATGGTTGCGAGCCTTCTGACAAAGACCAAACTAATGCTGCAAGAGGTGTGCAGTACTGTTCGGTGAGTCTCACTGGTTCTTGTGGTTCAATAAGAACTAAGGAGCAGTCTTACCAGAAGTTCAAATCGAAATTGAGCCCTATCCTACCTTCCCAAAGACTCAAAAGTTCAGAGGCAATGGCTTCTGTTTTTGCAAGGAGGTTGGATGCCCTCAAACATATTACTCCCTCAAAACTTATAGATAATGCATCCCCTGAAGCCATACTCTGTTTCTATTGTGGCAAAGGGGGTCATTCCTTGAGGGACTGCTCGGAGATAATTGAATCTGAGTTCAAGGATCTTCTCAAAGATGCAAATTTATATGACAGGGACGAAGAGACATCGTGCTTGTGTATTCGTTGTTTCCAGTTCGGGCATTGGGCAGTTGCATGCCCTTCTTCATCATCAAGGAAGCAAACCTGGAAAGATGGGAATGCTTCTATTCTTGGTGGTGAGAATAGTGAGAGAAGGCAGAATGAACCGCAAAATCGAAATCCTCTTGTTGGTACATGTACAATTTCTCATGGAGAAAATGCAAGACTCAACACTGAACTTAAGGTTTGTACAAACAAGATAAATGGAACCATGATCCTTGATGGAAGTGTTTCAGATTACAAGACAGTTGAGAGGAGTCTTTTCAGGGAGGAATGTCACAAAGGGATGTCTTGGAAGGGAGCTTCTCACCAAGTTTTACTAAAAGGGGAAAATGCCACTTCAAGTTTCAAGGGGAATGAACCGAACAAAAATCAAATCATGCCATATGTCAATAAGCAGATTTCATCTATACCTAGAGAAGCCTTTGAAATAATCAGGAGGCTTCGCTTGTCTCGTTCAGATATCCTCAAGTAAGAAAACTTTTTTGAATCATCCCTTTCCCAAAGACACTTTTTACATGTAGATAATAGTTAGGTTTTTCCTATCGACTGCATTTAGTTCTACTAATTTAGGTTAAAGAGAACATGCAACTAGCTGTGCGGAGTGTTGTTGAGGGGGGTTTGGGTTTTGCCGCATTTACATATTTTATATATTATTTTGTAATGTTTTTATACAACGTTGTTGTAGAACAAGTAGTAGGAACTCTTTAAGACCTTTTAGTTCACAGGTTTAAATCCTGCCCATACTGCAACAGAGGTAATATATTTTTTATTTTTAAAATAAAAAAAAATATCAACTGTATCAAACCCAACCTGACCCTTACGTATGACAGGTTGGGTTTGGTATTACAAAAAATAAACCCCACATGGATCCAGTCATGTTTGGGCTGGTGTATATGTTAGTCGGGTCTGGTTTGCAATACAAACCTGACCCAACCTGTTGCCATCCCTAACATGAGTAGATGGCCCAATTTCTTGGACTCGGTCAACTATTCATCTTCCCTGGATTATGACAAGGGTCCACGAAATGGTGAAAACTTGCACTCGTGTGGAGTCCCAAAAGGATGCTTCATTTCATTGTCGACTACATGAAAGTGCATAGCACCATGATATCAAAGATAAACTGGTATGCTCTACATGTATCCTTTGTAGCTGTTGAGCTATACTATGAGATTTAAGAAGACAAATTTACCATATTTTATCCCCTGGGCATTAGTGTACTTTTTCTATTTGGCCTTTTGTATATAGTTTCTGCCTTTCGTATATAGTTGTGTGATCTCATGATGAAAAGGCATAAAGTTCAGGACAGGAATTCCTTTCCATCTCAGCAATCTCTCATGCTCCCACAAAAATTCAGGAAAGGGATTCCGTTCAGTATCAGTAATCGGTTGTGCCCTCTTGTTTCTTCATGTCACTTGCATGCAAGTCCTTGCCATATTCATGGCCATGCTATCCATTTTTTCATGTGAAATATCAACTACATCCCGATACACACAGAACAAAGTATCTTTTGTTTGAACAAATTGGTCTAAAACCGTTGCTTGTCAAATTTCCTGACTATTTTACATCCTTAGAATGCTTTAAGAAAGTCCATTGTTGTCAATTTTGCATTCACATTTAGTGGCAACTCTTTTTGAACTACATTGTAGTTGCATAATGTTGGAAAATTCATTAATTTATTATATTTAAGAGTTTCTACAAGTCATCCATGTTCTTCCCATGTTGTCAAAACCTCCAACCTAAAGCCTACAAAATGGAAGGCCAACTTTGATTACAGGAAATATCCATGCATCAGTCTGGAGTATCCATTTGTTGGCATATGATTTGGGTTGCCTTCAATCAGACCCAGCTGTTACAGCTTTAAGGAGGAACATTAAACTATTCAAAAATAAATAAATAAAGAGGAACATTAGTTTCAGGATAAATACAATTATCTGATCAGGGTGATTGTGGGGGAACCACTCTTCCTAAGATGGAATCAATCAATAAAAAACTGCAAAAAGTTGAAGGACAAAACAAACTAATTGTTCCATGGAGATGATAAAAAGGAATCTACATATATTAGGTTATTGTTTTGTAGATCTTAGAAAATTATTGATGCTTAAATTGTGACCCCCACCCCATCCCAAAGCTTGTTTATCATTGTGGGGATCTGGTGATGCAGTATTGGCTGTGCTATGTTGATCATGGCTTTCATTTTTGCTGTTTTAGTTAAACTGCATGCTACAGTCCTGCATTATGCAGTACAAGCTGTTAGGAAAGATATATGGAATCTAGTATTACATTACAAACAAGCTGAAATGATATTTTTTTTATATTTTCGTTGCATGTCATGTACCTAGTTACACGGATGGTTGCCCTTCCATGAGCACCATCTTCATACCATTTGTCTCTATTTTGATAAATTATAATACATGGCCACTCTGTGTATTTAGTTTGTCTTTTGCATCAGCACTAACCTTCTTTTGGGCTGTCTACTCTAATATCATCTCATTGCATGAATCTCACAGATGGATGAAGCCCCCATGTTCCAACTTCTGTCTTGAAGGTTTCTTCCTACGTCTACGGCTTGGGAAGTGGGAAGAAGGATTGGGGGGTACAGGTTATCATGTCGCTTGCATTAGTGGTAAGCTGGCATTTTATTATTATCTAACAGTTTTAGAATGACTAGCCAAACTATAGAATCCAATATTTGGTGTATTGATTGATTTAATTTAAGTTGCAAATCTGGTTACTGACTTGAAGGCTCAACTGTAAAAAATTTAGTTTCCATTTTCTATGATGTTTCCCTCTTGTTCCAGTATTCATGATATTTCTTTAATTTTCACAGAGGCATCCAGAGAAAGTTCTAGTGGAAAATGCAAACTTCCAATTTCTGTGGACATTGGTGGTTTAAGATGTGCAGTTGACTGCCGCTATGTGTCTAACCATGATTTCTCCGAGGTAAAGACAAGTATCCTGCTCCATGGATCCCATCTATAATCAATCAAAACCCTCACACATGGAACCCTCCGAATTGGCAGGCAATCTGATTTGACACCGAAACCAAATGTTTTTGCCATTGGATTCAATCATAATAGGAATAAAAATAAAAATAATAAAAGAAAATACTAATAGAAACTTAAGCTTTGGGCCCTTTGAATATGTTGTCATCGTCCAATTGGGATATTTTTGGTCCACCTCTAACCCACACCAAGGCCCCCTATCACTATCACGACTACCCTCCATGGTTCACATGTAGTGGTGGGCCCCCCACAAAGCAGGTTGCACTTCAAAAAAACTAACATCTTGAGCATTTTGTAACATCTCACACCCCCATTTGGTTTTCACAGGATGAGCTCAAGGCCTGGTGGTGTGCAAATTTGAAAGGCGCTGCGAAATTACCAAGAATAGAGGAACTGCACATGAAACTTGCAGAGAAAGAGAAGTATGGGTTTTAGAAATCTATACCTTGACAGCTGTGCAGTTTTTGTTTTGTTTGGTTTGTTTTTTTCTTTTTTTCTTGAATCTTTAAGATCAATGGAACCGATACAATGGTTACAAAAGTAGATTGATTTGTTTTAGATCTTTCCAAACATGTGTACATAAATTTGGAAATCTCTAGCATGGGAACCATCTATTGATTGCCAATTAGAAATCTCATTATCAAAGTATTGTATGTTCATCTATCCAAAAAAAATAAGTGTCATTTTCTACCCCTTTTGTTTCTTCATCTAATTCCTTTTTGGCAGACTGGCAAATGTATTCCATTGAGGAGTGTCAGAGAAGAAACTGGTGTTTGACTGGAGGTTGAACCGTTTGACTGGATGGTCCCATTCAAATCGGTTCAGCTGGGGTTCAACTTAAGTAGAAGAGTTTAGGGTGGACTGGACCGGCGAAGGCTGATTAAGTTTGAACCGGGTTCAACTGGGCAGGTTGGTCCTGTTTCTAAAATTACTGCATCAAATGAGGATCTGGGAGGTTTTGGGAAATTTACGAATCCGGCGAAGGGAGATTTAAAGGAGCGAGATCTGTAAGTGGAGAGAGAGCGAAACCCTAGATTGCAGGAGGAGATTAGGGTTTGAGACGCCATTGATGGCGGAAAGAGAGCTCCTACTTTCAATTCAAAAGAGCATCGGGTGATTAAAAAGAGGAGGATCTGGCTGTCTCCATCGTCGCTGCCGCTATTCCATCACCGAAGAGGAAGAAGACGCGGGAACAATTTCGATTCCAGTTGAACTTTGCCTTAGAAACGAGGGAGAATGAAAGATTTAAAATATTAAAATTTAATTTTTTCTTGCCTAAACAATTGAGAGGGCAAATCAGTCATGAGAATGTTGTCTAGGGACCTCTCGCCAAAATATGTCCATCTATACGGACTGTAAGCCTTAGAGAAAAAGTTGTTGGACTATAGGCCTTACAAGACCGTGTTGAGGGACTTTTCGCTAATTTACTTTTTTTTCTTTTTTTTAGAAAGAGAGAGATTCCAAAAGTTTAGTTTTGTGAACCGTCACCTTTTCTTATAAAATTCTTGAAAGTGTAACTTATAAAATGCAATAGTATTTGAGCATTTGTGAATTCAGGTAGGATGCATTTTTTAGAGAATTCTCCCAATATGAATTCTCAAAAGGTCTTTCTGATTGAACGTTTAAGATTGTCTGATTGGCTTATTTTGGGGCTGGTGGATAATTCTTAACATTCCCCCACTGCGCAGTGTAATAGGGGGGTTGGGTCATCCACAATGATATTTATTTGAGATTTGGACTAAAGAAATACTAATCCTTATTAATATAAAGATGGCAGTTCCCAACCCAACCCTTAAATTAACCCATTGATTCAGGGTTCAGGTTAGGATTGAGTCCACAGTTGCTATACCCTGAGAAACTTCTTACAAAAAAGCCATCTAATTTTGTTTTTTATAAATATCCGAAACTCTCATACAACTCAAGACAACAAACAACACAAAAACACCATTCTAATTCAATTTAGTTAAGATTAACCCCCTCACTTTAATCTATACCGAATTAAATTTAAAAATATGTTTTTCTTTGTATGATAAAAATGCATCATACTTCATCAACCGGTCTAAACTGGCCCTTAATTATGATTCAATGTGGTTGACCAAGAATTTCTTTGATTAATAGAGGTCATTAAACTTCAAATATAGTCACAAAAATATAGTTGGTGATAAGTGGGGCAAAAAAAAAAAAAAAAAAACCACCCTTATTGAATAACACCTTCTTTTTAAAAGAACCGAACTGAATCTAAATTTGGATGTGAGTTTAAGATTTGGGGCTACCTCAATGGGCTAGCTAACCCATAAAACAAATGAGCTATTAAGTATACTGCCAAAGGCCGTTCTTATTTCTTTCATATTTCAAAATGTACAATTGGGTGAGAATTTCTCCAAGTTACCAGCCGACAACTCCACCGCACCGACAGTGATTTCACGCGGCTCATGAGAGGTATGAGAGTTAATATTTCAATCTCTTGTAGCATGTTTATGCAAGCCTTTTTTTCATTTAAAACCGAAAGATCTTCTACGGCATTACACAAATAAGCCTTTAAGTGGCTCATTTAAATGTATGTAAGCAATAAAAAAATTAATTGAGGATTAGATTTTGAAAAAAGTATTGGACGATCCCAACCTTTTATTTAAGTAGCTCAAGTTTTACCAACTCACTAGCTTCCTTTTGCTTTTAAAGGTTTTGTCCAAATAGTTTTGGTGAGTACTCTGATTGTGTTTTCGTGTTTTCTTCCTTTTTTTTATTTAGTAAATACTCACACCTACATGCACATTCTCACCCAAGTCCTTCATCATTAGTGTCACTGTCAAAGATTGATCCATATTGTTTTTTGGGTAAGGAGGTGTCTCACTAGTCACCACATGGCTACTAATAAATTGGCAAAATACTCACATGGTGGAAATGACCCATGATTGTCAATTAGGATGAATGTTAGTTTACAATATATAGTAGTGAGTGTGATTAAGTTTGAATTGATGATAAAGAGTCCCACAAGCATTTAAAATAGTTTTTTATTTTTATTTTTTATGACGAGGAACCTACTAACCCCTTACAATTGATCATTGGTAAAACCCCGGATTTAAGAACCATTGGATAAATGAAAAGTAGAGGACTTGATGGTCATTTCAAGTAGGGGGCAGGGGCTTCATGGTCATTTTAAACTTATGGGCCCAAATGGAAATTATATGATGATCGGATTGGGCTAATTTTTTGTACATAAGTTGGGCCCAAGTAGATGTTTAAATACCCCCAGCCCCTTCTCAATGTGGACTACCAGATGGGCCCCCACAAGCATGTACGGACAAGGGCCTCGTCAACTTGAGTGTATGGCTTTTATCAAAAAAAAAAAAAAAAACTTGAGTGTATGGACAGAGGGCCCATATACATATATATATATATATATAAAAGAATAATAGTCCCGCAAGGATGGTCCTTACAACTTAATGAAAAGGTAAGGGCTTGATGGTCAGCTCAAGTTTGAGTTTTGAGAGAAAATCCTTACCATAAACTATAAGAATCATCTTTACTGGACCATATATTACTCATACACATAAAATATAAGCAATATAAAACTGACTAGTTAGACAAGTCAAATTGTCAACTTACTCTTTATTCACGAGTCCAACAATGCTAAAACCCTTCGGAAAACCTTGGTAAAGAATTATCCTTCTAGGCCCATTTGTTTCTTCTAATTTAATTCTTAGGAATTTTAATAAGTATATTTTCAGAAGTGATTGAAATTAAAGAAAAAAAAAGTGAAGATTCAAAAATGGCCATCAAACAATCTTTCCTTTAAATGAAAATGGAAAAAAGAAACATTAAAAGAAAATAAAAAATGAATAGTCATACATCACCCTATTTGGTTCAAATCCTATGGTCGTCAACCTCTCATTTGCATCTCCACTTGATATCCAATACTCATCATTTTTTTAATAATCACTTCATATCCATGCTCCTCACTTCTTTATTAATCATTTTATATTTTATTCTCTTTCGGTAATTTCCTACTAATCCATTAAAAATAAAATATTATTATAATCTCCTTATATTTTATTATATTTTGATTTAATATTTTACATTATGTACTAGTAAATTACGAAACTGGCCCTTATTAATCATTCTTTGAGATGACTAAATCATGAAATGCTATACACTCTCAGTTCCATGCAAAAAAGAAAGGGCTGCTGCTGCTTCTTTTTATGCTACCATCGGATTTCCAACTCATCTGCCCCACCACAATCATGTTCCCAACCAGACAAATAAGAAAATATTGGGACCCAAGAGCTCAAGGATGCTACCCATCCACCCTTTAGGGAGGTTTTTTTACCACCATTATCACATGGCCGCGTGGTTGGGCCACTGTCACGATCCGAACCCGAAATTTAATCAATTCGAGTTAACCGGAGCCAAACCAAATTTACTTTCGTGAATTTTAACACATAAAACTCACAAGGTATAACAGATACACATTATGCGGAATACAAAACCATTATGTACATTGATT
Source organism: Litsea cubeba (assembly GCA_012931725.1). NCBI lineage: Eukaryota > Viridiplantae > Streptophyta > Magnoliopsida > Laurales > Lauraceae > Litsea > Litsea cubeba. The sequence continues at coordinate 68,188,483 of CM022951.1, forward strand.
TCAAAATGATTTACAACATGATTCTAATTATCACTTGCATATATAAAACAATGCAAGGATCATAGTACGAACATATACAAAAGTTTTCATATCCATTTACAAGATTCCCATCAAAAGATTCATAATACATGCGACATTTTGCGTCATTTCCATTCCACTAATCCTCCTGGAGGAACCGCAGTGGTCTCCTCCGCTGCCGATGCGGTCGCACAAGCGGTAGGGCAGCTGAGCCTGTCATCATACATCGAAATACACATGTTGGTATCAACTCCCACCTAGTTTGACTATTTACACATAAATCTATAATTATGAAAAAATCCTCAGATTCACTAATTGGGGTTGAAATTCAAGTTCATGTCTTCCAAATCATTTCAATAGGCTTAATTCAATTCTCCAAGACTAATTTAACTCATTTTGATCATTAATCTCATTTAATTTAATTAATTATATTTAATATATATTAATCTCAATTAATTAAAATTAATCTTAATTAACTCGGTGTGGTGTAACAGCCACCTTGGTTAAACCCTCTCATCGGATCCCATTCATGTCTTGATGTATACACTCAGTTCCAAATGCAAAAAGGAAAGGGCTGCTGCTGCTTCTTTTTATGCTACATCGGATTTCCAACTCATCTGCCCCACCACAATCATGTTCCCAACCAGACAAATAAGAAAATATTGGGATTTGGGACCCAAGAGCTCAAGGATGCTACCCATCTACCCATCAGGTCCGGATTTAGGGAGGTTTTTTTAGGGAAGTTATAAATGCACCCACTCTATTTCATATATACACCCACTCTAGATGCCTATTATAATATAGGCTGCACATCAGTCTTTTCACTCCTCCACGTCTCAGATCTAAATGGCCTGACATATTTGGCCCGACATATGGCCTGATGCCAGCTGGACCTATTTCCTTGTACGGGGCGCCGAAATCGAGAAGTTTTCATTTCTCTTATCTTCATCATTCGATGGAGTTCGTCTTGAATCAGAAAGATGTGATCGATGCCTTGAACTCGGTCGAGCCGATGCTGATCTTGCCGGAGAGATTGACGCTGAAAGGGGAGTTCTGTTCATCTGCGCTGATCTCGCCGGAGAGATCGACGCTGAAAGAGGAGATCTGTTCATCTGCGTTCCTCTCGCTGGAGCAGGTGAAGGAAGATCTGGAGGTTTTGGAGTGGAAGGAAAATGCCCTGTGCAGTCGATTGAAATCTGCATAGGAGAACCTCTTGGCCGTGGATGATTTGCAGATCATCTGCACCTCGTCGACGTCATATCCGTGCCGGTTTCTTCCATCTCCAGGAATAGTGGAATCGCAGGAGAATGCAGAAATTGTGGGCCCCACTGATCAGGGTTCAGATCATACCTCACCTTCAAGGTCGCCCAGGGCCCCACAACAAGATCTATGGTCCCGATCTGAATTCAATGGCCCAATGGCCCCACAGTCCAAAAAATATGGAATTATCCCCTTTCTTCTTCATTACCGCCATGCCTCCTTTGGCTCTTTGGATGGTGGACCAAATGGGGTTCACCTCACACGGGTCCACCACCTATTGGGTCGCCCGTGGGTCTTCCTTCTGATCCACCGATCAGATTGGCCATCAGGTGGACCACCTGGGTCGTGGTATCAACGCAAAAAAAAAAAAAATAGACCCTTTTTGCCCATCTCCCCTTCTGCTGCAGCTGTGGGGCCCATGGCCTACTTGATCGAAAATCAGACCCACACATCTGAGTGTGGATCCTTGGGCAACCATGATAATCTAGTATTTTTGTGGAATAGGATATGTGGGGTCCACCATCCAAAGAGAGGGCTGACTGAAACCCACCCATCTTGTTGGAGAAGATGAAACGCAGTCCGGCTATATGAAACCCAGGTCATGACCATGTGAAGACTTTAACGTGCTGGCAGACATGGGAGACAAGGCAGACAAAATGGTGAAACTATCATTTCACTAATAGGTCAGGTACAGACCTAACAGTAGAGTGGGTGCACCCTAATATCCAGAGCACCCTAATATCCAGAGATTCCTTGGCTAAATTATACAGAGAGGAAGCTTAGGCCGTACACCCACTCTTTATAGAGTGGGTGCATAACCCACCACCCTTTTTTTACCACCATTTTCACGTGGCCGCGTGGTTGGGCCACATTGGTTAAACCCTCTCATCGGATCCCATTCATGTCTTGATGTGGAGCAGGTGTAAGTGTGTAACCTGAGTCACCTGACCTACAGCCTAAGTCTCTCATGCCAATTGTACTATGATAGGAAGGCACGTGAATGAATTGCTGATGGCCTCTCAAAAATCTGGATTATTCTTCACATAGGAGTGGGACCAACTTCTAAAAAGTACACTATATTGCTTTTCAGATAGGACACGTTACATCCGACTCGCCTTTCAAAGATGCCCACTGATAAATTTGAGATTTCTTTTTACAAAAAGTCTACTTATCGGGCTGGCATCAGGCCATAGCAGGGCTCTTCTTTTTATCTTGACCCAGCCAATGGCAAACACAAGAAAAAAAAAAGCAAACAAAGGCCCACACGACAGAAAAACATGAGGCATGTCCAAAGTTAGAACCCTCGTAGCCAAATAAATTTTGTCCCTCCTTACCACTCCAATAGTTTCATGAGATGCTGGGTTAAAACTTCCCAAATGTTAACAACACGTAAAGTTTCCTATCTAGGTAGTCATACATTTCATGGTCATACATCATATGATTGTGTGGGCCTCTAATAAAATTGGTTTTTTTTTAACCAATTTGATCCTAAGCCCTTTTAATTTGATAGGACAAGTTGGCCCCACAAACTTTATTCTACGCCATGAACACGAAGGAGCGCCTTAGCTTAAGTCATAAATATTCTAACTAAGTCAATTTTACAGCAAGGGATGAATTTATTTTTGAGCTGCACAAATTCTCAAGCCCCACTTTGAAGACAAGTTTGTGTAGCCAATTGTTTGCAAAAAAAAGAAAAAGTCAAAATTGCTAAAATTAAATTTTGCATTAAAAACGTAGATGCTTTTCTTCTTGGAAAACCATAAAAATAAACTAAAATTCTAACGATTCCTTATAAAAAAGAAATCTCCATTGAGCCTGTTTTTTTTTTTTTTTTGCGAAACTCATTTTTCATGGTATGGACAGAAACGCCCCTCAAAGTTCTTTCACTCGAGATTTATCCAGAGCTTTTTGGGTTTATTTGGTAACTTTACTTGTATAGTGAAGAGAGGAGTGAAGCCTCGTATCAAAAGAGAATAAAATATGAGGAGTCTAATTATAATGTGATGTCCTTTTGTCTACCGTGGTAGAATAAGAAATTTTTTTTTGTGTAAAAAGTAATTTTTTTTTGTCATTTAGTGTTTAAAAAATTACTTTTCTTTTAAAAAGGAGAAGATTTTATATTTCATATTTTTGATACGTCCTGCTCATTTTTTTATGGTTTTTAAATGGAGGTTTCACTTTACTTTGCTTTTGCTTGACTTTATTAATTTTACTTTATTAGTTAAGTTACGAAACAGAGAACCTAGACTTCTCCACGGAATTAAAGCCTGCCACTCGTGGGCCCAACTCATGAACTGCCAGTCTGCCATGCCTACACAATTTGCAGTAGGACGTTGGAGTTTTGCGACGCCTTGAATCGAACAGCATTTAATATGACACAACATAATACGTTCGCAGTTCGCATCCAACGACAAAACGTGCCCTGAGTTGGGACCAGGTATACTGATAAAAGAAAGAAGTCCCAACCAAAAAAACAAAAAACACAATACAAGAAGACACCATAATCTTTCTTATCTTTCTCCCCTCTTCTCCCTTTCTTCCACAATCAGCAGCACTTTCTCTCTTCCATTTAGTCGCCATGCAAAACGGTATAGTCTGAGACTCATCTCTCTCTCCTTATCATCTTCCTCCTGCATCAACCTTTCCTTAAATAACTCCTCAAACATTTCATCTTCTTGTTCAGATGGTTACACCAAACTCATCCTCCTACAGATCTTTGCCTTGTCTTCAATTGGATTTTTCACCGCTGCAATGCATTTTTTCCGCAAACGAGGAAGACGACGTGCCTTGAGTGATAACAAGGTGGTCCCAAGGCTAGCCACGACTGAGTCCGGCCGCGTCGATCGGGTTGAACGCTTCTCTCAATATGTTGGTAAATGAATGATTCAACCCATCTCGAGTTTTTAGTCCTCTCTTCTTCTCAATCATGATTAATTAGTATGGTATAGTGGAGTTTATGGTGTAACCTGCTAATAGGCACCCAATAATGTATGGTAACTAGTTGGCTTATCTCTTAAATGATTTCTTTCGCTTTCACTTTCCAAGGTGAAAGTGTTTTTTGTGACTTTTGTGGAATCCAGATTCAGACGCAACAGGTAAAAAAACCACTTTACCTATTACACTCCAGTTTTTGAGGTATCAACATATTTCACCCGCAAAGAAAATGTTTTCCGGATCTTGAAGTTTTCATTTTCCATTTTACAAAGAAGATGACACTGATTTGTAAAAAGAAAAATTCTGTAGAGAATAATAGTGCACCAACTTGGCGAGGTATAAGGACATGCATGATCCTCAAGTATAGGAGCTGATATTTAGACCCTCGAACTTGAAACTTTCACCCGTCTCTTTGACATTTGTATCAACTAAGAACTCTAATCAAAGATAATTTTCTCCTACATAAGTGCAGTCGAACTCCATGGGTACTCCACCTATAATCAGTCCTTTCACATTTTTGTCCGTCCCTTCAAGATTTAAGACCGTTCCATTTCTATTCTTTATTACAACTTTACTTACCGTTTGATTGAATCTCAAAAAGCTCATAATTAAAAAACCATTCTCCTAAATCAAGAGGAAGGATAATGTGATAAGGATGGTTTTTTTTTTTTTTTTTCTTTTGCAAGACCATATTTGTTGAGAGACCTTTCTTACAATGCATTCAAGTGAGCTTCATGAGCTGAATAGAATTAGGAGAGGAACCAGTATGATGGTAGGTGAAGACTCCCACTCAACTCTAGAAGTTGGGGTATTTTATAAAAAAAAAAAAGAAAGAAGGGGCATGAGTACCGACTCCTTTAACTAGAAAACTTTCTCTTTTTTTTAGGAAATGGTTGACGAATAGGAAATAAACTTTATTCAAATGACCTCCAATGGAGCATTCATCACGTGGTTTCTTTTGTATAAATTAAGATGCAGGGAATTAAATTACAATATGGAGCCATTATTGCTCTCTGCATTCGTTGTACTCTTTGCAACCACCACAATCCGAGCACTTCTTGGACATGGGCTTTCCATGAGTCCGGATTCCTGTTTGGATGAATGAGGGGGCGACTCGTGGAGGAGATTTTTTTTTCTTTTATACATTGTAGGACATAAGGTGTCAGCTGATTTGACATCCTCCTCCCTCGTGTGACCTCCTCATTCGTCCAGTTTACTGTTTGGATCCGCATTCTCTATCCATCTATGCACATCTCTTTGTATAAAATATTTTATTAGAAGAAAAGAGCTGTCACAGCCACAATACAGAGAGACAGTTCCCACGTGGAGTACGGATCCTCTGTATTTTTAGCTAGAGCAAGGATTAGTAATAAGCCCATTTATTGGAAATCCAAGCTGTTTAAAATAAGTATTTTTCAAGTGTTTGTTCCACCATAAAGTTGATCACTTCATCAAAAATGTGATTTAACACAATTTTACTGTAGAACCAATTCCTATTAAGGTAAAATCTAGAGATATATGTCATATATTAGGTAGAAGTTAGGTAGAAGTCTAATAGGATCTTAGGATTTTTACTTTTCGTCGAAGTGGTTCTAGGGTGGGCTAAAAGAAGTTTCTTAAGGTCAGGCGTTAAGGACTTCTTTGTATAAGGTCGCGGAACTAAAAACACAAGTTTTCTCTTACATGGAAATGGAAGTCCAAGGGAGGAGGTGGATTCCGTGATCCTCTCTTCAGAGGAAAATTCTCCCGAATCATGAAAAGATTTATTGCACCAAACAATAAGAAAAAAATAAGATGCAGAAAACCAACTACTTATTTGTTTTTTTTTTTTTTTTGGATTTGCCTCGTTACAAACCTGCCCTATCAATAAAACATTAAATTTAAAGAAATAACCAACTAGGTGACAAGGAAAAATAAAAAAGCTGATTTAGCTTAAAAAGTAAAAACTGATAATGTCTTTTCTTCAATTATTTTGGTTTTGTTTTTCTCTAAGGTGATGTTGATCTTTATCTTTCTTTCTTTCCATTTGCAGCTAGACAATTGGGTTTTGAGGATGCAAACGAGTGCCCCCAGTTTAGTAAATTAGCTTACGATTATCTTAGAAAAAGCAAGGACTGCGAGGAAAACATATATACATTTTTCTCCAATGTCCCAAATGGGGATTCTCTATATGTGAAGCTTATTGAAGAATTTGACAAGTGTATACTTGGTTATTTTGCATTTCACTGGTGCCATGCCACCCATTTTATTAGCCAGGTAAACACCATTTTCCACTAAGAAATAAACTCACCAACCTTAGACATGATCTCTGTCAATGGTGCTAACTTGATGACAACTGATGTATGGTGAATAAATGACTGTTAAAGTGAACATGTGACATGTTTGGTGGATGATTGGATCAGGCATCTATTGAAAAATTAATCCGGTTGGTCATTAGTCAGTTTAATGTAAGCCATAAGACAGATGATCAATGCAGCTTTTTTTTTTTAGATGCTTTCCTATATATTGAACCTCCATTAACATGCAGTCCATTCTAATATAACATGGACATCAAACCATCTTTTTCATTAATCTATCTATATAAATTTCATGTTATATATTTATCATTTTTTTAATTATTATTTTAGGTTTTGAGTGTTGATTCAGAATCCACAAAAAAGCTCAGAGACATGGTCATGGCAGCTACCAGGTGGGGCATTTTTACCCCTTTTGTCTTTGATTGGCTCCTATAGAATAAGTGATTAATATTGGCAGCACTTTATTTTTCTCAAGCATGTCTTTCTCAACCAGTTAAACCAGTTATAGGTCAATGTATGGAATTCAGAATCGTGTTGGTTAAGATCTGTATTATGAAAACCCTGACAAAGTTTCCCTGGCTTGACACCCAATAATATAACAAGCAATATGAACATGGGCGGCATTAGTGACTTAGCATAAACTTTAATTTATCATATGCTTGAAAGATTATTTGATGTAACATTAATTAAGGCTTCTTTGAATGTCCAAAATCGAATTCTGACTTGTTTGGAAAAATAAAAAAGAAAGAAAAAGGAGAAAGATTAAGACTGGAAAGAGATAAATAGAAATGAGCAAGTGGCAAAATTGAGGGGAGATCAAGATGGACCATTTCATATTGTTCCAAAAATCTCAATTGACCCCTGAATTTAAGAAACCACGGCTTCTGGACCCATGAATACCACATCTTTCTACGAGTCTGAGACCAAATTCTCTGAAGCTTTGACTTAGTGAAAACCTGGGTTAAGAGTGTAATTTCATTTTAGGGTGCACCTATTTAAAATCCAAGCTCCTCAAAATAAAGGCCGTTTTTATATATTGGGTATCCCTAGATTTTACCCCAATAAAAGCTGGTCCACCGTATGACCGATGGATGGATAAAAAAAATAAGATAATGAATAATGCATGTGTTAATCACATTTTTATAGGCGGATCTTTAGGCGGGACCAACTTCTATTAAAATTTGAGGATATCCCATATACAGGAAGGGCCTTTATTTTGGTAGGCTCAGATTTTAAGCAAGTTGGCTCCATTGTGGAGTTACACTCATCATAGGATGTAGACCCCTCAAAGACACCTTATTTACTCTCTCTCTCTCTCATGTTGCTGAAAATGACCTTGTTTTCTATGTTTGGGGTGGGTGGCACAGGAAACAGAGGTTTGAGAGAATCACAAAGAGCCTAAAGGTGACTAGAGTGTTCAATACGCTGGTAGAAGAAATGAAGGCAATTGGAATCGCTTCAAACGACGACTCCCACTGCACAGAAGTCATGGTGCCAGCAGCTCTGAGTGAGAGGAGCCCGGTTCTCCTTCTCATGGGTGGTGGCATGGGTGCAGGAAAAAGCACTGTGCTCAAGGACATTCTAAAAGAGTATGTATAACAACATTAAAAGGCTCTTCAAATGAAAATTATCAACGCCAAAGGAGGTTGGAGAAAACTGCTCCCGGTTCAAATTTATACCATACACAATTTTTGTACTTTGTTTTCTCCACTTGCTTTGTCTACCTTCAATAGTTAGTAACAGCCATATGACTACCAACTTTCCCATGGATATTTATGTCAAACCTCATGGCTGGGTCATCTTTGGCCCTTTTCCCTAGTGGATCATTCAAAATTAGCTCGACCAGGCTTGCCCCGACTTGGCCAGGTCAACACAAACTGACTCGAAGGACCAGCTGAGTCTCTGCCAAAACTGGGTAAACTAGCCCAAGTTACTCTACCCATGGGGCATTAAGTTCTCAAATTATGCTCTATAAAGGCACTAGTGTTATGAAAGCAGAAACAAAGACTCCCCTAATTTAATTTAATTTTTTTTTTGATAGGCAACGAAGAAAATATATTAAGAAAGGAAAGAGATTACAAAGAAGCCCCGGCTAAAGGGCACTATGGTATAAAAGCATTATACCACAAAACAAGTTACATAGTGAAAGCTTAGCTATCAACTCCTTGCTTAGCTAAAGAGTCTCCCCACATGAATAAAGCTCACATGAATAATTTAAGTATTATGAAAGTTATATTTTTAATCTGGGCCCCAGAAATCTTTTTTTATTTTATTACACAGATCATTCTGGTTTGGGGCTGGTGGAAATGCTGTGGTTGTTGAGGCAGATGCCTTCAAAGAGACCGACGTCATCTACAGAGCCCTAAATTCAAGAGGCCACCACCATGACATGCTCCAAACTGCTGAGCTGGTAGCCAACTAACCTTATGGTCCTTATCTTCTATCCTGTCTGCTCTTTTTTATTTCCTTCTTTGATCATTCGTCCAATCAATCTTCTGTTACATCGTCTGTACAAGAGACTTTCTTAATAGGCCAACATTATAAGTGATAGAAAAGACCAATAATGGTAACATGACAAAAAGAAAAGAAAAGACTAATGATGTTAGTGATGGAAAATGACAAGAAAAGATCGATCAAGTTAATAGTATAAGAGTCCGGATGGAGCTCTGTTCACAGCTCCAAGCAACCTCAAGATAAATCTATCCCAATTCCCAAAGGCCTAAGGCCATTTGGAGATGGAGTTGTCCAAGCCCTCCACTAGACATATGCGGACCAGGCCCCAGGCGAGTCAAACCCCTCCCAGGGTCTGCATTAACTAGGCCCTTATTTGGCCCTCATGGACCAAGGCAAGGCCTGAAGATAAGAGAGGAAAATCAAATTTTAATTTATTTTTGCACTGACATTGGGCACCAAGTGTAAACCTAACATTAACCCTCTTTTATCTGATCTTAGAATGTAATGCAATGCAACATGCGGCATGGCAATAAAAGAAATTCTTCTTTTACTACAATCTGATTTAGTAGGGTGAAAGCTAGGTGAAGGTTTACTATCCAAGAAAAGAATATTTGATGGTATTGATGAATCTTATTTTTTATTTCATCAATTTTAGACCCTTAATATTGCATTGGATTCTCATGCATGAATCCTGAACGAACAAATGGATCCTCTAAAATATAATTGTTTCATAATTTCCTCTATAACTAGTTGGATTTTGTATGGCTTCGTTTTCCCAGGTTGTGACTGATCCAAAAAGTGGTCCATTGACAAGACTAAATACTATACCCAATAACTAAAGCGAAGTGATCCCATGCAATTAAGAACCCACGTAAGAATCATGTTCAAACTCAAATAAATTCACATATATGATTTTCTGAACAGTAAATAAATCTACATATAAAGCAGTTGCATGTAAATAAGCAATTGCAAAAAAATAAAAAATAAAAAGAATCATGCATGGCTTATTTGCTCTTATTTACATAAGAATGACATGAAGTCACATATCAATCATATAAAAAATTAAAATAAAGATTCACTTAAGAATCATGCTCAAATAAACCCAGATATATAAAAAGTAAATAAGAGAGTCAGGTTGAACCTAGCACCATACAAGCCCAAACCTCAACTTTGCGTGCTTGCAAAACTTTTGTCCAAGCTCAGCCCTCAACATTTTTAAGGAAAAAAAAAAAAAAAAACCCTCATTTTGCAGACTTTTGGAGGGCTAGGCTAGGCTGGATACCCTTAATGGAGGGCCACCCTTAAAATCAAGGTCACCCTTGGAGAAATTTCTCTTTATATGTGCTAAGTCCCACCATCAACATTTGATTAAAATATAGAGGCAGAAAGAACAGAAACAAGTTTAAGTCACATGTTTTTCATTCACACAATTTGGATTTTGTGCATTTTCCATACTAAAAAAAATGGACTATTAGGACCAGCTGATCCATGCATAATTTTAGGCATAGCCAATTGAGGACAGGGTTTACCAAATGGTACAGATCTCCAAAAGTGGTGGATGGGGTGGAGCCTTCATAGATCAATTTTTCACATACCATTTTCAATAAAATTCACTTTAGTGGGGATTTATGACTTGATGAACTTCTGCTACCATTCTTCCTTTGATGAATACTTCTGGGACCATTCAGGAATTCAGCAAATGCCCAAATGGTGTCATCCATAGAAACCAATGTATTGGTGTGTTTATAAATGATAAAAATGCACGATTAAGCAGATTGACGCCATTTTTACAGTTCTATTGAACTGAAAACGATTTGGAAAAACTGCAACAGGTGCACCAGTCATCCACAGATGCAGCATCTTCTCTACTAGTCACCGCCCTCAACGAAGGACGTGATGTGATCATGGATGGTACACTCTCCTGGGAGCCCTTTGTCAACCAGATGATCGCCATGGCCAGAAATGTTCATCGTCATCGCTATCGCATGGGGGTTGGATACAAGGTCTCTGATGACGGAACAGTCATTGAAAATTACTGGGAACAAGTAGAAGAAGAGCAAGAGGAAGGACTAGATAACAAGAGAAAACCCTATAGGATAGAGCTTGTGGGAGTGGTTTGTGATGCTTATCTTGCAGTTGTTAGAGGAATAAGGTATCACTTTCTATATTCTTGCTGCATTTCTTTCATTAATTTTGAATACTAATACCATTCTTCACAAATGAGGTTGTTTTGGAAACTGTAGGCGAGCCATACTGATGGGAAGAGCAGTGAGGGTGAACTCACAGCTAAAATCTCACAAGAGATTTGCAAGTGCATTTCCTCGCTATTGCCAACTAGTAGACCATGCAAGACTATATTGCACCAATGCCATAGGAACTCCACCTAAGGTAGCTTCAATCTGTACTCTGTTTTCTCTTTTGGTCTAAATTTCTCTTTTGGTCTAAATCTATCTTTTTGGGAAGCTACTTCCTGTATAATTCAGAATAAACAAACAAATAAAAAGGATTACAAAGGAGTGACATGCCCATTGGCATGTACTATATGCCAATCAATAGAATTCTATAAACTGAAAAATCATGGGAACTGGATTATGTCGACCATCTGATCTATGCACATGTAGATACATCTGTGCTTTGCAAACAGGGTTTCTAGTTGGTTCATACTCAAGATAGTCACTGCTAATGGATTTCTATTAAATTTACCACTGAAACAAGTTTAACTTAAGTTCTGGTGATGTTCAAAGTAGAGAGAATACATGCATCCCAAAGACTACCACTGATCATTATAATTACCATTTCCCATAGTGTCATAACCGTTGTTGTTAGTATAATTGCAACATTTATTGTCATTTAATCACTATTGTTATGTATGATATTCAAAACAATCTCGACATTGTATGATGCATGAATTGGGATGGTTGTGCAGTTGATAGGATGGAAGGATGGAGATAATAACATACTAGTTGATCCCCAAGAAATCAATTGCTTAAGCAAGGTAAGTAAATTGAATGAGGATGCAGACTCCATCTATGAACTCTATCCAGAGGCAGACCCCACATGTGGATCAGGTTCGATTTGGAACGAAGTGGTAATGGCTCCTTCCAGAGCACACCTCCAACATGAACTAAAGATTGCTATCCAAAACTGGAGGTCTAACCTCATAAACCAGTTTATCAGGCTAGAATCGCAGAACCTCAAACTGCGTACAGATTCAAGTGCATGGGAATTTATATCTCCTTTGTGTGTGATGTAAATGGAAATGTCAATTTTTGGACACGTACTCAGCTCTGGTAGTACAGTGAGTGAATGCATAGCAGTATGTGTTATGTAAATGGTGCAAACCTGCAAATTCTATAATGCAAAGAGTGTTTGGTATTTTGAAAAAAATGGTATAGATGTATGGGAAATTCACTATTAAGTGGATGACTTTTCAAATAAGTTATCATTGTTTGGTATTTTGAGAAAAATGGTATAGATGTACAGGAAATTCACTATTAAGTGGATGACTTTACAAAAAAGTTATCATTGTACCAAACTAGGATCAGGGTTGATGAAACAGTAATAGGCACAATGGTAATGCTAGTTTGAAGTTTGAATTGTTGGTTCTTATACAAAATAAAAACATCCATCATAGTTCTTCTTAAAAAAAAACAAAGCAAAAGCAAAAGCTCGCCAATGAGGCAAGAGGCACTCCAAGCAAAAAGAAATTTGGTTGTCAGGATTATTTATCATTCTTGGCTCAGAAGTTTTACAATTCAGTGAGACAATAGTCATATGCAAATCATAATTCAAGAGATTCTCATGATGTTCAAATGTGAATTCAATTCACGGACACCACATGTTAGACCCCAACCCCACTTTAATGTGATCAGTGCCTAATTAGTCTTGATTAGGTGCCTAATATTTATTTTGGATGATTTGTGATGGATTTAGGTAGATTAGTGGGGTTCTGACCGTGTTAGGTAGTACCTTGACCTTTTGAATAATTTAGAGTCGCTCATATGTTTATAGTTTTTATAGGTCTTCATGTGCATTTCATTAAACATGTCATTGGCATCTTTCTTCATGTTTTGACCCAGCTGATTCGGACCCAACTTGACCCATTTCCAAGCCCAACTCAATACCAAAGCCCTTTTCCCAAATTCTGTTTTAAGTATATGGACTTGCATGCAAAGTCCAGCCAAAATGTCCTTATAAGCCAAAAACCCAAACGGCAGCTCATTCTTCTCCCTCATTCTGCTGGAACTTTCTCTCCTTTACACCATCACCTTTCTCTTCCAATTTCCCTCTTCAAACCAAGGTCTTAGCAAATGCATGTTAGAGATTCGGGTGGGCATATCATTTTCATCTCCGACAAGCTTCCTTTCATTCCCTTCTCCTCTTCACACATTTCTTTGATGGAGTCTCTACACCTTTCTATTGTCGTGGATGATAAACTAGAAGCTAAAGAGGACTGTGCATGTTAGATTGAGGAACTATGAAGCTTTCCCCCCATCCAAGTGCATCACCTTGTTCACTTTCAAGCTTTCTCTTATCATCATTCTCTCTACCCATCTCATTGGTAAGCCTTCTTCTCTTTAATATATATTCTCTTGATTGTTAATGGAAGGTTGAAATCAAATAACTTGCATACATGTAGACCTATTCTCATTCATCTCATTCACCATTGTAGGAATTGGGATTGAGCTTAGAATTTGGGCATTTTTACATATATTGAGCCAAAGAGAAGATTAGAGTGAAAAGCACAAAAAAAAGGCAAGTAATGAGCAACTATGATTGATACATGTTTATGAATCTTTGATTGAATGTTATAGTTCTCTTGGATATCAATTCAGCCATTTCCATTGTATTAGATTGATAATATAAAAATGGGTTCTTGTAGTGAATTAATGTAGAATATAATTTGATGGATCATGGGTTTTGTGAGCACTTTGGAGGGACATTTTGGTCCAAATTCATGCCTTGTAAGGATGGATTATAGGCGTGGAGAATGAACCCCTGAAAACAGAGCATTTCATCTCAGTTTATGCCCAGGAAATGGGTCACAAAATGCTGTCCGCATTGGGCCACGGGCCCATTGGGCCCGACAGCATTAACTTTGAAATGGCCATAACTTTTGATCCATATGCCCGAATTTTAAGTTCTTTATACCGTTGGAAAGCTCTCGAAGTGTAAGTGTAGAATCAAGTGGTCTACTCCTCTTCATGATCAGAGATTGGGAGACCGAGTGAATAATTGGATCAATGGGACTTTGAATCTAGTTTAGACCCTATTGGAATCCATTAACTAACTAGGAAGTTAACTCCACTTCAAAAGGGCCTAAAACCTTCCATAATTAATCCATGAGGATGATTATGACATAAAAACTAAACCATAAGGTCCTTAGGGTGTTTAAGGTTTGACCTTGTAGGTCCATAGAATGGTACCCATCACCAATTATCATAGTCCAATGGAAATTATAACACATGAGAAATCTTGGGCTGAGATTATCTCATGTATCTATCCGTTTGTCTAGCACCTTACCATGGGTGTTGGTTTAGGAATTTTGGTGCATCACGCACACACACAAAGTGACACCAATAAAGGTAGCACGTGCATCGAATTAACTAAAACTACGTCGAAATGGATGGTTAGAGACGGCGGGTAATTAGATTAGGTTTGACTAGTAAATCTTATTGATTCTATTAATCGAATTGCACGGCATATTGTTATTGACTTACTATTGCCCTCAGATATCTCAAGGATTATTTCTAATAGTATTCGTGTTATTCTCTCGTAGTATTGCTATTGTTTTATAATTGTATCATGCATGGACTTGATGAACCAGGGCCGGTTCTGAATTTTTCAGGGCCCAGGGCAAGAGTAAAAATTAGGCATCTATATATATATATATAAACTTAGTGATGGCCTCATTCATTTTTCAACCAATATCTAACATGTTAAAATTAACTAAAAATTTAACATTCAAAGCATATAAATTCAAACTTCAATATATAAACATTCAAAATAAAAGGCTATAATGTATAATCAAGACAAATACTTGTAAGTTGTAACAATTCAATAGTTCTTTTACAAGACAAATACTTGTAATTTGCAAAAGGTTCAGATGATTAAATGGATTAAAGGTTCAAATGTTGATTATGGGGCCCACAAAAGCTCAAAAAAACAAATCTAAAGCTATAAGGTTTCATAAACTTTTTATTTTAGTTCCAAATTAAGAGTAATATTGTTGCATTCAGGGTGGGCCAGGGACTTTTTGTAACAAAGCTAAATGCTAACTGGCCATCAAAATTTTAAGTGGGCCCAATTATGATAAATCAAAATCAATTAATTTCGCATATAACATTACACATTTTTCAGTGGGCTTAATTATGAAAAAATAAAATTGTGTTGGACAAGGAATTGTGTAATAGTAAACTGAGCATCAAATTTTTTCAATGGGCCTAATTATGAAAAATTAAAATTGAGCATACTCATCTAATAATTTTAATATTAATTTTATTTTCCAGTGAATCTTGTCAATCTCATTTTTGGGCCCCCCTGAAAATGGGCCCGGGGCGAGCGCACTTCCGGCCCCACTTCAGGGTCGGCCCTGTGATGAACAATAACGTCTCTCAAAGTCAAGATCCTACCCAGAGGAGGTGAGACCGAAGGTCAAGATCCTAGTATCCTACCCGAGGAGGTAAGACAAAATGAAAGTGAATGACCAACCGATATCAAGATCCTACCCAGAGGAGGTGAGATCTCGAGTCAAGATCCTACCCGAGGAGGTGAGACGGAAGTAGGTGTACTTGATTGAATCGAATGAGTCGGCACTATTTAGCTTCGACCGGATGATACTCGACAGGGTTGAATCTTGGTTTCGAATTGAACGTCGCTACGCAGTAGACAGTTTGGAGCACCAGAACTCCAGAACCCGGGTAACCAGGAGGACCTTTGGTCGGGCCCCTGGTGATATCCCAAAACGCGTGCTCTCTATTAAGGGAGGATTGAGCAAAGGTAGTAGCCTACTAGAATGTAAGTATTGTTTTGTGATTCGATAAAGCATGACTTATTTTTAAATGCACAATGTGCCTAGTTTCCGATTATTTGACATCTTTTAATCTTCTGTCAATAATTTGAATTTGATATAACATGTGATGAATCTTAATTGCTCATACATTATTGAATCGTCGTATTCATGGTGCTACACTTGGTGTCACAGGGATCCAGATCACCGAAAAGGATAGCTAATAACCTTCATATTAGAGACTTTTGATTGGTAAGGTTAATGGTTAGCTTTGACCGCCGGAGTACGTACAAGTGTGGTAATTATGACTTGAAACTAGATAGTTAATCTTGCACTTAGTTTAAGTATGCATTTAAGATATTTAAATTAATGGCTTTGTTATTGATAAATTGTAACATAATGGATTGGATAATGGACTGCTCATTGCTTTGTTATTGATGATATACATGCTTCCGCAAATAAATATTCTTTGACAGGTGTCGGTGAGTAATCCTCACACGTGAAATGTGGAATTTTTCTCCTTCGTGAATTTGGACTTTGTCCGGAATAGGTGCGAATTCACGGGAGTACGCGTGTCACACCTTGGGAACCACCCTCATCAGTGGAATCTCGGGTCCGGGATGTGACACCACCATTTAATTGCATTTGAAAAGCACTTGATTTGTAGAAGGCAACAATGGCATAACTAAAAGAACAAACGAATAATCAGAGAGCATGATGCAGAATAAACAGCTGGCTGAACCTTACCTTGCTTCTCAGAAGATCCTTAGAGCAAGGCCTGATTCAAAAGTACTCCCCTCAATTCTTCATTTTTTATAGTTTTATAGAGATGCATAGGAAAAGAGAACTGGGTTAGAATCTACCCAATTTGTATACTAGACAAATTGATCAATTGCTTCTACCGGTTGAATCAGGTGGATTTCAGTTTCTCGGATATTACGGCGTCATAAAACGTGGACACGATATTGTGGAAAATTTTAATTGGCCCCTAATCTCATGCATGATCCCTGTTTTACGAAATGTGGCCGTGACACATAAGTTCACAACTTTGACTACTACAGTCTATAGTTAATGTGTTGTATATGCAAGATATAACTGTGAGGCATTTGATTCATTCATCAACATTGCATTTAATGTGGTTACCTGTTGGGGGGAGC
The DNA here is from genome assembly GCA_012931725.1 of Litsea cubeba. Classification (NCBI taxonomy): domain Eukaryota; kingdom Viridiplantae; phylum Streptophyta; class Magnoliopsida; order Laurales; family Lauraceae; genus Litsea; species Litsea cubeba. The sequence continues at coordinate 68,205,612 of CM022951.1, forward strand.
TCTTGCAAACGGGCTCTGCAAACCAGGAAACAATGGATTGCAGTTAGTTTGCTTGCTGAAAATGCAGAAGAGGTTTTGAAGGCATAATTTAAATATCTATAGCATGATCATTAACTGTCTATGCAAAGATGGCATGGCAGAGTGTAAAATTGGAATATGAATAAGAATTAAGATTTGCTTAATAACTTTCTCTCTTAATACACAGAGAAGGCTCCATCGAATTGTATTTATAGATGACTGATACAAAGAATATTAACAGCTAATTAAATCCCAAGATTGAAGCTAACAGATCTATACAATGAATATTGACTGTACATTACAACTAGCGAATCCCAAAGATAAAGATAACAAGAATGAAATCTGGGCTATAAGCAAGGAAGGTAAAAGCAAGGAAGGTAATCTCTTGAGATTTGATTTTGGTCAAACTGATGAGAGAGTCCAAAAATGTCTCCTGCCGTAATTGTCTCCAATACTCCCCCTCATGGTGGAGTGTGTATGTGAGTAACACCCAGCTTGGTGATAAGATGATGAAATTGATCCTTTCCCAAAGGTTTAGTAAAAAGGTCAGCAATTTGTTCAGAGGATCGAATGTAACGCGGAGAAATCAACTTGGATTGAATTTTCTCGCGAACAAAATGGCAATCAATCTCGATGTGTTTAGTGCGCTCATGAAAGACCGGGTTCTCGGCAATGTGAATTGCTGCTTGGTTATCACAAAAGAGAGGGATGGGCGATGTATGAGGAACACGAAGATCTTGTAAAAGATATTTGAGCCACTGAAGCTCAGATGTGAGTGTCGCCATGGCACGATATTCTGCTTCAACAGAGGAGCGAGAGACAGTAGTTTGCTTCTTTGTTTTCCATGAGATGGGATTAGAACCAAGGAAAACACAAAAACCAGTGGTAGAGCGACGAGTCATAGGACAACCCGCCCAATCGGAGTCACAAAAACTGCTTAAAGTGAGGTCAGCTGAGGAAGAGAACATGATGCCTTGTCCTTTGAGATAACGGAGCACGCATGTGGCGGCGTCCATATGAGTGGTGCGAGGATCCTGCATAAACTGACTTAGAAGCTGGACCGAATAGACAATATCAGGTCTAGTAACAGTGAGATAGAGGAGACGACCCACTAGGCGGCGATAAGCAGAAGGATCTGATAAAGAGGTACCATCAGTAGATGTCAAATGAAGGTGTTGATCCATGGGAAATGCAGAAGGCTTAGCACCAAGTAAGCCTGTATCTTTAAGAATGTCCAACGTATATTTGCGTTGACATAAGAAGATGCCTTGCTGAGAGCGGGCAACCTCAATGCCAAGAAAATATTTGAGGCGCCCAAGATCTTTAATAAAGAAATGTCGTGCCAGAAAATGTTTGAGCTGCTGAATCGCAAATGAGTCATTGCCAGTAACAATGATATCATCCACATACACCAAGACATAAGTGGAAGATTGCCCTGTGATCTTGGTAAACAAGGAGTAATCTGCTTTTGACTGAGAGAATCCAGCATGATGGAGAGTGTGAGAAAATTTGGCAAACCATTGACGAGAAGCCTGTTTCAAACCATATAGGGATTTATGGAGTTTGCAAACTCGAGTCTCCCCCTGGCGGGAAAAACCAGGCGGAATCATCATGTACACTTCTTCATCCAAATCACCATGGAGGAATGCATTGTTGACATCAAGTTGATGGAGGGACCAGTTCTTAATAGAAGCAACTGATAGGAGTGTTCGAACAGTGACGAGCTTGGCAACAGGAGCAAAAGTATCATGATAATCAAGCCCTTCAACCTGTGTGAAGCCTTTCGCAACTAAACGAGCTTTGTATCGTTCAATTGTGCCATCAGATCGATACTTGATTTTATAAACCCATTTACACCCAATTGGTTTCTTGTTGGGGGGTAAAGAAGTGAGACTCCATGTGTGGTTGTTTTCAAGAGCAGCTAGTTCTGCAGTCATAGCATCACGCCAATGTGGAATCTTAACTGCTTGAGAAAATGACTGAGGTTCTTCATTGGAGGATATGGCAGAGAGGAAGGCTCGATGGGCACCTGAAAAATTAGTATAAGAAATATACTGTTCAAGGGGATAGCGAATCCCAGCCTGGTTGGAAGCCGTTGGGGTAGGTAGTGCAACATCAGTGACTGTCGAACAATGGTAATCTTGAAGATAGGATGGTGGACGCCTTTCTCGAGTGGAACGAATGATAGGTGGAGGAATAATGACCTGAGGAATTTCGACTGGAAGTGGCGGGTGGGGTGAAGTTGTCTGAAGTTCAGCAGGTGTGGTCTGAACATGATCTTGTTGAGTAATAATTGGAGGAGGCTCTGGTTGAACCTGATTTTCTGTTTGAACCTGAGATGATGGAGTTTGAGTAGTGGGTGCACAATCATATCGTGGATGATCCTCAATGGGTAGCGGAATGACTGGTGAGGATGGATGATTGGAAACAACATCATGGAAGGGAAAGATAGTTTCATGAAATACAACATCTCTAGATACATAAATGGTTTTGCTTTGGACGTCATAGATACGGTATCCTTTCTGGGCATAAGGATATCCAACGAATACTCCGGGTTTTGCACGTTGATCAAACTTATGCTTGATGTGTGCATTGTGAGCAAAGACCAGGCAACCAAAAACACGAAGGTGTGAATAGAGAGGTGACGCATGAAATAATATCTCATGGGGCGATTTGTTACTTAATAAAGGTGTGGGAATTTTGTTTATTAAATATGCAGCAGTGAGTATGCATTCACCCCAGAAGGAAAGAGGCAGGTTTGCCTGAAATCTTAGCGCCCGTGCAACTTCGAGAATATGCCGGTGTTTGCGCTCTACAATGCCATTTTGCTGAGGTGTGTACACGCAACTGCGTTGGTGAATGATGCCATTGGCAGAAAAAAAATCTTGCATGTCATGTGACAAGAATTCGGATCCATTGTCAGAACGAACTTGTTGAATCTCAGGAAGAAACAATTCCCCATCACCAGAAAATAAATGTTGAATCTGACAATGGAATTGGGTTTTTACCATGGCAAAGAAAGATTTTAAATAATGCTTTGTGTCGGACTTAAAACGCATGAGGTATACCCAGGTACATCTCGAGAAATCATCCACAATTGTAAGAAAAAAACGAGCACCACTCATAGATTGCAGAGAAAAACTACCCCAAATGTCAACATGAAGTAATTGAAAAGGTTTTGTAGAGGAAATGGAACTAGTAGGAAAACTCAATTTAGTCTGTTTTGCCTGTGGGCAAATATCACAAACATATTTATTTGAACAAGAAATTGAGGAAACAGTTTTAGCTAATTCAGACAATCGGTGATGAGAAGGATGTCCAAGTCGCCAATGCCAAATGTCAATGGTGGGTGTGCCTGTGATGAGATAAGCAGCAGGAACTTGGAGATAGTAGAGACCGCCATGTGCACTACCCAGTCCAATCGTCTTCTTCTCGGACAGGTCCTGAAACACACATCGATCATGAAAAAATGTCACTGAATATTTGTGGGATTTTGTGAGTTGACCGATAGATAAAAGATTGAACCGAAATGAGGGTATATGAAAAACATGATCGATTTGAAAGGTTGGAGAAAATTTTACAGTGCCAATATGGGTGACTGGTGCATGGGAACCATCTGGTAACTGAACATGAGTGGAGCATGATGAATATGAGGAGAAATATGATAAAGAAGAACACATGTGATTGGAGGCTCCGGTGTCAATAATCCAAGCAGAGTCTAATGCGGTGAGTGCTATACCTGCTAGATTGGCTTGGCCATTGATGCTACCTGAAGAAAGCATAGCAAGAATTTTATTGTATTGCTCCTGAGTAATGGGTGGTGAAGATACCAGTGCCTGTTCATCAGATTGTTGAGGCATTGAAGAAGATGAGCCTGAAAAATTCTGGTTCTGGTTCCTGGGAGGATTCCGTGACCGATCATTGGGAAAACCATGAAGCTTGTAACATATATCTTTGGTGTGGTTGTTATAACCACAGTAGTCACAATGCAGAGTTGGTCTTCCATTCCGCCGATTGTCCCTTCCATTATTTCTTTGGCCATTATTTGATCGGTTGGATGAGTAAGAGGAGCGCCCATGATTAGTACTTGCATTTGCACGGTTTGAAGAAATGTCAACATTGTTAGTATTAACATTGGCTGGATTGACTGAAAGGGCTGCAGCTTCTGGTGCATTGACAGAAGGAGATAGGGAATGTATTTCTTGTTGTTTTTCTTCTTGACGGACTAGAGCATAGATTTTTGTAGCATTTGGAAATGGATCCATAAGTAAGATCTGACTGCGAAGGGCTGAAAAACGATCATGGAGCCCTTGGAGAAATTCCATTGCACGATCCTGTTGCTGTTGAAGGGCACTTGTCTTGCCATGACCACAAGTACAGGAATTCACTACTGTAAGTGAGTTCAATTCATCCCATAGTGCCTTCATCTTTGTAAAATAAGTTGAAGCAGAGGTATCTTCTTGTTTTAAAGACGCAATTGATTGCTTTAGTTGGTAGATTTTTGGTGCATTTGTTTGAGTGAAACGATCACTAAGATCCACCCAAATCTCTCTAGCTGTCTCAACATAAAGAATACTTGTACGAATCTCACCCTCTGTAGAGTTGAGAATCCATGAACTTACCAAATCATTGCATCTCTGCCATTGTTTGCAGCTCTTTGATGTCAGTTGGTGGTTCGGTGGAACCATCAACAAAGCAATATTTATTCTTTGCGCGAAGCGCCATTGTCATGGCACGAAGCCATGTACCAAAATTGTCTCCTGTGAGAAGAGGAGAGACGGAACTGCAGTGGGATTATCAGAATGATGAACGAAGAAGGGATCTTGGTTTGATCTTTGGTCGTCGGTGCTGGAGCTTTCTTTGTCTGCCATTGTTTTGAGAGATGAATCTTTCACCGCTTTGATACCATGTAAAATTGGAATATGAATAAGAATTAAGATTTGCTTAATAACTTTCTCTCTTAATACACAGAGAAGGCTCCATCGAATTGTATTTATAGATGACTGATACAAAGAATATTAACAGCTAATTAAATCCCAAGATTGAAGCTAACGGATCTATACAATGAATATTGACTGTACATTACAACTAGCGAATCCCAAAGATAAAGATAACAAGAATGAAATCTGGGCTATAAGCAAGGAAGGTAAAAGCAAGGAAGGTAATCTCTTGAGATTTGATTTTGGTCAAACTGATGAGAGAGTCCAAAAATGTCTCCTGCCGTAATTGTCTCCAATACAGAGGAGGCCCTGAACATCTTCTCCCAAATGATTAGTAATGAGTTTAACTGAATGCGACCATCGCCATATAGTTCTTTATTTCATGGCATATGCAATTCAATGAACTTGAAAGACATGACAAGGATAATCAATGAGATGGTTAGTTGCAGGATCTCACCCAATGTAGTTACGTATGGGATTCTTGTAAATGGGCTTTGTAAAATGGGAAATGCTGGAATGGTGCTTGGATTGCTCAGGGGAACGGAGATGAATAGTTGTAGATGCAAAAGTAGATTGCACAATCATTGATTGTTTATATGAAAACAGGCCAATAAAGGAGGCCTACCTCTTCTCAAAAAAGATCAATAGAGCCATTTCACCAAATGTTGTCGGTCACAACATTTTTCATGGGTTGTGCAGTTTAGGCTAATGGAATTAACGGAGTGGGGAATCTCAGCAGATGTAGAGGAATGATCTTGGCAAAGAAAGTAGGGAAATGAAGCTCCTGGCTACTAGAATTAATGATTGAAAGAGGCGAGGATCCTAAAATATTGATGGGACAAGTGGATATGGCAAAATACTATTGGTTCCCATGTTGGATAAGGGCGTTTCAGCGAGCAACCCGAATGAAACATAGTGTTCCCTGTACCATTCAGAAGAGCACCACATTACATGGGTACTCTTTCTGTACCATCTTAATGACCAAATCAGATGCCTTAACATGCAACCCATTAACTGAGTAGCCAAAATTAAAGAATTTGAATCGTGTCCACATTTCAGGAAGCCCCCCAAAATCAACCCGATGCAATAGATCAAAAATGTAGAGAGGGATAGAAAAAGGGGGGCTGCAGTTCTTATTTCATTATTAAGAAACTACAATCGAATAGTGTTTTGCTTTGGCAACCACCGTTAACAGGTGATTAACTGTGGAAGGAAAGGGCAAAGGTTAAACATATGATCGAAGCAGCCGCTATGTGGAGATAGAAGAAACACAGAGTGGAAGAAGAATCTCTCTTTTGGCAGCACTTGATTGCCGAAGAATGAAAATGAAGAAACTGTATCTCTGGTGGGGGCGGACCCATGCACTAGGACGCGGATGCGGCTGACCCATTAAACTACGGTACGTTTTAAAAAAATCCACTAAAATTTATGGGCCACTCTGAACATTTTCAGAAGTTTGAGCCATTGAAGCTTTACCAATAACCTATGTCGAAAATTTTATTTCTTTATTTTTTTTAAACGCAAAGTTCCACCCCTTTGGACTTGAACTTCTACTGTCACTCAGGGGTGGTCATGGGCCTGACCAGCTCAATACTGGCTCATGGTGGGCTGGATTATATAGGTCTGTTTTCTAGAAAAAAAAAAAAAAAAAAAAAAAAACCCCAACTTTTTATGCCAATAAATGCTGCCGTTTGATAATTTTACATTTAAAATAAAATGAAGTAAAATTAAGAGAAAAAATAAAATATAATTAGATTATAATGATATTTTATTTTTAATTGTTTGTGATGCCATATTTTTTACTTTTTATATGGGAGATAGAGTTTTTTTTTTTATCTTTCAGTGAATAAAGATAGTTATCTTTTTTATTTTTAAAAATAAAATGAAGAAAATTTTGAATTAAAGTGCTTTTAATTTAATGCTTAACTTTACTTGATAAGTAAAATTACCAAACCGACCCAGTTGACCTACCCAAGAGTCCTCACGTATATTTTGCAAATTGAACGGCCCGGATATTAGGCCAAATGTTAGCCCATAGATAGTACATGGATCGAGCTGGGAAGTTCCGTGATTTAAAAAGTCCAGCCACGTGAAGGCTTATGCGGTGGGAGTCCTGGTTCGGCCATCGGCCTAGCCATTTACAAGGCTATACGGACCTTGACCCATTTTTCTACTCTGGTTCGATGGCTATCAAGTGGATAGTTTATATCTTTCCAGCTCATTTCACGGTCAGACGTGCAAGCATGTCTCCCTACTCTCAACAGTCGGATCATTTAATTTGGTGCACCATTCAGAACTTGTCGCGGCTCAAACGAACCCTAGAATTGACACTGGGGGCAACGACGGTTAAAAAGGTGCGATGCCTTTTTGGTACAAAAAAGCAGGCACACTTCACTATACATGTGCCAAGTGTTGAATAATCAACGGTTCCTATTTCACCACATTCACATCATCAAAGTAGAGATAAATATGGACAAGTTACCCCCTTCAACTAATAAACATTAATCAATTATGAGGGGATGAAAAGCTAGACCAACCAAAACCATAAATATAGCTTTCACCACAAGATTATTTCATACATAATGGATATTTTAAAAAAAATAAAAAAAATAAAAAGCTCATGTACGTAACGTACCATCGAAAGGCGCACGTTAGCCTCATTCCTATCAATGAAGGGAAATTTTCCTCTGCACCTCCGCTAATAGACTCTCTGCGAACTGCTCGCGTGAATAAATCATCGCAGACTCGTTTTCAATCTACCATTTGGGCATTGGGATCAGCGAAATGGGTTTATGGGTTCAAAAGAAGAATAAGAGAGAGATTGAGAAAAAACACAGAAATGTGGTGGTGGCTGATGATGATGATGGAGAGAGAGGAAAGACAGAAACACAATACAAATACAGGAAGCAACTAGTCGAATTGTATCTCTACCTGATACAAACCACATTCAAACATTTAAAAATTTTAAAGATAAGAAAGAACACTAAAATCAACTCGGAAGGGGAGGAGAAATCTAACATTTTCTGTTGTACATTTTTTTTTTTTTGGCATCCAAACATGCCGCCATAACCACCGGTCAGGAAATTTACAGCTAACCATGTAACTCAAACCCTATTCCCTCACTTTCCTCCCTTCCTCCCCTTCTTCGCAGGGGCCTTCTTCGCCGGAGACTTCACAGATTTTACACTCTTCGGCTTCTTCGCCACGATCTTCGGAGCTGCAGGCTTCTTCGCCACGATCTTCTTCGGAGTTGCAGGCTTCTTCCCCGAAGGCGTTGCCTTTGCAGACGTCTTCGCAACCTTAACCGGTCTCGACTTCGGCTTAGCCGCAGCTGCCTTCGGCTTAGACTTAGCTATTGCCTTAGGCTTTGCTGCTGGTTTCGGCTTAGCAGCAGCTGGCTTCGGCTTAGCAACCGGCTTAGCCTTGGCAGCCGGCTTTGGCTTCAGAGCAGGCTTCGCAACCTTCTTAGCAGTAGAAGCCTTAGCCTTAGGCTTAGGCTTTGGTTTCGGCTTCGCTGCAGCAGCTGGCTTCTTCGCAGCAGCCGGCTTGGTTGGGACAGAGAGCTTGTAAGAGTTCTTGATCTTTGTGAGCTTTCCGCCTGCTACGAACTTCTTCAATTGCAAACAACAGAACCTTCTTGAAATTCGATGGGAGTTTGCCTTTGTGCTTGTCTTCCGCGAACTTCGTGATCGCGTACTGGCTCGATCCAGTCCGGTCTTTCAGCGTTACAATGGCATCGCTGATCATCTAGGGTTTCAAATTCAATAAGAACATCATCAGATAATCAGTGATCAGATCCATCAAAAACAAACGAATCGTTACAACGCTAGATCGGTAGATTCAGATCTAATTGATTTCTTACCTCGAGATAAGGAGGATGAGCAGGAGCAGATTTCGGCTTCCTCGGTTTCGGCACTTTCGGAGCTTTGGCCGTCTTCGTCTTCGCGTCCTTCGTAGCGGCCGGTTTATCTTCTGCCGTTTCGGCTGGAGCCGGATCGGCAACCGGATCGGTAGCGACTGCTACTTCTTCTGTAGACGCCATGGAAACTGAGAACTATAGCGATCGAGAGAGAGAAAGAAGAAGAAGAAATGAAAAATGCAGCTTAGGGCTTTGAGGATTTGCAGAGATCGATCGATCTGCAGGAAGAGAGATTTGGGTGTGAGGGGAACAAAACGGAGAGAGATGTATTTAAATACGCATCGGCTATGAAACGGAACCAAAAGTCGAGCGCTGATTGGTCCACGCTGATGTCACTCGGATTCCTCCCTCTTTTATTTTGAATGTGGGCCTTTGGATTAACTTTTATCAACGGCTGAGGGCGCACGAGGTAGTGAGGCTTGGATAAGTTGGAAATAAGGTTGAGGATTATATGGTTTTGGGTGTGCTTTTCATCTGCCTTTCTCTGGGATTATCTTGAGTTATACATGATGGATTTGAGTGGGATTTGATTTTCCTGGAAGCTTAAGAGTTTAGCTTTCCAATGAGCATTCATTTGTGTCTTGAGGTTGAGTGTGTTGGGAGAGTTTTTATGTGAAAGCTGGACTGGTCTTGGGAAGGGTTTGTTGTGAGTTTAATTGTGTTTTGGTGAGTTTTAAGGGAATGCTTGAGACTTTGATCTGGTTTTTTTATTTGGATGGATTGTGGTTTAGTAGATGAGCCTAACGGTTTTGGAATCGTCGAAATCGGATAAGAAATGGATGGGTAACAAGTAGTCTGAATGTGACTCAACTTGCACACATCAAATGTAGGTGTGATAGTTTGTGATCATATGGACCCAAATTTTGTCCATGATAAATTGTTTTTTTGACTGATTTTTCAGTTGTTCACATATGCATCATCTAATGTTTAGTTGTGTAGTATCGTTGATGTGTAATTGATTCGCTTGTTAAATATAATTTGAAGATTTTGCAGGAGTTGCATTGTCATGGTGATGGATGGTGTAGATTTGTGAGATTGAAGAGTGTTCCAATCACTTGTTGTTCTACTCATTATTAATCGCATTCCTGAAATTGTTGTTTCATGTAAGTAATCAGATTTAAAAGTGGAGCCAAGAAAGTAAATAACACTCAAAATTGTTGCTTATAACAGTACATATGGAACATAGTGTACCACAGATGTAAGTTGAAAAGATAATTTCCACAATACTTACAGAGGAACATGTATCATACAAATCTATGCCAATGACACTCAAAATCAATTCTTTTAAAAAGATTTCTACTTGATTGGATGTAAAAGGAGATAGTGTATTGGCTTATTTCACTTCATTGATCCAAAAATTATTTCAAAATTCTAAACAAAATTTAGCCTATACTAGGCAGATGAATAAGGCTACACACACCTTGACATCAAAGAACTTGAAAGTACTTCTTTTTCCTCTTGGAGATCTTTCTCAGTTGTGATGGAAGAGCTGTTTATGAAGATTATAAACTCTATTGGTGTCAATTAACCCGCAAAGTTGATGTTTGTAATCCATGAACATGAGGACCATGGGAACCTCCCAACTGCAAGCTTCAGTTTGCTAGAGCACAGGCTCATTTTGAGGACTCATGGTTTTATTGCATAAAGAACTGTCATTGGGAAACTTTGGTGGGACCCAACACCTTCTGCACAGTGCGTGGCCCGCCCTCTAGATGTCTCTCATAAGGATTCTGTTTAGAGGAAGTGTGATAAGAGATCAATTCTCAAGGAAACATTAGGTGCACTGATATGCACGTTTTAGAAATCTCCTTTGAGTGCAAGACCTGCTGTAATCCAAATAAAACTCCTTATTTGGGTCTCTATTTTAAAGAGAAGATGGAAGGTAATCTGAACAAACCAATCCCACAAGTCACTCTCCCCACCTTAATCACTCACTTCATCTTCATCATTCAGTCATCAGGCAATCATCTGAGTCTGTGGATCAAGAGAGGTGATATCACATGCTCAAAGTCCAGTAGTAAATCTCTTGGATCTCATCACCATCAATCTTATAAAAAGCTAATTGAAGCCAATCAAGTTCTAATTCACACCGAATTATGATTCAAACTCAAACTAAATTCAAATTTAAACTCATTCCCTACCTCTCTAACACCAACACATGTCCATGACAGAGAATTCACAAAATATATGCTCTCAATAAGTTTTTTATTTGACTGAATACAATAGGAGATGGTGTATTAGCTTATTTCACTTCCTCATTCCTAAGATTATTCCAAAAAATTAAACAATATGTCGCCTATAACATACATTAGAGCTCAGTTTCTTTCCACAATCAAAATGTCCTAGGATATGTCAAAACAATAGGCTCTCTTTCAGATTGAAACTGGATAACAACTGAACTCTACAAGAATTGGTCTCGTTTCTTGAACATCATATTAGGGGTGTGCACCAACAGCTAAAAGCATCTAACCTGACTAATTGATGCCAAACTAGAACTGCATAGGCCTCATATAAACAAAAAAAAAAGTTCAGAGATTGGTATTTAACCATCTAGGCCAGCTCCTAGACTGCCCCGGCCAAATTTGCAAGACATAAACAGGGCATGTCTAAAAGTTAATGCATGTACAGATACTGGTCTGTTATTATGCCTCAATCAAAAAGTGCAGTCATGCCTACGAGCTTGAATTTATATCTTGAAAATGCCCTAAAATAGTCAGCCATGTGAACACTCCATGAAATACTCAAGTGTGTGGTTGATCTTATGCACTTGCAATCCACAACGCATACATGGCCGAGTGGACTTGCAAGGATTAGGTTCCTTGGGGAATTGAGCATTACAGAACAATCCTAAACATCTAATTGTCTGAGAAGAGTAGTGGTATTAAACAAGAAAGCAATCCAGACCATCTATCTCTTGGGTCTTTTGGACAATTCTAGCCACCACAAAACTAGATTTATCACTTTGTATGCGTGCAGATCACTATACAGGCATGATTAAATGGACTAGCGCCACTCTTATGGTGTGCCTTGCAAGTTGCAATGAATATGAAAAATAAAGAGCAACAGCATGCTCTTTCTTCTACGACTGTAACAAACTTGGCTATTTTGTGAAGTGGTATTATGTTTGATGCCATGAGTATCTGCAAGGGAAAAGGTCAAACAATCATAGTCCTCTTTGTTTCATGTCATTGAGTTTCTGTGAATTCTAAGACTATTGTTGTTACAGGAGGTTAAAAGTGAAGAAATAAAAGGAGAAAAGTAACAATCACATAGTCTCCACATTAATAGAAAATGAATCGGGGACGATGGAAAATGATTACCCAGACATCAACCCGACTCAAATTCTAGGAAAGTTGGTACCCTATCTATATCCGTACCTTATATCCTTCATTCTTTGCCTCTTTAACAATCCTATGTTAGAGTTCATTTGATCATAAATTCCTATGTAATCAATTTTTATGCAAAAAAATCGGGCCATAAGTAAATCTATTGATAGTGTTAGGTCAAATTAAATATCATAATAAAAATATCCACCAAGACTAAATATTGTGCAGTTCATGTAGATCCTATTTTGATCATAAATGAGGCTGGCCACACAACCCAACCAGATATTGCATTTGCCATTCAGTGGGCAGCACTGTGTATTTTGAAGCGCCATGTTTTGGTGATGAAAACCGCCTATGATAAACCGTTCTTCTGTGATAGTAGAGCCAAATACCACTTGTCAGAATTAGTGCAAGCTAAAAATGAGCTATTCAGGATTTTGAAAAAATGAGTACCGGCTTTCAATAGGTAGGAAAACCTTGCAACTTTAAGTTCAGGCAGAAAATCTTCCCCCTTACCAGTTGAGTTACAACCTAGGACCATGTTGGAAAGCTTATTTGTTTATAAGTCTTTAAAGTTAAGCCTTTCAACAAATCATGCACTCTCTGCTTGTGTGTGCGAGTGTTTATCACATGGGGACCACATAAAAGTGGGGTCCACATCTAACCTTCCATCCATTAGAAAAAGCAACTACTTTGCACCTAGGATATCCTAGAGAGAAATTGAACAAGACGAATTGCTCTTCTTTTTTTGAAATTCATAGAGCTTGTAGCTAGAACCTTTTTTTTTTTTTTTGGTAGAGTTAAAGAGTAAAATGTACATCAAGAAATTAAGGAGACCTCATGCTAGCTTGCCCCCTAATATTGGGATTTGGGAGAGACAACCAACGAGCAGCTAACCCCAAAAATATGCCCACAGGCCGGGCTAACCAAAACAGAGCCCACCAGATATGAAGGCTACAACAAAGCAAAGGAAGGAAATAGAATCCCAACATACAACCAGCAGAAAAAATACTGCCTAGCTTTCATTTTTTGACCCCTCACCCCATTTTACTTTGAAGTCTTGTACAACAAGACTATGTATTTTATTTTCAAACAAAGAGAGCCTTATGTACATCAACGGCGACTATTGATTGTCAGCATGTTCTCATTCACCACTTGATGTCTTTTGGCAACGGACTGTCACTGACTTTATTTTAGGGGGCATTCCAGCTGGTGGTCCAGATTTTCATTCAACATCCTTTGAAAGGGCCCGCTGGCCCTGCTCATATGTGCACAATACATGGGTGATGGGTCATTTTCTGTGTGATATAGAAAGTTTTGTGCAAGGGTGTTCATCTTCACAAGGTAGAGGCATCTTGATTGACCAAACAAACATCCACTATCCAAATGTCTGTAAAAATATAAATCATGTCATTGTAAGAATTCTTAGTGGTAATACCATGTTAACAATCAAAAACACTAAAACTCGAGTGGTTGATAAACGGGATAACAATTTATATCCACATTTACAAAATGTTTTCCCTTAGATTTGGCAAACTAAAACGCAGCTCACTTCAAAATTGATGTTCCACTGTCCTCAATTGTTGACCAAACAACTTTATTTATGTTCAAATGAAACCACTTAGGTAGCGTTTGGTTCGCTGGAATGGTTGTAGGCGGAAATGGAATGGAGACCGGAATGAGTCTGGAATGGAATAAGGCAAGAATAAGCATTTCAATTCCAGTGTTAGATACGCTGAGGAATCAATTCCTCAGTTGATTCATGTTCCTGCGTTTGGTACGCTGGAATGAATATTGGAATGGAATAAAACTTACATAGACTGACCAAAATACCCTTGTTAGATTTTTATCTTTGGCTCAGTCAATGTTTAGATTATAATATTATTAAATAGGTGGGGCCCACACAAGCTTTTGTATTTTATAATCTTATAATAATATAATATAGATTATATTATTATTATATAGGTGGGGCCCGCACAAGCTCTTCTATTTTATAATCTTATAATAATAATATATAGATTATATTATTATTATATAGGTGGGGCCCACACAAGCTCTTCTATTTTATAATATTATAATTATAATAATGTATATATTATATTATTATTATATAAGTGGGGCCCACACAAGTTCTTCTATTTTATAATCTTATAATAATAATAATATATTATATTATATTATTATAAAGGTGGGGCCCACACAAGTTCTTCTAATTTATAATCTTATAATAATAATAATGTATAGATTATATTATTATATAGATGGAGCCCACACATGTTCTTCTCCTTTATAATTTTATTATAATAATAATAATAATGTTTATATTATATTATTATTATATAGGTGGGGCCCACACAAGTTCTTCTATTTTATAATCTTATAATAGTAATAATAATAATAATAATAATAGTGTATATATTATATTATTATTATATAGGTTGGGCCCGCACAAGTTCTTCTCTTTTATAATCTTATTATTATAATAATAATAATGTATAGATTATATTATTATTATATAGGTGGGGCCCACACAAGTTCTTCTCTTTTATAATCTTATAATAATTATTATAATAATATATATTATATTATTATATAGGTGGGGCCCACACAAGTTCTCTTTTATAATCTTATTATTATAATAATAATGTATAGATGTGAAAAGGGGTATTTTGGTCTCACAAAAAAGTAGAAAGGAATGGAATGGCCATTCCTTCCCATCCCGGATGGAATGGTCATTCCTCTACATAACGGAATGGGATTCCAGAGGTAATGGTCATTACACCACTTTTTTACGAACCAAACGATGTAATGACCATTTCGTTGGAATGACCATTCCTTTCCGACTTTCATTACAGCGAACCAAACGCTACCTTAATGGATCATGGCAATCTAATGCCATCTCATTGCCGTGGAACTTATGTACGGAACATATCAAGTGTCCCACCTCATTGAGTCCTGTAAAGAAGCGTGATGATGTGACCTTCCAAGTCCATACATGGCGGCTTCAAGGATTCAAGTAAGTGGGGTTAACAAAAAAAAACTTATCTTCCACAAATCGAATAAATCTATTTTCTCCTTTATCAACATCTTTCATCTACTTTCAATAATTGGACAAATATAATATAAAATTCTCAAATAATACATTGAGTAGTTATCAGGCGCACACAGTGCGCATCTTGCGCACCAAGTGTGGGCCCACCTAATCGCCCATCTGAATGGACCACACACACAACCCCCCCTGCATTTCACATGGGGCCCACCTTTACACCCATCCGATGTACTGTACACCATTGGATCGACTGCACACCCATCCGAATGGACTGTACACCGTTAAACTTATGGGGCCCAGATGGAGGTGATGATGATTAGGGATGGGGCTGATTTTTTGCAGAGATGAAGGGCAAGGGCAGATCTTTCAAATCCCCATGGTCCCAATCCGAGGTGTGGCCCCATGTGGGCCTCACATTGAGGTGCGAACACTGATCTAGTGCGCGATTCGCGCAATGGATCAGTACTCTAATATATTTTCGACAATCCGACAAAGATAACATTGAATTCTCAAACAAAAATAAACAGAAAATTTTAATACATTGTTACTAATAGTTCTTAATTAAAAAAAAATCCAAATACATAAACTCCTACAGTTGCCCTCGACGCTCATGTGTTGAAATCGTTGCATAATAGCTTCATTATCAACACTAGCAAATACATCCTTTTCAATATATATGACCAAACCGTTATTCATCCATTGATCTCTCATTCGACTACGCAACATGTTCTTTAGGTACTTCATTGCTGAAAAAGATCTTTCTACCGTTGCAGTCGCTACTGGTAAAATCAACGTCAATTGTAAAAGCAAATAAACCAATGGGTAAACAATATCCTTCTTTCTCTCCACTAATTTTCTAGCAATTTCACTAATTCCTTAAAGTTCTAAAAACTCGTTGCTAGAGCGCACATAAGAAAAAAAATAATAATAAAAAATGGACCTCTTTTTTTGCAAGTTAAGTCCCCGCTAGGGGTTAATCGCTAACGAGGGAAATCGACCACAACCGCACTTTGTGGGGCTTTGGTAGCTTCCAAACCCCCGACCACCACCTAATATTTCAGAATGGACACCACTTCTTTGCACCCAATGCCTCTACCGCCCGAAAGCCTGGACACCACCAAGTCGTCACCTAGAGCCTCTACAAGGATTCGAAGTGGACACCTCTAGGTTGTAACAAGGAGCCTCTACCATTGAAACATATAAGTGATAATTAAAAAAAAAAAAAAAAAAAAGGACCTTTCTTCTTCATTTTCTTCTTCTTTTTGGAGATTCAGGACCTCAAGTGCACTTTTCTTCTTTTTTTTTTTCTTCTCTGCTGCTCGGCTGGGGCTGGGAGTCTATATGCTTGAATATGAATGTTAGGGTTTTCTCCTTTTAATACAGGAAGAATACCGTATGTAGATGTTAAATTAGGATAAATGAAGAGTTACCAACAAAATATCTAAAAAAGTGAATTTTCTTTAAAAAAATAAAAGCCGGGCCCATTATTATTTTTTATTTTGATAGACAGATGGCTTGTAACTTAGGCATGGAGTGGGGTCAAAAGCTTCCCATAAGTTCAATTCATGAAGGGATTTTTTTTAATATTTTTTTATATCTCTGGGATCAATGTAGTGCCGCCCATGAGTCCCTGTAGGCCTATTTGTTTCATATAATTGAATTCATAGGAGTCTTAACACTGTATTTGCATATATAAGTGCTTAAAAATGAAGAATCAAAATGTGAATATCCAAAAAGGACAATCATATAACAACCCCCAACTTCCTTTCGTAATAGAAAAAGGGAAGATGGAAAATGAATTCAAAATAGGAAAGTCAAGGTCTCGTCAACATGGTTGCCTTATATCCCTCACACCTAACTTCTTAAATAAACTTTTGATGGAACTCATTTAACCATAAATTCATATGCATCTATGCAAACAAATTGGCCTTACACTTGTATTAGTCAACCACTGTATCATCCACTCTGTGATTCTCCTTGTATAAATGTACGCACTGTGGAGAAATTGATTAATTCGGTATCATCATCCCTAACCATTATACTATATTAAGTTGAAGGTTTTTCAATCTAATTTGGACCTTCTGTTGTGATTTTGACCGTCAGTTATTTCTCCTTTCTTATCTCTTGTAAGTGCTCATTTCTTATCCCATGCAATACTTATCTCATCCTATATAACTACCATGTCTCACTACCCATGTAGCTAGCTGCCCACGTCTATTCTAACCAAGGGCGGAGCTAGAGGGGGGCTGGCGGAGGCCATGCCCCCCCCTAAATTACAAAAAAAAAAAAACCTTGAGATTAAATAAAACATGAACCCATTGTTTAGCAATGGTCCTCCCAAGATTTTTAGCAATGACAAAAAAAAAAAAACATAATCTTTTTACACAAAAAAAGTCAAAAAGATTATCTATTAAGCCATTGAAAATAAAAGAGTATCATAATTCCATTATATTTTATTCTCTCTTGATTCGATACTTCACATCAGCTCACCTCAATTCAATTCACTGCTCATCCAAACACGACGCATGTTTGGATGTGAGGTGAGGCAAAACCTCCATTATCCATATAAGAAAAGACAAGGGTCATGTTAAAAGTACACAAATTCAAGATCTAGTACACAAATCCAAAATCTACTTCTTACTTTAAAAAAAATAAAAAAACAACCTCCTTTATCCACTAAATGATAAAAAAAAATATCCTCTTTTTACACAAAAAGTCAAAAAAATTCTTTATCGAGCAATTAAAAACAAAAGACATAATAACCCCCTATATTTTATTCTCTCTTGATTTGATGATTCACCTCACTTTACTTCAATTCACAGATCTAAGCTTGCATTGCTTTTCTTATATGACAAATATAGGCTAGTTCTAAGCACGATTACAATTAAGGTTGCAAATGGAACAGTTCTGAGTCGGAACAATACTGGACCCAAACCCGGACCCGAACCCGTTTCTAAATAACGGTTCCGGTTTCGGATCCAAGTTTGGTTCGGAACCTGTTTTGTTGGTTCTAGACTCGGTTCCAATAGAAAAGCTTGGATCCGGTTCCATAACCGGGTCCACCTAGAGGACTGGATCTAGTTCTAATACCGGTTCCACCTTCTATTCAATTTTTTATATATTTTTTTCTTAAATAAATATATTATTCAACTTATAACAGTGCAGTAAGTCCACTACCTCCAATATTATACATAAAGAAATATTAAAAAAAGTTTATTTTGATGTACAGTTTGCAATACCAAAGACTCATATGCCGAGTCTCGGGTCCACGGGTCGGAACCTATGTGGATCCAGAATCGGACCCCGTTTATCAATCGAAACATATATTGGATTCCGAACCCAAACCAGTTTATGAATCGGAACCTAAAATAAGTTTCAGACCCGATTTTCTTTGGGTTGGAACTTTCAGGTGATCGGAGAATCGGATGCCCGTTTGCAACCCTAATTACAATAGTAGTAATTCCTATTTAATATAATTAGATATGTTTTGATGTCAATTGGTTAAAAAAATTAAAAAAAAAACATTAAAATTTGACAGGCAAACGGTGCAAAGGATATTAAGTCTTCGTAAATTAAAAAACTAACAGAATTTAAATAAAAACTTTCCCAAACTATGTTGATTTGACTCTAACAGAATTGACTGCATGATGGATAAGAGCTTTCATGTAGACAATTTTCACTTATATTTAGCCCACTTTTCATCAATACAATCGTAACCTTCCATTTGAGTAGTTAATATTTTAAATTTCAACTGAGTAATATAAGCAATTAGACTAATCATTGTAAGAAAAAATTTGCATAAAATAGTTAATTTGAAACTAAGAGACCAAATTGTTTTATATGAGTTAGATTTTAAATAAGTGATATGCGCACAAGTTTGATTTTATAAAAAAAAAATTAATAGTAAAATAGTAGTAAAATATAAGAGGAAAACCTTTTGTTGGTGTAAGGGGCGAAAAAAGAGGAATGGTAAAGTTAGGTCTTTCATGGAGAGCTTGGTGGGTGATGGGTGGTGCTGGTGCACAAAGATTTTTTAGATGACATGATTTTTGAACTGTGGATAGGCCCTCTTTTTCACGAGTGGGGGCTCCCTTTCCATTTATATGGGCTCTTTTTCTTATATGAGTGGACTGCCTTCCCATAAGTACAGAATCTTTTTTTGGGTTCCAGCCCCTTGGTTCCGACTAAAAAAAAATGTTTGGACAAAGATGAACAGATTTACAATATAGATCTTGCATCAGGTGGGTCCAAGAAATAAGTTGAGGGACAACAGAAGAAGGTTTGTATCTAATGGACCTCATGTATATTTGTATACTAGTGATTGCCCGTACATGAAGGGCACGGCGCACCGTGTTCTGAGTACAACTAAATCTAATTACTCTTCTTTTGACCACAGAACAACTAACCTGAATTTTGACACCATGTGAGGGGTAATTCGGTCCACCCTATTTAACGATGTCCTGATTAGGTCCCGAGTCAAAGATAACCTATTATTCCTGGACCTCTTATTGCTCTCGAAATTGGCTCATTGCAATCTATTCGTCGAGGGCTTTCTGTCCACATATAGAACTTCGAGATCCGACGGACGGATCAAAAATCATAATAGCAGGTCCCGCACCCCCGGGGTGCCCACCTAAAAAATCACCTATCACTTCTAGATCCCTGATCGCTCCGAAAGTTGGCTCATCGAGGGTTTGAATTCCGACGGGCGGATCAAAAAATCTGCTAAACCTGGATCCTAGTGATTATTGTCCAGACCTGACCCCATTGCAGCCCACCTTTTGGGCCCCAAACCTCTGATCCAGACTCTGATTGGGCCCTTAACTAAACCCGTCAGACTTGATCTGAACCTGACCCAATCCAACCCTTCAAACTCTAGCCCAAATCAATCCGAACCCAAATCCAACCCAAACCCATCTAACCTTAACCTAACCCCAAACCCGACCCAGACTCCTTGACCCGTCACCTGGATAAGGGAGAAAGAGTCCAGGGATTTGGGAAAGTAGTATTCCAGATCTCTGGACTCTCAAACCTCCTTAAACCCCTCAACCCCTTTCCTCTTAATCTCAGCCCTATGATTTATGTACATAAATCCAATGGTCCAAAATATGGGGAATTCAAAAACTGAGCTGCCTTCAAAAGAAGTTTTTTTTTTTTCTTTTGATACATTTTTTTTATCAATGACAAGATAGTAAGAAAGTAAACACTCTTGCTTTTCTTTTAGATAAAGAAGGGATGGCAAAAACTTATAAATTTCTCCAACTTTTAGCCCCTTTTTTCATTCCCTTCTTAAATTGAAGGTCCAAAATATGAGAAATTCAAAAAACTGAGCTCCCTTATTATATAGACTGTGGTCCCTGTGAATCTTACTATGGTTGGTTCGCGCCAAGACGACTAATAAGTGGATAAGATGGATGGTTCATATCTAGTTGATCTCTTAATATGAAAATGCCCATCATAATTCATAGAGGGCTATTTTTTTTTTCCACTATCGATAAGGGTGTCCGGCCTCTTAGAGTGTCAATTAGTCTCCAGACACGTGAAATCCCCCATGCACCAATTAAGTCGAGGTAAGTGGCCCAATAAAATGTGAGTTCTATAGTTCCCACCGTATAGTTCAATGCCTCATTGAAGAGGCAACGAATTTTATATGTGGGACAAATTGTATGTGGGTTTGTAGGACAAATAACAAGTTGACACTTGTCAAAACTAGTTAGACCAATTTTAACTATATGGTTAGTTAGACCAATTTGTCTCACATATAAAATTCAATAAATTTTATATGTGGGACAAATTGTATGTGGGTTTGTGGGACAAATAACAAGTTCACACATGTCAAAACTAGTTAGATCAATTTTAACTATGGTTAGTTAGACCAATTTGTCCCACATATAAAATTCGTTGTCTTAATCCATTTTCCGCTTCTATCTATATTACTAAAGGGATGTATACACTTCCTGGAGGAGGACACTTGGCATGTCTTGGAGATGGACACGTGGCGCCAGCCTAAAATGGTATTCTGCTAATCTCTCATTCTCCATCTAAAATTTCTCCATCTCTCCCTCCCTAAAATCTCTCCTTCTCCATGCTAATGCAATCCCTAAATTCTCTCATTCTCCATCTAAAATTTCACTTCCAAGACAACCACACAAAATGGGGAAGAGGAAAATCCCAAATTGTAAAGGATTGAAATATAATCCTTAATTCCATAGAAGAAATCTGTGCTCTCTGTGGGGCCCACTTGGGGCCTACATCACTGTCAAGGTTGGGACCCACTGATCATCCTAACCAATTCAACAGGAACCCACAAATTTTAATGGCTTAAAAAAAAAGAAGAAACAAATAGGGTGGTCGATTGTGGGCTCAATTGGTCAGAATGGGTGCAAACCTACATGAATCCATTGTGATTCAGGGGAGATCTCTGTTTTTATCCATTTGGATATCATCTACACATCTAGCAAGACATTTCTGTCACACCCTCGTGATTTGATTAAAATTATTTTATCAATCAATTCATGGGTCCCAACCCGCATCATTTGATTTTATGGACGGTTAGAATAAAGATGGTGGACCCAATTCATCTAGGTCCCACTTAAAAATATTTGGTCAATTTTTTAGGTCTACGATCATTTGATCCTTTGATCTTTTTAAATCAATTCATGGGTCCCATCCCGCATAATATGCTTTTTTGGACGGTTAGAATAGAGATGGTGGGCCCCATTCATCTGGGGGGTTCCACTTAAATAGGTTATGTTTGGTTAATTTGTGAGGTCTATGATTATTTGATCATTTGATCTTTATCAAGCAATTCATGGGTCCATCCCGCATCATATTATTTCATGGATGGTTAGAATATAGATGGTGGACCCCATTCATCTTGGGGGTCCCACTTAAATAGGTTAGGTTTGGTGAATTTGAGAGGTCTATGATCATTTGATCTTTATCAATTAATTCATGGGTCCCGGCTCGCATCATTTGATTTTATGGACGGTTAGAATAAAGATGGCGGACCCCATTCATCTGGGTCCCACTTAAAAATATTTGGTCAATTTGTTAGGTCTACGATCATTTGATCATTTGATCTTTTTAAATCAATTCATGGGTCCCATCCCGCATAATATGATTTTATGGACGGTTAAAATATAGATGGTGGACCCCATTCATCTGGGGGTCCCACTTAAATAGGTCAGGTTTGGTCAATTTGAGAGGTCTATGATCATTTGATCTTTATCAATAAATTCATGGGTCCCGGCCCGCATCATTTGATTTTATGGACGGCTAGAATAAAGATGGTGGACCCCATTCATCTGGATCTCACTTAAAAATATATGGTCAATTTGTTAGGTCTACGATCATTTGATCATTTGATCTTTCTTAATCAATTCATGGGTCCCATCCCGCATATTATGGTTTTATGGACGGTTAGAATAGAGATGGTGGACTCCATTCATCTGGGGGGTTCCACTTAAATAGGTTAGGTTTGGTCAATTTGTGAGGTTTATGATCATTTGATCTTTATCAAGCAATTCATGGGTCCCAGCCCGCATCATATGTTTTTATGGACGGTTAGAATATAGATGGCGGACCCCATTCATCTTGGGGGTCCCACTTAAATAGGCTAGGTTTGGTCAATTTGAGAGGTCTATGATCATTTGGTCATTTGATCTTTATCAATCAATTAATGGTTCCCGGCCCGCTTCATTTGATTCTATGGACGATTAGAATAAAGATGGTGGACCTCATTCATCTGGGTCCCACTTAAATATATTAGGTCAATTTGTTAGGTCTACGATCATTTGATCTTTTTAAATCAATTCATGGGTCCCATCCCGCATAATATGGTTTTATGGATGGTTAGAATATAGATGGTGGACCCATTCATCTTGGGAGTCCCACTTAAATAGGTTAGGTTTGGTCAATTTGAGAGGTCTATGATCATTTAATCATTTGATCTTTATCAATCAATTAATGGGTCCCAGCCCGCATCATATGATTTTATGAACGGTTAGAATAGAGATGATGGACCCCATTCATCTTGGTTCCACTTAAATATATTAGGTCAATTTGTTAGGTCTATGATCATTTGATCTTTCTTAATCAATTCATGCCTCACCTAAAGAATAAAACATTTGGAAAAAAAATATAAAGATCAAATTAACAACAAAAAAAGGGACTCACAAGTTTACTAATTAATAAATTTATTAAAAATAATTCATATCAGTCTGTGCATTTGGTGGTTTCGTGGTTATCCACGGGATTTTGCTAGTTCTTACCCATTTGCATGTATTTGGTTGTTGGGTTTTCCTAATGGGGAGAGTTTATGGTCATGATTCAGATCAAACAAATGGAAGGTCTCAACCACCAACCACTCAAACTGTAATTGATGACGCTTTACAAATAATTCCTCATTTGTTGATTATAACTTAAAGTACCCGTAAGTACCCCTGGTAGGAAGACAAGTTAAGAATATCTGGATCATTCATCTAGTAGCCCAGAATTTAGGTTGGATAGAGAATTCCAACAGAGGGGAAGAAAAAAAATTAAAAATGAAAACCTGCCATCCTATCATGATCAAGCAAATGGGTCATGGCCCATAGATGATGATGATGGACCTTACCCAAAGATCCATGTATTCAACTTTTAATAGTCATTGAAAATTAACTTTAAAGATGAAGACATGATGGCCCACTACAATGATGTGTGCCCATAGTTAAAATTGGTCTAACTAACCATAGTTAAAATTGATCTAACCAGTTTTGACAAGTGTCAACTTGTTATTTGTCCCACAAACCCACATACAATTTGTCCCACATATAAAATTCATTGGAATTTTATATGTGGGATAAATTGGTCTAACTAACCATAGTTAAAATTGGTCTAACTAGTTTTTGACAAGTGTCAACTTGTTATTTGTCCCACAAACCCACATACAATTTGTCCTACATATAAAATTCGTTGCATCTAGAGGTGTAATAGATGAGGTGGTGCCTCAAATGGGTTATATACGGTCGATGAATCACATTAGGTGGGACTTGTGGATAAGTTAATGTTATTAAGAGTGATAAAATCTTTCATCAAGCTGGACCCATGAATAAGTTGAAAAAAATGATTTATTTACTGAAAAGGTAGAATATAATATTATCAAATTTGAATATTTTAAGATTTCATTATTACATAATAAAATAGTATCATATTATAATATCATGTCATTTATGATGTTTGACAATCCTACAAATTTCAATATATCTTTCAAATGTTTGGCTATTTATAACAGTTTCACTAGATGATGCATCGAAACAATAAATGAATAGAAAAACAAGGACGATTGACCGAGTGAGAACCCACTAACTAGTAGTCACACTAGAGTGGTTTAATATTAGTAACCACAGTAGGGCCCATTTAATTAGAAAACCATTAGATTAAACGTTAAGAACCATGAGCAATATTGTTTCATCAATGTGGGTTCACCAAATGTTAATAACCATAATGTAATACATCCAATGGTGATTATAACGGAGAACCCTATCAGTGTTGAACATCATTGAGAAATCCATATATGAGAAATAAATGTAAGACCCATTTAATATTAATCATCACATTAACCAAGCTAATTATAGTAATCATGAGGGCACCATTAAATAATATGACTCATTTAATGATGGCAAACTAGTAATAAGTCATACAATCCAATATTGGTAATTAGTATGGGACCCATCTAAAGTTGATAGTATGGGACCCACTTAATGTTGGTAATCCTGGTAGAAATTACCTAATGTGATATTTGTAGGACCCACCTAATATTAGTAATCAATAAAGAAATTATGTAATTATAACAGGGCTATGAGACACACATCAAATTTATAAACACTAAAGGGCTCATCTAATATCGAGTCATTGTAGGATTCCTGTAAAAACCATCAATATTTAAAAAAAAATGCAGTGGGCAAAACCGTTGTTTTGGTTAGTTGTCTTAATGAAATATTATTTTATACAGCATATAGTTGAATATTATAACATGGAGGTTTTTGTAAAAAAGTGAGATATTGCAGAATACCTTCCAAATTATCCAAATACCTAGTTTTTAAGTGGGTAAATTATATTGTAAAGTAAGATATAATATAACAAAATATTTAGAAATATATAATTTCCAAACAACCCCGAACGTTCTCCTAATTTGTAGAATGGATGGAGTGCTACTGTGCTACTCATGACTTATATGAAGGTGAGACACGGTCCACATGGAGGAATCCAAATAACGTAAGGTGAGGTATTTCCCTAGCATGAAACGGGCCCTTTTTGGACTGCATTAGATGTTTCATTCATGCTTAGAGTGGAACTTCAAAGTGGGTTAACCAATTGAAATCTTAAGAAGAAATCCTTCACCATGTACACAGGAGATGTCCCCAAGCATTAACAAAATAGGAGTCAACCTCACTATTAGAGATTGATCATATGAAGCATAATCTTATGCATTGCTAGTTATATTAATCGAAAAATATTTAAGTGCATCTATCCCTCACTACAGAGTGCGAGACACTCTCATTTTTGGAAAATTTTAAGTACAAAAGTGACTTTTCAAGTACATAGGAATACTTTTGTACTTAAAACTTCTTAAAAATGGAGTGTCTCCTCCCTCTAGTGAAGGATAGATGCATATGAATACTCCCAATATTAATCAACGGCATTACTTATCTTTAAAATCTAACGTTCGGACCAACCTTTATATTTCAAAAGGACATCCATACTTTCTCAGAAATCTAACGTTCGGACCAACCTTTATATTTCAAAAGGACATCCATACGTAGTCATAACACCATAGAGATGCCGCTTTCTTCAAGACCTAGATGGGGTGGAGGCACGGACGAATTTCTCGACACTCGTCCTTCAATTAGAAGATCCAAGTAACATATGGCGAGGAGTTTCCTAATTCAGTACCATCTCTGTATCCTATTTAGATTTTAACCCTAACATGAAAAGGAGTCTGAGTCTGTCATTGATCCGAACTCCCCGAAGAGAGGCTTGCTGGCAGTATAAATAGAGATAGGAAGGCAGACTGTTTTCATCTCTCGAGGTTCTGCTCATTGTCGGATTCGTAATTCTCTCGCAGTACATCTCTCTTTTCCTTTTTTTTTTTTTCTAGTACTTTCCTTAGTTTACTTTGAATTCGTTACGTTCTCATCCTTAGTTGTCTTTTAGTTTTTGTTATACCAATTTGATTTCAATGAATAAGACGTTGATGAAGGGGTCGAAGGGGCTTGCTCATAGTGAAGATATAGTGCATATGATTTTCAATAAGTGTAGCCTGCGTGACTGTTTTCGCATGGGGGCGGTATGCAAATCATGGCTATCGGTTTTTAAGTGTAGTACAAAAAACCGCCTTGGCCCTCTGCCTTGGCTGATGATGCTTTCCAATCCCAATTTCAAATCTACAGAAAAAGAAGTAGAGGAAGACCAAGACCGATGTTTCTTCAGCCTCTCCGACAACACCATGTCTGAGGCAATCAAGTTCCCTGAGTTGCGTGGCAAACGCTGTTGTGGATCTTTCAACAATGGAGATGCTCGTGGCTGGTTGATGATCATAGACAATGAGAATCTAGAGATGCTGCTCTTCCATCCCTGGCATAGAATCCAACTGCAACTCCCTCACCACTCCTCTCTTCCACTCCCATTCCCACGTCATATGTGGGAGTGTCCAACTTTTGCAGCCATGAAAATACAGAAGTCTGCCATGTCTGATGATGCAACAGTGGTAGTGGTCGTTCACGACCTAACTGCTTTGGCCTTTTGCAGAATAGATGACAGAGTCTGGACCAGCATAAAATTAACAGCAGAATTTATTGTATATGGATATACCGATGTTATATATCACAAGGGGCAGTTTTACGCCATTACTAGTGTGGGAAGCATCGGAATTCTCCACATCAATACCCCCAATCCATACCTGCAAATTCTAACAGGACTTGACACGATCGGTGTCATATCCTTTGTTCGAACTTATTTGGTAGCAGACTCAGCAAGTATGAGCCTTTTCATTATTGTGAGGGATTCTCTTCGGCCAGATGAAGTACAGGACCAATATGATCCGCCATATGAAGTTCCAGATGACGCATATAATTTGCTTTGTACATTGGGGTTTAAGGTTTATGAGCTAGGATTAGAGGAAACTGGAGAATACAAGAAGAATCCTGTGCAGGTGGAAAGTCTAGGTGATAGGGTAATTTTCTTGGGTCAGAATTCCTCTATGCTTGTCATGGCTAGTCAATTTCCAGGATTCAAAGGGAATCGCATATATTTCACAGATGATTATATGGAAGCTTATTCATTTAAATCACCAATTGGATGTGTAGACTTGGGCATTTTCAACATGGAGGATAAGACCATCCAACTACTCTTCCGAGACAGATTTCATCCTAACTTTTCGCCGCCAGTATGGATTGCACCCCCAAAGGGTTAGCCCAATATAGATTTCATCATCTGTTTGTGTTTTGGGCATGTTTCCAAATACCGACACCTTTATTTTCTTATTTTTTTTCTTTGTTTAAATGAATTGAGTATTTATGTCCATTTGCAAACAGTCATTCAGGTCAAAGTAGATTGTTTAGTGAGTTAATTTTATTTACATGGCGTTCATTCATCTGCTGTTAATCTTTCTTCTTTTAATCCTCACTTTCTGCTTTGTATGGGTTTATGCTTGGATGTCTTGACAATCAAATAGCTAATATTCTCAACAAATGCTCCTCCTAATGTTAATTAGTTTTTTACTGTCTGCATATTACTACTATGGTTATTATTATAGTTATTTTGACATACATTGGTTAAAGGTTATGTGCGAGTTTGGAAAGTTGGAAGTGATAATGTTCTACCGAACTGAACTAAGAGCGCTTTATTATGATGGGAGATACGGATGTCAAGAAAAGGATTCTTTTTGTACCCCCAATACATCTTGTATGTATAGTATCATAAAATGGTAGATTGTGTCCAATTTTAATCGATCTCAATTGACCCCTCGTTATTGTCCATAGGAGAAGTGATAAGTAGGGATGACAGGATTTGAACCCGTGATATTTTGTACCCAAAACAGGCAAAAAAGGTCTGCATGTTCATTTTCTGTGAAATTCATGTCAATAAATTTCGGCAAAGTTCAATTGGTATAAAGCCGTTCCTTTAATTTTTTTGGGCAGACCAAAAGAAAATGTACTATCTTCCATGCTTTAGCCTAATTGATCTTTCAACTTGTTGACTGCCTTCACTAGTCTTTCTGCCTTTTATTGCTATGTTTGGATTTTTTTTTTTCGTGCACTGTATGATAACCTGTCAACTGCCTTCTATTTTTTTGCTTAGCCTAATACATTATTAGCTCCCCATTTCCGAAATCAACAGTAAACATCATATCATAGCTATTGATACATCTTATCCATCAGCGTGAGGTCTTTCTTTATTATTGTTTTAAGTTGTGATTCTTTTTTCTTGTTCCTACATGCTAAGCATGATTTTCCTGGTACACATATCTCTGGTTTTTTGTGAGATCCCACCTGCCTAAGCTTGCCCGTCTTGCTTGCTAGCTTGCTTGTCAACCAGGGGGCTCGAACTACACCAAGTCCCACATCAGAAATATCTAAGTCCTAACCCTGGGCTTATAAGTCAAACCGCATCTTAAGTCAACATGATGCCTTGCGGCCCCAAAAACCGTAAGAACTCTGAAGTTAAAGCGTGATAGGGTGGGAGTAGTACTAGGATAGGTGACCTCCTCGGAAGTCCTCACGCGCACGTTGGACAAAGCGGACACTTTCATGTTGAGTTAGGCGGGGCTCTGACAGTTGGTATCAAAGTTAAGGACAACTCTATTTCCGGTGGAGGAGAGTGTGAGATCCCACTTGTCTTAGCTTACCCATCTTTCTTGTTGCTCGTCTCCTAGGGGGAGCGTGATCGGGTGGGAACAGTACTAAGATGGGTGACTTAATTTCATACTGAGTTTGGCGGGGCTGTGACACTTTTGTGCTATGTTGAAAAGTGAAAAAAAAAAAAAGAATCTTTAAGCTGAGTTTCTATATGGTATAACTCAGAGTTGTGGTGCTTATCGAGATATTTGATGGAACTAATAAGGGAACCAAACATTTACTGATTATTGATTATTTTAGTCTCTCTTTAGAAAAAAGAAAAAGAGTTCCCTAATTGAGTCAATGACCTATTTACTTAATTTGGGGCAAAGCTTGGCATTCAAACCCATCATATTAGACAAGTCATGCCAATAAACTTGAAGCTATTGCCTATTGTCTGCTGATATGGTTAACTTGACTGTAGAATTACAATTACTATAGATTGCGTTGAGAAAAATTGCAGTAGATCGTTCATCTATTTTAAACATTTGCTTGCTGCCTCTTTTCTTGGTACTTGTATCTTGAACTTTCTTTGAGCACTTGAGGCGTTAGGTAAAACATTCCTTAGTTCTCTTGAAGTTTCATGTTATTAGATTTGTTATGAATTTAAATTAGATTAAATGATTAATAATAATTTTCTTATTTGTCAGAATTTGATCTTGATGAGGTGTGAATTGAAGCTATGTTGAAGCTATGAAGGTGTTGTTGTCTTACTGGGACTTTTGTTGTTGGGACAAAGTGAAGGATCAAGGATGTGTTATATGAAAAAATGCTCTTTATGATTTCATTTTTCTACGTGAAACAATTTGCACTTTTACCGGCGTTTTTTCCCGGCGTAATCATTAAATGCCGGGGAAAGTAGAACTTTTACTGCCGAAAAAGCTTCTTTCGCCTGGAAAAGATAAGAGTTTTCCCGGCGATAGACTTTCGCCGGCAAAGGTTCGATTTTCCCGATGATTTGTTTTTTTTTCGCCGGCAAAGGTCAATGTTTTACCGGCGATCTAAATAGTTCGCTGGCAAATTTCACCTGCCAACTCCGGCCAAATGTCCGTGCCTTTATTTTTCTTCTACCGGCGCAAGGCAATGTTTTTTCACAATATATTTTCAAAAATATTTTTACCGGCGGACTATTTGCGCCGGGATTGTAATGTTATTACTAATACCTAAACCGGATTCGCAATCAGACAACCCCTTTTGCATCTCCCTCCCTCTCGGTCCCTCATCTCTCTCACCCATCCCTTTCTCGCCCGCCATCCTCTCCACCCGCTCCCCTGCGTCTTGATCCCCATCTCTCTTGATCCCTCCGTCTCCCCTTCGCAAAGCATCCCCATCACATGCGCAGACCACCAAGCCATCTCCCTCACGACCTCAGCCCTCTCATCCTCTCCCAGGCGCAGAACCCCCCCTCTCCTCCAACTCCTAGGCGACCTCATCCCCCTCTCCCTCTCATCATCTCCATCTTACGATCCCTCTCCATCCTGCGCAGAACCTCTCACCACTCCCTTTCCCACAGTCTCATCACCCTTATCCCATCTCAAAAAGCACGCCCAACCCCCCCCCCCCCCCCCCCCCCCCCCCCCCATCTCCATCTCCATCTTCTTCCTCCCTGCACATACCTCTCCATCACCATTCCTCTCTCACGCCTCACCCTCTCCACGCCTGTCTCTCCATTACCGACCCATCTCACAGCCTCCCCTGTGCATCAAACATCTCCATCGCCCATCTCGGTCTCTCCTCTATCCCCATCACCTGAGGCCGATCCCTGCAACCCATTCTCCTTCTCCATCCGCCATTCATAAGAAGACCTCTGCGTCTCCCTCGTCATCTCTCTCGGTGTGCCACCTCCTCCGTCTTTGTCTCCTCGGCATCACCTAGGTACAAATTTTTTAGGGCTTTATAGATTTCGTTTGAGTTCTGTTTCTTTTTTGCTTTTGAAGAGAGTTTTCATTCAATGTTGGTAGGGTTTTGATTCAATGGTTTGAACTTAAAAGCTTTTAATCCATGGTAGAACCCACTGAAGTCTAAATAGATTTGGAAGTTTGGAAAGTTGAAACATCTAAGCTGGAGATATAAATGGACCTTCACTTCCCTAGGATTTGAATTTCAGGGTGGTTGGGTATTCATATCTCATCTTTCCTTGACTCAATTTCTCAAAGGGGAGCATATTTGATTGCCATTTTTTAATACTCACGTTTGATCCTTCATTTTTTTTAAACTAATGTCTGGAAATTAGATGGAGAGAAGATGCACTCATTTATCAATATTGGTTATTGCAATTTGCTTTTCCAACACCATTTGCAGAAATTAGAAAATCCAGGCACATTACTGATACTGCCATCTTAAAGCCAGATTTGCTCCTCCACGAATGATCAGAGGATGAATTGAGTTGCAGATGCTCTGTCCCCAAACATGCTTTCTTATAATATGTTAAGTAA
Organism: Litsea cubeba; assembly: GCA_012931725.1. Taxonomy (NCBI): domain Eukaryota; kingdom Viridiplantae; phylum Streptophyta; class Magnoliopsida; order Laurales; family Lauraceae; genus Litsea; species Litsea cubeba. Next base: position 68,237,176 of record CM022951.1, read on the forward strand.
TATCACCATTGATGCAGTCTTATTCTGTCTATTTGAGGTTGATTGATCATCTTCTACTAATATATACTCTAAGTTGTAACCATTTATTTCTTTGTATGTGGTAGTGAAAAGGCTTTTTATCATTTGTGAGAATTTTGAGAATTTTTGTTTGAGGGATATATGAATTCTCTAAATATCGTCTCTCAATCGGATTTTCAAATGCTAAATACAATCTCAAAGCTGAAATTTGGAGAATTCTGAAAGCAAAAGTGACTTTTCATATTTGGATTTATGAGATTCCACTTTCCAAACTTCCAAATTCTCTACACACAACTCCTCCCAATGCTGTTGAAAATTCCTTGGAATTTCATTCCCAAATTCATCCAAGTGAACAGTTGCAAAGTGAGCAATCCTACACAAACACATCTTTTTAAACATGATGGTTGTGATCTCTCCCACATGCACCGCACATCCTCAAGGAGTAAAGTAAAGATTTTTTATGCTCCTATAAGTAGAACAACATCCTTTAATTGTAAAAGCAAATGCTTGTAACTATTTTCAATTAATATAATTGGAATATAAACTATAGATTTAAAATTATACCTCTCCAATAAACGATATATTGAATATGCACCCTAAATACAGTGATTACTATGATTTTTCTTGTATTGGAATGACAACAAAAATGTCATCTAGATAAATGATCGATGGTTGAAATTGGGCCTTTCTGTGAACCATGCTCAAGGAATGCACCGTCAAAAAAGTAAAATGTGTAAAATGTCCATTGATTAGTTAAGTGAACCAGAAAATGTTTATTATTTTCGGCCATGGTTCATCCTTCAATGGTGATGGTGATGGTACTGGTGATGATGATGATATATGGCAAGCTATATATGCAAGGGTGGGACTCGGGAGGCAGGAGTTTTTCATTAAAGGGAGCTACTATTTTTTTTTATTAGTAACATGACTTGAACCTACAACATAAATATTGTAATAGTAAACACCTTCCAGTGTGTCATGAGCTCTTATATATGAAAGCCATCATGTTAGAAAAAATACGTATATGCCGCAAAGCTCACCATACGAAGATATCTTCATTTTTATTTTTTAGGGCTTCAGGCCATGGCATTAGCACCCAACTGCAACCCCTATTATTATTTTTGTTCTACACAACTTCTCTTCGTGTCCTCATTTGCCAAATCTTCTTTCACCAAGATATATATGATTATGGTGAATCTAATAAAAGAATATTGTGAACTAATGACACAGGCACACAGCATGTGATGTGTTGCCACTGGTTCCATCAAAATGTGACATCTCTTTTCTCTCCACTCCTTTATTCACTCCACTCCTTTATTCAACAAGCCTCAGATGCTATAGAGTCTACCACTATCGCGTCTTTTATAATGATTAAGCTTTTTTATAAACCTTTGTTCATGTTTACTTACAGTAATATAAATGTGTTTGGATGCATTAAGAACAAGTAGTACACTTACCAAAAAAAGAACAAGTAGTTCATGAGAATGTTTGCTCATGCATTTTTGTGTGCATAATGAAAAATAATTTTCCTTCATATTGAACTTTCCATTTTTTTTCAAGTATTGGAGATGTTTTACTCAAGTTTTACCTTTTTTTTTTTCATGCCTTGTGTTATTTGTTATTAGAATATATTCATTTGATATGATAAAATAAAAAATTTCCATGTTTTATATGGCCGTTTTAAATTACCATGTTGTCCTCCCAAAATTGTTCATGGGTTGACATGAAGGGCATCGAAGAGACAGAAAAGGCCATGGGTTTTCTCCTCTAAATGGTGGGCATTTACCTGCAGGCATTTTCATTCACAGTAAGTTGCAGAGGAGGGAGGAGGGAGATGGAGAATTGGATGTGTGGTCACACAATTGTAAGGTAGGGTAAAGGTGAATGAGTGGTTGCAGGGGTACCAATTTGCTTTTCCAAGCATACCAATGTAGACAATGAAGGAAAAAAGGGCCATATCTATATCCAGCTGACAACCATGGTTCCTCCCTGCTTGGTTCTGCTTTCTTCAGTCCTCCTCACAACCCTGGAAGCTACTATGGAAATGGGTATCAGTACCCAGCCACATATCTACATTAGTCAAGTAGATAAAGGTGATTCTGATGTCTCCTAGCTGTGTTAGTTTTAACCTTTGTAGATCATTTTAGGGTTGTTGCAACTAATTACACTTGGCAAACCTAGTATTTGCATAGTTGGAAAGCTTTGTTTTTGCCTTTGCCGATGCAGGTGTTAGTAACGTTTAATCAAGTAAGCGGATGCTGCCAATCTTCTCTAACAAACACCTTGTATGGCTCTGGTGTGTGCTTATTGTCATCTCCTTCTGTAGTTTCTATCTTTCGAAAAATTCCCATATATATATGGAAGTGTTAGTGCTGGTCATAATTAGGGTTGGATGACTAGTCCTCATGGTTCTCTCTGATTTCTTTTTCTTTCTTGAAAACACTAATCTTTTTTCTCTATCAGTGCCTTTTTCTTTAATTTGGGTTTTTAAACTAGTTTTCTCATTGATAAAAAGTTTCAAGTTTCAACTTGGTCTATAACTAGTTGAAGATAGTATTCAAGCCTTTTGTATGAGGGAAACAAGCTGCATAATGCCCACGTAGAACAGCTGGTCACAGTTTGTGAATCTTGAGGGTTGCTCAATAATCTGTGGAGGTAGCTGTACCAGTTAAGGATACTCAAGCTAAAGGCAAGATTTGAAGAGGTTTGTCTCACCTAAATTAAGTCATTTGATTTTTGGTTCCTGCTCTAACCTGTGGAAAAATTTGTTGTTGGTTTGTGATTTAAGTGGTTGTTTGGAAGACACAGTAGTTGCCTGGTTGCTGTATTCAAACAAGTTGCTATCCAAATTTGTTTGGAGGTTTGTTATTTGGTAGTATGAATAGCGTTGTGAAGTCTCTGTTACTGCCACATAGCAGGTTACTTTGATACTTTATTTATTATTATCTCATGGTATTGCATTTAACTGATCCAGTTTTCTCATTTGGTGTAAATTCCATCATGGGTGGGGGTTTTTGAGAAGAAATCCCCTTGTGGAACTTGTACCCTGCTGAAATTATAAGACCTTGATTATAATCATGTGTTTTTAAGTAGTAAAGGCCACTGCAGGCCTTTTGATGTTTCCAATTATATCTTTTCGTGGATGATAAGAGAACCATAACATTGAATTGAAATGACTTAAGAAGTTTGGATGTGAAGATGGTTGGGTTTTGTGAGAAAATGTGATGGAATGAGGTCGTTTGTGTGAGGACTTCTGGCAAATGGGCATTTGCATGTGAGGTCTCGGGCAAATTGAGCTGGGCTTGGTTGAGTTGCAGGTGGTTGATTGTTTGTTGTGGATAGAGTTGGCAAAATCTTGTGGCCCTTATTAGTGATGTTATTATATTCTGCTTTTAGGTGGTGGAATGTTTTGCGGATTGAGTTAAAAAAACGTTTATTATGGACTTTTGCATTTAGTGTGGGAGTGTGTGAAAGATGGAGATATTGGTGGAATTTATATTTTATTATTAATTTTTGGAAAATTTTCATCTGAGAATTGAGATTTACTTGCAGTTCTGAGTGAAGTGTGTTTGGAATTTGGATACTGCTGAGGAGGCGGGATTTCTCTGGTGGCCTACATTTTTCTATTGTGGGATGTGTGTATGCAGCAGTAGCTTCCCATCTCATTATAAATATAGAACCACGGGGCCCAATTGGATTTTGTAATGACCTTTTAATTCTGATGTAGTGTATACCTTCGGCCAAAGTATTAATCCTAGATATCATCTTTAGGAATATAATCTCATACTTTTTAGTGCCATCCCCTTCATCTTTGTCATCATCAACATTGTCAAAGACTTAATGGCTTTTCACTATAAGTTGTGCATATGACATTCTTAATCATATGTTAATCTTGCTCTTCTTTTTTTTTCTTTTTTTTTATGCAGATTAAATGAAAATTGAAAAACAAATTTTGTTGAAAGAGTCCATGCAGCTAGGATGCAGCCAACATGAACACCAAGTATGCAAAGTAACAGATTGATATATGTTAAAATGGGATGCATGAAGTTTTTTTAAACAATGGTGCAGGTGTTGGAACGGTGCCACAATGAAATGATCATATATGAATATGTAAATTTTCATTGGCATTTGAATGTTGGTATGGAGTAGAATGTTAGCATTTGTTTTAATTTTGTAATGGTAATGGTAAAGTGCTTTCAATGTTGAAAGGATGCTTGAATATTAATATGAAGTGGTATGAATTTTCTTGTTTTTTTTTTTGATGGTTCGGAATGGAAATGGATGTTGGGTTAGTAGATTTGGTCTTGGATAATAGAAGTAGCAGTTTCAATTTATTCATGTGACACAAGTTGTATATACAAATTAAAAATAAAATAAATAAAAAATATAAATATTGGTGCCGGCAATTTTTTTTGCGCTAGAACTTTTACCCGCGCAACAATACGTTGCCGACAAAATGCCTTCAAAATAAATATATTTCCAGCGAGAAAAAAAATACTAGCAAAAAAAACTTTAAAAAATAATTTACGTAAAATGTAAATGTTTTACCGGCGAAAAAAACAAAACACAGGAAAAAGTTTTTTTTTCTCAATTTATTATTGAAAAATAAACATCTTTTTTCGGTGCAAAAAAATGCTCGCAAAAGTTTCTTGAAAAAAAAAATTATAAAAAATAAACCTTTTTTCCCGGTGCAAAAAAAAAAAAAAAAAAACGCTGACAAAAGTTTTTTTTTTTTTTATTTACTATTGAAAAAATAAACCTCTTTGCCTGACGAAATAAACCTCCTTTTCGGGGAAATAAAACGTCGGCAATGAATAACTTTTTACCGGCGCTACCTATTTTTCGCCGGCAAATGGTATTATGGGCGATCTTTTCCCGGCGGCTTGCCGGCGCAAGAGAAATCGCCGGGAGTAGTTTTTCCCGACGTTTTATGGACCTTTACCAATGCTTATTTAGCGCCGGCAAAAGTACACATTGTTGTAGTGTTTAATGCTACTTTAATATTTCAGAATTATGTGTATTTAGGATATTTGGTTTTTACTTTTGAACATGTATTTTGTATTCTAATAAAAAATATGTATTTTAAGTGACAATTAGCCGCAATTAAATCGTCTAATACGGTTAACCGTTGTTTGGTTTTTTACGATTTTTCAGGGTACGATTACGATTACGGTTTTTACAAACTAAAACTGTAAACTATAAAATACGATTCGATTAACCGTTTTTCCAAAACATACAGTTAAGTGTACCATTACACCCCTACTTTTGGCATGTTGAATTTATCTTATGCATATATGAAGATGTGATCTTTAGTACTTTTGCCAGCTGGAAAAGAAATGTCATCATTTTTACTAATTGTTTTCCTTTAAAGTAGTGGTTTTTATTTAATATTAGTGACCCATTCTTTTTAATTTTTCCTTTTTCCATTGATATGAATTTCAGAATGTTGAAGCAATAAGTGATTTCATGACAAAATATCCTTGACTATGACATCAAAAACTGCACCTTCAGTATTTATGTTACTCCATGGTTGGAAAGTTATCAACAGTGGACTTTTATTTTCTATGTCTGAAATGTTTTCTTGACAGTTAATTGAGATTTAAATTATTACCAATGGTTTTCCAAATATCTTTGACATGGAACTATGTCATCCTTTTGCAATTTATAAACATTGAAATACACTAATTACGCACCAAGACATGGTGACAACGTTGTGTACTGATGACCTCAATAAAATCGATCCATTGATCTACTATGGAGGTTAAATATATAAATCATTTAAGTTTTTTTGGTTTATTCCATCTATCTTTTATGATTATATGAGAAGTGTACAATTGCCATGACACAGAATAGGCTGGCATATACAATGCACTACACATATCGTATCTCTTGAGTGGTGGATATGCTATGAATTGCTTTTTCTTGGCCAACCAAAGCATCATTTGCCATGAACTTGGATAATGATAGAGAATTAGAATCTAGAATTGAATTTAGATTTAAGAACCACACCTTTTTTTATTGTATTCCTTCACGTGTGTAAGCTTACTTCATTTTTGTTTTCTTTATATTTTGATATATAAAATCTTAAGAATGAACAGCAATATGTTTGTTTTTCTTTTAGTTTTATTTTATTTTTAATAATATGTATCCAAATTATATATATAAATAGAAAAGCCAAGGCCTTTATTGAAAGAGGTTAATTTCAATTAAAAAATCAGTCTCAATTGATTTTGAAACCTGCTTTAAACCCTTCAACATGGTCTAACAGGGGGATGTGTTAGGAAAGTAAGAATAAAGATGCAACCAAACATCATAAAGAAGACACATAGATTTACGTGGTTCCCTCGAGATTGAGGTACGTCAACGGATCACACCGATTCCACTATGCTCAAAGACAGAATATGAGAATACAAGATACAGATATCTGACGGCTATGCTACGGTGACATAAAGGCATAGGGTAATATTATTACATAAAGTGGGTCTGAGTTAATAGTCTGACCCAAGTATAATAAGGCTCCACACATGACAGGATGCCATGCCTGGCCGTGCCACGGGCATGGCCCCCCTCGCCCAGCATGGCCCAGAGTGGGAACGGCGTGCTGTTCCATTGACTTGGTCAACAGCCCGGGCACGATTTTTCGATGCTGGGCCCGGGACAGGCTTGGCCCGCCCGCCCATTCTTACAACCCTACCCGGATCCATTCGACTTAATCAGAGGGGACGCGGGGTGCTTTCTGTAATTTCACGTCACATCTCTCCGTCTATAAAGCCCTAAGATGCTGCTTCCTGCAAAACCCTAACTTCGGCCGTCCCGCAACATCGCTTCTCTCATCCAAGCAGTACTCGCAGTCTCTCGTCTCAAGCCATGGTGAGATTTCGTCGCTTTCTTTCCACATCTTCTTCTTCTTTCTCATCTCCTTTCGATTCCTCGAATCCCATCATCTCTTTCTCTTTTTTTCGCTATCGAAAGCTTTCATTCAATACATACATTGAGATCTGCTTGTTATTGTTCTTTTGCAGGCGGATGTGGATGCAGATATCGCTACGGGGCAGCCGAAGAGGAGAACATTCAAGAAGTTCAGCTTCAGAGGCGTTGATTTGGACGCTCTTCTCGATCTGCCTACGGACGAGCTCGTCAAGCTCTTCCCTGCTCGCGCTCGTAGAAGGTAGTAATAACTGCAATCTTTTTTGATAACTAGATGGACATTTGCCCTAATTTCTCACTCTCTTGAGCTTCCTTTTTTGTTCTTCTCTTTTGGATTTGATAGGTTTAATCGTGGCTTGAAGAGAAAGCCTATGGCGCTTATCAAGAAACTGCGCAAGGCGGTGAGTGCTCTTGCATTTGCGATATGATTTGTGTGTATATATATATTTTGAAGTTATTGAAGTTAATTTGTTATTCTGGTTGGATGCTTGGATTGTGTTTTGGTTTTGCCTGGTTTTTAACCTTGTTTTGTGTGACAACTAATGTGTTTTGGTATCTGTTTTTTGGGTTTATTTCGTTTCTGATGGGCTATGGGTGATTATCGATTGAATGTGCTTGAGCTACTTTGTCTAGACACTGCATTTTGCACATTCTAATTTATTCAGCTCATGTGACTCGTACATGAAATTAGTAATGAAGTGGAAATAAAGTACGTTGAAAACTACTGTTCAATGCAGCTTCTTGTTTGACCATCTAATTATTAATTTAATATGTACGCTTTTCTGAAAAAAAGCAAAAAAAGTTTCTCACAAGTTAGACATGTTTCCTTTTTTGTTTGTTACAGATGTATGTTTTCTTTTGTCATTTCAGCATGGTCTTCAACGAACTCATTTTTTTTTTTTTTTAAGTCTCCTCGTTTATACATCTACTGCAAAAGGAATAAGGATCATAAGCTACATAGCACCTAACTGTAAAGTAATTACATTCCATTATAATAGGATTAGTTGTGATGAGGTGATTTGTCACCATGACATAAGATATTTGTGCATCTGTGGTCAGGTTATGATAATGAAGTAATTTTAATGCATACATTTACTTAATGATTTTACAAGGGAATTTTTTATGTTAGCGGTCAGGTTATGGTAAGATAAGTTATCAAAGATGATTGAGGTGGATGTGGAACAGTGCAAAAGTTGGGACCTTTTAAGTATGCTTAATTGCTGTAAGAAGAGGTTGAAATTGGACTAGACACAAGATGAGTCTAGCTGTGATGATGAGATCTCTGTGTGTGTGTTGTAGGCACGCAAGTTCCATGGTAAAATTCTATTGTCAATTTTCAGTTTACCTTGATCAAAGGTTGCACCACATTGTTGAATGTGCTATTCAACCATGTTCAGTTCTTGATTCTACTTTCAAAAGGTTTCAGTAGGCGTGTATGAAAGGATCCTGCTTTGAACATTGTTAAAGTCTCGGTACCATTCATTGTGAAAGATATCTTGATGTGAAGTAATCTTTTCCATAGGCTTTTCTTTCAACTTTGAAGCATTGACTTTATTTAGCGTGATTGGCCTGTTTTTTATGCTGTTGTCTATGCACATGGACTATAATGTTTTGAGTATATTTGTTACTATAAGAATATTCCTTATTTTTTAGATAAGTTTTAAAATTGCCATTCATCACCGTATCATTTTTTTTTTGTTTATTAATAAGATTCTTACTGCCTTTTCTTTCTTATTAATTATTTAAGTAAATTTTCATTTTAATTGTATTTTTCTCACTGTTCCCTCATTTAGATAAGTTTTAAAATTGCCATTCATCACCGTATCATTTTTTTTTTGTTTATTAATAAGATTCTTACTGCCTTTTCTTTCTTATTAATTATTTAAGTAAATTTTCATTTTAATTGTGTTTTTTCCGCACATGATTTTTCTCGTTTCTCATTTTTGTTTTTTGTTTTTTTTTCCTTTATTGATATTGCTTCCTTTTTTTAAATTAATTATTTAAATATCAAATGTAAGGTATATTGGTTTTTCATTTTAGTTATGCATTTTCTATTTTATGTTATTTTCTCATTGTTCCCTCATTTTTTTTTGTTGTCCTCTCTCTCTTTCTCTCTCTCTCTCTCTAAATAGTTACTTTATATTAAGTCTATTTTGAGTTTTATATATAGTATACGAATTTTAAATAAAACTAATACAGCGAAAAAAAAAAAAAAACCTTGAAACTCATTCTTGGCTTGGTTAACATTTATAACAGAGCTCGAGCTTGAACTAATCTCGTGCTTAGGAAAGTGGGGTTGAGCCAAGCCTGAGCTGGATTGTCAAACATCACTCAAGCTTGAGAGGAGCTTGATCTTTGGCCTATTGGTTCAATCTTGATCTTGAGCTTGCATTTGGTCAAGCTCAGTTCTGCTCATCTACATCCATTGTTAATGTATGAGACGATAGGAATGCATGGAAGGGTAAGTTGCTAGATTTTAGGCTGGAAGTGCTTACAAAATAGTCATGTAGATTTTTTAGACATCAAATAGTCAATGGCTAAAGACTATGATGCTCAGACGGTACAAAATGACACACCATGTATATGACAAGGATATGGATTTTACTTGTTAAATCAAAGTGTCTGATGCGTGTTCTCCATTTTTAGTTTGTTGTATATCATATTGCCAGTTCTTCTTTGTATCATGTCTAATATATCAATTTAACCATATCATGTCTAATATATCAATTTAACCAAAACAGCCTTTTGTTGACGTACTTTGTAATCAAACAAATATCTTTCCAAAGTCTACTTGAGGAGCCTTACAGTTCACGTTCTTTGAGCTGTTTGGACTGTTTGGCTTCTATTATGGGGACAAAGGCAAAAAGGTTTGTGATTGTTTAGGTTCTTTGAACACATATGGAATGGTCTTATATGCACTAGAAGTTGAAGGTTGAAGAGAATAATATTTCCTTTAACCACAGTTGTGTTTTGATCTTAAATGCTTGATTTTTAAGTAGGGCCTTATCTCAAGTAGTATCCTAACCATTGACAATATTTTCTCTTGGAAAATTTATCTGCATGCTGGCACCTCTTTGAATAAGGTATGAACCACAAGTTATACGTTCTTGTCCCTGGCTTTTGAGTCTCTTGTAAAGTAGGAAGGAAAAAAAAAGTTCTTAGCCATCCAATTGTGGACCTCATTGGATTGGTTGCGGATTATTGCTCTTTCATTTTTCCTTTTTTCTTTTCTTTGGGTTTAATTATTACTTCATTTTATTTTTGCCTTCAATTTGTAGCCTTTCCACCAAAGGGTTAGAAATTTTTTTTTTTTTTTGTTGGTATGATTTAGTAATAGATACTCCCTGTGGCCTTTAGACCAAACCAAACCAAATCAAGCCTTTTCCCACTAGGTGGGGTCGGCTATATGGATTTGACGATGCCAATCAAATCTGTTTAGGGCCATGTCCTCCGTTAGATCCATGTAGATAATGTCATGTTTAATTATTTTTTTCCAACTTCTCTTGGGTCTCCCTCTCCCTCTCCTACTCCTAGCAATCTCTATGCTTTCACACCTTTTAACAGGTGCCTCCGTTGGACGCCTTCTAACATGGCCAAACCATCTCGGTCGATTTTCTCTCATTTTATCTCCAATCGGTGCTATTCCTACTTTGCCTCTAATCTCCTCATTCATAATCCTATCTCTCATTGTGATCCCGCACATCCATCTTAGCATTCTCATCTCTGCAACTTCCATCTTCTTGATATGATTATGTTTTACTGCCCAACACTCTGATCTATATAACAATGCTGGTCGTACCGCCACCTTATAATACTTTCCTTTAACCTTGAGAGGGACTTTCCGATCACACAACACCCCCGAAGCACTCTTCCATTTGGTCCACCCGGCCTGAATCCTGTGACTTACATCAGTATCAATCCCTCCATCCTGTTGCACCATAGATCCAAGGTACCTAGAGTTTTTTCTCTATAATCTTTTGTGTGCCCAAACTTACTTCTATGCTACCAGGTGTCCTACTTTGACCAACTTGCATTCCATATATTCCGTTTTGCATCGACTTAGCCTAAACCCTTTTGTCTCTAATGTTTTCCGCCACAATTATAGTTTAGCATTCACTCCTTCTCTCGTCTCATCCACTAAAACAATGTCATCTGCAAATAGCATACACCACGGCACCTCATCCTGGATATGTCTTGTAATCTCATCCATAACTAGGGCAAACAAGTACGGGCTTAACGTTGAGCCTTGGTGTAAACCAATCGTGATAGGAAACTCCTTAGTTTCGCCTCCAGTCGTCCTTATAGATGTTACGACTCTATCATACATATCCTTTATCACCTCAATATATGCGACACACATTCTTTTCTTTTTCAGAACTCTCTAAAGAATCTCCCTAGAAACCCGGTTATAGGCCTTCTCCAAGTCAATGAACACCATATGTAAATCTCTCTGACCTTCTCTATACTGTTCCATTAACCTCCTAAGGAGAAAGATAGCCTCCATGGTTGATCTCCCAGGCATGAAACCAAATTGATTCTCTGAAATGTTTGTTGTTCTTAGTCTTCTCTCAATAACTCTCTCCCATAATTTCATCGTATGGCTCATCAATTTAATCCCGCGGTAGTTCGCACAGTTCTGAATATCTCCTTTGTTCTTGTATATGGGTATAAGAATACTTTTCCTCCATGCATTAGGCATCTTCTTGCTCTTTAGCACTACATTAAAAAGCTTTGTCAACCAACTAATGCCATCCTCCCTCAAGCACCTCCAGACCTCAATAGGGATACCATCTGGCCCAACCGCTTTCCCATTCTTCATTCTTTTCAATACTTCTTTAACTTCTTTCCTACTGATTCTCCTATAGAACACATATGATTCGCTTTTTCTCTAGAAATGGTAAGTTGCCCCAATTATATGTCACTACTACTGCTTTCATTAAATAACTTGTAGAAGTAGCTATTCCAACGCTCCTTTATCTCCTCTTCCTTTACTAATACATTTTCATCCTCATCCTTAATGCATTTAACTTGGTTTAAGTCCTTGGTCCTCCGATCTTTGGTTTTAGCAAGCTTGAATATCTCTCTTTCGCCTTCCTTAGTGTCAAGTCGCCTATATAGCTCCTCAAATGCCTTTGCCTTGGCCTCACTAACAGTCTTTTTGGTTTCTATTTTTGCTTCTTTATACCTCTCCAAGTTCGCTTCATTTCGATCTTTTTGCCAAGTTTTAAAGCACTCTCTTTTAACTCTTATCTTGTCTTGGACGGCTTCGCTCAACCACCATGCCTCTTTCTGTACCGGAGCACCCCCTTTGGATTCTCCTAAGACTTCTTTCCCTACCCTCCTAATACACTCTGCTATCTTATTCCACATATTATTTGCACTCTCATCTATAGCCCAACGTCTTCCTCTAGTACTCTTTCCCTTAAAGCTAGTTGCTTATCACCTTTCAGGTTCCACCATTTAGTCCTTGAGCATCTATACAACTTCTTTTTTCTAGTCCACCTTTGTAGTTGCATATCTATGATCAACAACCTATGTTGGGAAGTCAAGCTCTCCCCCGGTATAACCTTGCAATCTTTACAAGTTAAGCGGTTTCTTTTCCTAGTTAAAGAAGAAGTCAATTTGTGTCATCGATGAGCCACTCTTATAAGTCACCAAATGCTCCTCTCTCTTCCTAAAAAAGGCGTTAGTTACCATGAGATCATAAGCCACTGAAAACTCCAAGATATCCTTCCCTTCTTCGTTTCTATTACCGTACCATGTCCCCCGTGTACTCCTATGTATCCATCTACGTCGTGTCCTACATGACCGTTCAAATCTCCTCCTATGAAGACCATCTCTCCTTGGGGTATCTCTAGTAGCACTCCTATGTCCATCTTCTAAGCCCACTTGGGGGGCATAAGCACTAATTACGTTCACTATCTCTTCTCCTAACACTAACTTAATTGCAATAATCCTATCTCCATAGCGCTTTACATTAACTACATCTTCCTTTAAGTCCTTGTTTACCACTATGCCGACCCCATTCCTCAATCTATTAAGTCCCGTATACCATAACTTATACCCAGTCCTCTCAGTCTCTTTAGCTTTGTGTCCCACCCATCTTGTCTTTGGCAAGCAAGCAATTGCGATTCGTCTCCTTTCCATTAGTCCTTGTGGCCTTTAAATTATGATATTTTTATAGCCTCTGTGGAAACTCATGGTTATTTTTTCTGCCATTTAAGATGGTTTCTTTTCTGTACGCTATAAGATTAAAACTTGTTATAAACAGTAACTGCTTTTGAAACAGTGGAAACATAAGTTTGTAGTCTTGATAGGTGTTTTTATATTTCACCACCTCTAGCAATATCAGGTTCAAACACAACTCATTTTACTCCATAAATCAACACGGTATGATGTGAGTAGTAAGTTGTTTCTACTATGAAGAACCTCTTCTGTATGATGTGCACATAATATATATCATAATATTTATCCGTTAATATTTATCCGTCGGTGTGTTTTTATATATTAATATTTTTCATGACCTACTTGACAAAGTGGTGCCTAACAGTACAATTGTCTTTTTTATATTATTTTGGGTATTCCTTTTCAGGAAATAATCTCATGCAATCAATGGCATTCCTTTTTCCTTCTGTGCAATAATTGCTGCTTGAGTTAATTAAAATTTCTTTGCATGCATGAATATACCTCTTTGAATCAAGTTCATTCTCATTTTATATTGATGAGCCATCCTTCTAAAAGTGGCATCATTGTTTCTGCAAGGAACATCTCTACTCTGTTTTGTTTTCAGAATTTTTTTATTTCATGGTCATATATTGGTTTCATCTATTGCTGGCCGTTAGTTACGTTGTTTGATACTTCATTGCAGAAAAAAGATGCCCCTGCTGGTGAGAAGCCTGAGCCAGTGAGAACCCACCTTCGCAACATGATTATAGTACCTGAAATGATTGGTAGCATCATTGGGGTTTACAATGGCAAAACCTTCAACCAAGTTGAAATCAAGCCTGAAATGATTAGCCATTATCTGGCAGAGTTCTCCATCTCTTACAAGCCAGTGAAGCATGGAAGGCCTGGTATTGGTGCCACCCACTCATCCAGGTTCATTCCTCTTAAGTGAAAATTTGCTTGTACTAGTTTCTATTACATAGTTCTCTCTGGTAGGTGAAAGACAACTTCTATTATAATTTTGATGTGTTTTTTTGGTTCAGATGCTTGGTTTTTGTTTATTTCGTTAATGAACATCTTTAAGTGAGAACCAGAATGAGGACAGGAAGCAGAGAGTTATTTGTTTGCTTAGTTTCAATGAGCTCTTCACCATCTCTGCCTTTTTTGTGTTTGCGGCCAACAGAGGCTTTGTTTGGATGCAGTCAACTTTGATTATTATTGTGATGTTGCATGGTGGTTGAATCCTCATTTAGGGCAATTTCAGATTGTGTGCATTACATTTATATTGCTATAGGTTTGATGTAGGATTTGTAGGAACCAGACTTCCTGAAGGGAACTCGAATTCTGCTTAAGATAACCATTACTTAGCAGGTCCTATCTTCAACATGGCTCCCCGATCATTATGGTTTGTGCCAAAAGAGTTCCTTTCGAGCGCCAAAGCAAGAGAAGGGAGAGTAATATTACTCCCATGAGTTCTGAGTTTTATGTCTTCCCCTGGAAGAGAGATTTCTTAAAGACTCCAAAAGCGAACACACCATACATGCATGTGAATGTGGGGGGTTTGAAATTTGAAAAGCTTGCTTAGGTGGTGTCTCCTTTTTACCACACTACGCTGAGTTTGTCTCTTGAAGCCTTTGTATGGTTATAGCTGATATAAAAACTGAGGAAAAACATGTGTAATCTGGCACCATCGTGGAAATCGTGACAGATCAATTTTTAGGGCCTTGTTTGCAATAGGATACAAATGAGTTCATGGCCACGTGAGCTCCACTGAATGATTGTGGTGGCGAATGAAATGAGGTGAGGAGTGAAGGTAAAATAGATGGGAACTTGGCTATCCTAGGATCTAAATTATATGGGTGATGGCTGGATAATCATTTCAGAGAGGTTTTGTGATGGTCATTTTGCACATTGGCCATGTATCTTTATATCCATACAGGCAGATCCTAATGTGTGTGATCGGTGAGATGGGAAACTAAGGGCTATTTGGTTACTTTAAACATAAGTTTTTTTTTTTTTATGATTGAGAGTTTATTTAAATATTTGTGTTTGCTAAACCTATAATTGTATTATCTGTTTTTTTAAGAGCTTGATACAAATCGGAGATTTTCATGTTTTTCAAAATGTCAAAATGGTGGGCTTTAGATTCTAGTTTGTAAAAGATACGTCCCAATTACCACAATTATTATAGATGGCACTAATTACGGTTTGGAGACCTTGGTTGTTCAGGTTGTATTTTGAATTCTTGTCCCTCTTAATATAAAGCTTTAGTATTAGCAAAAAAAAAAAAAAGAAAATTTATCGTGATTCCAAAGGGTGGGGCCCCAAGTACCTCAAGAAATAAGAGCTCTTAAGTAAAAAGCTCTTTTTTTCATTATGATTTTATTAAATAGTCTAATTGTAAATTAAGACTTACAAAATTGAGCTTTTATTTGAGACTGTAATATATTTATCTTTAATTAATCAGACTAGAGTTTTCAAACGGCCTCCAATTATAGTAGTCTACTATTACACAATTATTGATCATGCTGCGATATGATCTAGTTAATCGAATGGTATACTTATTTTTATCATGGGTTTGGCCCATTATAATTCCATCCAGTAGTGAGCGCCGATATCGTTCTTCTTTATAGGTTCAAACCTGGTCCATATGGAAGTTTAGACTCATGTGTCTGGTGGATCCAGGTATTGGGTATTGGGGGAACTTGCCCCCACTGACCTCAAAAGGCTTGAAAGGGCCTTTTTCCCGTAAAAAATGAGCCCAGGCTGCTCAAACGACAAAATTACAATGAAAGTATCATTATAGCCAATCTTTTGCCCCCTCAACCGAAAACCCTGGGTCGGTCAGTTTGAATGTGGGTTGGTGCAGGTAACTTTAGGGCTGGAAGAAGGGAAGTGGAAGTCCAGTTGAAGTGGTAAAACTATTGGGATGATTATTGTGGTAGAGGAATTTTGGGTAGATGGTCCATGGCTGCTCATCGATTAGTGAGGATGGCACCGTTACATAGTTGTCATGAAATGCCTTACGCCTAACCTGTGGACTTGAAGCTGGTGGGCGGCTAGCCGGCTACAGCTGGTGCACTATATTTTTATCGGGTTCAAATCTCAGGTACATTATGTCTTTTTGTTTGTGCTGGCTTTTTTTTTCACTTGTGTGGGTTTATTTCCCACTTGAGCGGGCTGTTTTTCAGTGTGTTTGCGGGCTCTCTTTGGGTCTCAATTACAAAAAAAAAAAAAAATGCTACTAGCGATGACAGGCACTTTATACGTGGGTTTTTTTAAGAGTATCGTGCTTATTCAGCTCTAAAATATTTATGATTCTAAAAATCTTAACTAAGAAAAAAGATGATACATCTTTAAATTTCTTTTAGCAAGTGAACAATCGGATGAAAGACAATGCATGAGATTTGAGGGATGCCTTTTTTTTTTGCTGATGATAAATATATTGGTATATACCAATAAAGATTGAACCAAAATTTTATAGGATAGTGATTGGACTAATTATGATTTATGAAGTAATATATTGGCCGATTACGGTAAAATAAATGTAAATATATTGAGTATAGCAAAAATGAGAATGTTGAGATAAATATATAGTAAAAATAAAAAAGATAATAAAAAATAAGAATATATTTAAGAAAAAAGATTTTATATACATATTGATGGTTACACAAGAAGAAGGATAAATAAAAAAGGAGGACAAATCTAAAAGTATAATCCATCCAAAGATTTGGCACATATATGGCCCACCACATGCAAAAAGTGGGAAGGAAATTCAAGCACTGACTGCTTGGTGACAAAAAAGGACAGAGGATAAAAGTTAAAACAGATAACCAAATTGAAAAAGATAACTCTTAGAGGGCTATGCATGCATGCATGTATTGAATACAGACAAATGGTCATCCTTCCATCACAGTTCCCAACAATCATAAGGTTGGTTGGAATTTGTAAGGCGCCGTCGAATCTATAAATAATGTTATTATTTAGTACAGAACCTGATCTTTAATCTAAACAAATCCTCTTCTGCAGCTGCCTTTAGTCCATGACCTTCTTCCACTTTCAATTTTCTGTTCCTGTGTGCGTCTACATGGCTTTTTGGTAGATAGTGAGGACCCATGAACCCTTGCTGGCATACTTTGACCCATGTTACCCAACGCGTCCAAAAGTCTCCCAACATGCCGAGTAGCATTAGGATTGCAGTGGGGTGAATGATTCTGGAGGGATGTATTTGGATGGATTGCTTTTGACTTTGAAAAAAAAGCAAGAAATGAAACTCATGCTGTCTTGTTTATATGTCTTCAGTTGGGAGTGTTTTCTAAAGTTTTCCAACTGGGATGCATGAGGACAATCAGCAATTCAGCATCCATTGGATCATTTTCAATTGATTTGAGACCCTGCCTGCGCCTCTCCCATCCTATGGTTTCTTGTTTTGATGGTGTCTCTACAGAGACTTTTCTTCTTGAAACTGCTGTATGCATTTTCTTTTACAAAGCTTGGGTGGTACATGGAATCGTGGGGGAGTTTGTCTCTTCTAATAAAGTCGTTGAACCTAACACTGGAAGAGAGTATATAATACATTATATAGAACAAGGTCCTAGCCCTTGTGGGCTGTGGAAGGACATGGACATGACGGCTCTTGACTCTTTGAGTATTGTATCGTGGCTTCGTGGCTTTCACTTTCTTCCTCTCTGGTCCCTCTCTACGCGTATCTATTTCTTATTCCTTGGCTTTAAAAGAGTGCATATTCAATTAGAAAAAGCTTTGAATGGGTCATTCCTGTGTGGTCCAAATTAGAAGACAAATCAGTTCTAGACCCAAAAATTAATTTGGGCCAAACAAAGTTCCATACATGGTATCTGAATCCGAACAGCTGTAGCATTC
Organism: Litsea cubeba; assembly: GCA_012931725.1. Lineage (NCBI taxonomy): Eukaryota > Viridiplantae > Streptophyta > Magnoliopsida > Laurales > Lauraceae > Litsea > Litsea cubeba. Next base: position 68,255,167 of record CM022951.1, read on the forward strand.
TAAATGTTCATGCCCCAAACCAGATTTTTAGCAAGTTTACTGTAAATCCTATTATATATGCAATGGCATGTAGAGAGAAGAGTTGCTTTATTCGGCCTCTTTGTCACTCAATCAAATTAGAATTATAGGTAGTTTTCTCTTGTTTCCTTAGCCCCATTTCCTAATCAAATTTGAATTGCATGTAGTTATTTCTTCTTGTTGTCTTCGCTTATCTTTTTCTAAAGGGGAGCTCTATTGGCACCACGATTTTTGCTCTTCTCACCGCGAAAAAAAAAAAAAAAAACCCTTTCCTAAACTACCCCTCCTCCTCCTTCTCCCTCATCTTCCCTTCCTCCCCCCTCCTCTCCCAGCCTCCACCCTCCCCACGGGCTCTGGAGACTTTTTCAAAAGGAAGACACATGGGTCCGTATCTACGCACTATAGAATAGGCTGTCTCAGCTTTTTGGTTACATTTTCTTCAATGAGACGCGTCTTGGTGGCTCAATGGTTAAAAAAGGCTGAGACGGAAGTAGACCTCATGTACGGATTGTTGCATGGAAGAGAGGAAGAAAGAAAAAAAGATAGCTAGGCTTGGTACCATGCGGTTATTCTTTCACACAGCAACAGTAATGTTTGTCTTGATTGTTCCACCGGAAGCAGGTGGGACATGAGAAGGACGATTAAGCCCATGTAGCTTGTAGGTTCAAGGTTGTCAGACATGCTCTGGAATGGATCATCACGCTCTGGAATGGATCATCACTCCGGGAGGGGGAGGGGGAGAAGAAGAGTAGGGGAGGGAAGGAGAGGGAGGGAGAGAGGGAGAAGAGGGAAAGAAGAGGGAGAGAGGAAGAAAGAGAGAGAGGGGGAGGGAGGCCAGCCGGCTGGGGTTTCCGCCGCCGGCTGCCGGCCGGGGCTCCCTCCCCGCCGGTGACTGGGGGAGGGGGATGAGGGTGGAGGGTGGGAGAGGGAGGGAGGAAGGGCAGTTTAGGAAAAAAAAAATTTTGGTCTTCTAATGCGGTGAGGAGAGAAAAATTCGTGGTGCCAATAGCACCACTCTTTCTTAAATCAACAGGGAGAGAGGAGACTACAATAGTTTTTTCTATTGGAGAGGTAAGGACTCATATGTAATGGTTACATACCTTTCTCGACTTTTTGGCTAAGCTCAAATATGTAATGGTTACCAATGCACGGAGCATTTCGTTCCCGCCCCGCCCGCCCCGAACCGAAATGGACCATTTGATCCTTTTAATACGTTACATGGTTCTAATTTCCCATTGGAGTATTCCTTTTAGACAAGTCTTACCTACTCAATTGTCACGTGACAGTGCTCACTATCATCCATTTAAAATATAACGTTAAAAACTAATGAGCCCTTACTGCCGCAAGTGGTCCCGATCGTTTGTTAGGTAGAGGTGATTTTTCCAAACTCGTAAACATTGACCCTAAATCCTTCACAATAGGTACCGTACATTAATGAATTCGACTTCTTATAATACCAGACCTACCCCTAGAAAGAGATTCCAACCGTCCATCGCAGAAAAAGCTCCGTCTGCTTAGAAGACGTTAGTCTTCAAATCAATGACCTTGAGCCATTAAACACCCTCATTTAATTCACAACTAGCATAAAAATCCGTACTCATCAGAGTATGAGCTTAGAAATAATATTCAATGTATATTAATAAAAAAGAAGATGAGAGTCCATGTTAAAAAGGAAGGATATTGGTGAAAAGTGGAGAGAGTATATTAACACTTGTAGAAATCGAAAATAATTTTTTATCAAAATTAGAAAGTAAAATCAATATTAGATCCAAAACCTTCGAACTTAATATATTATAATTTTGAGCAGTTAATTTATTGAGATAACAACTTATTTTTTAATATATCTTTTAAGATACCCAAGTTATCCTTTATTGAAATAAAATTCTTCTTTCACTTCATCTATACTAGCAAAACCCCGTGGATAACCACGAAAGCACCAAATGCACAAACTGATATGATTTATTTTTAATAAATTTATTAATTAGTAAACTTGTGAGTCCTTTTTTTGTTGCTAATTTGATCTTTATGTTTTTTTTCAAATTTTTTATTCTTTAGGTGAGGCATGAATTGATTAAGAAAGATCAAATGATCATAGACCTAACAAATTGACCTGATATATTTAATTGGGACCAAGATGAATGGGGTCCATCATCTCTATTCTAACCGTTCATAAAATCATATGATGCGGGCTGTGACCCATTAATTGATTGATAAAGATCAAATGATCATAGACCTCTCAAATTGACCAAACCTAACCTGTTTAAGTGGGACCCCAAGATGAATGGGTCCACCATCTATATTCTAACCGCCCATAAAATCATATTATGCGAGATGGGACCCATGAATTGATTAAGAAAGATCAAAGAATCAAATGATCGTAGACCTAACAAATTGACCTAATATATTTAAGTGGGACCCAGATCAATGGGGTCCACCATCTTTATTCTAGCCGTCCATAAAATCAAATGATGCAGGCCGGGATCTATTAATTGATTGATAAAGATCAAATGATGAAATGATCATAGACCTCTCAAATTGACCAAACCTAGCCTATTTAAGTGGGACCCCCAAGATGAATGGGGTCCACCATCTATATTCTAACTGTCCATAAAACCATATGATGGGGGCTGGGACCCATTAATTGCTTGATAAATATCAAATGATCAAATGATCATAGACCTCACAAATTAACCAAACCTAACCTATTTAAGTGGAACCCCCCATATGAATGGGGTCCACCATCTCTATTCTAACAGTCCATAAAACCATATTATGCGGGATGGGACCCATGAATTGATTAAGAAAGATCAAAGGATCAAATGATCGCAGACCTAACAAATTGACCAAATATGTTTAAGTGAGACCCAGATGAATGGGGTCCACCATCTCTATTCTAACCGTCCATAAAATCATATGATGCGGGCCGGGACCTATGAATTGATTGAAAAAGTTTAAATGATCATAGACCTCATAAATTGACCAAACCTAATTTATTTAAGTGGGACCCCAAAGATGAATGGAGTCCGCCATATATATTCTAACAGTTTATAAAACCATATGATGCGGGCTGGGACCTATGAATTGCTTGATAAAGGTCAAAGGATCAAATGATCATAGACCTCATAAATTGACCAAACCTAACCTATTTAAGTGAAACCCCCAAAATGAATGGGGTCCACCATCTCTATTTTAACCATCTCTATTCTAACTGTCCATAAAATCATATTATGCGGGATGGGACCAATGAATTGATTAAGAAAGATAAAATGATCAAATGATTATAAACCTAACAAATTGACCAAATATTTTTAAGTATTACCAGATGAATGGGGTCCACCATCTTTATTCTAACCGTCCATAAAATCAAATGAAGCGGGCCGGGACCCATGAATTAATTTATATAAATTTAGCACATCTTGTGTGTTGGCTTATTTAGGGATCTCATGGAGAGATTTTAGGCTTTTGAGTGGAAGATGATTCTTGATGGAGAGATTTTAGGTCTTTTGAGTGTCTAATAGATATAGAGATTTTAGGGATAAGGGCAACTCCGGAAATGACATTGCAAAAAATTTGAGGTTGCGCCACGTGTCTTTACGTGAGGAAGTGTATACATCCCTTTAGTAATATAGATTCCTCTCATTCTCTTCACCGGATTTTTCATAGTGATCAAGGACAACCATTGTTCCCACAGCGATCGACTATGTGTAGCGGCTGTCGAAACCATGTTATGGTTGTAAAAGAAGATAAATTTGGATATTTTTAAAATATAAAAAAAAAATCTATCAAAAAAATAATTTTAAATGAACAGATGTCGTTTGAAATAAGGCGGATTTTTTTTGAAACTTTTCATAGCCTGAATTAACTCTGAAGTAGTGAGCTCCCGCGGAGTACGGTGATTTTAAAGTTTTTAAAAGACAAGGTGCATGCAGTGCAGGAAATTCCCGAGTAGAGGAGCGCGAAACGTCAGCTGCGTGTTCGACAATCCACATGACCGCTTCCATGCCAAACCCCACATCATCCGTCGTCCATTTTATTGCTCTGCGCTCTCTTTACTCCTCCCTTCCCATTGCAATTCTGCCCAGTGCCCCCACCACACCACACCACACCACACCACACCACATTTTTTAATGTCATCATCCAAACGCAAAACCCCAATAAATAAATAAAAGACATTTCCCTGTCGGCCCCTACCAAGACTGTCTCTCCCTCTATAAATACCCCTTCTCATCTCTGCTTTCTTCCTCCAAAACTCATTAGTCCAAAGCACATCCTATCGTACGCCTTTCCATCTATCGTACGCATCCTCTCTTCTCATTTCTTTCTTTCCTCCCAAAGGGCAATGGCTGTCGAGACCTTGCAGCTTCGGAAAGAAGTCTTTCCCAAGCGAGAGAAAGAGCCCGCGTCCGTGGTGGCGGCGGCGGCGCCGGTTAAGGAGGCGCATTTTAGAGGCGTGCGGAAGAGGCCCTGGGGGCGATTCGCCGCCGAGATCCGCGATCCGTGGAAGAAGACTCGGAAATGGCTCGGAACCTTCGACACGGCGGAGGAGGCGGCCAGGGCTTACGACGAGGCGGCTCGCAACCTCCGCGGCCCTAAAGCGAAGACGAACTTCGCCGGAGAAGGCGAGATCTCGGTCGGCAGCGCTGCCGGGGTCTCGTCGGCGACGGCAGGGAGATTCCAGATGGAGCTTGAGCAGTGGCGTGCCGCCGTTTATGGATCTGAAAGTCGGGATCTGTTGTCCACGGTCGGGCGGTCGGATTATTCGGGATTGAAGTTGGAGGCGGTTGAGGTGGCGGTGAGGAGCGAGCAGAAGAAAAAGCCGTTTCCTTTTGATCTGAATCTCCCCGCTCCTCTTGTATGATCGGATCGTACGGTCGAGTTACACGAGTTTTTGGCTTTTTCGTTCGGCATGCGATAAAATCGCGAGATGTTTACATTTTGTTTTCCTAGGTGGTATTTCCCAACTATGTACAGCCTAACTCTCTGCAATATATGATGGATGGATCGATCGATCGACCGAGCACATGTTTGATGTGAACTTTGCATGCTCTTTTTAAGTGGGTGGAGTGCAGTTAATAGATTCCTTAGATTTTACGTTTTCTCAAATCTCCATCGGACTCGCAAGAAATTCGTTTGTGGAGTCATTTAGCTTGTAAAGGAATTTCATAATTTTATTACATGGCCATGTTAGGAAATCCTTAAAAAGGAAAAATCTATGATGTGCTCTGCTGCCCTCAGGATGGAAAGATAAATTGTTATTGTAGTTGTTGTTCTTTTTTTCCTAGATTTTGCTTCCAAATGAAGTAGTCTTGTATGCATGTAGAATTGCTCTGTTTGATAGGAAGCATGTAGCTTTTTCTTTACTAAAATTCTTAATAAGAATTTGTTATGATTGAAATTTTTTTTTTATATGATGTGATATTTTTTTGAAGGGAAGTATTCAAGTGCATCCATCCCTCACCATTTTTGGTGAGGGACACCCCCTTTTGGAAAGTGTCAAGTACAAAAAGGGGAGTCCTATGTACTTGACACTCCCTTTTTGTACTTGACACTTTCCAAAGGGGGGTGTCCCTCACCAAAAATGGTGAGGGATGGATGCACTTGAATATTTTCCTTTTTTGAATGCTATATTTTATCACCAAAATTTTAATTACAGCCATTTAAAAGAGTATAAAAGTGACTTTTTGAAATTTCTCGAATTTTGTTTTCAATAATACATTTTATTGGAATTTTAAATGTTCCATTAAGTGGGGAGATTTGGAATTCCATCTCAAGAGGACAACTTTTAAAGACTCTGAAATTCCTCCATATATGAATTTTTGGAATTTTGATAATTGAAATTCATGGCAATTCTGTACGAAGAAACTTTAAATTTCTTGTGAAATTTTTGAACACTACCAAGTGGAGAACTCCACGCAACGGTGGTCTGTCGAGTCCTGGAATGGAGTGGAATGGTGGAGTGGTCTGTCGAGTCCAGGAGTGTAGTGGTCTATTTACACCAAAGGACCGGAATGGTTAGAATTGAATGTCATCCCGGGCCTATTGTACGTTGAAAAATCAGCCTATTGTAGCGTTGAAAAATCGGCCTCCCCTTGATACAGACTAAGGTCCAAATAAATAATATCTTTGTTAGATTTTCAAATAAGTGCTTAAACTAGTAATTAACTTTAATTTCAATTAAAAACAAGCAACTACAGAAAGAGAAGGAGACATAATATTTTGAACTTCAGCACAGCAACTTGACGAAGCTTTGGAGAGGAAACAATCTCTCAATTGATCTCTAGGTTTTGGATGGAAGGGAGGTGTCCTAGAATTGAGAGAGGAACGCTATATATATGCTTTAATTCGTGCAGAGGCGGCCCTGAGTTTTCGGGGGCCCTAGGCGAGTTCCTAAAGTGTGGCCCTACCCGTATACCTACCAATAAATGATAAAAAAAATAAAAGATAAAATCTAATGCAAATTGACTATTTAATTAAAATTATTATTTTAATTATCAATTGATATAAAAATAGTGACTAAACATTCAATTAATAGATAATGTTATTATATTATTGGTGTTAATAGTTGTCTCATTACAGATCTTGTTTTAAGACTAAAATATTTAGACTTCATAAAACATTTGATTTTTTCTAGATCTCTATGTTCAAAATCAACTACATGTAAATATAGAGGGTAGGATTGTAAGGCTGGCTGCAAAGCGGAAGTCACATTATATATGTATATAATGTTCAACTGTTCAAGCGTACCATGGGTGTCGGTCATTTAAAGAAATTACATGTGCAACCCAGTCTACATATAAATCCACAGACACGACCATTTATCAAAATAATCTCAACCGTCCATGAAACAAAAGGTCTAAGAAAAATAAAGACCTTAGGAAGCAGAAGACATACCTTGATAGGCAAAGGCAATAGATACAACATAAGTTCAAACTTAAAGGGCCAAGAGAGAGAATCTGAGAATGGCAGGTGTTAGAGGAAGAGGAAGAAGCGTTTAAAGATGGGATTAGGGTCGTGACTCTTGAGGAGGCATTTAGCTATGAAACGCGAAGAGCCTCATAACTCATTGCTGGAATTAAGGAGATAAAAATCCATTACTTTTGTCATGGCATTGTAAATTAGGAAAGCAGAAGTGGGGCAACGAAATATCAGATCTGAGGTTTTTTTTTCTTAACTACTGAGATTTATTTCCTAACTGTTAGACTTGGGGCCCCCATTTTGGGCCAAAATTTGGGGCCCCAGCCCACCGCCTGTGTGGGCTGTCCCCAGGGCCACCCCTGAATTCGTGCCTCAATATTTGTAGAGCAAATATAACTCAAATAAATATTTCGGGAGAAATCAAAAAGTATCTCCGGATCAGAATTCTAATTTTGCCCATTGTCCCCTCGAGTGCAGGATGGGTTCCCTCGAGTAGGGGTAGAGCATGTGCTCGAGCACCTAGTGTAACTTCTGTTTTCTTGATTTTTCTTCTTTAATCTTTAATTCAGGCAATTCATCTAAAAAATATATTATAAATTAAATTTCTAATTTTGTCCATTACTTCATGAATTATCCAACACACAAATAAACCTTACATATGTATACTTCACTGTCTACCCAAGAATCGGGAGAAATCCTGAGGATAGAGTTCCGCTTATTTTTTTTAATTAAAAGGATTCTTTGGGTCAAAGCTCGAGAAAATCCGGTGATATGTGTTTTTTCTACCAACTTAGGAGGCCAGGATCCCAGCGCAACAATGAACCAAATAGACCTAGGGTGGGATAAGTAGACCTCGCCTATGGTAAGGGAAAACACTGGGCAGATTTGGTACATTATGAGTCCAAACAATACCCCCTTCCACGTGACGACACTTGATCCTTCTGCGATTATATCAACAGTGGTTTTAAGCTTTGGATGGTGGGGGTCTGGAGCGTGGAGACAGATGATATGATAATGGCCAATGGGTCGGGAGTCGGGACATTGAAATTGAAAGAGTACGAATCTTTCTGCTGCCGTGGTGTACCACACGCTCCAGAGAGAAAAAAATGCAGAGAGGGGACCACATCCCCAACACGCGGCGCACTTGGGCCGTCAATCTCCACCCACCCGCTGTTTGCGTTTGACGCCGCTCTTCCCCCACACACGCGCCACCCTTTGACCTTAAGCGAGTTAGCAGTAATCACGCGTAGCTGTAACGCCTTTCATTTCATTTTATTATTAGCAAACGGATCTCATTTAGATTATGGAAATGCTGTTTTGACATCAGAGTAATGACGCTGACATAGTGGTATTATTCGAAGAAAGGGATCCAGGAATAGGACCTGGTCTGGTCTGCCGATTTATTAATGGTGCATCAGTGTCTTGAGGTTTTTGATACCAGATAAAAAGAAAAGGCCACTAACTAGAGCTTAGCTTGTTGATGTTGAGGAGCATCTGATTTAATGTAATAATGTATTTGCTGAATCTGAAAGGGTTAGCAACTGTCAAGGTACAACCCCTATCCTCCTTTTAATGGTTCCAATCAGTACGAATCTCCTAAACCCTCACTCTAAAATCTAAATATATATATAGTATATACACCCGTAGCTGTCATGTTGCCCATCAAATTTAGTACCAGACCCGGTCCTATGAGGGCAGATTCGTCACGGCAACTCATTAGTCCCATCTATTGCCGTCCCCATAGCTTTGGACCCGGTCAAAAATAGCTTGCTGTCTTTAATTTTTTTCCTTTTAGATAGCTTGCTTATTGCTGTTAGTCCAGTACTCAGATGTATTTTCACGCCAAAGCAATGGATTGGCCTGGGTCCTGGGATGAGTAATGCAGGCCAGGGCCATCTCAGTTGATAGATGGTCATGAAACCATTCTGATAATCTGATCTGCTCAGTCATTGTCGGGTGAGAGTTGAACCATTATTGGTTGGAGTCTCCCTTATATGGATGGGTCACATGCATTCGTATATTGAGACCTTCAGACTTTTATGCCTGTTCTGATTCTAGTGGGCCCCACCACAATCATGGACTCAATTTGTCTCGAGTACAAATAGCTAGAGCATACTGCGTATAGTAAAATATTTAAGTGCATCCATTTCTCACTATTTTTTCTGAAGGACACCCCCTTTGAATAGTGTCAAGTACAAAAAGAAGAGTCCTATATACTTGACACTCCCCTTTTATACTTAATACTTTTCAAGGGGGTATCCCTCATAAAAAATGGTGAGGGATGGATGCACTTGAATACTTTCCTTACGTATATTACTATATATATAAAGATGAAAAATATTCAAATGCATCAATATCTCGTCATTTTGGTAAGGGATACTCCCTTTTGGAAAGTATCAGATACAAAAAGAAAAGTGTCAAGTACATACGACTCCCCTTTCTATACTTCACACTTCTCAAAGGGGAGTGTCGCTCACCAATTGATGCACTTGAATACTCCCCTATAAAGATAATTAAGATACAAAAACTTGGAAAAATGACCTCTCGGCTTTGTAATCTGTATCATAAATTCATAATCAAAGAGGACCGGATCTCATACATCCTATTGCAAAAGGGGACCGGATCCCTATTTGGACCAAACAAGAAACCCGTTTGGACCAAACAGGGAGCAACACATGAGGGGGCGGATGAAAGAGAAATACAGTACTAAAATTTTAGCCATCTAAGTCTTAAAATGACATTTCAAAGGGACTTCTAGATGCTTAAGTAGAAAGGAGGATTCAAGAAGTTTACTACGCACAAGTAGTTTAAAAATTTTCAGGTAAAATATCTTAGAATTCCAGTAAAGATAGAGGCCTTTAGTTAGGGAACTTCACATGTAAAATGAAATAAAGCAAAGCCTCAAATAATGAAAGAATAAAATATAAGTGGGTTATTATAATATTTTATCTTTTAATTGTTTGGTATAGAATCTTTGTGACTTTTTGTTAAAAAAAATAAGTATATTTTTTTGTATTTTAGTGGAGAAGTTAGGTTGCTTTTTAACCTTTTTTTTTCTCAAAAAGGAGAAAATTCTGAGAAATTATACTTTTAATGCTACCCTAGGCTTTATTACACTCCACTCTACTAATGAAAGTTTCCAAACAAATTCAAAATATTCAGTACACGCTTTGCATATACCAATGTTTAGAAGTTCACTGTAGAGCTTTTACTTAATGCTATCCATACCATTGAAGATGAATGCCACCCCTTTTAAGATATTTTATCATATTATTTTAGATCTAAGTAAGAGGGATCTTTAGATCTAAGAAAGGGGGATTCACTTGGGTGAAAATTAAAACTTGAGGACACGTAATTTATAAGAATGACATTCATTTTGATTGGGCCGGATGACACGGGACCCACGGTGAACAGGGAGATGGGGGTGGAGCCGGACTCTAAAAAACACATCCTATATCCATCGTTTTTTGTATTAGCCGCCGGGAAATACCCGACACCTAGTATTATATTCATTCATTCAGAAACCACAGACGCGCAGGCTTGTGACGTTGACGTATCACCCCACACGCTTCCTGCGCACAATAGCACACTACTGTCCGTTTCACGATTCACGAAACAATCCACTAAAAACTCTCTCTCTCTCCCCGCTTAAGACTCGCACGTGCGACGACGTCCTTCCATGAGGCTCCCGCGACTAAAGACCCGCGTTTTAGATTCGCTATCCGCGGGGACCACCCCCACGCGTCACGTGCATGCACCCTCGCCGCAGTCAATCGCCCCCACATGCATGCATGGTCTTAGATGATATCATCATCATCATCATCATCATCATCATCCATATCATGTATCATGTATGGTTATGGAAAATGATGTGTTAGACAGAAGGAGTAGGAAAGATGGATCAGATGCATGATGGGCGTCGCAGTGATGACTGACATCTGCTTTTTAGGCGCCATGCCACGAGATTTTACGCGTATGTTTCGTCGCTTTTAATGCGGTTTCTTTGAAGAAGAAAATTCGGGTTTTACTGTGTTTTGTTATAGACGTCTGGATATATAAGAGGTCGACACGTGGCACATCCGCAAAACTTTAATACCCACCGTCCGCGGAGTAGAAACAAAAGTCTTCGTCAAATAGAGCATCGTTCATGAATGTAATGTTTTCAAATTCTTCTCACTGGATTTTTAGTTGATATGTATAGAGTGCAATTTTGATGAACACAATGAATGTGTTCATTTTCAAATTTCAGAAGCAAGTAGCCGTCATGGGGCCCAACATATGTGTTCAACAAACAAGGTTGTTTGGTGGGCACAGCTTGAACTTCTAGATGGAGGTGTTTGGCCTTTGGAATTGTTGGGTTAAAGCATGTAGAGATTGAAGCAAACATGTAGCCGACTCTAACATATATATAATTGGGATATTTTGTTCTACACTCACTAAATGATCTCGTGCAAAATGAAATCCAAATCCCAGACTTTGGGATTTATTTTTATCTTTTAGTTTTGTCAAGTTTTCCAAAAGCTCCGTTCTTCTGTAAATCTAAAGTGAGGATTTGAACAGGAAAACTTATTGTAAGCACATAAAATGTCACTCACAAAGATAGGGGGTGTAGCCGGAGCTCTTTGGTTTTACACCGATGCCTGCCTGAAGCCTGTAAGAGGGGAAAAACAACAAAAGAGGGTCAAAGGACCCTGGCTGTGGGCAGCGCAGGGCTCTCCGATGCCTAAGTCAGTATGAGAACTGGACTAAGGATAGGGATTTTGGGGAAGAAGATAATACCAGCGTGTGGTTCTCTCGAAAAGAAGAGATCTGGCATATGGTTTTGTATATGGTGGGTTGGATCTGATCATCTCTTGCTCTCTGCGCCTGCTGCTCTTTATATAGATTGGGAGAGGGAGAGGGAGAGAGTTGACTTTGAGGTGGTTAGATCACCGATCATAGCCCACTCTGTCAGGCACAAGGGAGGTATAGTCCCATCGTAGCGTCTGTGGGACACCGATCTGTCAAGAAGCATGGGCGGTATGGGAGGCTCTGTCAGAGAGTATGGGCGGTGCCCTTGCCTTGTCGCACGTGCTGTAGCGTGCATGAGCGTCCAAGGGAGGACGGATGTCAGCCCCTGCCTTGGCTGGTTCTGACATCCTGACCGAGGTCAGGGTGTGTTGCCGAGGTCGGGGAGCTGAGGTCGGGGAGCCGAGGTTGGGGGCGACCTTGACTCGGCTGGAGACCTCGCAGGGATGCCGAAGCGGGATGACTGAGATGAAGTCCCTAGTCGGGCTGGGGATGCCCTGGCCGAGGTGGAGCTAATGAGCGTATAGCTGAAGTGGAATCACTTGGCCGAGTTAGATGCTGGCACCGTTGCCGAGACTGAGCTCTGCCGAGATGGACTAACTGGTGCGGGAGTCCCGGATGCTGCATCTGACAGGAATCCCGGCCAGTTCGGGATTATCCCCACACACTTACTTCCATCTGGACATTATAATTGTACTCGGATTTTATTGGATCCACTCTAGAGGTATCGACGGTCGTAAGGTTGATCAAAAGCTCATCGTGTGTAGAAACTTTGATTTATCTTAAACAAAAGCTTGAAGAAGTCAGCGAGCAATAATAATTCTATTTACTTCAAATTGTATGATCTCTACACATTCCACCCCATTTTTGTTAATAGGCAACAATATGTTCATGATGGAAACACATGATCAATAGAAAAGGGTTAACTTGGACTTCGTGCAGGTACCTCTAGGCTCTAGTGTAGCAGACTCTGTTTCTTTTGATTAATAATTTTGAGGGTCTATCAACCTTGTAGAATAGAAAGAGGAGCTTCAAGCATGTATTGGGTTCAAAATGACTCAGATGTTGTCTTGTAAATAACTCATCATAATAGGGTCTTCATTAATAGATTTCGCGCTATTTCATTATAAATGTACTCCTGGAAAATTAAATAAGTTGTGTTTTGTTACTTTATATTTGTTGTTTTGGTTCTAATGGATTGGTAAAATGTGTTTGCATTATTATTTGCACGGTGGAGACATACAAGTGCCATCCAAATTCAATAACCAAAGAGCAGACAGAAAGGAGAAATTGGATTTGGCAGTTACATACTGAGGGCTCATATATTAGTGGCCGGTTGAGCAAATACTTGGATAATAAGATACTCATTGAGCAGGTACTTGGATCTTTCAAAACTAGGGGCAAAATAATGTGAAAAATGGTGCTATTCTCTTTCTTTCTTGCGGTGTTTGAGAGGGGAGGAGCAAAGAATTTTTTGATCAGTGTTCATAGTTCATACCATTCTAAAAGATCGGCCTTGATTAAAAAAAATGTGGGCACTTCATTGAGTAGGATCTAATCCAGAGTTACAAGGCGTGCAACTTTCTAATCTCAAATGGGGTTCGCTTGGTTTATTAAATAACCCAAACAAGCCCTCTGATGTGTTCAGAAAATGGTCTCCTCTGGAAATGGATATTTCAAATTGAATGTTGAATGACTTTTGCTTGGAATCTGGGGCCCACCTGGAAAGAGGTTTTTCACCTCTCAAGTGGCAATGGTGGTTTTCTTCTATCCTTCCACCTAACCAACAAGCGTTTCTTTTCCTCAGGATGTCCTTAATATGAAGCATTTTAAATTCTTTTATAGACAGTATTGTAAATATGATACACTCCATCAGAACTCAGGAATTTTGTGTATATTCAATAGATGGATAATTATAATGGAAGAGATGGCATAAAAAACTAATCACGGTTAAATCAAATGTAATCTACCTCTTTTTGCCCTTACCCACTGGGAACCATGAGATACCCCATCCATGGGGAGATAACATCCACTCATAGGAGCAGTTGCAGGCCCAAGTACATACATGTGGAGGCGATCACACCCATTGGACCTAGGTTTGCTACTAAAACCATAATGAAAATTATGGCTTTGCTTAAAAAATTCACATAAAAATCTTGTGTCTGACCCAAAACCCACAAGAAAATCCTAGGTTTGTTCCCAAAATCCAATTGTCTCTTTGGGTCCGTCCCCGTCAAACGAGAATCTTGAATCCACAGCTGCATAGGGGGGTTGAAACTTACTTAAATAGAGATTGAAATTTGCCCGTATGAAGAGAGAAACCTACTCATGCAAGGAGAAAATCCAGGGATATCAAATCTTAGGCAGTCTCGTGAGAAATGAGATAATCCAACAAAGCACACTATCCCTATATTCTCAAATGTAATCTATCATATCAACAAAATTCTTCTTATCATAATTCATTTGAACCTAATATTGCAACATATTTTAACAACCTATGGAGGCCACCTATGCCATTAAGTTTGTTGGGTCCAAGTCCTCCCATTTGGTTCGGACTTCAGAGGATGCATTTAGTGCTGCATCCAATTTTTTTTCCTCTATGAGTGCAGGCTATTGCGAGTTCACATTCCCATTTTTTTACTGTTACATTTGGAGGCTGTTGCTTAGACATTCAAGATTTTCAGAAATGCCTCACCAGAACAATGGTTTTGAATGGTTTCAATCACCAAATAATGCGCTCCCATGTATAAGAGTACTATAGTCACGAGTTCACAGTGCAAAATCTTATCAAGTTGAGGATCATATAATGCCTCTTTAATTGAAATTGGTTCTGGTAAAACCATTAAATTTCTATCACTTGCCACCATTTCTCTGGTTTTAAATTTCTGTGGCCTTGTGGTGTTTGCACAACATATTTTCCCTCTGCAAGACTAGAAGGCCTCTCTCTACCTATGTCAGTAAACTGCCCGTCCTCTGTTCTGTTAGCGCAAATCATACATACTATTTACAGGAGAATATCAACTGATAATACATAAGTTCTGAAATATTAAGGTATGAACAATGTAGCCACTAAACTGATACTTGTAAGCTGCAATTGAATTTTATGTGTAGGCAATTTGAGGTAGTAACCTGGAGTGATTATGCTCTCCTTCATAGGTGATGATGAGCAATGATGGCTCTTCTAAGCACCTCTCAACATGCTTCCTTGCCGGGCAGCCACGCATGCTGCTGCATTTATAGTATCCCCTACATAAAATAAAACTGGTCAAAATATGGACAAACATGTATGCCTTTGTGTGCATGTGCAATGAGGTGAATCAAACTCTCCTGAGACTGGAGATATAAACTTCAATCTTCATAGTAGGAAATCATTGGTGTCATGACCCACATGACATTGTCCGCTTTGACCAAAGTTCTCACAGCTTTAAAACTCGTCATGTGGGATTAAGGCCAGGCTACGCATAGCTTAGGATCAAGACTTGGATGTTTCCGATTTGGGGCTTAGTGTAGTCCAAAGTCTCCTAAAAGATAAGCGAGCAAACACGACAAGCAAGCCCATGTAGGTAGGATCTCACAATAAGTGTCTACCTGGTCTGTGAATGCATTTATGATTCACAATGTAATCGACAAAGAAAACAATTGAAAATAATATTTCGTAGCAATCTCTCATCTATTCCTTGTACTCTCCTAGATTCTGTCTATAGTAAAAGTTCCCTCTATGGTCACAGATGCTCTTTTGCTTGCACTTGGTGAGAAGCAACGTATAAAAAAACATTTGAGAGCTAAACAAGCTACAAAAGGGAAAGAAGAAGATGGTTGGTTGCAGACGGGATGTCACTGTCAAGTGTAGGTTTGACGGATCTATAGTGAGATACAAAGCATGGCTTGTAGTTAAGGATTACACCCAGACGTATGGCTGGAATTATCAGGAGACAATTCACATTTGCACTCATGGCTAAGTTGAACTCCGTTAGGATTGTATTAGCCTTAGTTGCAGACAAAGAATGACAGGGCCCTAGGATGTAAAAAAATGCATTCCTTTGTGATGACCTTTAGGAGCAAGTGTACAGGGCTACACCAATTGATTTATTAATTCAAGGAGAGTCAAATAAAGTTCACAGATTGAAGAAGGCTTCATATGGCCTCGAGCAATCTCTATGCATTTGATTTCAGGAGTTTCGTAAAGCCTTTTTGCTAGAGAAATGATTCAAAGGAAGCTGTGTCGATCACACTCTGTGAAGTATGGAAAGGGAATTACTGGTCTTTTGATGTATGTGGATGAAATCATTGTAATTGGAAGTCGTCCACAAGAAATTCAGAACTTAAAGGGTTATTTGTTTATTGAAGTACTATCGTTGGCATTGAGGTGGCTGGGTCAAGATTAAGCATAGTGATCTCTCAAAGAAAATATACCTTAAAACCTTCTTAAAGAACTGTGTACGATTGGACCAAAGCCAAGAGACTCATCGATGGATGTTTATCATAGGATTCGTATCCTAGAAGAGCAGCCAATAAGGATATTGGTTGGTTCCAATTTCCAAACATTTGATGGAAACTAATATAGTTAACAATTACCCGACCAAATATTTCTTATGCAATGGGGATGGTAAGCAAGTTCATGCACCCCTAAGTTTCACACTCGGAAGCAATCTTTTGAATTCTCAGATTTATTTTTTTTTTGAATTTTCAGATATTAGAATTCTGAACCAAGGAAAGGCCTGCTCTACACTAAGCACAGGTACCCTGATTTTGAGGTATTTACTGATGCTAATTCAGCGAGGTGCCAATATGATCATAGAAGGTCCACTTCAGGGTACACCATTCAATTTTGGAGGAAATCTAGTCAACTAGAGAAGAAGAAATATGCCGTAGCAAGGTCAACTGTGTAAGCCAAGTATCATGGACCTTATCAGATATTAGGATTTAGGAGTCAATATGTTACCATCTGACCTGACTCACTACCTGACCTGGGTCACTAATCGACTTCCAATTAAGCCATATGGGATAACCATGCATCTCTATATTTAAAAGACAATAGTCCTGCAATAGAGGACTAAGTATATTTTGAAGCTGACTGTCAAAAAAAATAAAAAAAGTATATTGAAGCTGACTGTCATTTTCCTTCGGGAGGAGGCAAATGACTTCATTAATCAAGTTCTTGTTCAATCGGATTCTCAGCTTCTTGTTTGTCAACCAAGGCAAATGGCAGGAGCAAATTACAAGAGTTACTTCACAAGCCTGGTTGAGGGGGAGTGTAAAGTATATGGCTTTTAGGGCTTTTTTTTTTTTAGCAAAAGAGTAAAGTGAAGGAGGGTTGAAATGACTGCAAGGGTTGGATTCTTTACCCCATGAGGTGTTTGTATTGGCCAGACAAGTAAAGTAAATATGTCTGCCCAACTTGCAGCGACTCGAACGCAACCTTTTATCTCCCGCAGCCATAATAAAGTGGGGTGGAGTAACTCATTCCTCGTTCTCTTTATCCAACCAAATAAAAATTTAAGTCCTTTCACTTTGCTTTAAACATTCAAAGCATAAAAATTAATTCATCTATTTATTTATTTCAACTCACTCCACTTTAACTTTATCCCAATGTGACATCCTATTCCTCTTTATTTAAAAGTATTTAAAAGAAACATAGAATGAATTGTAATTAAATAAGTAGCGATCTTAGGGGCTCTCTCTCTCTTAAGTGCTTGGATTTTTGCAATTCTTTTACATCATCACAACACAGAAAAACTCAAGCTTATACAGTACCAGGATTGTTCTTTAAACCAATTAATAAATAGTCACAACTACAGATGGGTAAGTATACACACCTGGGGTGTGGAGAACCCTTGATAGGCTTCTGCCCATACTTCCTCCATGAATACTCATCTGGAGGAATATCTGCAAGCTTGTTGCTAATAGCAGGCACCTTGATAGATCTCTTCACCCTCAGCTTCCTATGAGCCCATAGAAGAAAAAAAAATCAAATCTTAGCTTAATTAAATTCAAGACCCAAGAAAAGTGGAACAGATTAAATGCGAAATTAGTGAAATCCAACCTCCTTTTTGAGCAGTGGCATCTCCCACTGGTTCCACACTTTCCACTCCCATCTTCTCCACCAGAGCACCTCCTCTTGGAAGGCTGGTGCAGACTCCCATTAGCCACACTTCCATCCATACTAAGAGACGATATGAAAGATCGGTTTGATGACGCAGTTGGCGTGCAGCTAGAGCCATCGAATTTGAGATTCAAGCCGCTGTTACTCCTCCTATATAACATATCAGCTTGCAATTTCATCTGCTGCTGCTGTTGCAGGAATTGCATATGCATAGTTTGCATTTGTGATGAAAGTTGGAAATGATTTTTAGCAGCAGATGAAGAAGAGTCCATTTCCAATGTTGGGTTTTCTCTAAAGGGAAGTTGGATACGATTTTTCGCAGTTAAATCCATCTCTTTTATTGGGTTCTCCCCGCAAGTTCTTTTTAGAACCTGAAGAGACTTGGTACTGGAATCTGTTCTAGATATTGTGTTATCTAGGAAGCTGTTTTGAGAGAAAGGAGATTGGATATTCTTCACTATCCTTGCTCTCCCATGACCCAAACTAGTATTGAGAAGTGAAACAACCTTCTGGAATTTCAAGACAGCATGTCCTGTTTCAGACATCAGGTTCCTATACTGCACCTGATGTTGGGGCTGAGATAGCAGGCTCAGGACCCTATGGCCGCACTCCACAGCTGCCTTATTAGCCTCTTCCACTTCCTCCATACCTATACAACTGACCAAATCAGATCAAAACACCAAAAACCACTATAACACCAGATGCCAGAACATCACAAAAGCCTCAAAATCTACTCCTGTGAATCAGATCTTTGCAAACTCATAGAAGAAGAAATGAATTACAGAAAAAACCCGGTAAAACCCAGAAGGGATTTATGACGGTTGGGTTCATGTACTAGTCTGAGAAGGGAAGAGAAAACGGTTGGATTTGATTGGATTGATGGAAACAGGGGAAAATCAGATGAAAGCTACAGCAGCTACGGTAGTATAGATTGCAAAATGGGACTTGGATTTGAGATGAAAATGTGGGGAAAGTAGATTATTTCATGGGGTCAGAGATAGTAAAGTGTGAAAGAGAAAACCTGCCTGCTGGCTTGGAATTAGAAAGAGGCAAGAAATTTTTTCCAATCCTTCTAAAATCAGAAAATGAAGAGAATTTATAGTGTAGAGAGAGAATTTTGAACTGGGAAAGTCACGTAAACGTCGAGAGCTGTCAAATTTTAGACCTAAGCAGGGTTTCCAAATTCCAACAAACCAAGCTAGATTGTGAGCCAGCTTGGCTCGGCTTATGGACTAAATTTGGCTCGAGTTCAAGCTGAACTTCGCTGGGGGCCTATTTGTTTACATGAAATTTAAAAATTCTTATTGAGAGTTTTATGATTTCCCGGAACGCGGTTTGTCCCCTTCCTTATTTTCACAAATTCTCATGTATAATGTAGTGTTTTGGAAATTAAAATTATGAGAATTCTATATGCAACAATCTAATGTAAGAACTTTTACTATTCAAATAACAAATTTGGATTTCTAGACGATGGTAGTGGAATTCAAACAGAAGACCCTTTATCTGAAAAGAGTATCACATGCCTTAGATGCCTATTGCCTTGAAAGGAAGAACGAACTCCTGAACTTACGGTGCACCAGAAGTGTACGAAAAGCCAAACTTCCATCACTGTCACAGATCCCAACGTGGTCACACAGACAGACCTCGTTGTTCCTATTTTTTTCTCCTTGTTCAGATACTCTAGTCAAGGAGTGGGCCCACCATCAAGGGGCACTAAGTAATTTATGATAATAATTGTGTCTAAGTTTTACTTTAATTGTAATTGGGTCCATAATCCAATGGTTGATCATGAACATGACACATGATTAATCTTGATAGTGATATAAATGGAGTGACGTTTGGGCATGAATATAATATAAGAATAGAAATGCTTTAGCGACCCACATCTGCGTGTCCAGCGAGATAAAGATCTGCACTCAAATTGCGACTTTTAAGGACGGATTCTCATGCCACGTCTATCATCTCATGCAAAAGTGAGACGTGTCAGTGACTGACTGGGTGGCTTTAGCAGGTGATTGTGGGGCCAATGGTCAGAACGCGGTTGACCTAAACGGGACACATTCCGTTGTCAAGTATTCCAGTGTGAACGAACGTGTTCATAAGTCCGTGACTTGGGAAACGTGTTTCTGCTTTTTAAGCTTTTCGCCTTATCCTTCCATGCTTTTGAGTTTTGAGGCTTTTGAGAGAGAGAGTGAGAGAGCGCTGTACAAAAAAGAGTGGGTGAGTTGGTGGGACAATTTGGGGCTTTATGATTAGGATGCTCCTCGCAGCTGATTTGGAGTTGGAATGATCAATATTGATCATGTTTTTTTTTTTACACAATCATGAGTCCCCCCTTGCATGGGACAATAACCATGGTAACTGGATTACTAATGGATTATTGTTAGGTTTAATTTATCGTATGATCATTTTCACACATGAGAGCTTTTTAATTTTATATTTAATGATATCCTTCGTAATTGAAAATATAGGTTGTGGCCAAATGAATGTTAGAAAGATCAGTTTAGTATTTAAATTCAACATCAAAGGTGTTGCGAGAGGAAGGCCGGGACCGGCAAGAGTTTGGCCTGTGTTTCAAAATAGTAATGATGAGGTCTTGTTTATATTCTACATGCATGTAAGTGTTTTGTAATTCTAATGAGGCGGAGTTTGGCCATCTTAAAAGCTCCTTGTAGCTTTTTTTAGATATTTCCATGATATTCTTATTGTCGAGAGTGACTCTTCTAGTGCACTTACCGTTAAATGAAACTAGAAGAGTCACTCTCAGTAATAAGATTTACTTACCGTTAATTGGAAGCCTAACCCTTGAGTGCTCCTTTTCATGTTTAATGAAATTCATGTTTTACGTACCACTGGTAATGCCATCTTTTGTTGTGAGTTTTAGAACGGTCAATTCTATGGCTGATGGTTTAGCCAAATAAGGAGTTGAGAGGATTCTTCATTGTGAGGGTAATATTATGTAATTATGGGTGGGTGGGGTATAATGCTCTTATACCTTCTTTTCACCATGTCTTTGCATTATTTGTTTATCTTCTCTCTTTTTTCAATTGAAGTTTCTATTACCGATAAAAAAATATTTTTGTAATGGAAGGATTTTGTATTCCTGAATTTTTATTTTCCACATAGAAAGAGAGAGAGAGAGGGGTCCTCCATTTCTACGTTGAAAATAAGTCCTCTCTATCAAGAAAATCAATTTTATTATTTTTATAAAAAAAAAATTATCACACCTGAAAATGTAAGAGTGAATTGGACAAAAAACGAGAATAATTTTCCTCTGCATTGCAAAACCCTCTCGTTGCACTTACCTAAAGAGGTTTGGAAGGGTCACAGAATAATTTGAAAGTTCTTTTTGACCAATGTGCCTCCACTCAAAGGAAGTACCTATGAAGGTATCAAAATTATCTAAATTATGAGTGATTTCACAGTTTGATTGACAAAACTTATATGATCAATTGGGAGCCCTCAGAATTATTTAATTCCAAACGGTTAAATGAAATCTAATTGGGCTTTACAAGTTAATGATAGAAGGGGATAACCCAACCATCATCAACCATGAGATCTAATGCATCTTTGGAGCCGCATGCTAAGCCTAATCCAGCACTTGGACAAGACCTATAACTCCAAGCTCAACAATCTTCGCTGAAGCCATGCTGCGACAAATTCAGCAAGAGTTGTGGCCTTTTCAGGTTAGTACGTTACATGAACTTGTTTGAATCCTTAATTTCTCAAAGCTAAATATATTTAGAACAGAGTCCTCTCAGGCTAGTTCTCCAAAACGAGTTAGTTAGGAGCAATGAGACAATCCTGGCCATTTAAAACATGTTCAGTGATCAGAGATGAGAAGCTTTTCAAAAAGTCTTTTTCAGTAGGTAAGAAACATCCCGAAAGCAACTGACGTTTGATTTGATCTCTCAAACGCACGTCCATCTCTTCAACGCACCTCTCTCTCTCTCTCTCTCTCTCAATTTCTTTCAAATCTCAATCCATTAATATCTCTTAAGCTTAAGCATGGTTTAAAATTTCGGTCTCGGTCGCCGTATCGGCCGGGCCGAAAAACCGATATCGTCGCGGATATCAGTCCGTCGCGGTCTTCGCGATGTAAATTTTTTTTAATCCAAAAAAATTCGCAAAAATATCCAAAAAATCCAGAATATTAGAAAATGTTGGAAAACAATATTTTTTTTTCATTCGTAACAACAATAAACCAAAATCTCGATCACCTTAAGTTATGAGTCATGTCTGTGTCGCTGTTCGCTTTCTTCTCCAGTATTTCATATAATGCAACCATTATTGATGCTCATGATCAATAAGTTGAAATATCATAAATTTCATATAATGCAACCATAATTTTGGGCAAAAATTCACACTTTTTTGTTCCAAAAGTATAGACCTATTTTAAACTAACACGTTATTAATGCATTTGAATACTAATGTGGAAAAATGTAATTGATTTCAAGAAAATGCCCAAATTTTGGAAATAAAAATTTTTAGATCTACACTTTAAAATACTAGATTTAGGGAAAAATAAGTGAGTAACATCAAATCTAACTCAATTAAAGCCTTTTTGGTTTATCAATTAGTGTATTAAACAATCTTTACTGCTATATCATTCCAAACATAATTAAATATGTTTAATATCATATCTAGAAACTTATGATAATAATAGACATCCAAGCACAAAAAATGAATGACAATCAGCAAGTCCTAGCTATCATGGTCAAGTAAGATCATTTTGTCTTTATGATTGCTACTTCTTTAAAACATGCGATTTACGAAGGGGGTCCGGGGGTATCCCCCGGCGGGGATCGAGCTGCCCGATCAGCTCGCGGGGGCCCAGGGGGCAGCACCCCTGGCCGGGGGTTCGGGGGCAGGCATATGGAGATGAGAGGAGAGGGGAAGAAGATAAAGATGGGAAAAAAGTTAAAAAAAAAAAAAAATTTGGGGGTATTTTATATAATATTCAAAATATCGGCAGATATCTTGTTACGGCCTATATGAACTTCATCTCGGCCGAAATATCGCGATATTTTGACGATATGGAGGCCGATATAACTGAGACCGATATCTCAGTGAGATATCGGCTCGGTACCGGTCGATACCGGTTCATATCGGCCGATATGAATCGGTATCAGTCGATTTTTAAAACCATGTTTTAAAGAGTTTTGAGAATTACTTTCTTCCGTAATTTCACCCCGTAAGATTTGTTGACAAAAACGATTATATGTATAAGAAAATATTAACCAACCATATTCAAAGGATAACGATAACATACTGATATCCCCAGAATCCTAACAAATTGATAATCTTCAACACCTTTCCCCACTCAAACCATTTATTTCTTCTCTCCGTCCATCCACTCTGTCCAGGCTCCCCACCCATCTCTTTTGAGACCCACCCATCTCTTTTGAGATATGAAGATAGGCGAGAGTTTGGAATGTTTTTTAGCCTATTGGAAAGTACTTCTGAAAAACTTTTCATCCCGACCGTTGAGCTTCCTCAAGTGATTGCAAATTTGCATTGATCCAAACTAGTTTCAGTAGAGGAGCCTGGGATAAGGCAAATCATTAGAATAACTTTTATGAAGGGATTTTGATCGTACAATTACCTGTAGAGATGGATTTTACTACCCTCTTATCAAATTTTGGATATTTTCCTATAGCTACTTCATACTTGTATAGTTTTCATTGACGACCCATAAAAAAATAGTTTTCATAGACTAAAATGCTCTTACTTGTACAGTATTGCATAAAATTATAATCTGTGTGACATACATCGCATCGATATTCCTTTAAAAGTAATCCAAAAAAGGGAAACCTTTGTATGATTTCGCATAAATAAAAAAAAGATACGTGCAATCGTATAAATATGAGCAATTTTATTATATCCTCTGGTGTGGAAAAGGTGCGGAGAAAATTAGACTTTCTGAAAAGGTGGAGGGAAACCCATCTCTATAGACAAGTAATTGGTTAAAACCCATGTTACGGTATAAACGATATGCAATGATAGGTATGGGGTGTGTCTCAGGGTAAGAATGAGGTGGTCCTATACTGGACCCGGTTAGTAGGTCCAGGTCTTGGTCATTCCTCATTTATAACAAGAAGAGTGAGACTTTGGTCATTCCTCATTTATAACAAACCTGAACTTGTTCATTACCCAATTTGCAAGAACTTGGGTGCTAAACACGACATTGCGTTGCAAGAGTCAATGTCGTGTCGTGTGAGCTTACGCCCGACATGAAGCACTTTACAAAGGGCCTCCCTCATCAATGTCTTGTTTCAGCTTTCTTTAAGGCGTGGTGACTACAGCAGCTGTGTACAATCTATCGTCTGCTTACTAGCTGTTGCGTTCTTGGTTGGCATCCAAGGAAATCTAAGCAAACAGATCTAGATCTGGGTTGAGAATTATACATAAAAGAAATGTTATGGTCACTCGATTTGAAGATTTTATATATGATCGTCCTCGTGATCATCATCATCATTAAGGGCACGTTCGGTAATTTAACGAGTAAAGTCAAGTCAAATTAAGTCATCTTACACATCAAATCATACTTTTTACCAAAATTCCCTCCAACTTTTTCAATAAAAAGTCAAAAATCAACTACATTTATTAACTAAAAAACAAAAAAAAATCAACTTCTCTTCACAAATGTCAACAATATTCCATCACAAACAACTAAAAATAAAATACCATCATAACTAACTCACTATATCTCCACTTTATTTTAAAAATAAAATACCAAACGCGCTCTAAAGCTTTATTCCAATTATGTTGGAATTGGCAGGCTTTCATATAGAATGGGGCCCACTATTTCATCATCCAGACCTTTCTTCTTGGTGGGTCTCTCCAATACTGTTTCAAGGTTAGAAAGATGGGAATGTCCTTTGTATCTTAATGGGTGGTCTCTTCCTATATTACATGGATTTTGCTAAAGTGCATGTCTTTTTTCTTTGTTGTCTCAAATGTCAACAATAAAAAGGAATGCTACTTGGAAAATTTATGCCTAGGTGAGGTCTTTTTAACTCTGCAAGATCTTGTTCTAGATAACCAAACCATGGGTCCCGGAATTTGTTGAATTTCTAGGGTCGAAATTAGTGTTACTTATGTTGCACGTGATTGTGGAATCCATTGAGCAGTTGGGGGAATCAGAAAGTGCTAGATGACACGAAGTCATTCTATGATAGGATAACTTTTTTACTTTTCTTAATAAAAAAAAAAAGGATTTTATGAGAAACTGATTTTTCGACTCCTATTTTTTGATAAAAAGGAGGTATGATTTTAAATTTAGTACATTATGATTTGATCCTTTTCTTCTTTTATTGTATGTTGAATTCACCCTTTACTTCACACCCCTGTGCTAGTAATTTTCCTGAACTTGCCCAACTTCTTCTTTTCTTTCAATATTCCGGTTCTTCATTAATGTATGAGTTTTTTTAGCCCTTTCTCATTGAAACCATTTTTTAAAATCATAAGAAATGAAAACTTACAAATCTTTACTTCTAGTTTCTTAGAATAAACAAAATTAAAATGTAAAAGCAATTAGAACAAAGTTTCTATTCATTTTAAGTTTCAGATGGCATACATGAAAAATAGGTGTACTGGGAAAACAGTAGAACTTACACGTCAGGAAATATGACCCGGATTTGGCTGAGTTCTAAAACACAGACTTGTAAGCAATAGCCACAAATAAATTAAGAGATAAAGTCATCTAGAGATCATCCCTAGTGTCTGCTGCGGCCATCATCGTCATATGATTTCTTTCTCCTTTATCAAAAACTCCTCAAAATCTGAACATTCAAATAGTCAAATATTGTAAATAAAACCTATATATAAGATTGGTGTTTTTGCTTGTTGAAGATCTTAACATAAAAAATAATAATTATGACATTCTCAAACTTTTGATGATATGTAACAATCGGTGACAGACACTGGCTACATGAAATTGATGATGTCTACAATATTGATGTGGTCATCTATGTAATTACAATATTAAAATAGATCTGATATTCTCAATTCATTCCTTTGTTGAACCATAAGATCATGTAATTGACATTATTTAATTCACTTTAGGATTTGGTGCATTCCACCGTGATCAATGTCTCATATAATCTTATCTTTATTATTCTACTCTAGTAACAGAAGTGGCTTAAAATTCCTTTGTTGGAATTCATTTTACAGTGAATTCCAGGAATTTAACTCTATAGAAACAATAAAATCCTCCGGGAATATTTGTCAGGACATATGCCCTTAAAACAAAGCGATCCGAATCATCCAAAGAATCAAAACTCTACATTGGATGTTTGGTTCCTTCAGACATCGAACAATGACAACCAGTTTTTTTTTTTTTTTTAATTTTTCATTCGACTAAGATTGAAACGGCGTGTTTGGTCTGGGGCCTCACCGCATGTTTTGTCTCCTACACAGGAGGAGAGAAAAAAAAAAAAAAAACAGCATCATTCATGTCAATGTCATCATCTGTCGGTGGTCCAGAAAGAAGCGAAAAAGAAAAGCGGAAATAGCGATACTCTTAGGTCATCTTCTTCTTCTTCAACGAGAAGGAAGGAATATGATAGAGAGCTAGCTATAGGGGTATCGCGCTGCCATCTCTCCATGTCGACATTTAAATATTTGTAATCAACTGATTGATGCTTAGACGCAAAGCATTTCAGATAATCCATGAGAAGTAGTGGTCCTGCCTCACATGGAATGGGACTTTTATTTTGGTGAAATGTAACCATGTGAGTGATCAATAGTTAAAATGAGAGGAATGCTCATCAATTCACAGGTCATAAAGAGAGGTTAAGGTAGGAATGAGAGAAACAATTGTCCTGGGAGAAATCTTCTCAACCCACATTGGACTGCATTGTTAGCTGTTTTAAGAGGGTGAACCATCAAGGCATCTACGTACGTGTCTGGAGATGAAAAAAAAAGAACCCTGACTTCTACAACTTGTAAACATAATGCACTACACCCCTACTGTTCGTTCTTTACGCCACTTTTGTTTGCATGTATTTGAAAACCTAAGAATTCTAATAAATTCATTATAAAGATCCACAAATTACTATCAATGATCTCCACTTTAGTGGAAAATAAATGCTCAACATCATCATTTTCACCTTGATGGGTCGTGGTCCTGACCCAATTTTTTTTGGGTACTTGATCACTACACGGGCTACTGATAATTTTGTCCTCAATCGGTAAGCATTATGTCATTCGTTGCTTTCTTGCTTCCAGATTGATTTATAAAGACCAACATTTCATTAATAGGATGGGATGCACGGGTTGCTAGAACCTATTAGTGTTGGACTTATGTTATGAGGTTTGCCTCAGTGTTTGTTTGATAAAGAGAATGGGAGTGGAGTTTTGTCTGTTGATGGGAATTTCAAAAAACAGCAACAGGAAAGTAGCTTAAGTAGCCTTGGAAGATGCTCCAAATACTATAGAAATATGCACAAATATTTTGTTCTAGGCTTTTGCACTGATGCTGGTCATATCTTCCCAATAACAGTAAGTTCAATATTGGAAGTAAATTTCCATATTTCATAAGAAATCAGAATAATCTTAACATCTCATGTCTTGAAATGGATGTGTGTTAGTCCTGTAATGAGGAATCAGTCACACGTTTTGTTTTTATTCGCATACATAGATCACTTCTCGTAACCCATGCAAGATACACAAAGTCCTACACTAACAAGGCACTAAAAAAAAAGTACTGGTGCAGCAAATTAGGTTTACAAGGTGTAGAAGTCGTCACTCGTACCAATTCGTATGGGTTCTTTTGTTTTCTCCGGACAAGTAGATGACTTGACGGTTCACTCTTAAAACAGCTAACAACGCAGTCGAATGTGGGTTGAGAAGATTCCCCCCTAGGACAATTAACCCATGCATCCCGTTTTATTAATGAAATGTTTTTCTTTGAACTAACCTGGAAGCAAGAAAGCATCGAATGATATGGTAGTGATGAGTCCAGGTACCCAAGAAACTTGCCAAGGTGAAATTGTCGGACTGTGGAAATGTTAAAGAAAGTTTTACGAGTTTAGGGTAAGGAAACCTGGTCTAAACTCCATTCTAATTGATTTCCTACTCTGTCTATTTAACATGAATGATTTAAGACCCAAACATTCATCTCAACTATTATGTGTGTGTGTGTGTGTGTGAGAGAGAGAGAGAGAGAGAGAGAGAGAGAGAGAATTATGGCTGATTGTGCAATGCCAAACCTTGAAAAACTCCAGACTTGAATGCACATGAATAGTCTGTATGCATCATGGTAGGTTTTTTAAAGGATTTGTGAATTGGAAAGCCCTTCAACTTAGGCCAATAAGCTGATTTAGTTGTCTAAAATTTCTTTGATCAAATCAAACCAAAATAGGATTCAACAAAGAAAAAGATAAAACAAAAGCCATTCCCTCCAATCCACGGCTAAGAGCTGGAAAATCATTTTCTGAAAGTGTTACTGTCTCCTTCTACCCTTTTTGGAAGGTTGAGGTTCCGCCTGTTCCTTTCCTGAAACTTCTGATATGTCCGCTGTGAAAACATTTCATATATGATAACTATGTTATGGAACAAGTCATGATGCAAACTTAAAATTCAAATAAATAAATAAAAAGACCAGCACCTATGAAAAGAACAAAAGCTATTCTCGTTACAACTCATGTTCAGGAGTGTTTAGATGCCCGTACATTTTGTTCCAAGAGGGGCCAAAATGAGTTTGACCGAAATCAAAATCAAAACCACTTGTAATTGGAATGAGAATCAGTCTTAGAAACTTGCATCCACTTGCATTTGGATTTCAGAGCCATCACATAAGAGCAAGAACAAAAGAAAAGTTCCGCATGAATATTAGTGTCATCCATGTTATATGGCTGACATTGAAACGCAACTTCTTATGTAGTTATGTGTCTAAAAAGAGGGAAAAGTTATACCATCAGGACCACGAGCCATCAAGGTGAAGAAGATGTTGTTGAGCTTCTCCATCTTCTTGGCATCCTGTGCTTGATCTGTTTTGAACTTAAGACACTGCAAGAACCATTGAACCCAAAAAATAAATAACAAATACATAATGTATGAAATGCACAAATAATTCACATATTCATATCCCTATGTCCCCTTTTTTCCTGTTTCTTCTCATCTATGGCTGGAGTGAACACAGATCAGCCACTGCATGTTTGAATGATGTACATGGCAAGTTCAAGTTGTTGGAAATGATCATAGACTTGGAGATTAGGAGTGTGTCCAATGTTGAAGTTAGCGCCCTGAGGCCCATGTTTTATGGCTTCCATTCGATGTTTGGAGACTAGTGAGTGCAAGGTTTGTCTCTATATTTCAAACTGTATTGATTAAAGTGTCGCATGGAAAAGAATTGTTGATATTATAAAAGGTCATAATTTTGGGTTCCTTATAGAGTGTTTTTAATTCTTTTTCCAATGTTTTGGGTGAGATTTGGTTGTGGGTCGTGTATCCATAGGAATGGCAGCGTCTTCTACATCTTGAATTACACCAACTTATAACGTAGTTCAATAGGAGCTGGTTCTAGCAGTGAAAATCCCAATACTCAAATTACTTCCTTCAAACTAAAAGGGAGTAATTTTCTTTACGGGTTGAAGGCCAATCAATTTGTTCATTAAAGGCAAACAATGGTTGGGTTATATAAATGGCACGATTGATACTCGGGATGTGAATGATCCCAAATGCGCACATAGGAAATGAAATATCATGATAGTGATGTCATGGTTGTAAGTAAATGCTATAGAACCTGAAATTAGCTTTAGACTCTACCTCCTTCCCACTGACAGGGAATTTTGTTAACGATGATAGAATTATATTCTGAACAAAGCAATCTGGCCGGGATATATGAATGCACTAGCAAAGTGAAGTTTAATGCAAGGGGATTAGTCCGTGATAGAATCTTACACAAAACTGCAAGAATTATGGCAAGACTTTTCATACTTTGCATGTAGTTTTCTGTTGTTTAAAGGATACAGAGGAACAAAAGAAATTGTTAGAGTAATACAGGTGTTTGGGTTGTTAACTAACCTGAATTAAAATTTTGAGCTAATCAACGCCCAAAAACTTGGAAGCAACCCATTACCCTCTTTGAAATGAGAGACATTGAGTAATGATGAATGCACCTATTCTAGAATGTTCAGCCCTGGCCATTAAATCAAATAATAATCTTACTGCTATGTTGGGGATGTCTAAGAGGCCAAGCTCAAAGGGCTAGTGGTCACAATGAGAGGAGGGACAAAGCTGGTGGCCGTAGCAGAGACCGTGGTATTTTATGTCTATACTCATTGTGGCAAAAGGAATCATAGCAACAATAATCTTGGGTGCTTGTCAGAACCTTCACAGCCAACCTCCTCATAGACATAGTCATGAGGACACTGCTTTCACTAATTCCGGTTTCAGAGCCAGCATCTGTAACTATTGTTGCCTTCAACAGGACACTGAGTGCTCATCTGGTGGCTACGTTCATATGTATAAGGGGTGTGTGATGCATTGCTCAGGAATTGTGTCAATTTAAGTCTTCTGCTTCTAATGCACATTCCCAGAAATGTACCTGTACACCCATAGCCTTAGTCCCTAGGTCACTGACTCTTGGGCATATCTTCTTTATGCTGTCCGGAATTCTCAATTGGGCAAGGTGAGACTTGCAACCGGGATCCTGACTCCTATTAAGGGGGAAAGTGATATTACAATCTCACAACCGTTGTTGCTATCATCTATGCTATTGGCACCTAATCTATTAAGTATTTAGTCTGTTAGTTGACTTACATAGAACCTCAATTCTTGTGTAGTGTTTCTCCTTTACCGTAGCCTGTTCCAAAACCTAAAGACAAAGAAGACAATTGGCAATGGTAGGGAAAACAATGGAATCTATATTTTCATCCAGAACAGACAAGTGATGGCAATGTCTACAGTTGCTTCAATAGTAATAAAACCTACATAAGTGGGGGCATTGTAGATCACGTCACAATCATCTTTTAGTCCTCAAAACCAATTTAATTATTTATTCATTAATCTTGATGATTCTCAAATAAATTGTGAGACTCTTCAATTGGCAAAACATTATAGAATTTATTTTCTTGTTTCACAAATCATGAAACAATCCTCTTCCACTATTTGTGTGTTAGTTCATAGGGGTATATGGGGTCTTGTGCCCGGCATTTCTTAGAGTGATATAGACAAGCACTCAGAAATCCAAGCAACCACTAGAGTCTGAACTCTGAAAAATATCCCCTTCTTCAAACAAGAGAAAAGTAGTAAATATCAAGAACAATAATGTAAGAAAAATACAATAGCACATCATGTAAATAAGAATACAAACTGCCCCCACTCATACAACCCCTAAATACAAATAATCCTTGGAAGCACTCATAATTTATGAATCATGTTGATTAACTGAAGCCTTCCTGCTATTATCGCTCTGGGGCATCATAAAATGCAGCTTCCAGTAACCATCTCAACATGCACAACCAACTATAATAGAAACAAGATAGAGATTCCAGATAGGCCATATTGCAACAATCAAAACCCAGAATCAATCAAAAGAAAAGAACCAGAGTACCTCTCGATTATCTGTGACCTTCAGAACCAACTTTCCATCGCAATGCCTGTATTTCATCACAAATCGCGACTACAAGATTTGACAAGATGAGCCAAGAAATCGAGAAATTCAAGAGCTAGGGTTTTAAAGAAAAACAATGGAAAGAAGAGAATTCATGAGAATCGAATAGAGAAGATACCGTTTGGGGATTCGCACGAAACAACTGTACGGATCGCTCCACGAATTCGTCCCAGGAAGCAATGTAAACCATTGAATTCGATTGCGACTTCTATCGCGATTCAAGGAGAGCTGAGATTGAGAAAGGGAAGGGCTGGTTTTCTCACGCTTTAACAAACGGTTCGGTTCGTTTTACCAAAACCCAAAAACAAGCGGTTCGTTCGGGAATATAGAAGGGGATTGTTGGTAAGCCCCTCACTCCCACCCCTCCCACCAGGGATGGATCCATCCCTGGTGGGCCACAAGCAAAAAAAAATAATAAACAAGCGGTTCCGATCTTCGAATAAAATTGGTATTAGGGCTTTTATACGGAGGAAGGAATGATGTGAATGATGAATATCAGGGTATGTATTGTGTTGGCCTCGCTCTATAGAGACAGTTGGATCGCGCGTGGGAGATTTAGGGAGGTAAATGGATCTCGATTCTTTGATTAAACCAGAGATTCCAACTAGAATTGTAAACAGGTTGGTTTCGGTCTTGGCTTCGGCCATGGACCCGGAACCATTGAGGAGAAGGTAGAACTGGATTCAGACCTGAAACCAGTTTCTTAGCACCGGAACCAGAACCATATATGGGATGGGTCTGGATCTAGGTCCGGATCTAGGTAGAGAATGATATTAAAAAAATATGATTTTTAGAGGAGATTAATATGTCGGGTCTCCAGTCCACAGGTCTGAACCAAGGTGGAACCGAACTCAGATCCATTTACTTATCGGGCCTAAATAAGGACCCAGACCCGGTTTTTAACGGGTCGAAACCTCCAGGTAATCGGATAATCGGAGACCCATTTACATCCCTTGTTCCAACCTGTTAAAAATCGTATTTGTGCCTTTATTTAGGCACTGGTAAGTAAATGGGTCCATCCACTTGGGGCATTGTTGCGGTTGATTTATTGATTATTTATTTTTGTACTTTACTTGGGCTCACTTCAACCAACTAGAGGTTCAGAACCATCTTATCTTATGTTTAGGAATTTGGATTAGGTTCTTCCGCAAAAAAGAGTCTCAGCAATGAAAATATTCTCTTACCTCCGTGAGGCCCACTTCGGCATGTCTTTGATCAGAGCAACCCCTATGACAGTCTTCATTCTTGTCGTTTCATATTTTGGTAACAGGCCAATTTTATGCACATTTGGATCTTGACCCATTATTCGAGGACATCTCAAAAAAATTATGATATGATTAAATCATTGTTAAAGATTACTTATTTGCATTAAAATATATAAGAATTCATGGTGAAATGAGCTCAAAACGACTATTATTGAGGTGAGATTGTGAGAGATGAGGGGGTCAAGAATATAATGTGAACTTGTATATAATTCGTTAAATCAAGAGCCAAGATAAAATGATGGGTCTGAATTTTTTTGGCTCATCCCTACACGGCTGGCTACACGAGATCTTGCTCTTATCCATCTTTCAGCAAGGACGAGGGAGGGGAGGTCGAGTGAGGTCAATTGCCCCCACTCAATTTCCTTCTCAAGTTTGATAAATAAGAGAAAACATAAGAGTAAATTTAAGCATTTTTATTTTATGCCCTTTTGCCCCTACTCAAATTTCTCTCCTCTTTAAGAACTTCACACAGCAACAAGGGTATTCTTGTCTTAATAAGGGCATTATTGACCTTCTCATCCTAAAAGATAGAGGTCATGTTTGGGATCACTAGTCTATTTCTTAAAGGCCATTCGATATAGACCCCTACAAAAAAGAGCTATAAAAAAAGAGGCTAAAATAAAAGGAGGTGTTTGGTAATGCAAGAGTCTATGCTAAATAGACATTTTTACATCATTGGTTGAAAGTTTTTCCACATATTTCTTGAGATTCACAAGGTATTAGGCCATGAAAATTGACCATAAGAACGTGCTCAGCCTTCCAAAAAGATCTCACGGTTTGGATCTTGTGTTTGGGGCCCACATAATCCATAAAATTATACCTAATGGCTCACTTTTTTGCACATATTTAGAGATTGGTGATGATCAAACGGGTGAAATTTGGTCTCATGGTCATGTTTGTTATTGTGAACATTACTAACGGTTTAGATCTTATTTTACACGCCTCTAAACAATAATAAAAATTGAAATAATTTATTGCTCATGGATAAATGCAATATTGAGCATAATACATCAATGGTTATTTTTATTTTGCACATATCTCTAGATTCACAAGGTATTATGTGATCAAAATTGACCGCGTCGCCATTTTCAGCCTCCCAAACATATCCAACGGTTTCGATCTTGTGTATGGGGCCCACAGATCATAACAAATTATACAATGGCTCACGGTTTGTGGCACATATCTCGAGATTGGTGATGATTCAACGTTTGAAATTTGGTTACGTGGCCGTGTTTGACCTTGTGAACATTTTCAACGGTTTGGATCTTGATTAGGCTTCTTATATTTGGAGAGAAATTGGAAAAAATTGACTGGTGTGATTATGCATAAATATTGTAGCTCCGCCTCTTCTTTTTTCACTCTACTTCTCAACTACCTCATCAAGGGGGCTGTGAAAAGTAGAGCCATTGCCTTTGCTTCTCTCAAATATGTAAAGGTTGAAAGGTGGTGCCAAACACTCTATTTTTTTCAAACCTCTATCCATTTTAGAGAAATAGATGGAAAAGTTAGACCTCCCAAACATGCATAGAGTCTTATGGTATTATCCCTCTCCCTCTCTTGGTAATGTCATTTTCATCCATCTTTATCCCACATCCAACCATATTAAAGAGCATTTAATGAAGCTCAAGTGGAGCCCACTTAATAAAAAGGATAAAATTAAACAGTCTCGAGATGTAGGTCTTCTCTGGCCAATGCTATTGAGTGGGGGATACTTTGAAAAAAATATAAATCACATAAAAATAAATGCTCTAGTTCTCTTTATGAAACAAATTGAATTTGTTAATAACATCTTTAAGGAATATTTTTTAAAAAAATTAACAATCTTAAGCTGGATCATTTGAGTGAAATCTTATAAGGTCCATATACTATATGAGGAGGCTATTTCTCAACAATTTAGTTATTTCATAAGTGAGTCTACTGTTGTACGTAGAACTCTTCTATCATATTTTTTCCTTCTCTTTTCACTATCTTTATTG
Organism: Litsea cubeba; assembly: GCA_012931725.1. Lineage (NCBI taxonomy): Eukaryota > Viridiplantae > Streptophyta > Magnoliopsida > Laurales > Lauraceae > Litsea > Litsea cubeba. The sequence continues at coordinate 68,289,853 of CM022951.1, forward strand.
TGTAGATGGCATCCGCAGACATTGAAATCATCATATCCCTTGATTTAACAACTTTAAAGTCTAACAATATTTCAATAATAATTTATCTCTCTTTTATGAGATCCAATCCAATAGTGGGTAAAGGATTGATGAGCATCAAAATATGGCATGGTGCCAAATCAAGGTGGGGATATAAATGTGAAAGGAGTAGATTAATCAACTATTAACCCAAGTAAGCCCCATCAAAATATGGCATGGTGCTAAATCAAGGTAGGGGATATAAATGTGAAAGGAGCTAGATTAATCAAATATTGACCCAAGTAAGCCCCATGGATTTGGACTTTACACGTTATCTACTTATAAGAGAAATTTTTCCTTATAAGAGAATCATATGTAGATAACAAGGAAAGGGGCCATTTCTTGAATGATTTAGATTTTCCATAAGTGTTGGCCGTTCAACTTTGCCCCCACAAGAAGAAAATCCTAGCTCTATCCCTGCCTTTCGGCCTTCACTGTGCATCTAAGTGGCCACCATGAGTTGGACCAAAATGAACATGCTGTTTTCTTGTAGGACAACATTTTCCCCTGCTTCCAAATAAGTAGTTTTGGAGTTTTAGCAATTTTGTTAAGCTTTTGTTTGCATGAACAGGGGAATGGCAGAGCTGCGAGGTTTGTCGAAAGTCCAAATCCAAAAGAAGCCACTATATGATGCACCCGTTCAAAATCAGTCCCGTCAGTAGTTTTTAGTCTTCAATGTTGGAGCATGTTTCTTGGAGGGGATATTAAAGTTTTCAATTAGGGAATATACATATTTCTTCCTACCAAGGTTCAGAAATGCTCCAGTACAGCTAAGTAGGTTTTTCCACGCACATTGGGAGTGAGTACTTACCAACCATATTCCAAGCCTTTCTCGCGTTGGAAAGGCACTCACCAACAAATACATGGCATGCCTTTACATCTTTCAACACTTTCACCTTATATTCTCCACGCCTCACCACTAAAGGATCCTTTGATAGAGTTCATTTCACCATGAGCTCTTATATATTTTAATACAAGTAAATAGGCCCTTTAAGTTAAATTTATTTGACCATTTGTGACCATAGCATGTTTGACACAAAGGCAATGACCAAGATCTATTTGTTTCATCTAATTAAATACACGTGATTGTATTTTTATAAGGGTGTGTTTGTTCAGCAAGAGGATTATGCTCTTTACATGTTTTTATTTCCACGCGAGAGAGAGGGAAAGGAGAATCTTACATTCATACTCATATAGGGAATTGAAATCCTCTCTATCGAGGAAAATCAAATTAATTTTTTCTTTTTCTGCAAGAAGAAAATAAATTACACCAAAACGATTGAAAAAAGGACCCAAATAGAAATCAGGAGGATTTTTAAAATTTTCCTCTACTACGGATTCCTCTTATCTCACAAATACTCCCTAAATGGTTAAAATTTAATATTAACTAAAGGTGAATTTTCAAAAATTATGATCATTAAATAATGTATTCTTCAATGGAAATTGAAGAGGGAGAATATGAGAAGTGAATACCCAATAATCACCCTAGTTATTCGATACCTCAAAAACCCAAAGTCCTACCTACAACTTCACCTTATGTGCTTCACCGTTTGCTTTTAATTTTATAATCATTCAGTAGAGCTAATTTCACTATGAATTTCCATGTATTTTATACAAGCAAACATGCATGAACTCAATACTTGCTCATGTAAATGAGGCATAAAAAGAAACTATTGTGGTCAAGCGGAGGCAGACCTCAAATATTTGTTTGAGGGGGCCAGACCCAAATAAACGGTTGGACTTTGGGGTCAAACCCAAAACTCTCGTATGGCTGGGTATTGGAGGTTCACCCAAGATTTTTATGTGGGTTTAGGAAACGGTCCTTGAAAATTGAGTGAGTTTTGGAAGTAGATGCACACATTTGATGGGGGGATTGCCCCAATACCATATATGTAGGTTGTAGGTACGCCCCAGTCTCCAAGTCACCAAAAACTCACCTGGAAAACCATGCTTAACACATATTCCAAAGAAAATAATGATATTATGACTGAAAATTATCCAAAAAGTTTAAGCAAAAGAAATAACAGTCCAGGCCATATATCTTGGCAGGGTACAAAAGAAAAAATTTATAAAAAAAAAAAATTATATTAAAGAAATGAAGTAAAACATTTTTAACTTTTGCTTACTTGCATCTATAACACATTTTATAATTATATAGATATCAACGGTTGTAGCTTGGTCAAAAGTCAAAACCACTCCACCCTTTGTTGCTCTCCAAACACATTTGCTTGCAACACGCCACCATAAATAAAACTACTCCACAAGCTGTTTTCACATGAGCCATGACTAAAAGGTTATTTCTGCACGTGAACATTATGGTAGAACATAGAGAAGACCGTCAGCATTGAATTCAATATTATCACATGGTGGGATGATACAAGCCGTTCATCAATAAAATGGTCACATCAGTGCTCACTTCCTTACTCCAGTTGCACAAAGTCACTGTTTCCACAACAAAACAATAGCCACATGGTGAATAAAGAATTTCCTCTCTCTTTCCTATCTTGAGTCTTGAGTCTTGACATGTTAAAATTTTGAAAAGAAGAAGCCGCCACACAAGCAATGTCCACAAGTGTAAGGTACTGTTTGCAAAACAAATGGTCAAAAGAGACAGAGAGCCAATAGGTCCTTCTACTCCCTACTGTCCTTCCCAGAGATCCCAGATTGCCACTGATTCGTTATCGGTTGCTTCGGCGAAACAGAGAGACAGCTTCCTCTCCACTTCCATCAGAGTGCACTTTACTGCATTTTCCACTTCGGACTGTTGGAGCTTCATTTCAAAAGAGAAAAAAAGAGAAGATTGGCCAATATACAAATTGATTACGTTTGAAACAAACAACTGAACAAGGCAGGTTAAATTTAAATAATTGAAATAAGGTCAGGTTTGGGAAGTTGCTCAAACAGAGGAAAATAAGAAGCTTTGTGGTCAGCAGATAAGAATACAAAGACCAAGATTCTAATCAGCATCAATCAATCAAATCCAATGTACAGGGATTTGGGTTATATTCGTTTAACTTGGATGTTTCTGGGATGCCTTGAAAAGCTCTTCGAATTTTGGTGGAGCACATATTTTGTAATAAAAAAATTGTTGCAATGATTCTCCATATAGAGGGAAAAATTAAGCTTTTTTTTTGTTGTTTTTTGTTTTTTATGGACTTCCATGGATCTACAATGTAATCACATTCTCAAATGCCAAGGAAATAAGTAATCACATCATGTCTATGACTTCCAAACATCATAATTTTCTATGATAAATTCTGTGAAAGAAACAATTCCTTAGAGTCTGTGTGTTTGAATAGAATTAAATACATTGAAATCATGGCTAAATGGGGTCCAACAAATGATTACTAAGGTGGGGGTGTGGATGGTCCCTTGACTTTCCTAAGAATTAAATTACTAGGTTGATGGTTGTATATTTATTTCTTATTTCTCCTTGATTCATTTATTAATAGTAGGGTATTTGATGGTCATTTTTGGGTTCTCACCTTTGTTTTTCTTTTTTACTTATTTTTTTATTACCTAGGATATCTCTCACCCAGCCCAGCCCAGGAGCCTTTGGCACTGAGCCCGAGGGACACTCGATTATGGACAGTCGAGAACTAATCCATAGGGGCCTTTGGCACTGAGCCCGAGGGACACTCGATTATGGATAGCCGAGAACTAATCCATAGGGGCACATGCAAACCCTCTTATCTACATGCACCTGATAAAACTATGGGGGGTGTGACCAATGAAGGTAGGTGTCGAACACAAGAAACCCAACCCCCCCCCCCCCCCCCCCCCCCCCCGTTTCATGAGGCGCAGAGGTCCATGAAAATTCATGGGAATTCACTTTTAACCTTTTGGGCACGTTTGGTAATAAAATATACGGTGAAAAGATTTTCTCTTTCCACTGTTGTATGCTATATCCAAGTTTGGCTTGCGCTTAAAATTTACGATTGATATGATTTTGGGATCTGATCTCACCCATCGGATATGCAAATCCTTCGTGCAAAATGGGTGGGTATAAAAGCCAAAACCCCACCCCCACTTCCTACCGTCTCGACCTCTCCCGCAAACTCACATATTGTTATGGTAGATTGGATGTTTGGAGAGATAAAGGGATCAAAGCAAAAATGAAAATATAAGATGAAAATTCTCAATATTTATTAAAATTTAATATCAGGATTTCGGTTTGAAATGATTTTAAGTTACGTAAGTGATAAACAACACATTTTATAGTACTTAAAAATTCACAAGTTGAAAGAAATCCAAAAAGGAGAAGACCTATGAGTATAGACACCCTAAAAAAAAGATATATTGCCGTTACTATTAAAATAACTTTAGAAAAGATTGACTATAAGGTTGAAATGAATAGGTGGGTTGCTTATTATCCACGGATTTTGGTGTTCAAAGTTGGTACGTTTGGTAAACAGTGAGAATTCCTCTGTTCCAAGGAACCATGCTATCCTCTCTGAGGATTCCTTATGGGAGGAGTTGTTGCATTTCAGGCTTGGAAACTACCAAGGAGGAGTCGCTCCTTATAACTCAAGCACTTCTTTACCTGCGTGGGTTTGCAAAATCTGATGTGTGGAGGTGGAGACCGAGGAATCAGTGTGGTTTTTGATAGGTTTGGAGGATTTTAAAAATCCTCTCCCACTTTTCCTCTCTTTATCCAAACATAATTGAGGAAAATCAGAGAGGATTCCTCTCGGATGACATAATCCAAACGAAGTGGGTTTTCACAGTGGGTGTTCTGTTTGTAGTGTAACCGATCCATCAGTGATTAAAAGTCCCATTGTACCCAAAAGGGGTGAGTGTAAACTCATTGGATTTAAATTGAGAAAGCGTATGACTAATCATGGGCCCAAAAGGTCCCGATAATCCAGGCATCTAATTGAATATTTACTACCTACCTTACTCTCAATTTCCACCATTGCAGAAAACTCCTCACCAGAAATCACCGATCTGATTGATTTTGCTTTCACTTCCATATTCCTCAAGCATTTTAGAACCTCCACCATCGAGTCCATTGCAGAAGACGGATGTACCACCTTCAAATAAATTTTAGCACCCTCTGCCTTCTCAGCTTTTTTTGCTAACCTTGCTTCAAGTTCTTCATTTCGACTCTGCAACTCTGCTTTTCGACACTGCAGCTCAAGCACTTGAGAAGCTGCCGTTTGGACAATGGTATTCTTATCAGCCTGCAAGAAATTCAGCAATAAAAATGTAAATTCACTTATATTTGAAATGAAGAAATTGAATGCAACATTATGCTGGCATTGTCCCCAAATTTGCTGATGCTTATGATACAAAGAATAACATGCCTTGAAGAAATACCTGCTTGTTACAGTTTTATACTACTGATTTCATCATGTGTAGAACCCATTTCTTAACAAAAAGGACTCTGTTAACCCCAAATCGTTTCTTGATGTGCCTATGCTGAAATCTACAGAGGTATCTAGTACAATATTCTAAAGAAAGGAGGGGAGAATTAAAGCAACTGTTGTTGTCAAGATCAAGAAATGAACTATCAAATCATGTTAATTTAAACAGACAAACCCAGAAACTGTTACTGCCTAACTAAATTAGACTTCACACCATATCTCAAACTGCTTATGGGAATGGAAATTCTAACTGAATGTACACCCAAACAACGAAGTGAAATGATGAAATTCTTTGGAAGGAAAAATCTAGATTAGAGGAACCATTGTTAATTCATGGGTTTTTTTAATTTTTTCTACCATAAACTAGTGGCATTTATCTGAATTGCAGGAATTGGAGAAATTTGATGATCTAAAGGGAACATGGAAATGGACTCAGGGGATCTTTTTGCACACATGTTTAACAAAAAAAAAATGCAAAATTCTTCATTGTAAAAACTCAAATCTAGGAAAAGATTAAAGGGAAAACCAACCAACCTTTGTTCTAGGAGGCAGCAAAGAAAACAGGCCTTCATAGTTCTGCCTCAACTTGTCTCTCCTCTGCCGCTCTTTGATCATATGGCGATAACCACTCAAAGGTTCTTTGTCTACGATCGCTGCGGTTCGAATTGCTCCCAATATCTCAATCATCCTCTTGTTCAGATTCCCATGATGGCTAGATGGAGAAATCGATTTCTCCATGGAAAATCCGTCACTGGGTCTCGAGTAAGGAGCAAAAGCAGTGAGTCTAGGAGGATCATTGGGTATGTAGATCTCTGGAATTTCAGGCCAGAGCATCTCGGCCTGCAACTCCTGCTGGAAGAAGAAATCCATGGGGCTGTTGGGCTGCTGGTGTTCGTTTTCTCCCTCCTCTTCTCTCCCGGGTAATTCAAATTTCCGTTTTCAATGCCTTTATAGCGGTCTCAGTTGGATGGAGTTTGTTGGACATGACTCAGTTGGGATGATTGGAACTGCGGGCCTCGCAATTAAAACGTGGTCAATTTGGGGAGCTTTTAAGTTTCCTTCGACGAGCATAACGACCAGGAAGATTCAACGGTCTTTCGCTCCGTGTGACTTTTGCACGTGGTTAAATTAAAGGAACATTCTCTTTCTCTTTGCAAAGAACAAAAAAATAAAAGAAGAGAGACCAAGCTTTTCTTCCTATGTTTCTTTTTTGTATGACTACGTATATTCATATGTGGAAATACTTAAAAAGACATTTATCAAGACTTTTTTACTCCGCCAACTTCCTTTTACAATCACCCACCCTCGTCCCAACCCCATCCCACCACCACCGTCCCCTTCCGACGGCACCGCTAGAAGGGAAAGGAACAAGGAGAGGGAGAGTGGGCGGTGCCAAAGAGAGAGGGAGAGGGAGAGAGGCAGGAAGATGGAGAGGAAGAGAGGGAGAGAAGGCGGCGGGTAGTAGTAGGGAGAGGGGGAAAAAGGGATGTGGAAAGAAAAAATGAGGGGTGGATTTGGTTTGGATATTTTAGGAACAATGGGCGTGTAGGGAGAAATTTTGGAAAGAGAATGGATGTGAAAAAAGAAGTTGGGTACGTGGCCTTGACAGCTCTCTAAATAAATAAAAGGAATCAACTCATTTTTCTTAAAACAAAACAAAACACAGAAAGGGCCCACCTCTTCGGGCCACGTGCGGTATATGGCCAGGTGAATAATTTAAATAATAAAGTTGGATATTTTAATATTTTATATAAGGGGTTTCTCGACTTGCGTGGTAAATATTGGGTCTGCTACTATGGAGAAGCATAGCGGTTGATAGGGGAATAAGGGTAATGAGTTTGGATGTGAATTAAGGATTTCATAATTACATTCAGATATATTATCGGAATTAATTATCATGAAATATTCACTTGGGAGTTGGCGGAGTGGAATTAGGCATGGGTTTGCTCTATATCTTTTATTTCAAACCGCCTCAAATTTATCCGATGTATATTTATATGTGGGTTGAGCGGATGTCGCTTGGGGATTAATTCTAAGTCAAATGCCTTTGAGATACCTGCATCATAAAAAAGTAATGGTGAAATGGTGAAATGGGATGAGGGCGAATGTCCGTATCAGTGTCAAATGAACAAATGGTAAGTTCAGCCCCTGGCTTCATGTAGTTATGCGAGTAGATGGAGAGAGGTGTTGATGTTTTTATTTTTGCAGCATATGTTAATTATGCCAGACACAATTGACTCATCTAGGTAGGTTTAAAAGTCGGCCATTCCAAGACGTATCATTCTAATTTCTAACATGAGGTTTTGGTCCCTTGGATATATTTTTGTATTTTGTTTCAATATTTAAACTGAAAAATGTGTTGAACTCCAGACTGACCGTTTGTCCTCTATTAAGCTTGTTTGTAAACTTCGCTAGTAGAGTGGAGTGAAGTAAAGCCTCCATATTTTTCAGATGTAAAAAAAAAAAAAATCATACCAAACAACTAAAGACAAAATATCATCATAATTCACTTATATTTTATTATTTCATTATTTGAGGCTTTACTTCACTTCATTCTACATATTTTATTACTGTATATGCATCTAAAAGTCCCAAAAAGATAAGTTTGTTGACCCCACACGGACACTGAGAGGGGGGGTGAATCAGTGTGCCTAAAAATTTTATATGCAAACAATCAACCACACAACCACAACATAGAAGTTTTACGTGGTTCACCCTAAGGCTACATCCACGGTGCACAAAAAGTGCACTTCCACTATTTTAGCAACAACAACTGCTAGGAGCACCAACCCCTTACAACTTTGCCCGCACCAACGGACAAGAGCACCAACCCCTTACAACTTTGCCCGCACCAACGGACAAGAGCACCAACCCCTACACTCAAGCACCCACTTGAGTGATTACAAGGATAAACAAATTTATAACACACACAGGTGCCTTACAATAAAATTCCAGCAATACACATAGGTGTCAAGAAAATATCAATCACACAAATAATTTCACCGAGATGAGTTCACTTGCCCTGCAACTCTTATCAACCACAATCACTAATTTCTAGTCACACCCTTTGTCTGCACAATCATAATCTGAGGAAGACTACAAGTAGGAATATAAATCCACATGAAATAGAGGGCAGGATGACCATACCACAGATGAAGAACAGATCATCATGTACTGAAGAACATATTAATCATGACTCTGAGTGAGAGATGGTGATAGGCTCGTACGATCTCAAGAGTGAATCTCAGACTTTGAAACTCTCTTGCTTGCACCGGGACTTTGGGTTTTTCAGCCTTCAGTTTGTCTCTGCAACTCTCTCCAGAATAGAATCAAAATCACTTCAATTGATGGAATTGTCGTTTTTTTGAATCGATGATGATTTCAAAGAGCTAGTTTCAAAGAAACACACCAAGGGGAAGAAAATTGATCCCAACCAGATGTAGGAATCAATTAATTATTTGAACCTTGACTTGAGAGAGGACTTTTGCACAAGACTTTTGCACTCTTTGAAGAAAAATGAATAAACCCATTTTTCTAATTGAAAATAAGTGCACACTCAACAATTGTGGGCTCTTCCATTAAGACTTTTGCATTATGCAAAAGACTTTTGTTATAATGAAAAAGACTTTTGCATTTGAATGAAGACTTATGCAAATGGACTGACCTACCATTTGAATCAGATGAAACTTGATGGGCCATCTGCTGATTACATTCCAACACATAATGGGACCCACAACAAGGTACCAAGAAGAAGAATTAATCTCGCAGTGCAGAAAAACTGCAGAATTTACCTCCACTAGAAAATTCAGAACTTCCTCTTCCGAGCTCGAAATGACATGATTCTTGAGCCAAATAAAAGATTTATCAGAGGGCTACAACTTTCATGCTTTGAGATTTAACCCAGATTGAATGGAAGGTAGTGTAAAATCACCTCGAAGCTGACTGGTCTGAGAAAAACAGCAACCTGAGAGAGGCAGAGTTGTCCCACTGTTCAGGCCATAACTTTAAAACCTGAAGTCGGATCGATCTGATTCCAAAACAAAAAATTAAGCCCTCTCACTGATGCACAAAAGTCATGTTGACCACTTTTTAATTCAGATATTAGATGTGAAGATATAAGCATAACAATATGCTTAACTGACATGACCTGAACATGCAGTTGCCCAGTTTCACTTTGAATGCTTGCAACCTTCATCATACTGCTTTCCAACACCATGCCAACACCCTAGGATTGACAACAATTACAAACTAAAACAAATGACCAACAATCTCCCCCTTTGGAATTGTTGTCAACACCTGCGGACTTGGAGAAGAAAATAGATTTCATTTGACTCCCCCTGTCACCAAACCTTCTCAGCCCAACTGCAAAACATACATATCTCCCCCTTTGACAACAATAACAAAGGGAGATGTCCAGAAGGGAAAAGTGCTCCAACAATATGCCCGCACTCCCCCTTTCTCCAATTCTCCCTAATGCTTTGGAGAAGAAGTAACCCCCAATTTCATCCGGAGGTATTCAAAGACTTCTTTCGGTAGAGGCTTTGTGAAAATATCCGCAACTTGTTCTGTAGTCGGAACATACTCTAACTTCACCTCTCCATCATTCACCTTGTCCTTCAAGAAGTGGTACCTGATGGCAATATGTTTGGTCCTGCTGTGCTGAACTGGATTCTTTGAGATGCTAATGGCGATTGTATTATCGCACAAAATAGGAATGGCCTCAACTAACTGAATTCCCAAATCCTTTAGCATCTGTCGCATCCAAAGAAGTTGTGTGCAGCAAGTTGTCGCAGCAATATACTCAGCTTCTGCTGTAGACAAGGAAACTGAATCTTGTTTCTTGCTGTGCCAGGCTACCAACTTGTCACCTAAGTAGAATGCACCTCCACTAGTGCTCTTCCTGTCATCTACACATCCTGCCCAATCTGCATCTGAGTAGGCTATTAATGTGAAATCCTTTCCTCGTGGATACCATAAACCATATTCTGCCGTGCCTTTGATATACCGGAATATCCTCTTCACTGCTGTCACATGTGTTTCCCTTGGATCTGCCTGAAATCTAGCAACCATACACACAGCTTGTAAAATGTCTGGCCTAGTAGCTGTCAGGTACAATAGACTTCCAATCATGGACCTATACATGGTGTTATCAACAGTCACTGACTCATCATTTTTACTCAACTTGCAGCTCGTTGTCATGGGTGTGCTGACAGGTTTTGAGTCTTCCATGTTAAACTTCTTTAACATCTCCTTGACATACTTTACCTGTGAGATAAACATGCCGTTCTTCATTTGGTTAACCTGGAGGCCAAGAAAGAATGAGAGCTCCCCAATCATGGACATTTCAAACTCAGTCCTCATCTTCTCTGCAAACTCTGTACACAATTCATCTTTGTTGCCCGCGAAGATGATGTCATCCACGTACACTACCACAACTACCTGAGTACCATCTTCTGTCCTCACGTATAGGTTGCTGTCTACAACACCCTTTTTGTACCCAAGTTGTTGTAGGTAGGCATCCAGCCGAGAGTACCATGCCCTTGGTGCTTGTTTTAGGCCATAGAGAGCCTTTTTCAGTTTACATACCATATTTGAGTCGTCTCCCAACTGAAATCCATCCGGTTGCTCTATATATACTTCTTCTTCCAGGTTGCCATTCAGAAAAGCAGACTTGACATCCATTTGGTAGACTTTGAAGCTCTTATATACTGCCAAAGCTAGAAACATACGAATAGCCTCAAGCCGAGCCACAGGTGCAAAGGTTTCTTCAAAATCAATCCCTTCAACTTGTGCATAGCCTTTACAAACAAGTCTAGCTTTGTTCCTCACTACTTGTCCTTCCTCATTCAACTTATTTCTGAAAATCCACTTGGTACCAATGACATTTTTGGTTTTTGGTCTAGGTACCAGCTCCCAAGTTTTGTTTTTCTCAATCTGATCCAACTCTTCATGCATTGCCTTGACCCAACTGTCATCTTTACTTGCTTCTGCAACAGTTTTGGGTTCAACTGTGGACAAGAGAGAGAATAAACTGGTTTTCATCCTCCTAGTTTGTACTCCAACCTGTGGATCTCCAATGATATCAGTTTCGTTAATACCATGGTAATTATGCCATCTGTCATTTTCTTTCTTCTCTTTTGAGTTATCATCCGACATTCCTTCCTTGTGACTAGGCAAGTCTTCAATCTCATTGTTATCATCAGGATTTTCATACATTGGATACTCAATCTCCTGAATATTCTTCGGAATTTTTTTGTTTTCATCAAACTTAACATCTATACTCTCGACTATTTTCTGGAGCCTTTTATTGTAGCACCTGTAGGCCTTGCTTCTAGTAGAATAGCCTATAAAGATGCCTTCATCTGCACGATCATCAAATTTCCCAAGATTTTGATCCAATCTTTTTATAAAGCACTTACTGCCGAATACCTTAAAGTACTTCACCGATGCTCTCTTGCCAAACCACAGTTCATAGGGAGTCTTGTCAGTGTGTGCTCTAAGCATACATCTATTCTGAATGTATACAGCAGTGTGAACTGCTTCTCTCCAAAATCCATCTGCAAGCTTGCTCTCTGTCAACATGGTTCTGGCCATTTCTTGTACTGTCCTGTTCTTCCTCTCAACCACACCATTTTGCTGAGGTGTGCGAGCTGCAGAAAATTGCCTACGAATCCCATGTTCTTGACAATACTCCTCAAACTCATCTGAAGTAAACTCTCCTCCTCGGTCTGACCTCAACACCTTGATTCTCTTGCCAGTCTGATTTTCGACCTGTTTTCTAAAGATCTTGAACATATTGAATGCTTCATTTTTGTTCTTCAGAAACATAATCCAAGTCATGCGAGAGTGATCATCGATGAATAATATGAAGTATTTGTCTCCGCTCAAATTCCGAGTCCTCATCGGGCCACACAAGTCCGTGTGTACCAGCTCTAAAGGCTTGCTAGTGTTGTACTCTTTTGACTTGAAAGAAGCTCTAGTTAGCTTCCCTTTCTGACATGCATCACAGACACTGTCTTGAGCTTTCCCAATGTGAGGTATGTCCCGAACTGCCTTCTTGGAGCATATATTAGACAAATTTTTGTATGTGCCCAAGTCTCCTATGCCACAACCAACTTTCATCTTCCCTCCCTAGCATGCATGTATTCACTGTAGTCTCAGAGAGAGTATATAAGTTGCCTGAAGTCCTCATACCAACTGCCACAACCTTTCCAATGTTGTCTAAGATTTCACAGCCATGTTTGTTGAAGAAAATGCCATGTCCTCTATCACATATCTGACTGACACTCAACAAGTTGTGTTTCAACCCATCAACAAACAACACTTTTTCGGATCTGATTTTGCCGTCAATTATCCTAACCAAACCTTTCCCAACAATCTTAGCTCCATCATTATTTCCGAATTTCACTGATCCTCCATCATACTGCTGTAGCTTGGAGAACTTACTCTTGTCACCAGTCATGTGACTAGAGCATCCACTGTCTAGAATCCATGAAGTCAATTTTCCTTGTGCTTTGAAGGCTGTCTGTACTATCAAGGAGTTATCCTTGTCTTTTTGTTCTTTTCTTTTCCAAACCTTTTTAACTGATTTAGCAGACTTATCTGTTTCAATACCGGTCAACTCAGCAGTCTTAGGAGCCCTCTGTTGATATGTAATAGCATTTGCGTTTTGAAATTGTACCTGTCTTCGATTAGGGGCATATGAATGCATACAATTTCTAGCAAGATGCCCAAAATTATGACAAATAAAGCATTCTACAGGATACATCATAAGAGCATCAAAATGGTTCCTATTCACAAAATTTCTAGGCCTCAAATTAAATTTGCAGGTCATCATTTTATGTCCATATGTATTGCATTTGAAACAGTAACCATGGAAGTGAGAAATTGACCTGAAGTTTGTAGATTGTATCTGCATAGGAGGCCTGAAGTTTTGCTGCTCTGGCATCTTCTTTGGTGGAGCAAATTTCCTTTCAGGTTTTTGAGTTTGTGGTATTGCTTTTGGAGGAGTTACATTCACAGCTGTCTGTTCAGTTTTCTGAGGCGCTTCTTTAACTTGTTTAGAAGAAGACTCTCCCTCATACCCAAGGCCAAATTTTAGATGAGGAGGCCTTTGAACACTGAGAATCTCATTCAACTTGGAGGACCCTTGATAAGCATTCAGCTTCTGTGAGAACTTCTCCAACTGTGTTTTCAAACCAGTCACCTCCTCCTCTAACTTACTATTTTCTTCAGTCTTCAAAACTACATGTGCCTCAAGATCTTCATGTATCTTCTTGCTTTCCTCCAATTTCAATTTCAATGTTACAACCATCTCCTCTGCATCAACTAGCCTTTTTGAAGTTTTCTTATGATTTTTCCTTTCAAAAGATAGTTCCTCAAGTGCAGCCAACAACTCTCCTTCCAAGTTAATTTCAGCATCTTCATCATCACTTGATGTTTTTCCCTTTTCAGACTTGTTATCTTCAACTTGTTCATCAAGCATGGCCATAAAAAGAGCCTCTGCTGCTTCATTCCCACTGTCTTCGGAATCATCATCTGAAGAACTGGACATTTTCTTTGACACTAGGCTTTTAGACTTCCCTTTCTTAAAGCGATAGTTTTTCTTGAAGAATTTTTTCTTAGGTATATCATCGTCATTTTCTTCTTTGTCCTTATGAGGACACTTAGCAGCAAAATGACCCACATCTCCACAGGTAAAACACTTGAAAGGCAGCTTCCCTTTATATTTACCTTGACCCTTCTTCAATTTTCGAACGAAGTTAGCCGCTAATTCTTCATCTGGATCATCTGAATCATCTTTATCTGACTTAACCACTTCCTTAGCCTTATTCTTTGCACTGAAAGCAGCTTCCCTGTCAGAAGATTTGGGCTTCCCTATTCTCATCTCATATGCTGTCAGTGAACCATGCAGTTCATCCATGCTGAAGACATCTAGATCTTTGGCTTCTTCGATGGCAGAAGCTTTGGCATCATATCTGGCAGGAAGAGTTCTCAAAATTTTCTTAACAATAGACTCTTCTTTTAGCTCTTCACCAAGCCCTCTAATAGAGTTCACAACTTCATTGACTCTCAGTAGATATGATCCAATGGTCTCACTTTCGGTCATTCTCAAACTCTCAAACTGAGCCCGGTGAGTTTGCAGTTTTGCCTCTTTTATTTTCTTGTCTCCCTCATGAACACTCTGCAGCTTATCCCATATCTCCTTTGACGTCCTACAGGACATGACCTTGACAAGTTCATTGTCTGACAGTCCACACATCAGAGCATTCCTTGCCTTTGAATCATTCTCAAGTAATTTCTTCTCAGCCGCATCAGTAGGATCTTCTTTTCCTTTGTAGCCTTTTCTTACACAGTCCCATATGTCATACCCCAATGCTGAAAGATAAGTTTGCATCCTGACTTTCCAAAAAGAGTAATTTGTCCCATCAAATAGTGGTGCTTTATTAGAAGAGAAACCTTCTCCTGAAGCCATGTGGGTTGTGACAAGATCACCCAAAGCAGATTATGCTTGTAAATGGGACCTTGCTCTGATACCAATTGTTGACCCCACACGGACACTGAGAGGGGGGGTGAATCAGTGTGCCTAAAAATTTTATATGCAAACAATCAACCACACAACCACAACATAGAAGTTTTACGTGGTTCACCCTCAGGCTACATCCACGGTGCACAAAAAGTGCACTTCCACTATTTTAGCAACAACAACTGCTAGGAGCATCAACCCCTTACAACTTTGCCCGCACCAACGGACAAGAGCACCAACCCCTTACAACTTTGCCCGCACCAACGGACAAGAGCACCAACCCCTACACTCAAGCACCCACTTGAGTGATTACAAGGATAAACAAATTTATAACACACACAGGTGCCTTACAATAAAATTCCAGCAATACACATAGGTGTCAAGAAAATATCAATCACACAAATAATTTCACCGAGATGAGTTCACTTGCCCTGCAACTCTTATCAACCACAATCACTAATTTCTAGTCACACCCTTTGTCTGCACAATCATAATCTGAGGAAGACTACAAGTAGGAATATAAATCCACATGAAATAGAGGGCAGGATGACCATACCACAGATGAAGAACAGATCATCATGTACTGAAGAACATATTAATCATGACTCTGAGTGAGAGATGGTGATAGGCTCGTACGATCTCAAGAGTGAATCTCAGACTTTGAAACTCTCTTGCTTGCACCGGGACTTTGGGTTTTTCAGCCTTCAGTTTGTCTCTGCAACTCTCTCCAGAATAGAATCAAAATCACTTCAATTGATGGAATTGTTGTTTTTTTGAATCGATGATGATTTCAAAGAGCTAGTTTCAAAGAAACACACCAAGGGGAAGAAAATTGATCCCAACCAGATGTAGGAATCAATTAATTATTTGAACCTTGACTTGAGAGAGGACTTTTGCACAATACTTTTGCACTCTTTGAAGAAAAATGAATAAACCCCATTTTTCTAATTGAAAATAAGTGCACACTCAACAATTGTGGGCTCTTCCATTAAGACTTTTGCATTATGCAAAAGACTTTTGTTATAATGAAAAAGACTTTTGCATTTGAATGAAGACTTATGCAAATGGACTGACCTACCATTTGAATCAGATGAAACTTGATGGGCCATCTGCTGATTACATTCCAACACATAATGGGACCCACAACAAGGTACCAAGAAGAAGAATTAATCTCGCAGTGCAGAAAAACTGCAGAATTTATCTCCACTAGAAAATTCATAACTTCCTCTTCCGAGCTCGAAATGACATGATTCTTGAGCCAAATAAAAGATTTATCAGAGGGCTACAACTTTCATGCTTTGAGATTTAACCCAGATTGAATGGAAGGTAGTGTAAAATCACCTCGAAGCTGACTGGTCTGAGAAAAACAGCAACCTGAGAGAGCAGAGTTGTCCCACTGTTCAGGCCATAACTTTAAAACCTGAAGTCGGATCGATCTGATTCCAAAACAAAAAATTAAGCCCTCTCACTGATGCACAAAAGTCATGTTGACCACTTTTTAATTCAGATATTAGATGTGAAGATATAAGCATAACAATATGCTTAACTGACATGACCTGAACATGCAGTTGCCCAGTTTCACTTTGAATGCTTGCAACCTTCATCATACTGCTTTCCAACACCATGCCAACACCCTAGGATTGACAACAATTACAAACTAAAACAAATGACCAACAAAGTTATCGTTTTTACAGATCTAGTAAATACTCAAGCACACACTATCTCAGTCCCTCACCACCATAGTACAACTAAGAATCCAGGGAGGTTTCTCACTATTAAGCTACTAGTGAATTGACAAGGCATTAGAAAGGTCGACGACGACAAAAATAAATTTCTTTGAAAAAAGACAAACATGGAGATTTATCCAAAAAAGAAAATTAAAATGAATACTCACAATTGACAAATATATATATATATATATATAAATGAAAAAACATCAAAATAAAACTATTCAATTTTCCCCAAAGGATCCAATTTTTGAAAAACAACTTGGCGAGATTATTAAGACTGGCAAAAGAAGGTTTTACAGTGGAGGTATCAGAAAGGCAAGGGCACAACATGGCGATGGACAATCATTTTCTACTCTAGACAGATTATTTGATGGCTCTTGTTTTACACTTTGCCAATCCACTCTAAAGGCCCTTTGATGGCTGAGGAAAGGGTGTTGGTTAGAAATAATAAAAATCCAATACTAATTAAATAGTGGGCCCTTTTTGAAAAAAAATATTGTTACGATTAACAAAGATAGATAGCACCAATAGGTTGAATTACAAGACAGTTCTATATTATATTAATTAATGCCAAAGATTTTATATTTAATTTTAACCACTTTCTTTTAACTCTGACTTTTAGTATAGCCCACCATTCTTGAGGTCTACATTCTAATCTTAGAATGAAGAAAATATATACATTCTAAAGTTTTGAACTCAGAAACCTTTTATTATTCCTTTTTTCAAAGGAAAAGCCAATAGTGCACTGGTGAGCGTACATTTCGTGCCCACTACGAGCGCACACCCCCTTTTCAAAGTCACTCTACCACATAAGATCTTTATTTGAGAATGTCCAAACTAGTTATAATTGCATTATGGTGCTTTCTTTTATGACTATCTTTATATATATATATATATATATATATAAAATATTCATATGAATCCATCCCTCACCACATATATATATATATTTATAGTTATGGCAAGGCTCTCCTAAGCTTAAGTTTAAGATAAAATTCCGTAAGCTAACTTTTTTGGGGCCCATCTTGAGTCCATCCAAATGGACCAAACATACAAACCCCCTAAAATTGCACATGTCCACCAACTTTTGGTCAGATCCAAATTTACTAGACCGTTGGATTGACTGTGTATCAATCTGAATCGACCATTGACAACTAAACTTTTGGTGCCCAGATGGAGATGATAGAAACCAAGGATTTTGGCTGATTTTTTGCAGGAAGGAGGGTCCTAGGGAGTCCTTAAAATCCCCCACCCTCATCCCTATGTGGGTCCCCAGGTGGGCCCCACCGCACATATGCTTGGATGTGAATCCGAATAAAAAAATTTCTCTTAAATCCAAAAATAGTTTCCATATATACCTGCTTTATACAAAATAGAAGGCTAATACCCATTTGCAATCCTATTAATAAATTCCCTAGTTGTTATCTGAAATCATGTTCATCGATTGTCATTGTTAATGCAACATCCATCTAAAAATAATGATATTCTCAAATTTCTCGTAGACATGCCTCTTAATCCACAAATAAAGACTTAACCGTTAATCAAATTTACATAATTAAAAACAATCAGTAACATAAACTAAATATAAATACCTTTGATTTTTTTTTTTATAGATTTTTAAAAAATCTCCCTTCTCTTTTTGATTTTCTTGTGTTTCTTTCATGATATTTCATTTTATGTTGATGTTCCGTATATATCACAGCTATCACCCATTTGTTTGGGTTCAGATCCAGGTTCGGATGCAATATCAATAGTTTCATCTAGGTAAAAAAATGGATCACCAAATACCCAAAGGATCCAATTTTTGAAAAAACAACTTATAGGTTCAATGTAATTCAGGTTCCAAGATGGGTCCATGAATCTCATTCTCGAGGACCAATCAATACCCCAAGTCCTGAATATTAATTTGGGGTGTTCCAGTGGAATGTCGTCAATCCCTGCATGTTGAATTTGAGGATGCAACTTGGGTCGTTGGACGACCAAGCCTTGAAAGCAAGTATTCACAGGGTTGACCCACGTGAAACTGCAATTGAGCCTTTGACCCTAGGTTGCATTTTAAGGTTTTATAGTCAAATTCTTCTTGGGTTTATTGTTTGGATTCTTGAATTAGGCATTGTTATCCAATTTACAGTTAAATTATATTCATGTACATTTTTATATAGGGAAATATTCAAGTGAGAACTATTATATGAGAACATTTTTACGATGCCCGAGTAGCAACCCATCTAAACCTAGCAACCAATAGGGAACCCCTTGAAAGTCACTAATCCCAAGGGTTGGCCCACATCCAAATGGACTTAACCGTTGGATGGAGGGTTGAATTTTTTTTGAATATGAAGCCATTAAACTTGTAGGCTACAGATGAAGGGATTATGTGCATGGATTTGGAGTCAAACTTAATACTTATAGAGTGGTCTCATATAGATCTTTACATCTCCTGATCTCATCCCCAAATGGGGCCCATAATTAAGCCCATAAAAAAATTCTCATATAATATGTGAGAACTAATTCTCACCTGAATATTACCGTTTTATATATATATACAGACATGTTCACTTTGTCCATAAAGTTAAGTGAGCTCTCGAGTTGTAGAAAGAAGGCATTGAGGGACGCTTGCTAGCTAAGAAGTGCTTTTTAGCTTTGATTTCCTTTTTCAATCAACTTGCCCCTTCTCACCTTCTGAAGATTCAATTTGTTTTAAGAATATAATTACCTATGTTTATTTATAATGGACCCAAGTTTCAGTTCAATCATCTCTGATGAATTGGAAAAGTCAAAGAAAAAGAGTCAGTGATTGAATTCTAAAATATATGATTGCATTTTGAAATCAAGTGAGCTCAAGTTACAACCCTACACATTAGGCGTGTCTTTAGAATAACTGAACTGTACAAAAGGTGTGTCATACCCAGATTTACCATTAAGAGTTTTAAGTTTTGGTTTGATCACAATCACTTAA
The DNA here is from genome assembly GCA_012931725.1 of Litsea cubeba. Taxonomy (NCBI): domain Eukaryota; kingdom Viridiplantae; phylum Streptophyta; class Magnoliopsida; order Laurales; family Lauraceae; genus Litsea; species Litsea cubeba. The sequence goes on from CM022951.1 coordinate 68,309,488, forward strand.
TTGGGCATGTCATATAAACAAGGGGTTTTGACCATATAGGATATAAAATATCCTGTATTCCTTGAAATGATGTTGACCAAAAGTATATCCTAAATATGGGTATAGTACAAAGAGCCTTTTTTTTTTTTTTTCCACTTTTACCTTTTTTTGTGCGATATCGCAAATATTTGTGATATCACATAAACGGAAGAGTCATTATATGGCTGCTCGTTTTTCCTCCATTTTTTTCCTCCGTTTGCAACAAAAAGTAAGTCGTTTTCCCTCATTGTTTTTTCATATCTTTTGTTCATCATCTAATAGAATCAACAAAAAAATTAAGAATAAATTTCAAAGTATCTCCATGACCATAATTTTTTGGTGTCTCAATGCCCAACCAATTTTAACATAACATTTGACAGAGTATACATAAAACTCCAAACATGTCCAAATATTGTGTAAAAAGAATCATTTGAATGCCTTTGGAGAAATGAAAGAGCGATTGCTACAGCAAATACATTTTTAGGATGTTTCATATCTTTTGTTCATCTAATAAAATCAAACAAAAATATTAAGAATATATTCCAAAGTATCTCCATGACCATAAGTTTTTGGTGATTCAATGCCCAACCATTTTTAACATAACATTTGACAGAGTATATAAAAAATTCTAAACATGTCCAAATATTGTATAAGAAGATTCATCTGAATGCCTTTGGATAAATGAAAGAGCGATTGCTTCATCCTCTTGAGAACCTCCTCTAAAGATGAAGACAGCTACAGGAAAACAATGAGGGAAAACGACTTACTTTTTGCTGCAAACGGAGGAAAAAAAAGGGAGGAAAAACGAGCAGCTTATATAATGACTCTTTAGTTTATGTGATATCGCACAAAAAGGATAAAAGTGGAAAAAAAAGAGGCTCTCAATATGATCCCCATATTTGGGATATACTTTTGACTAACACCATTTCAAGGAATACAGGGTATTCCTATTCGGTCAAAACCCCTATAAACAATCACATGACTATCTTTTTTTTTTTTTTTTTTTTCAAAGCTCCATTATCCAAGTCAACGGTGAATATAGCATTCAGTGTTGGATGAACCAACTGCGCATCAAATGCAACGTTTGTATCCCTACTGTTAGAACCCATTAATCTCAAATCCAATGGTAGGACCAGTTTGTATATGGCCTTCTACGTGGGTCCCTTGGCCATATAATGGGTCCAGTGAGGCCCAGCTTTGATCCTATTAACGCCTGTCACACTCAACCCATTGACATGGCGCGAACCTTGTTTTTCCCTTCGTATTGTGTCCTCTGATGCTTTAACCTACATAGGTTGCAAATGAGACAGTTCCGGATCGGAACCATAGTTTGACCCAGACTCGTTTTTAACTAATTGTTTTGGTTCCGGATCCGTTTTTTTAATAGAAACCTGTTTTGTTGGTTCCGGACCTGCTTTCGATAAGAAAATCCGGATCCGGTTCCGAAACTGGATCCACATGGAGGACTTGAATTTAGTTCCAAAATTAATTTTATTTTCTCTTTATTATTATTTTTTCTTAAAATAAACGTATCATTCAACTTATAACAGTGCATCAAGTCTACAACAACATTTAGTATTTTATATAAGAATGCCAAAAAAAGAGTTGGTTTTAAAGTACATATTGCAATATCAAAGACTCATATGCTGGGTCCCGAGTCGAAACTTATATGGACCCGGAATCGGACCCGTTTATCAATCAGAACCTAATTAGGTTATGGACTTGGACTCGTTTATAAATTGGAACTAAAATAGGTTCCATACCCGATTTTTTGCGGTTCGGAACTTTCGGATAATCAGATACTCGTTTGCAACCCTAATTACCTACAAAAATATGAGATCAAGTGGTAATCAATCTTTTATGGCAGGGCCCACCTATTGAAAACCAAACCGTTCCGCATAAACATCCTCCCATATATGAGAAATCCCTATCCTGATATTTTAGGTGAATCCAAGTTGCTCCCACTATTGGATCGAGTGTTTGATAGTAAACTGCGATTAACAAAATCTTAAGTATATTAATCATCACATTTTACACATCAAATGATCAATCCAACGATCGAAAGGCTCAAATTGATCAATAGATAGGAGGATATCTTTATATGAAAAAGAAGTTTATTTTGACCTATTTAGATTTAACAAATGGACCCACGTGGAATTCTACTATTTTGACTCAGGATTTTTGTCTAGGTTAAAATCCTCATGGGATTCGGACTCTGGTGTATGCGTCTGCCTTTCTTCTTACAACCCTTCACCGCAAATCAAGGCCCTGTAAATATAGAAAGAAAGAAAGAAGCGCGGGAGACGGAAGAAAGAAATTAGTAGTAGTATAAGCTTTCACTCAAATACAAGTAGCTCAAATTAGGGTTTCCAAACTCCTTCTCCTTCAATGGCATCCGACGCTTCAGCAGCTCTTGCAGGTTCCTCTCGCTATCTCTCACATACACGCAGACGATCTCTGTATCTCCTGCTCATCTTTTTCTCCCTTTGTTTTTCTTTGTAGCGAGGCAAAAAGTTCAGAACTTTCTCAATGCTGCGTGTACTGGAAATCTCGATCTTCTCAAGAGTAAGATCGAAGTCACCGCCTTCAATTTCATGGGTTTTGATGTTTCCTTCTCTTTCTCTCTTAAAGTTTTGATCTTTTTTAATTAGAACTGGCGCAGCAGCTTGATGAAGGGAAGGGGCTGGCGGGAACGGTTGCAGACGTGAAGGATGCGAATAAACGAGGTGCGCTTCACTTTGCTGCAAGAGAAGGGAAGACAGAGGTTTGCAAGTATCTGATTGAGGAGTTGAAGCTCGAAATCGATGTCAAAGATGAAGACGGTATGCGTGTTTGATTAGTACTACTACTCCTTCCCCAATAACTGTACTCTGTAATTCTTATCGAGAAGTAGAAATTCGTTCTAATGTGCTTTTGGGGTTCATCCCAAATCACAGGATGCTTGATGCTGCTTTGTGTTTGGGGGCGTCATGGAGAATGGAATCTGCATTGGGAAGGGATTTCATAACCGTGATGTGTGTTGTGTAGTTTCCCCTTTTCGTTTTTTGTCTATGTCTAGTGGCTTGCATTTACTTTACTAATAAAGAAGAATTTTGGTTTATCCACTCTCATCCCGAATTACTGTTGGATGCGGAATGGAATGCACCTGACACTGATTTGGGTCGACATTTATACCACCAGCCCTGCTCGGGAATAGCCTGTCCTGAGCAAGCTCTTAAAGTCGACAAAATTTAGATGTTTGTATAGTTCTGTGGAAGTTCATTCCCATGGATGATTGATCTGCAATTGACAATTTCAGTTTGTCTATTTAATTTCTGTAGAAGTACTGTTACCATTTATAAGAAAGAGTATATTGTTGATCCTTTTCTGTTATTCACGTCCATGCTAAGATTCTAAAGGAAATATTGCAATTTGCAAATAACATTAAAGGTACTACCTTTTTTTGGATCATGGATCAAATATCTGCTGATATAGGATTTGCAATATCAGATTGTTATTCATATCTTACCATGTATCATCAACATGGCAATATGGGATTTTGTATATTTAATATATCATCGATATCAATGTATCTTGGATTAGTTTAATGGATTTGGCTATATTATCAGTAGACAAGGTTATTACTACTACTATTACTATAACGCTTTAGTAGTTTAGTCAATTAAGCATATATGATAGGCTACTTATATGTCATAGATTAAAAAAATAGTGGGATGGAAATCTGCTCGGTAGCAACAATTATTACAATCTACATTTATAATAAATTTTTTTTTTTTTGAAACCGTATACTTAAAGATGCTAAGCTCAAACATAGGTTATTTATAACCTAGAAATTGTAACCCTTGTGTTGCAATTACTTACAAAGTCCCTAACGTGAATTTGTCCTTTAGGCTTGGATTGCAATCGTTTTTTGTGTTTTGAATATTGTTTAACTCATTTTTCCAGCTGGACCAAGTGGCATGCATAATCCCCCCACCCCATGATTTGATATTCACTTTGGTGGGAATCGTCAACTCTAATTCCTTACACCAATCTTTCCATGCAACAGTTAAGAAAAATGGAAATATGTAACATTGAGGCTGAGGGTTAAATTTTTTATGGGTGGAGTCCACAGTTCATCCTAATCTTTGTTATGACGGACTCCATGGTGGACGCTGGCTGAATTGCTAGACATCTTTAAAATAGAAGAATCATAACTTTTCAATTAGTTGCAGTAAGATAAACAATTAAAAAGGAGATATAGCAAAACGCAAAAATAAGACACCTGGAATCATTAATTATGGCCCCAGGATTACGAACTGCATCAACTTGTTGGTCCACTAATCTAGCAGTTAATTAACATAACCATGCTTTCCAATGCGCACCAGATCATTTGGCAACCGGTCCCATGAATGTTTTTGACAGTTCTTTTGGTGGTGAAAATGAAAGCTCACCAATATGGCTGATGCATACTGCCGATACCCAATATATGGTGGTATTTCATGGCTGAACTGATATCCCAACTCATGTTATGGATAAATTCAAAGTTCACTTATTTTCCTATTTTTGTAGGACCATGTGGACCCATGACAATATTAATGGAAAATGAGGACATTATCATTTATAATGCTCAATTGGTTGTTTCTTACAGGTGAGACCCCTCTTATCCATGCAACTCGACAAGGGCACTTTGCTACTGCCAAATATCTTCTTGACCATGGTGCTGATCCTGCTGCCTCCAGTGAATTAGGAGCTACACCTTTACACCATGCTGCTGGAATAGGTTTGCCATCTTTTGCCATTAAAATTTCATAGGCTTTTGAGGATGCAGAAGTGGTTTTACTCCTGTCAGTTTATCATTTTTGAACACTTTTTTATTAACTTAGAATTTCATTTTGTGATTATGTGTTATCATTATGGTCCGTCTGCCAAGGTGCTTCCCCTCAATTTACTCCGTGAAAGTCTAATTATTCAGTGATTCTCTCTCTTTTTCTGGTGTATTTGATGAAGCAATGTAGCAATGGGCATAATTCTGGGTTTCTGCAACCTTCCTATTACCTAAAAAACATTAACATCCTTAGTATTTGATGTCTTTGCATGTTTTATTTCATTTTCTTGGCTCTTAGTGATATAGACAATGCTAATGCATGCAGGAAATATTGAATTGTTGAAGTTGTTAATTTCCAAAGGGATCGATATAGATTCACAGAGCGATGCTGGTACTCCTCTGATATGGGCTGCTGGTCATGGACAACAAGATGCTGTGAAGGTTTTGCTGGAACACCATGCTAATGTGAGCTAACTTTTAAGCCTTTCACTCTCTCACAGCACAATGCTGTTCGCTTATTGTGCCAATGCTTTATATTTTCCAAGTAACATGCTGTCATGATATCAAGTATATTTCCGGGATACAAAATATGCACTCTGTCCATCATTTACAGTCTTCGTCAAATGTTTTACTTGAGAATCTTGTGATTTGGTAAACTATACTAACAAGAAACATTCTCGGTACTAGCTATATTCTCGGCAATCGAGAGATACTTAATATAATAAATTAGGCAACTCAACTGAATCAATTTCTTTTTGATCTTCTGACACTGTAAATTTTTAACAGAGAAATGTGCTGATAGCATGATAGGTGCAGATTAATCAAATCCACATGGTAACTGATTCAGAGAGAAGAAGAAAACCAAATGCACAAGGTTACACAGGTTCCTTGAGCTACGGTAAAGAAGATGCACCATAAAACCGCCACAGTCACTCTTCATTCTTGTTCTCTACCATTTCGTTTGGGTAGCTGGCCCCAGAAAATTATGACCACCCAGATCCAAATGGACACTGAAAATTATGAGCACAAGGATCCAAATGAACACATCTATTTGTACGAGAAAGTTGGGACCCTTAGCCAGGTCCTTTCATATGCACATTTATTGGAAGATTTTGTATTAGCAATTAAATTGTCCATCTCGAAATTGATGCTTTTTTTTCTTCTTGTTTTAGTGCTGGGCCTGGGACCCTAAACCCTAGGCGTAAGGGAGAGTAAAACACTATCACCACTCTAGCACTAAGCAGCTGTCTGTATAATTTTACATAAAAAATTATAATAATTATATGTAACTAACAGTTACTGTTACCGTTTACTTTTTATAAAGCACTTTCTTCTCATTGCCCTTTATCTTATTTTTCATCATAGCATTCAATTATTGGCTCTATTTTTTTATTTTAATGATAATTTTTTATAATATCCCGATAAAAACACAAATTTTGAATTATCCTGATATTATCTCCCAAGGATATTATCCTGATAATTATAATTGCAACATTAGTTTTTTTTTTTAATAACAATTGTGACATTAGTTGTATGACATCCAATACTTGAATTTTTGTGTAAACTGTTTTTTACATGCTATGTTCTCACCTATTCATGCATCATAGCTTGGGTATAAGGCTAATTTTTTATTTTTTATTTTAAATTCTTTTGTAGCCAAATGTTGAAACTGATGATAATATCACCCCCTTGCTGTCGGCTGTAGCGGCTGGTTCACTACATTGCTTGGAGCTGTTAATTCAGGTGAAATAATGTTAATAGTTTTGCATGTTTTTTTCATTTCCGGGAAAAAACAAGGTTAATAACTTTTATATTTTTTTTGTGATGTCTGGTAGTGTTGTTATTAAATTATTTTTGGAGACTATGAAAAGTGGAATAAGCTTTTCTAAAGTGGTCACACATATGGTTTGGTTTCTATTTTTTGTCTTTTTGGAATAGTAACGATAGATGTTAATATAAAAGGAGTATAGTATAAAACAAAGTTTAGAATATTTATCCCAAAATAACAGAACCAAAACAAAAACACAAATCACAGAGGAGGGCCAAAATAAATAAAAAATGCTTTGTCAAACTCTTAACTTTGGTTAAAGAACCCACCTTCTCATTAGCCTCTCTTTCAATAAAATGCATTTAGGGTGAGATGAACCATGAGAAATCCTCGAATCACTCTTCACTAGGAGCCTCTTTGTTTCCAGGAATTTTGAGAATTCTTGTTGTGGAGAATAACAGATTATCCAAATATTGTTCCCCAGCTGGTTTTCCAAATGATTTAGTACAGCCCAACATATGGGAATTTGGAATTTGGAGAATTCCAAATGCCAAAGGTGACATTTCAGAATGTTGGGTTTTTTTTTTTGGATTTTCACTGATCAAATCAAGGAATCCCAAATGCTCTAATAGATTGTGTCTGACATTCAGAAATTCCTAGCACACGGAATTCCCGTCAGGAACTCCTCCATACTAATAGGCCCTAGGAGACTACCGGAAAAAAGGTTGGTAAGAGCATCAAAGCCTCTTGATAGCTAGGGTCTTTGTCTTTATATGATTTTTAATGCTCACTGGACCATAGAAAACCACCAAGCACTCTCTCTTATCATTAGCAAGAGGTCCCTTGGGCCTTGATACCAGCCGACCCTATCTTACCTCTGGCAGCCCCATCCACATTGAACTTGAAATGCCCTATCATTGGTAGGATCCATTGAGCCAGAGTGTGGATTTCGCAACAACCCTCACTCATCAAACAAGCCTCTCAATTCGAGGGGGAAGAAAATCTCACAAAGTAAAACTTAGTATACACTAATGATAAACATCGTCTAGTACTACTTTGTGAGGTCTTGAAATTTAGTCTTTAAGCTCATGTAGCTTTCATTTTCTTCTCTCTAGTCATATTCCTCATTTTCTTGGGCTTTGAATAGTGACCTATTTGGTCGACTAACGTGATCACTTGGTAGGGCTCGGCTGGTGGGGAAGGGTGAAAATTTGGAAGTGTTTTAGAATATGTTTCGCCCCCAAAACTCTTCAGTCCTTGGAAGATGAGGAATAAATAAAAATAAGAGTAAAATACAAGGCAGTTAATGAATTTTGGTTTTCTCTTTGTACATTGCTAATCCATCTGCTGAAGTTATAGACGCATAGCATTTTTTTACCCACATTCTATGTCTCGTGTGCTCTCTGTGGTTTAGGACTAACTTTTCCATGTTCTTGTATATAGGCAGGTGCTGATGCAAATATTAGTGCAGGTGGAGCAACTCCTTTGCATATAGCTGCTGATATTGGGAGCACAGAAATAATCACTTGCTTATTGAAGGCTGGAGCTGATCCTGATTTCTGTGATGAGGTGAGGTCATTCAGATTGTCGCTTCTTAAGACTGTCCTAGTTTGTTTGCTGCTTGTCTTCCTTCTATTGACATGATCAATTCTTCTTTTTTTAGATTTTGTTGGTAACTGCTAAATTTTATTCCAAAGCATCAGCATCATGAGCACAAAATAAAAAGAAGGATAAAAACACAGAGGAACATGTGATACTAGCATTATACACAGCACAAAACGAAAACATTCCAACAGAGTGACACAACAACAGACAATAGGCCAAGCCAAAACTACATTATCTGATCAAGAGGAGATTCTAATGGGGTATTTTTTTTTTTTTTGGTAAATGAGGAGATTCTAATGGTTGCTCATGCCTAAGCTAAGTTTTCCGCCATTTCATTTGTCAATCAAAGAACATGCTGAAATCTTGCATTAGTATGAGACTTTAAAGCCTTAATCTCATTGAGATGGAAGTTTCCAAGGCTGATCACCTTCACCGGGCGGCAACCCATGACATTGCATTGGAAGAGTTGCTTTCCACCGTCAATGAGTCTCGGAGATCTTGCATATAAATTCTCAAAACTTCTACAATAGCCAAACTCTCCTCTTCATTAAGCTCTTTCTTTAATGCCAACTGATTTAGAAAATGTGAGTGAAATCTGACCTTTAGAATTGTTCAGAATGCCTACATGGCTATATCAGCTTCATTAGATACTTCCAATCAGACTTATTGGAGTAACTCTTTTATAGAAGCAACTTTCTCCTTAGGAACAAGGGTGACAAAGGTTGGCCCCAAGATACTTATAGAAACTACCGCAGTCTTCATACTCTTTCAGAATTTGCTTAATATCTCCGCAGACCTTCTCCCAAAATTCTTAGGAGACCGACATGATGAACCCATTGGGGACTCAAAGCTCCATCAACTCCCAGTTCTAAAACTGCTTCTCAAACCTCACTGAATTCTCTTTACAGCTTATCTGCCTGATCCTCACCAATCAAAGAGAATTCAAGATTGCCAGGAGAGATCCATAATCTGTCTTCGGATTCATAGGGCTACTTATAGAAGCCTATTTGGCCACAATAATTTCTCTGACTCCAAAACATGGTCCCCATCTACCAACATCAAAATCTTGTTCTACCATGCTATGCTGTCAGGGAACTTGATCATAGTTGAGAATTTCTTTTCAGAACTCATTTCCATCTGGCCTCCAAACTGAAATGTTTCGTCCGATTTGGAATTTCGGCAAAACATTTTGGAAAAAATATTATGAAATAAAAAAATACATATATGCAGAAAAATATAAATATTAAAAATTGAATATAAATATAAATTATATACACGTAATTTATTCTACCAAATCAATAATGCAATATGTATTTCTGCATGCAAAATGAGTAATTTGTGTGGTTTAGATCTTCCATCTCTCTCTCTAATGGATTTAGATGAATTCTGATGTAAAGAAATGTTTGTGTTCAATAGTTGCTCATTAGCTCTTTATGTGTTTTCTTTTCTTTATCAGTTTATGTAGTATCTTCTTTTGTAATGCTATGCATGAAAAAACCTTAAATTATCAATATTTTGGGAATGGATATTGGTTTACTGTAAATCAGCCATGTACTAGTGCACAAGGGGTTTTTGTAGTGCATGGGAGCAAGCAACCAATGATTCTGTAATTCCTTTTAAGTAATGGCATAGCAGAAGGAGCATGATGCATCGTGACTTCCTGAGGAAAGGATCATGAGTGGGTTCATGGCTTAGGCGTTTAATACATCCCAAATTGGGGAACAAAATAGCTTATGTTACTTTGAAGGATATTTATCCAGTGGTTAAGGCCTTGAGGGGTAGTTGGATATTTTAAGTTTGAACGAGTTATAACAGCCAAGATTTTAACATCTAAGGTCACGAAGATGTTGATGAGTGGATTAGATTTATCTTAAGGCGTTGTTTTAGTTCATGTCATGTAATAGCTTGGATAGTATTCAGATTATGGGAGATCCATTGAATAGACGTGTTTTTACGTATTTGATGGATGTGATGCCCTTTAAAGCACCATTCACTTCATTCCTCCTATCTCTTGCTTCTTGCTTTGATGATTGATTGGATGAAAATTTTTATGGTTGAGGATTGATTCCGTGGTATGCTTGTGATGCTTACATTATATTTTAAGGCTGAATGAGGTTAGCATCGCAAGCACGAACCCACTCATGGTTGAGTTGTGCTAGCACCTTAGTCTCACACACATGCCCAGGGATCGATCCCTAATTATCAACAGGATTAGAGCAAGCCAGATCACATCTTCTTCCCTTTTGACAGTACGAACCTAGTTTTTCATGCGACAGTGAATTAGGTTATTTTGTGTTGAAATCATTTAAATTGCTGAATATCTGTTCTAAGTGATTTTTGAACTTGGTTGAATTTCATGCACATTATTGTTTATCATACTTGTTGCAGCTGAGACACAGTAACTGGAAATCTCTTTTCTGCCAAAGAAAGTAAAAATTAAAGAAAAATCCATGTTTCTGGCCTCTTTTTCCTTGTGTGCTGTTTCACTCTTTTACATTGATACTGTACATAATACTGCAAAATCAGTCCTTTCATGTATTTGTTTATTTCATTGTCCCCTGTCTGTTTCCTAGTCTAGTGAATGTGATCAGAACACTTGTATTATTGTAATATATGAATGTCATTTACTCCTTTTTTTTTTTTTTGTAAAGAGTAATTTCTACCAGTATGATGATTATTTATTTTTATTACTAATATTTTTTTCAAGCTTATTTGCCTTTGATAAGTTTATCTATTTAGTACAGGATGGTCTGAAGCCAATACAAGTTGCTGCTGCAAGAGGTAATCGGGGAGCTGTTGAGGTCCTGTTCCCAGTGACATCTCCCACACAAACTCATCCAGATTGGACTATTGATGGAATAATCAAAGATGAAGCAGCCAAGCAACAGGTTCTCACTACTTGTTTTATGATTAATAAAATTTGGATTACTGGAAAATGGATATGATAGATCGCACTTGCGTTTTCAGGCTTGTGAGGGTGCCTGCTTTACGTCCTTTGTTATCTCATTCCATTTTATAACTCCTTCTCCTTGTTTTAATTTCAATTAGTGCCTCATGCAGGAGGAAATAAGAAGTTCAACGGAAGCTGATAGACCAAGGAAAATGGAGCCACAAAAGCCGGATGTTGTAAAGGTGCCACTTTACTGCATATGATCCTCTTTGCTTGTTGCAGGATAAGTATTGGGAGTTATTTTTTCTTGAAATGATAATTAAACCATTTTTTGTTCATTGTGTACTTGTTTTGTTGAAGTGGTACTTTACAAAAAAATTTAACAGGTGACAGTATGAAATGTTTGGCTGTGTCTTTATTTGGTCCGACAAACTGTACATATAGGGCCATGTTTTTTAGTAGAAACCTCTGAAAAATTCTCTCCCATTGTGTGTTCCTGAGCATTTTATTCTTCCCTTAAATGCGGGAAATTTGCAGTGGTTGTCCAATATGCAATGTTTCTGAATGTGATCAAAACCATCCTTTTTTGTGTGTGTGGGTCTCAAGGTGGTTGCTTTAGCTGCGAATGACCTTTCTTTCCATTATGTTGAAAGGAGTGCTAACTTGTGGGTGGCTTGAGCTTCTCTTTGTAAGAATCTAGTAGTTTTTCTTGCTGTTATGGCGGCATTGATTCTGCTGAATTCTATTTTATTTCTGCTGCATTTGGGATAGGTTTTTCTCACAATTATTTTTGTTGCTGTTGCCTTGCCTTCTTTCTTTCTTTTGTTTTTTTACTGGAAACTCCATTCATCAAATATCTTGTCTATCTTTTGATCTTCATTGTCAGTAGTACCTGTGGTTATTAGTAGCAGTAGGTTCTCTTAAACTCTTTTCTTCTTTTTGCCTGTTATGATTAATGGATCAATAAGCAAAGTTGCAAGCTGTTGAATTTTTGTTACATTAGCTTTTGCCCATGTCTGCACATCTCCACTCAGAATGCGATGTTTAATCTTGTACTGTAATTCTATTAATTTCTTATTTAAATCCTCAAAAGCTTAACAAAAGTTACTCAGGTGACACCTGAGGCGAAGAAGAAATCGTCAGAGGCAAAGTCAAGGGGAGACGATGCATTCAAAAGAAAAGATTTTCCGGTTGCAGTTGATGCTTATACACAGGTAGCATCTTTGTCCATTATTAATTTTAGGCATGTATCTCAAACTCTGAACGGCTGATGATTGCTGATTTTGGGTTAAAATTCTGGAAACTGTGTCTCGTGTGGCTTCCTGCTGCAATTTCTTTTTTTCCCTTAATAGCCGTCTCATCTTTGTTATTCATTGATCCTTCTAATAATTTATTCCCTTCGATTACAAAGTGGAAGATAATTTTTCCTATGTGATTTTTGGGCAAAACTTTAATGTCCAGCCTGCTTCAACTTCTACCGACTTGTGATTTTCCACTTGCCACATCACCTTTGACTCATAATTCTGGTTGTGTCTCAAGTTCTCAATCTATGTTTGAAATTAGGATGGCCGATTGGACTAGTTTGGATTCGCATCTGCTAGTTGGCTGGCCCATGTGATACAGATCTGAGGCTTGAAAGATTTTAAAAGGGAGAAAGGTGGGGGAATGTAAAAACTGCATGGTCCCACATGTACCGAGCTCTAATACAAGATACGCACACAAATAATTAACTGCCTGAATGCAATAATTCAGCACTGAAACTGGAGATCTTTTCTATTAATTAAGTGAATGTTGGTATTTGCAACCATGCTTACCTCCAGAGGAAACTTGGACTGCAGGCCATTGATCTGGACCCCACTGATGCTACACTGCTATCCAATAGAAGTCTTTGCTGGATACGGTTGGGACAAGCTGACCATGCCTTGGCAGATGCCAAGGCCTGCAGAGCCCTAAGGCCAGATTGGTCAAAAGCTTGCTACAGGGAAGGCGCTGCCTTGCGTTTGTTGCAAGTACGTCATATTTCCACCCTTTTCAATATTTGCTCAACTGAAATACATCTGCTATTCTATTGTTGAGTTAACTCTTTTCATCTTTGATAACAGAGGTTTGAAGAAGCAGCAAATGCTTTCTATGAGGGTGTGAAGCTTGATCCTGAAAACAAGGAGCTCGTAAACGCTTTCAGGTTATCATGAAAATATACTGTTGTTCCTGTTTTCAATTAGAACCTGCTATTTAGTTATGTTATCCTGATACTGTTTCATCATTGAACTTGGATACAAACTATTCATTTAATTTCCCATTTTATAGAATATGAGGATATCTTTAGGCGGGCCACAGATTAAAGTACATAACCATAAGACTGCAGTTGGGATGAAATTGTTAGAGTTGAATATTGGGCCAAAAAAGAAAAGAAAAAGAGACAAGACATAGTGTGCATGTGCCCAAGATGTGGATGATAAGATGGATGCATTGAGTGACACTAATAATATAGTTAGATACGATTACGCAAGAGGAAATCTACAGGGATGCAATACAAAAAATAAATAAATAAAATAACAAAGGAGTATTGTTGAAGATAGTTGGAACATGTTGATGCATCCCGATTGGGATCGTGTTTAGCTAAGAGACCAACTCAACAAAGTACAAGACAAGCCACATTCTAGAATCCTCTGTATAGTACAGAGCACAAGTTATTAGCAGACAAAATATCATTGAAATTGTTGTTGCTATATGGTTTTGAGAGATCATTGAGTTTATTATTGCTCTCTCCCCATCCCACACACACTGTGTACAGAGAAATCACCTATAGTGTGACCTGGATTCCTTTAAAATAAAATATCTTTGGACTGCTGTTTCCAGCTGAATGTATATTGGGCCAAAGTTTTGCTTGAGTGACTCAGAAGTTTGAAAAATTTTAGCCCTTAGAATTTTTATAAAGAGAATGAAACTTATATATATATGTATATTCCCTTCTTAGTTCTCTTCCTTCTCTGCCTCCTGCTTAATTTTCATTAAATATTATCATTGAACAGAGAAGCTGTTGAAGGTGGGAGGAAATTCCATGGCACGGACAAGCAAAACTCGAAGGAATGATCATTGGAGGGCGAATGAGGCTTGCTTTTTAAAGGAAGCTGATGGAATATAACAGATCAATTTTCTCCTACTAATTATTTTCTACGTGTGAAACATATGGAAGATAAGGTTATTCTGTTTTATCTTTATTTAAATCCACCTAGAAACCTTCGAATGGATTGTATAGAGGGATCAATTTTGTTTTTTAAAAGAAGAAATGACATGAATGTTTTATCTTTTTCTTCAGGAATTTACTTTGCTTATTCAATTTTGGAAGTGACAATTCAAGAAGCTAATGAATTATTGATTTTCCCTTATTTTTGTTAAAAGATAAATAAAATGTGAGCGTCACAGCCCGAACCCCAGTACTGCCTAACCAGCACTCATCATTAGCAATCAGTTGTGTATTTCCTTTTCCCTTGTTCTATTGTATTCTTGTATTGTATCCTAGACTCCTAGTTATACAATGGTGAGACTCAGAGCAGCACCCACTTTTCACGCCTTTACTATACTGGGCATCTACGTCAGTCTGGTGATCCTTTGGTGATGAGTTGGGGTGCAAAATTCTTTGTTAAAATGGGTGCTGCTTGGTGTATAGGCCGTGTGTTTGGTGTCTTGGGTCCATGGCAGAAATGGTCGCAGTCAAAAGGAACACGGGCGCAATCTAATTTGCATTCGTGTGATCGACTGGTCATTTTGTTTGTGGACACCTTTCTTGGCATGATCGATTTGGGTCACACATGTTGCTTTCTATCAATTGATGATGGCTTAGAGATGCACGATTACAACATTCTTCCTACTGTAGCCGGTCAAAGGTAATGAGCACCGGGGGTGTGTGTGCGTGGGTGGGTGGGGGTGTGCAGGGGAAGTAAAAACTAGGAATTGAAGAAGCATAATAAAGAACCAACATGATGCTCTGCTTGATTCTTCTAGAGCCCTATTCAAGGAGGGAAAAGGCTTTGGGACTCTACAATACCTCCTCAAGTATTAGCTTTTTGTTGGGTGGCGATGTCTCCTAAATTCTTACTTTAGATAAGTTGAGGAGGCGAAATCATTATATTGTTAATGGGTGTCCTATGTGTCTACAGGATGGGGAATCAGTGCATCATTTGCTTATCCATTGTGTTTTTGCTCATAAAGTGGGTCTGCAATTCTTAAAGAGTTTAATATGCAATGGGTCATGCCCTTGAAAGTTGTGGATCTTTTTCAGCAATGGCGTCTACGAACCAAATATGTTTGTATGAGAATTCTTTGGAAGGTAGTGTTGTATGCGGTATGTTGGAAAATCTGGTTGGCAAGGAATAATTGTGTTTTCAAGAATAAGAGTAACTCGGTGGAGGATGTTGTTGCATCTATTATCTGGTCTGTTTCAAAATGGGTGTTTTTAAGAAAAGAGTTTAAAGGGGTGTGTCTGGAGGATTTAAGTAGATCTTGGGCAACTCATTTTCAAGGTGGGTGAGTCTCTAAACTTTTAAATAGTGTTTCTTGGGAATGCCCTCCTGAGAGTTTTCTCAAATTTAACTTTGATGGAAGTTATGTTCAAGCCATTGGAAGAGGTGGTATTGGAGGTGTCATTAGAGACTGGAATGACATTACCGAAAGGAATTTTTCTGGGCCGGTAGATTCTCTAAATGCTAATGAATTTGAAATGAATGCTCTTTTGGTTGGTTGCCGTAAGCTGCGTAAGATGGAAGTTTCTAAAATTATCATTGAAGGAGATTCATTTTTTGTCATTCAGTGGAGCTTAGGCAATTATTTTTATCCTTGGCAATTGGCTGATGTGGTGGAGGAAGTGTAAGATATGTTGAGTCACTTGGATGCTCTCCTTTATCATGTATTCCGTAAGGCAATTGGTTTGGCTGATATCTTCGCTAAGGAAGGAGTGCTTCGTCCTTCTTTATCATTTGATGTATAGTTTATTTTGAGTTTCCTCATGTACTTTATTCTTTCGGGTTTTTCCTCTTATTAATAAATTTTACTATTATAGAAAAAAATAAATTATTGTAATGCCCTTCACGATAATATTACTGCATATAACATATGGCATTAAGGAAATAGAAGAAAATTGGCATAGTCGAAAGAAAGCTAGACCATGAAAGCAAAATATCTATGGACACTGTCCTCACATTCATCCATTGTTCTCAAGAACTCCTCCAAATGAATGTCTTTGAACAAAGAAAAGCCCAATTAAATTTATGCCTACAGGTCAACTTGGATCTCAGACAAGTCAACCATATGTACAAAATCCAATAGTGGATGACAATAAATGTGGATAAAATACAACAGACTTTCAAAAATAGTAGTGAGAATGAATAGAATTTTGTAGTTGACAACAAATTATGATATTTCAGTTCTTTGGATGCAATTTGAAGAAAGATTTATCAAGCAAAATGACGGATAAGTGAGATTTTAAACTTAAAAGTGGTTGGATTTGCTCTTGCTGTGATTCCTTGAAAATGACATCAGTGGAAGTGTAATAATATGTACAGATGTAGGCTGATGTTTAAGGAGAGAACCTGCTGTACACCTAATGGATGTTCCATACTTCCATGAGGGTGAGTTCACCAAGTTACGATTGGACGTCAGGATCTGATTCGAGAACATGATTTCAATGAGATATCCATGCGTGGATTTCAGCTTGTTCTGGTTGAATTCCTCCCACCACAGAGCGCCTTGGCCATCGATTGTGCTTATTCCCTGAAAATCCAGCAGTGGGCATAAACACATCAGTTTGTCATGAGAAATCAGCAAACTCAATCCTCAAATTATGTAATAAACAGCAGATCAGTGATACAACCAAAAGCATGCCTTGAAAAGGTGGGCCTTGGGAGTGCTAGGGAAGAATAATATAGAACAGATCGAGGATGCAACAATTGATCTCAAAATAACACTTTCCTATCTTAATTGTTGTTAACTCTCTCTCTCTCTCTCTCAATATTATTTCTGTTATTTTATTATTGTTCTTATTATTATATTATTTTTCGATTTGAACACCTATTCATCCGAGAGACTTTCTATGTGGAAGAGAATGGGGTGGGGGAGGGGATTGGGTGGTGTTTTGTCATGCCCAAGGAATCAAAGTCCTCATCGATAGGGCTGTACAGAATCGGACCGCAGACCGGATCGGACCATAAAACCGGACCGGACTGGACTGGATTTGCGGTCTTGGTGGTCCAAATCCGGTCCGGTCCGGACCTTTTGTGGTCCGGTCTGAACCGGACCGGACCGCATTTAATAAAGTAATATATATATTTTTTTTTTCATAATCTTCGAGCCCATGAGGCATGAGCCCATTACCCATTTGTAAAACCCATCATTCATTCATTTGACATTTGCCCACTTTTTAGATGTGAGGTGAAAATGAAAAAAAAAACAAAAAAAAAATGAAAAAAAAAAAATGAAAACCGGTCCGGAACATTTTAAGTGGTCCAACCGGACCGGTCGCCGGACCGGAAATCTGGTCGATCACCCCTACTCACCGAAACCAAACTAAAAAAAACTGGTTTATGATTATTTGACAGATTTTAATTGACGGTCTCTTTATTGCTTTTTGCGGCAAGCTAAGTTAGGAAAGAAGGATAGCTGTCTGTCTACAAGTAACAATCCTATTATGTTAGAACTTTTTTTTGCTAATCGGGATATTCAAGGTTTCTTGAGCACCTGACTAAATTCTCCGAGGTGGTGGCTCATCGGGCTAGAATAGCCTGGGTCCCAACACTTTGGCGGACTTTGATACTTAGGCATGTCAAATGGGTCAAGCCGGGCCTGCCAGTCAACGGGCCATGGAACGGCACGGCCCGTGATGTGGGCCGTGCTGGGCCGAGGCGCCTAGGCCCGTTGGCCCGGCCCACCAAGCCCGCCTGCATGTGGGCTGGCCCCTGCGGCCCGCCAAGATCAGCCCGCTTGGTTCGCCCAAAAATGGCTATTTTTTTAAAGAAATCGTCCAATCCCCCCCCCCCCCCCCCCCCCCCCCCCCCCCCCCCACCCACCCCCAAACAGCATTAAATGGTCATATAAGGGGTATTTTGTATCCTTTTCAATTTTACAAAGTCTATAAATACTCTAACCCTCCCATTATTCTCAGTGGAGTAGGTTGAGTTTGACCGAACCACTTAAATGGTACGACAAGACCATCAAATATATTGGATTGAAAGTTTGAAGGCAACTTACCAATCACACACCCTAAGCATTTTGTTCATTTAGTTTTGAACTGTTCTTGTGAATTTAAACAACTAGGGTCAAATATAAACTCCACCAAACTTAATACGAGAAAAATTAGACAACATCTGAAAATGAAATGGGTACATTAAATGCTTTTTTTTTCTGATTTAAAAACTTTAAAAATAAAATTTGAAATTGATTTTAAACAATTTGCATTTCTTTGAATGAACTAAAAGTCTTAAAGGGGCTCAAATTTCGGAATTAACTATTTAATTGCAACTTTTCATGTATTGGTTAATCTAATAGTGTACATTAATCATTTGAAACTTGAAATACTAACTATTCAATGAAAAGTATGCAATTGTATCAATAAAAAGTAGGCCACATATAAGTGAAAATCATCTTGATGAAAAGTATCATGCATTATATGTGATCAGTTCTCTTACAAATTTAGATAAATTTAGATCAGATAGGACATCCAAACATAATCCCATACAAAGCATAAATTTTTTATTTTTTTTTTGTTTTTCTCCTTTACAAATGTTCCTCTTAGTGGTAATTCTTGTTTGATGTTTGCATATTACTACTATGGTTAGAAGTTATATATGCATAGTTTTGAAAGTCAAAAGCCAAAATATTGGTCGAAAAAGCTTTGCATTTGTGTAGTTTAATTTTGGAAAGTTCAATTGGTATAAAACTTTTCATTCTAACAAAAGGAAAATTGTTAGACATAACTTTGAGCACCTTGGGAATGAAGGGATCATTTAACTTGTATATAGAACTCCCCTTTTGGTGTTTGGTGTATTGGGCCCATGGCAGAATTGGTTGCAGTCAAAAGCAACATGGGCGCAATCTAATTTGCAACTCTTCATTTTGTTTGTGGACCTTTCTTGGCTTGATCGATTTGGGCCACACATGTTGCTTTCTATTACTTGATTGCTTAGAGTTAGAGATACCTGATTATAACATTCTTCCTACTGTAGGCGGCCAAAGGTGATGAGCACCTAGATAATTAAGCTGGTCTTTTTTAAGAGACTGCAGATGTTGTCATGCTGTAATTTAGTCTGCATGCCCTATATATATGATTTCTTTTGGCAAAAGTTATTATACATCACTGTGGAAGACCTGAGCAATTGCCAACATTGAAATGAATACAGGAAGCTTGAAAAAAAAAGGTGATCACCTGCCCAACTCAAACACCAAGAAGTGAACAGTAGTAGCACAGCTTTCTTTATCAATAATCAATACTACCTTCACTGATGCTGGTCTCGTCCCCAATAAATGCATAGAAATGCACCTCACTCAGACTTTTCCTTTTTTAATGTTAAAAAATTACAATTGAAGCCTTGGCCTTCTCCAGAGGGGTTCCTCCTGAAAACTAGTGGAGCGTTTATGGGCCATTGTTCATTCCACAAGATTAAAGCTCCACAATCAACCAGATCCACCACTGAATGGTCCCGAAATTTGGCAGAGCAAGTTTTAAAAGGATTGAGAAGAATTTCCATGCTCGTCACACTAAATTACCATAGTGAGGAGAAGATGATTTACTGAATGAAACGTTCACTGTGTTGCTGTTGAAGATTCAGTGTTGAGAACTAGAAGAGCCCAGTCCAACTTTGGTAGAGGTACCTCATTAGAGGTATTTTGTCACATCATATTGTGTTTAGGTCAACGTGCGTATAAACTGATAAATTAGAAACGAACTCTTTTATGGGGGGAGAAAGGATCAGAATTCTGGATGTATGCTGATAAGGAATTTGCATTATTCGTTGTCATTATCCCAACTACATGGTTGTTTGCTGTGAGAATTTGCAGGATTATATTCTAAAGACTTGCTTTAGTTTCTGGTTTATGAATCTCAAGAATGGTAGATATGAATTTCTGGTATTTATGACCACATCAGCAATTCAGCGCTTGCTCGAGGGCAATGATTAGACTACTGGTGGAGTGATACTTTCAACTTAGGCTACACGTCAATGTGTAGAGGAGAGCCCACACACACTCGTGAAAAGAGTGGCATCATTAGGATTAAATCTTGAACAGCTGGGTGAGATGAGAGGTTGCTAGAGAGCAAACCCCTTGTTCTAGTCCCATTAGACCCGGTTATTATTGACAAGAGAATTACATCTCTATGCTTTGCAAGCTATGATGTTCAAATACGGTATGAATACAGCAGGACACATATAGTAGATATAATAAAAATATAGATTTTAGATATAAAAAATGAAGTATCTTATACAAAGTACATGTCTCTCTCTCTCTCTCTCATTTTTCTTGTGGTTTTCCACTCCACCAAGTTGTCGTCTGGTGGCCACATCTGTTTTCCTTGTCTCTTTAAAAACAACTTTGTGGCAACTCTTACAAATTGGGAGCCCCAATGTCACAGCAATACTCAATAAAATTAACTCCGTGGCCTGTTGATGGGATTAACACTGCAAAGAGAGTAGGTCAGACACCTTACCCAACCCCGGGCTGTTGGTGGGACAGTTTTCTACAATCAATAATATGGACCAAAATAAGACCCAAATAGCTTTGACTAAATGGGTTACTCAAATAAAATTAACTCCGTGGCCTGTTGATGGATTAACACTGCAAAGAGAGTAGGTCAGACACCTTACCCAACCCCGGGCTGTTGGGTGGGACAGTTTTCTACAATCAATAGATATGGACCAAAATCAGACCCAAATAGCTTTGACTAAATGGGTCTAATATTATTCAAATGATCTGGGCCTGTCCCATCTAATGAGCCGCAACTCCGCAAATCACCTTGATCCAGTGCTTACCCTCTTCCTATCTTTCAAATCCGATTCAATTATGCGAGAGAGAGAAGTTCACTTTTGTGGAAGACACACAGATGAAACATTATATTCATTCATAGCACAATACGAAAGAATCTCTCTTTCTCCCTTTTCTTTCCAAGAAGGCAAGCAAAAAGCATTGATCTTTTTCATCATGGAGTTCTTATCCACCTCTGTGTCTTCTCTCAGAGTTGCAGGTCTTCCTTCAACAGCTCTAGAACAAAACCATCATCTCCCAAGGCCTCCAACCACCACCAAAATCATCCCCCAATCACACCTCTCCAACAAACCCAACTCTTCTTTCTCACTCCCTACAAAGCCTACTCCTCCTTCATTCACCAGAAAAATACCCCACCTCTCATCCCTTTCTCCATCTCCAATCTCCCCTCTCAAACCCACCAAGCACTTCCATCTAACAGCCTCCAGCGGCTATGCAGCTGCCCTTCTAGACATATCACGGTGCAACAACGACGTCGAAGCCGTCGAGAGAGACGTCAGGAGGTTTTCTAGACTGCTTTGCAACGGCGTTTTTAAGGGGTTGTTGGAGGATTCAACGGTGGGGATGGAGAGGAAGTGGGAGGTGTTGAAGGAGGTTGGGTTGCACAGGCATGTGGTGGTTCTTGTGAAGATGATGATGGAGAAGGGGAAGTTGGGGTTGGTTTGGGAGGTGTTGGAGGAGTTCAAGAGGATGTGTGATGAGGTGAGAGGGACTAGGGAGGTTTTGGTTTCTTCAGCCAAGAAGATGGGGGAAGGAGAGCTGCTTGGGATAGCCAAGAAGGTGCAGAAGATGAGTGGAGCTATGAAGGTGAAGGTGAGGCATGTTGTTGATGAAAGCTTGCCCATATCTGGCTTTGTATTATAGTTTTGTTTCATCAAACTTTTTCATCAGCTTTGTATTGTAATCTATCTCCTTGCAATTGTTTTAGAATCCTGTTGAGAAATGAAGAAAGAAAAAAATGAAGATGGGGAACTAGCAGATAACAATTTCTGTAAAGGAAAATAAAGATCAGCTGTAAATGACTTAAGGTTTTATGTGTTTTATGGATGTGGGGCTGAATTACTTGTTTGTAGCCTTTTGTGGTTGGATTTTGATTACCTTCAAATCTCTAAGCAAGAATCTCAATGGTTTTTAAGGAATAAGTTGTCCTGTCTCACTAATATGCATATGTTATCCCATTTGTATTATAGTTGAGTTCTGTCTTCTGATTTGATTGAAAAATCAACACCAACAAATTCATCAATATCAACAGCTTATGGTTCATGAAATGGATGAATGATATTCTTTCTTGAATGTGGGCTTTGGAGATGCAGCTTTAGGATGGTGTGTAGGATTACAGCAGTGGAGGCACCCCTATCTGGCACTAGGAATGTCAATGGTACCTGTTCACCGAACTCAAAGGACCCGATTCCAAGAGAAAATGGAACGTGTTCGGGTCCACTGTCCACAACCGAATCCCGGTCCTATGATGCCAAGCTTGAGACTTGAGAGGATTCTCAGAAGACAGCCCTATAATTCCACTAGTTGGGGGCAGTTATGAAACTCAAATGGCTCAACAATAATTCCTACCCAAGTAGTGAGGATTCATCAAATTACACTTTGTACAAAGATGGGCCTTCAATTTGGAACGTATGGAGTAAAATAACATATTCAACATGTGATAAGTTGTAATAATAGAGTGAGATTTGGCCTAACAATAATGAACAAATGGAACATTATTATTAGCTATTTGAAGTTAGTAGATGTGCCTCAATGATGAGGCCACTTTATTCATTGAGGAATGAATGGACTGAAACAGATAGCCTGCATCCCCTGCGTCTCCAACATGCTTACCATGAAACTTCACCCCTTGCCCCTTGGCCAAAAATAAAATAAAAAATGCTTACCAAAAGTAAGATACATGGAACTTCACCCCTTGGCCCACCTATTGATGATATTAACTATTCAAAATGAAGTCCATTCTCTCCGGCAACATATCCATAGATTTTACAATCACACTATAAGATTGAGTATATGATTTTTAGTGTGATTAAGATTGTGCTAATTATATTATCAGTCATTTGCTCAATCTTACAATGAGACTAACTTTTATTGAACTAAAATTTAAAGATATACTATTGAAGGGGATGACATTTATTTTGAACTGTTGAGATTATCTACGTGGGTCCCACAGTAAAGTCCCTCACATCCCACTCACAGGGAAGCATCTGCTAGACACTGAATCTGATTCCTGACTTAAGAAAACAGAGGCCCCTTTGGTTTTCAACTCAACAATTAATGGAGGATTTAGGTTGCTCACTTAGTTGGCAACCTCGTATCTCACCCAACTGCCCGGCATTGATTCCTGCCAAGCATTGATTCCTGGGTATGCTGCCCTCTTCCCACATGTGTTGTTCAGGCTCTCTTTCTACGTGTGCAGGCTCTCTTATGGGTCTCAGCACCTCGTTGGGTACCAAATAATTAAGAAAAAAACTCAGACAATTAATGTTTGAACCCTTCCCATTATCTCTAATTGAAGACCCACCATCTAAACTTCTCAGCAAAGCATGATTGGGGAAGTGATGGAGGCGCTATTACCATGGTAGAAAATGTAATTATCACATCATTGCCAACCCACTTCTGATTACTCTACGGTCCATTTCTTGCTTCACTTCAATGATCCATAATCATCCAATCCAATCAATAGACTCTTCTGCTCATGGAACAATCTCTAGTGCCAACTTGTAATCACATATTCAGTGGCTACAGCCATTCAATCTGTAATTTTCCTATTACATGAAACAATGGTGAGGATCTCATCCTCACTGTCATGTGTACATTTTTTTAACAGCACCAGCTTGACCATTCCCATACTCCAGAGCATATCCTTTCACAGAAAACGACGTACAGAAACTATAATTTAAGTTTTTGATGGCCTTCAAGTAGCCTATAGCCTTGAGGACAACGTTTTAAGCCTATGTCCATTGCTTCCAAAGTGGATCACAAGCATATCTAAGAAACCAATCAACAACTTTTGCATATGAAATTCTATCTACTTAGATTATATTGTCTGCTTTTTACCTGCAACAGCCAAACGCAATCCTAAAAGTACTCAAACCTGAACCACTAACAATGGACCTAGGCGACTTAGAGTCTAAGATCAAGGTTGCAGGAGCCACCCCCATATCTAGATTTAGATTAAAGGTTCGAGCTCAAAAGTGACAAATCTCTACTTGAAATTCGTATAAAATGAATATGATATAAGGCCATGACTTTGGGTATTTGGTGCCTTGAGTACGAAATTCGTTGATCAAAACCCCGAGCCAATTTATTTATGTGCACACTACCAGCTAAAACAGGTTATAAATAATAGTCTTATACCATTCCCATGTTGTAGCTAAGCAGGTAAGGAACCTGTCTTTTATTTTTATTTTTTGTTAATTCAACCAAAGAAGTTGAAATCCAAGAGAGAGCCCGCATGCATACGGAAAGACAGCCCGCACAAGCGGGAAGAAGGCTACAAGTGGGAAAAAAGCCCGCACAAATGGGAAGAGGTGACATATCGAGGGTTCAAACCCTGGACAGCCCGTGAGAACTGTGATTTTGAGCATATCTAAGAACCTTGGATAAGGGACCTGTTTGTGTGACCTTTTCCAATGTAGCATAAAGAATAGTCCTGTGTCAAATTCTTTCCATTCATCCCTTTTTCTTATAATCCGTGCTCCCAATATTTTCAATGATGAAGACTACTTTACTCTGAACATCACTGTTCATCTATCTGCAAGACCTCTAACAAATCTCAATTACCTTTTTGTATTCCCAAGTGGGTGGCATTGTTGTGTGGTAAATGATCAATGTCGCAAGGAATCTCTACCATCAGCATTAATGTGTTTTTCGTTTGTCCTTGGTAAAACGTGTTTTTTTTTTTTTTTTACCTCAAAGGACGAAGCTAAAAATGCAATGAAATAGTGGAATAATGGTTATAAATCAATATTTATTGTCCCGAATCTCTCTTAATAACTTATTAGGGCAGGTGTTTTTGTCATAATTGAAACTCTAAAATATGTCCAAACAGTTTTAATACTATAGTCTGTCATTAGCAGAAGAAAATTCCCTACAGTTTGGAAAGAGTGAGATTTTTTTTGATGGGTAACATGATATCATGGTTGTGAGTTGTGACAATAAGCACCTTTCGAGTCTGTCAAATGCTCACAGAATCGAGCAAGAACTTAGAATCATTATACTAATCGAAGTTTACTTCCACCTTTAGGTGAGTTAGTGAGTAGTTCCTTTCCTCTCAACTCTGTTTAAAATCGAGTTCTCAAGAGCTCACAAATCTGCCGTCTTTCCTTGCTACCTCTCATTCAATATCCCTATTCGTTACCTCCCTTCTATTGTACAGAGGATATATATTATTGGTCTCAGATGATCTCAAACAGCACTTTTTCTTTTTTATATAAAAATGGACAGTGATATTAAAAAAGACAATTATTCAAATTCAAAGCCCATATGTAGGGGCTATCCGGCTATGTGATAACCATGATAGAAAATTGCCTCATCAGAATGGTACATCTTTTGATTTATGAGTTTACAACTTTTGAGAAATCAACACTAAAACTTGATCATGGTTGTTCAAACTTTTAAGATACCTACAGTAAATATGGATTTTGGGAGGTGTCACTTTTAAGATATCAACAGTCACAATGAATTATTGATGGTGTACAACTTTTGAGATGTATACAGTAACTTCATTAGATTATGAGAGAAGCCGTACATGCATTAGAGGTGGTACATTATGCTTTCACATTGCGCTTTCTAATTTTAAATGACAAGAGTAACTATTTACAAATTCTTTTGGGTATGCTTTGATATTGCATACAATGCAATTCTTGTCACCATGATTCTGTAATATCAAATATAACAGAGAATGAAATAATGGGACATTTTCCCTGAAATTCCGCCTGTTGAATATCGACCATTGATTGCCACCTTGTAACTGTATGCTGGCCGTTGATCAAATGAGCTAGTAGTATTTATAATCTAATGAGTAGGGTTTATTTATTAAGCCACATTCACATTGACCCACAATTTGAATGTTCTGAATTGATTAGTAACTAAAATGAGGGAGAGAACTAAGGTAAGAGAAAGTATGGTGATGGGTGATGCCTATAAAGCATGGGCTGCCTAACTACTTTTAAACCATAAGCTTATTATTTTAATGGGGCGGCTGAGAAAAAGGAAAGGTCCCTATGCAAAAACCAACAGCCTTTCAGTACTGCAACATGTGCAAAATTCGGATTTGAAACTAAAGAAACATGATTTTTCTTATCACCTTAGGTTGCTTTATGCCTCTTATTGGGTGGTCTCCACCCCCACAAGCTAAAGCCAAATGCTAGGACCATTAGCACTCAATCCCCATTACTCTCTCTCTCTCTCTCTCTCTCTCTCTCTCTCTCTCTCTCTCTCTCTCTCTCTCTCTCTCTCTCTCTCTCTCTCTCTCTCTCTCTCTCTCTCCTCTCTCTCTCATAAAAAATCACAATTCAAAGCTTGGAATATGTTATTCCCCTAGGACGAGCCTACAGGATTATATTCCATTTGCAGGAATACACGTGGGCAAAATTCATTGTTGTAGACCTACACTGACTCAATGAGACAATCGATTAAATCAAGCGCGAGTCCGGCCAGTTTGACTAAATTTGACTAGAAATTCAACCAGACTCGGTCAACGTACTCAACAGGTTCTTATTAGAGCCAAGAGTTCAGGGTTTTCAATTTATGGTTGAAATAATGGGAAGATTATCACAGTATGTTGTAGTAAACCAACCAATAGGACTCCTTGTTTTTTTGCCTCTAATTTCTATCATTTCATGTAGGTATAAACAATGTTGGAACCCTACTGTGTATGTTTGTTCGATAGTTTGGAATACTTGATTTATACTAAACTTATCATTCTTTGGTTTTCTTGTCCATCTAAAGTTACATCCTAAAAGAACTAAAAACAGAAGTTTTTTTTATATATTAAACATTGTAATATTGCCGTTATAAATGAAGGATTTTATTTATCAAGCACTGAAATAAGGCAAACAAATGGATCTCAAAAGATATGGGTCACAAAATTACAAAGCACACGGTGATAAAACTTTCTTACCATGGGGGCAAAACTAGGTTGTAACTGCTTGATACATAAAGGTTTTGAAGATAATCGATATAAATTTTCATGCCCGTATATTCAATTTTGTTATTTTATTGGCATCCAAAACACCCTAAGAGCAATGAAAAATAAAAATTTATAATTTTTTTATTATTTTCCAGTTATTTTCTAAAGTAAAAGCTGGCCAAATTATTCCATTATAATCACTAGACCAAAAATTCATTTGCTGATAGATAAAGGTTTTGGCTCTAACCAGTACAATTTTTTATACACAATTTTGAAACCATGCCATTTTGATCTTACCCACAACTATATGCTTCATGGAATTATGTTAACCGTGATCCAGTGTAAGTAAAGGGGTGCACAAACTTGGTGGGGGACTCTTTTCACAGGAGAGGCCACATCTAGTTTGTTAAGAGTCCCAGTTAGATGATTTTAGGATAAGATTCTTGCACTTAGAAACTTTAATCAGGCGGTAGCAATCTAGGATAAGATTTTGCACTCTCAGATACATAAATCACAGACCCCTTATATAGATCCCACCATCGGATTCTCTATATTCTGGCGAGATTTGAACTTCTATCTCAGTTCAACTGGGCTAAGTGCAGTCACTTGGTTGTTACAGCTAAACCCTTACTAAAAAAACTTATATATACATTAAGTAGGAGCATAGTTACAGTGCCATTACAAATCACAAGTGTAACAGCTAGAATGGTGACGATGGGTGCATTACATGTAGGTGACTTATGTAGCCTGATGGTATGGAAGGGTTGGAAGCTGATTAGGCAACATCAGACGACAACTACAGACCCCCACTATACCACATAGAGAACTTTGTCTGCTGAGAGATAAAGAGGGATTAAAGTAGGATTCCGTGATCATGGTCCATAATATTTGTTCCTTATCTTCAAGAAGATTTGCTGACAAGAGTAATAGTCTACAGTGACAGGCATTTGACTTGGCACTCTCATTGGGAAATAAGCAACAACACATGTATGATTCCTTTGTTCCTGTTACCCTAACTGCCTTTTCCTTGCTTATAAATTCCGGGAACATGAGCATTTTCTCATTGTAGAAGCTTGAGGTTTTGTTAGGAGAGGCAGACAAGGCGTGATGTTGATCCGGCTCATCTCTAACTGATTAGATTAGATTATGATTAGAGGCGAGCCGAATCAATATCACTCTTGTAGACCTCATTCACACATCTTGGTGTAATCGTCCAACAATAGATCGATCATCTTCGATGATAATTATTTTCTTCTGGATTAATTATATGGGGTGATTTCATATCATTTATTTTGTTTTGTTGTTTATATTTTGTCTCCAAATGTGAGATTTGTAACACACATATCCAAAGTTGTCCCACAACAGCACATACTTGCCCTACTTGATTCACACAATTAGTATTATAAGATTTTTGAGTTCATTGCTAGAAAAGTAAGGTTAGTTCTAAATTTAAGCAAACAGGAAGTCATGGTCCTTGTAAAACAGGGAAGATGCGTTGAAGAACATGAGACCATCTCACTTAATTTGAAGCACGTACAAATACAGGTATGCCTAAATCTTTCTCTACTTATTATTATTATTATTGACTTCAAGATTCATCTATGATACTTAGCAAAACTTATGAGGACTATAATCTTATGTTGGGACAGGTCTCAAAACTTTTAGTATGCTCCTTCTTATAAAAGTTTTAACTCTTGATATATGAGATAAGAATTGGATAGCCATGAGGAAAATGAAGATTATACAAAAGTTCTAAACATATCAGTGGAGTATGTTACCTTTTTTTTTTTTTTCATTTTCTTGGGATCATGGGTTCAAATTAAGATAGTTACACATTGTTTCTGCTTGGTTTATTTCTCAATGTTAACACATGGAGGATAACTGGTGACTATTTTCCACTGATGTAACTACTTAATTTGTCCTTCATGTTGATTGTTTTCTTGTTGGTCACATGTGTTTCTATATATGCTGTTAAATGGTATTAGTACAAGAAGTTTGAGATGGAAAGACTGATGGAAGCAGTGCTGCATATGGGTCCAAAGCCAAGACCAGAAAAACCTAGGAGCACAACACTGCCAGGCCAAGATCGCTTACACATTTCATAGCCCGTATGAAAGTGAATTTCAGGACGGGATTGTGCAGGTTCACCTAGGGCTTGGGCGTGGGCTGCAAGAATACAGTTAGGATATGATTTTGAGTTGTGTCCAATCTAACAGTCAATATTACACCAAGTGAAGTTTAAGCCAATAACAATTTAGAGAGGGTAGTTTAATTGAATGGTTTAGATCTTCTTCTTTTTTTCCAGGGTATTAACCATGGATTTGAAGAAAATAGCTAATGAATCTCATAACAAATTGACAAGACCCAAACCATCTTTTGCAGCAAAAAAAAAAGATCTTGGACCTTCTCAGGTTGTCAGGGCAGCACATCCTTTTACTGTCTGGGTCTTTTGTGAGCCAATAATCGCAAATCTTGCTCCAGGCGCCGGCATTTCATCTGGCCAACTATGTGAAATCAGTTACCTCCCACTCTTGTCGAAACTGAACCAAGGAAAGATGGGAAATCAAAACACAGAAATCACTCTAGTAGTAATTCAAATCCTAACAAACTCATGGTCCCATCTACATCACACCACATATGCTTTCCTCCTCAACTCTTTAAAAATCCATCAGTTGAACTTAGTTGACCATTAATTCTTATATACTGTATGCAAACAAGCAAGCCCTTAGATAATAATGACGATCATAAAATAAGCTGATTATGATCCACACCACATATCCCACTCTACACTGTCAGAATTAAGGGTCCACTCTGGATCCTTCAAAACTTCTTAGTAGGAAACTCTCTGCCGCTTTTTAAAAATATGTCAAATAGTGAAACTCCTATGATATTCCTTTATAACTTTTGATTTAACAGTTGTTTGCGTCAAATGAAATTAATTATTTTAGATGATGATACCTTGAACACTCTTATGGTAGACGGATGGGCCACAAACTTTGCACACTTGTGAAAGTTACAATGTCTCTTCGTGCAAGTTGTAAGAGGATCCAAATCCTTACATTCAATCATTTGTTTAAATTATTATAAAATGTTGTATGATATTCCAGTCAACGTTGGGCCCATCATCAAAATATTCATGTATGATGGATCTTAATTAGACTTTCAGGTCCAAACTTAATTAGATCCACACCCAGTTGAGGGAAACTTGTGGGCTCAACCGTGTCCATGTTTACTACAACTAACTGTGTTTAAGATCTTGCTATAAAAAAAAAGTTGAATATAAATATATAATCATATATTTAGGTACTTGGATCCACATATCTAACTTTGGCTCACTTAGATTCGAGCCCAAATTTCATTTGGGTCCATGCACTTGATACCCCGAATCTAAAATGGGTCTAAATCCTGGACTCATACAGCCTTTCCCAGGTTGATCCAATGGGTATTAGTGATTGGACCCATTTTGATTCCTCATGTCGTCTATGGATCTAGTCGATCACAACTGTCACATGTGCTGCTGACCAAAATTATTGAATCTATAATTGTGCCATCCCATTTCTCATGCTCTGTATTAAGGGCTCTCCTCTCCTTCACATGTCCATGATGACATGTGCACCTTTGATAGGGACAACTCAGAAGATAGATTTTTATCATAAATTACCATGAATAGACAGGCCATGGAAGTAACCATCTACAAGAACAAGAGCAAGAGGCATTTAAATTATCCCACAATTTATTTACACATGGGGCTACTACTCTGAGATCATACTAAGGACTGGAAAATGACTTTCATTGAGATTCATCAATCATCAGGGTGATGGGTTCCACTGATTAACTGCCATTGAGATTCATCAGGGCTTGATTAGTGGCTTCTGAAGTGGGACCCACAAAATGGGACATCAGATGAGCACCCTTGTATACATCATGGTCAAGTGGACAGTGCCTCTGCTATAATCTATAGTTTTGTAGGATTTCCTTTTGAAAATTATTTTGGATCGGCACGTGATTGCTTGGAAGGGTTGGTTTCCTATAAACTACCTTTTTCCCTGCTTGATACTTCTCTTTGTGACTAGATCTGATCTAAAGTGGCAATAATACCATTTGTTAAACCTGTCACTCCTCTCTGCGACTAAATTTATCATTCCTGTTTTTATCCCACCATTAGCTTAGCTCAACTGGTTAGAGAATACATAGCTGGAAAAAAAACTTATGTATCTTTTTTTCATGGGAAATTTTAGAGAGTGATAGTTTTCTGTATGGAATTGAATTCTAAGAGACCTATTTTTATAGGTTTATAAAATTGAAAAACAAAGGTGAAGATTCAAAATTTCCCCACTTCGATTTTTTTTTTTTTATCAGCAACAGGGGAATGGTTTATATCATAAATTGAGGGCATCGCCAATGGCAGTGGCAGACCCAAGTGTCCAAGTGTCCGGCATGTGCGAGATTTGAGAAATTCTTTAAATAATATCTTAAAAGTTTCTATCTTATTGTTATAACTTTTTCACTTGATCATTGCCCGCACCACCCAAATAAAAATCTTGAGTCCCCACCCAAATAAAAATTCTAGTCCAGCCATTGAGGAATGGGTCCTATAAAAAAAGTGAACTATCCATGCCGAGTCCTAAATCCTAATACACTAGGGCAGACTGATCTGCATAATTCAAATGGTACCCTATCCATCCTATCCTGAACTTACTCTGTTTTGGAAAAGTTCTAAATCCTATAACTAGAGGATAAAGAGTCCAAAACAGAGTTCTCAATCCTACAACTAGAGATGATCAAGAGTAGAATAGAGGAGAGGAGAGAGAGGAGCAGATCATACCATGCAGTAATGCTTCAGATCACAAAAATACAACTGGCTCCACTGTAACAACAGCTGCTATGACAAGGACAAGAACTGTCAAGAAGACAAGGAATTTGCATAGTTTACTGCAATTTTCACAAATGTAGAGGAAGTCAGGAACCCTTGAAAAGCTTGAAAGGTATCAAGGTGGGCTCTAGTTGCCCCCCACAACTTTGAGCCCCTTAAAATAGTCTCTCTCTTCATCAGATTGTTCTTATTTTAGCACAAAGGTTTGCAACAGAGAGACCTTTCAAACGAAGGCCCTATGATTATATTGCTTACAGTGGGCCCACAGGCCACACCCTTCGCAAGGATAAACTCATCTTCACATTTACAGTGAGACCTTTCCAGCATCATTTACCAACCTAGCACCGGTAAGATTCCCCCATTTCTACACATTCCCAGCATTATTTACCAATCTAGCACCAATAAGATCCCCCATTTCTAGACTTAAAAGAGATTGATAGATAGGCTGACCAGAAAAAAGAAGATGGCTTCTTTTACAAACTCGAAATACCAGTTCTTGTGTGCTGTTCTTTTGTTGCTCCATACGAGAGTCCTCTGCTTTCAATACAAGGTTGGAGATTTGGATGCTTGGGGAATACCCACTTCTGTCAATAGTCATGTCTACACCAACTGGGCTCAAAAGCACCACTTCCAAATCGGAGATTCTCTCTGTAAGCTTCTCTTCCTTCACTCAATCTTCCCAGTCGAGAAACATGGCAGCAAAATCTAAAGGACCCATATCAGATCTTGATATTTTACTCCTTTTTTAGTTATTATAACAAGAACTATTTCCATTTTTTTGCTTTGATCTTCATCATTTCTCTCTCCCAAAACACAAAAATGCAATGACTTTTCTACGGTTCGTTCTGACTGGTATCATCTATTTCTATTCTGTTTGCAGTGTTTCTCTATCCACCCAGTCAAGATTCTGTGATTCAAGTGGCAGAGCAAGCTTTCAACACCTGCAACATCTCCGAGCCGATTCTGTACCTGCAAGATGGTAACTCAGTGTTCAACCTCACTTCACCCCAGAAGTATTACTTCACCAGTGGGGTACCTGGGCACTGCGAAAAGTTACAGAAACTTGAAATTTCTTTGATTTCTGGAGATGGGTCTTCATTTTCTCCCTCGTATGCTCCATCCATGTTGCCTGCAACTTCACCTTCTTACGCCAACGCGTTTGGGTCAATCCCTACATCCTCGTCTCCAACACTGCAGGGCCTTTTGGGTTCGGTCATTGTTGCGGTCGGATCGGCTATTATGTTTATTCTCTGTTGCATTTAGAGGGGATGCAGATAAAACCCAGATTTAATTGCTGTAGTTGTTTGGATCTTGAAGGTTATATTGGAAGTTACAGTATCGTTTGCTGATTGTTTGTTGGTATTCTTTTTGTCTAGTAGTTCAAGAGAATAAGATGATCTTTCGGCATCATTGGGAAATGTAGACAATATTTTTCCACTGTAGAACTTGCACAGTTGTAAATTGTAATGCATCTTCATGGCCATTGATTGGTGAATGGTGGGTAATGAAGGATCAAAGTTTGAGATTAAAGTTGGGCAATCAAGCTCTTTACCCTCCTTTACCTTTTCTTTTCTTTTGTTTTATTTATTTTTTAAATCATACAGTGATCTGCACTATAAAGACTCTACTTTTGGCACATAAAAGGCCAAATTTTCCTATGACAGCATAAAATCTTGTCTAGTTGTCTGTAAGAAATGGTAAAAGCTCAAACAAGGCTATTCAATTCAACGCAATGATGCTCGAAGTTTCGGTGACCTCAGATGCAATGTGATCTGTAATGTGACATGTGACCTGTAATGTGATCCACCCTAATCAAGTGGGCTTGGAAATGGATGGTCTCCATGTTTAATATCTGAGAGCCCCTTTACACAGGTTACCTGTAGCTCTCTTGTCGTCTATAATCGGTCATGACAAAGAACAATCACGATGTTAGGAAAATACAAAGTTTCCAAACTCATGAACCTTCCCTTTATATGCAAACAGAGTTTTGTAGCACTTGATCTCGTGGCCCCATCAAATGCAGGTGTAATCAGTTCACCCATAAATTAGTTTCTTGTAAATGTAAGATCATGCATTTGATAAAACTTAAGTGACCCAAGTCCGAGTTTCTTTCGTAATTAGATTTACAGGTGAGTTAAGTGGTGTCAACCAAGCTCCAAATATTCCAACACCACACTCACGATATTGGAAAATCAGATCAGATAAACTCAATTTATCTATAAGAGAGTTATTTTATTCTAATGCAAGAACAAACATCGGTGACTAGATTTATTTGCAGGGCCACCAATATCAAAGGATCCAAACAGGTTCCCTGTTTTTCTATGCATTGGAGAGATTTCTTTCTTTTTTTCTGAAAGATTGGTGCGGTGGAAGTTTTTAAGCAGACAAGTCTGTGAGTGGAAGTGTAAGCATTCGGCCATATTAAATTAGTGCTGAGTTGTTGCCAACAGTTCGGTTAGATCTGGGAACTGTTCCTCTCTCGCACATGCATAAATTGATTGCTTCTGAGGAGGCGAAGCCTTTGCCTGCCTATACCTATCCTATCAACTCAAAATCTGGGCCAGTCCAGACTCCAGACCCAGCAACCCATACCCGAACTGGTCACCTGAGTTTTGTGGTAGATTTATAGGGTTTTAAGCGGGTACGGATTTATACCCGGATCGGGTTCCAGGCCGGATTGGGTTTTGACCGCCCTGCACTGATACGTTTACATTTACATTTTTTATTTTAAACAGTAATCAAGTTTCATATAGCTCAACCAGTATTGAGAATTAGTAGGAAGCAATATTGAAGGAGAGGTCAACACATTTATTTTATATTTTTAACCAAATTCAACCCAACCCCAGCACATAACGGGTCAGGTTTGTTATCCGAGTCCAATGACCTGTAATGGGTAGGTTCGGGTTTGGATAACTTAAAAAAGCCTTGTCCCATTCTTAAGATCCATCCAAAAACCAGAGTAAAGAAAGTGGGTGGGTCTAACTCAGCCTTTGTGGTAGTAACAGTATCAAATAGCCTAACTTTTCCAACACACAAGGCGGAAGCAGCAAGATTTGGGATATGTAATTTCCCTGCAATTTTTTTTCCCTCAAACTGCCATTAGATACAACTATCCCCGGGTAAAATGCCATTCCAGGATAATACAACCCCTTAAAAGTTAAAATACAAAATTCCCCGCCCTAAGGAGGAAATTGAATCATAAGTAACAGAGGAGATGTCATAATAAGAACAATGATTACAACCAAATACAATGCTAAGTGGTCCTTTAGATGTGGACAGAACAGGTGGAGAAACCTGTCCCTAGTGCAAAATTGAACAGCAGAAGGTTTTCTCAGCCTTCATTTCTCTCCACCCTTCTCATCCAAACCGACCCTAGGGCTTCTTAGCTGGCCATTTCAACATCTGGGGCCATGGGCTTCTCTTCAGATGTGTATCCTTCTGGAGCTGTGGACTCCCCGTACTGAGAGGCCGGCTTGGACTCCAATCCCACAAAAGGACTTCTCATTTGTGCAGAATTTGTATCAACATCCATGGCAGAAGGCCTTGGAGGGGAAGACGGTTGTACCTCCACATCGGGGTATGCAGCCTTGAACCTTGCACGGAGCCCTTCGTCAACTAGCCGTACGCCTTGAAGCTGATTCCCCAGTGACATCCACCTGAGAAAACCAAGGAAACACATTATTTCAAAAACATGGATGTCAATGAAAACCAAACCAAGAACACACCAATGCAAACCAGAAGCAGCTATAAGAGGAGAAAACATCTATAAATTCTGAAAGACATTTGAATTTTTAGTATGTACAAATAGGGTTCAATCTATATCTTGGTCACCATTTGAAGGTTTGAATCTTCCCATCTGGGGTGTTCGCATGTGTACCGGTAAAATCATATTGTAGCTACGTAGAGATAGAAATGTAGACCCTGTTTGAATGGTTCAGCCCCAGATCGGCCAACTGAATCATGCCAAGAAAGGGCCAAGGTCCAAGATTCAGAAACAGAATGGCCCATAAGCCCTTGGTCAACTGGCCCCTTCAGAGGGCCCAACCTCATCACTCAAGTAAATCAAGTCACATGGACAGTTCAAGGAGCCCATGACAAGCAAACATCTTTAGATCCCCATTCAAGTCACATGGACAGTTCAAGGAGCCCATGACAAGCAAACATCTTTAGATCCCCATATGAATTACCATACTCATTAGATCTCCTCAGATTCCTGACTAGTATTTCCAAAAGTGTTAGAAAGTCTCGGTTGCATTAGAAGTTAAGTTCAAAGTTTTTTATAGTTTCAATGGATTGTGGAAGTCCATTGAAATCAATCAGAGGGGAAGGGGGCGGGTGCGGGTCCAATGGTCTTTTATAGTCAATTAGATGTGCACCCTTTCAAGAATTACAAAACAACGATACTTGATCAGTTCCTCTATTGAGTTGATGTTAGTTTAACCATTGAAACCTGGTGGTAATCAGGGCATGTTGGCTTACATGGCCTGGAGATTGACCCTTGGTCAATCTTCCCCATATTTGCTCCATTATTGTACAAAACCTAAGCATATGGTTTATCTTTACGAGCGGACCACTTTATATTCTTCTGTTTTAGAGATTTGTATCCACGCGATGCGGTGAAATGCTAATGTGCGCATAGAACAATGACTTATATTAAGTTCAGAAGAACATCACCAAAGCACAATTTAATTTGAGGACATACGCATGTTCCTTATATAGTAAGCATAGGAACTCAACAGTCCATGGTGGATCCTCTGTACATGGGCTACAATTCGAAAAACTGTGCTATTTGGGTGATTGCAACTGTCTGGTCAAAATGGATTTTGGGCCTCGGGCAATCCAAGGTGCAACTCATCAGATGGATGATCCAGATCAAGGTTTGAAACAACAACGTGTCAAATACAGGGGTTCATCTTCTCTTAAGACCGAGTCGTTTGTGACAACAGGAAAATATTGGGTGACAAATACATACCCTGCATGTGTATTGTGCATTCGAGCAAACAATTCCAGCTTCCTCGTCCTCGGGCTTATCCTCTCCAGCAATGGATACATCTGAAATATTACACAAGTTAATTTTCTATTTTTGCATGACAACTAAGCATAATGCTTCATCCAGTAGACAGTTCAACCATGCAGCAATTTATAATGATAATAAAAAGCTGAATCTGAAACTAGCAGTGGAGTGTGCAGTGAGATAAGTTGCAAGGTATTTACATCCTTCAGTAGGAGAACCATTCTCTGGCTTTGCAAGTAAGCACGTTGCACGTGCAAGGAAAGAATGAAAAACATTTATATATTTTTATTATTATAGAAAAACGTTTATATATCAATTTAATGTCATTCTAAATGACTTCTAAACCCTTTTTTCTCTCTCTCACACACACACAAAGAGGTTCAAATATTTAGTTTAAGTTAAAATGCATTTCTAGTTCTGCATGTGATTACATTCAGTTCATCATATTTTCTGCAAAACTTATTGGCTACAGTCTCTTGCTGATCAGTACAGTTCAAACGCATCACCACTCATCAAACTATTTACATTACAAGAACTTTTGCTTTATAGAGCTTTATAAAAGTGTCTTCATATTCTAAACTTCCTATGCGAAGTTATAACATTATTATTGTTGAGTACAGGTCACTACAGAATGATTGATGATACGTAACAATTGAGACCAAATCACAACGCTCTAATTAGTTTGGGATACAAAATTTAAAGACTGCACTAGTGTGCCATCATCATCTTAGCCTTTCAATGCAGTGCCATATTATACAGTATATATAGTTTTAACATAAAATAGTGTGACATTTTTTATTTGCTTAAAGTACAAGCTACAACAGTCACATGATTGATTTCAGTACAAGCTAGTACAATTTATGACTCGTGAAATTATTATCATCGTCATCATTATTATATTATTGGCCTACAGATTTTCATTTAGTTCCATCTAAAGACACTCGATACTGATTCAAACTCTAGACAGATAACATTCATAAACCTTTAGATATTATGTCATGGACATAACTCTATTAGTTTATTGCCATTCCCAAGCCTAGATAAAGGAGGGCTTTGTGTCACAAGTTGATAGCCAGCGTAAAACTTTTGTCACATCTACAACAAAATTCTGAGTCACTGTAACATGATCATGGTAGGGCATTCCGGATTTCCAGTGCAGCCTATTCAAGGACTTGGCCCATGACAGACTGGGATGGCGAAACAGAATTCATGTAGCTGGCCCCAACATAGTTGAGACAAGGCTTTGATGATGGTGGTGATGGTGATGTTGTCGTTGTTGTTCTGGACATGACATGTAAGAAAATTTATCAAAAGCACAAAAATGTCAATTCATAAGCATAAAATTATTGAAAAGAGTGAATAATTTCAAACAGGATAAAACTAAGAAGTAGAAGCTAGCTCAAAGTGGAGGCATTAGGTTGTAGCTCCTTTCTATGTATTTTGAAAAGATTATTTTGGAATAATTGATGTTAAAAAATTACTATAGAGTCGCCATAATATGAAGCTCAATAACTTCATCATCGGCATTGCAGAAAATACATACATGAAAAAGAATTGAACCAGGAAAAACATGAAAAAAAGAAAAACACCACATTGCAACAAAGGAACGGGCCACAGCAATCTGGACTGATACCTCATCTGGTTTACGACTTGTCTCTCGGACCTCGGCAACGACGACATCTGTATCAATGTTCCTGTTCACCTCAGGATTCCCTTTAATACCAACAAGGCAATGTTCTTTACTGTGATTGAGCCAATGGCCGGTGCGACCAGTTCTAATAATTCGTTGAAGTTGATTAGTCTTCACCCAAATGAGTTCCTCAACACGTTTGTATCCCCAAAGTTCTAGACTGAGAAAAAATTAAAATGTACACGAGGTTATTTAAATTTTACAAAAAAAAAAAAGCAAGGGAATGGGCACAAGAATTAGAAAAAGGGAAATTAAAGAAAGATAAAGAAATAATGAATAATGACGTTTCCACCACCTTCACTGGAGTGCGTGCACGCCCGCACACACATCCCTTGTCATCCCCCATTGAAAGGGAGATGCCTTACCCCTGATCCATCAGTGGGTTGGCTAACAGTCTTTTATCATTATATGTTTTTCCTTTTACTTTCAAATTTCTATTTTTATTCTTAATAACTTAATGTTTTTTTTCTCAAATAGTTTTTTTATGTTTAGCAATAAAAAAAAAAAAGATTACAAAGCCTAGAGAATTTTTTATTTTATTTTCCACCTTTCTTTCTATGTTCCATTATTTTGGACTTCTTTACTTTATTTGCAGTAAGTTTCATGTCATTTTTAGGAGCTGAATTTTTCATATAAAAAATTATGTTGATTTTAAATTTTCTCGCCATAAAAGGTTTTCGATATTTTTAGAAATTTTAATTATACATGTAGCCTTTTATTTCTTTATTTTCTTTTACTCATGTTTGCTGTAGGGTTAATTGTTTTTGTTATGGACCATTACTAAAATGCTACTTTCTTTAACAAGATCATGTAATAAGGCCACTCATTGGTTTGACCGTTTGAGATCACCTAGGAGCCACTCAAAAGGCAAAATAGAGTAGAGCATAAGCAATTATGAAAACACAAGCACATCTAAGAACACAACTGCTAGTCTGCAATGATTTCCATTGTTGGGTAAGCATTTTTTATTTCCATGTCGAGAAAGTAAAACCAGGATTATTAATATCAAGTGACCCATCCCTATTTTGAGTACTAAAATAATTACATCAATAGAAGGGCCTTGAAGATTTTGTTAGGGTCCAGGACCCTAACGTGCCCCTAGGTGAGAGGGTAAGGGCTTCCTCTTGCATATGCACGCTTTTTGGAGAGAATTCTCCCAACATATTCTTACAAGTTGAATGGCATAGAAAAAAAAATTTTTGTTTGAAATGTAGCCGAATGGCATAAATTATGCATGGAAATTAAAAGATTCTTGAGGTGGATGAGCTAGAATGCATGGGAGTTTGGGATACGCATGAGGTGGATGAGCTAGGATTATGCATGGGAGAATGGGATATGTATGGAATAAAACCTATTAAATGGATGCCTAAAATTCTACATGGTTGATGCCAGCTGCAAGTAATGGATTGGACCTGGGTCCTAACATTGCCCCCCTTCCCCGAGTTAAGATAGGCCAGGTCCTCATGGCGGCTTATCAAAAGATATCTCCTAGATGCCCCCCAAACTTTTTCCATCTGCTTTTGTTCCTCAATCAAGTAGGTTTGCATCTTCTTATAGCGATGACCTGGTGTGAACTGCTCATTGCAATAGGAGCATGAACCCCTCCTCACGTTAAGCGTACATTTCTTCAGCCAAAACTTTTCTGAGGGATGTAGTGATTACATCAGGTGACAATTTGGAGCTAGAACTGGCCTGCCATTAAAACAAAACCTTTTGTCGTATTGGACCGAATGAGCTGCCCTGATCTATGATGCACGGATACTTTGAAATGGGCAACGTATCGTGTCGTATCGTATCCGATACTTCACTTTTTATGTGTAAAATCCATGTCCTTGCCGTGTCTATGGCATATCCTAGCCGTATCCATGCCATATATGGGCATCCAAGGCCCTGATGTTATGGTCAATTGCATAGATGATGGCCGATTCCATGTGAAACATCAAAAACTCTTACCCAATCGAGTCGCATATCCTGGATAAAAGTTCCCATCAAGGATTGATTGGACCATCCCTTTAATCGATTTGCTGGTCGTTAGAATGGATCTTGGTAGTTTTTCACCGACCCAGACCATTGCCACAGTTTAGCCAACATCCCCTCAAGTTTTCACGATCAGTCGATCCAAAACAAACCACCAAAGCATCCGTCGTTTTCATCGCCATCTACATCAAGTCCCATTGTTTCCCCATTATTTAGTAGCAACATCGTCATCTCAACATTTGAGTAGGTCCTAGTCCTACCATTAATATTGTTTATTATCGTTGTTGTTAATACAATTGCGGTGGTTGCTGCTCAACCATGCATCACACAGGTTATTGCACTAGTTAAGAGACAATGACAAGAAAGGTGTAGCAGAACACTTCATAGTTCGAGAATAAAAAAGACACATCAAATTCCTGTCAGCTTATGTGCACCTCAATAGCGGGCCATAGCACCACCAAAAGGTTTTAAACCACAGGAAAAAAAAAAGGCTATCTAAATTCAACCTAACAAGCATACATACAAGCTATGATGCACGTATACTTTAAAATGGGTAATGTATCATATCAGATATTTCACTTTTTATGTATAAAATCTATGTCCCTGTAATGTTCATGGCGTGTCCCTACCGTATCCATGCCATATCTACGCATCACAGCATACAAGAGATGAGGCAATCCTTTCTTAAGAGATCAGTAACAGATAACAGATCAAAATAACTATTGCATGATGGTTGAGTAAAAATGCATACCACTCACGTCCAAGTTCCATTGCACGGCCAGTGACCCAAAGAAAAATCAGCCCATCAGTCTGTAATGCAGGAACGTTAAGATTTCGCATTTCATCATCAGCCATCGTTCCGTATGGTAACTCCATATGAATATCCCAGGGTGGGTCTGCCATGATCACTCCAAATTGCCCTAATATGTCCATTCTAAATGTGCGGATATCACAGTTAATCCATTGAGGCTCACCAAGCTCCACCTCTGAGCAGTATTCAGCACGCTGAGGTTTAATTGGTTTTGGTGGTGGAAGACTTGCAGCTCCCATTATCATGTTGGCCACATCTGGGGTGGGATCAAGCTCATAGTGAACATACTTGCAAGTCTGCCAAATGGAAGATGAACAATCATCATAAATCTGAAGTAACAATTGTGTAAGTAACTTCAGAAATAAAAACTACCTTCATGTGACGGCAAGTGTCGAGAAAAGAGCAGTCGCCTAAATTGGTATCAGTATGAGGAGCAATTATGCGTCGAAAATGAACCTGGAATCAAAATCATTCAACATGAACATGTTTAAAATGCACATCAACTAATTACAAAAGTAGATTTACATTTGAGGGGTCAGAAGATGTACTGATGATCATAATGCAAGTCAACTATCTAAGTAGTTAGCACCTAGCAGAATACCTTCACATGGAAATTGATGCTGAACAAGAGTAGAATCACAAGTAAATATAATGCTTTTCTTTTTAAGGCAAAAGATTTTAGTGAATAGGGTACCATATTACAAGGTTATGAGACCACAGTCAGACATATACTCAAAGAATGGGAAGGTTCAAAATCTATATAGACACACACACAGAGTATCTTAACAGACTACAATCTAGATTATAAGGTTTGTATACTAGATTA
Source organism: Litsea cubeba (assembly GCA_012931725.1). NCBI lineage: Eukaryota > Viridiplantae > Streptophyta > Magnoliopsida > Laurales > Lauraceae > Litsea > Litsea cubeba. The sequence goes on from CM022951.1 coordinate 68,351,932, forward strand.
TTAAAACTCACATTTTTATCTCTAACTAGCAACACTACTGGATCAACAGATATATTGCTGAGAAAGAAATGACTTTTTCCTGTTTTCCCAGATGAGATGAAACATGCGGTTCACAACTTCACATAACGCAAGAAAGATTTCCTATTCTTATCTGGAAAGAAACGTAATCATGAACAGGGACTGAGTGGAAAAAAATTGAGCGCATTGGTAGAGTTGTCAAAACACTTGTTGATTCCATATTTAGGACCTCAGCTGAATGGAACAATAAGGTAATGTTGAACATGGAAAAACTGAAATGGTAAATAAAACACTATGTATGGATGGTAGGAACTCTCTAAAGAAGAATTTTTGGACACCAAAACAGCAAAAGTTCTCACCACATCAAACTACATGACTAGTTGTTTTAGAAAATGACAACTCAGTCATGGGAATCCATCCATCATGAATGTAATCCTAACCAACTATGTATCGGTAATTTTTAGTGCACAAGAAGCTTCTCCCTCATATTTAAGCATAAAATATAAAAAAACGGAACAATGATTATTGCAAGCATTTAAAGATAACTATTTTTTGTTGTAACTATGATAATTAAGTAACAGCCTAGACCTCCCAAATCAGTGGCGGGGCCACATATAGTTGAGGAAGGGCAATTGCCCCTCCTCAACTTTTGACTCCCTTTAAAATAGGAAAAATCTCTTAGTCATAGATTTCGGTGCTATTCTCTTTGCCCCTTTTCAACTTTTTTTATTTCCTTTAAAATAGGAGAAAATCTCTCATGTATAATTTAGTGTTGCTCTCTTTGACCCTCCCTCCTTTGTCAAAATTACGCTTAAGGGTTTCTTGCACTAATTAGTTATAAGCCCCAAAGGTTTCATCAACTTTAGGATTATTCTTTTACCAAAAAAAAAAAAACTTTAGCATTATTTATTTGAGCTCTAAATAATGGGCCAAAGACCAAGACTTTTTGGACATTAACCTCATATATTGACATTGAAGAAAATGATTTAATTTGAAGTTTTTTTGCAACTATAATCACCCACCGATCTGGATCGCGCATCACACGTGATACATGAATTTTGGATATGGGTCTCGCCTCTAGAATGGTTTGGATGTGCAGTCCACAGATGAATATTTCCCACAAGTATAAGTGCCAAAATCATGCACTTTACAATTGTTCCCTACTCTTCTGGACCCACAATTGGATGTTGTTGCATGTATATAGCAATACAGTTCATCATTTTTATCATATTTTGGGATAAATCTAATAACTACTTTATTGGTTAAATTAAACGCATAGTTTCAAAATTTTAATATTATGTTAAAACGTTAGTTCTCTTTTAATTCTTTCTCAAATATCTAACATAGAGAATTTTTTGCTCCTCCTGGGAGAAAATTCTGGCTTCGCCATTGTCCCAAAGGTTACAACTTACAAGCAATTACCAATCTATGATCTTTGCAACTCGACCATACTACTCTATGGGCCACCCTATAGAAAGCACGCCATGCATCCCCAGTGTTGTAAAAATCGGCCTAGGCGCTAGTCGGCGGTCACCGCCTAATGACTAGGCGGGGATTAATCCCTAGTCCATGCCCACCGCCTAGCGATTTTTACAACATTGTGTATCCCTACTAATGATGCATTCACATCTAAGCCCCCTTCAAAAGGTTTCAATTTCAGCCGAAGTCAAGCCCTTACCACCAGGAATACCCTCATAACAAGAAACGGTTTGGGACCTTATTTTCATGGCCCTAACACAAATGGATTTGCTCACGTGAATATTCATAAGAAAAAGTGCATTTTTTATTACCACAGGAATCTAAGCACATTGATTGAAACTAAGACGTACGAAATTTCATATGTAGAATGAGCACATTTCAAGTGATAATATTGCGTCACTGAAAATCTATGGAGATTGTTATGAATAGGCATGTTTGGTTAAGTATGCAACTAGAGGTAATCTTTGTCCTATATGTTCTTCTTTTTGATATCATTATCACCAACCATTCCTTACTAACCTTCTCACATGCAATGTAAGAACCAGATTGACGCCGGCAATCTTCTTTTGTCAATTTCAAACAGTACTCCTTTAGCTGTGAACCACCCTTGGTCTTGAACTAAACAAATGGCCAAAAACAAATACAACGACAACATTAGCTAATATAAATGAAGGGCTACAGAATAATTCAAAAAAGAATATTTAGTGGTAACTGGTAAACATAAGTATCCTTCAACTCATAAGATATCAGGCCAGAAAGCAAAATTGAATGAAAGAATCCAAGGTAACTGCAATGAGGCATGCAAAACATATACTATACAGGCCAGAAAGCAAGTGATGATGTTCTAGGTTTTCAAGTGTTATAAATTAAAGCAAAATCCTAAAATATAAGACCCTCTTAAAGTAGCCAAATGCCTTATCAGTTGTCACCTAAGCAGCGGCATGCATTAATTGGTCCCTTTTTATGGTCATTTGGGTCTCAATCCATTTGCCTGATACCTCAGAATGGCCCCCATTAAATAGTCCCTCCAGGCAAAAATTTGTGAGAGCGTGGCGCTAGGCCTTCTAGTACTATTGTCACATTTAAGCATACTGCTAGTGATTGTCCTCTACAAAACATTACTTAGAGGGTTGGCCTCAAGCTGGTAGCTGGCCATGAAAACTTCAAAAACTTTCCAAACCAAACCAAGTCCTACCTACCCCATAGGCAGCATTGGTTATAGCCGATGAAGATTATGAATATTTAGTGTCAGCAGATATAAATAGATAGGTAGATAGATAGAACTGACTAAGTGCTAAACGCCCAGACCTTGGCAGCTGCCGCAGTCTCCTTGGCAGTGGGACGATGAATAAGATCATGAAGCTCCTCTCCAGTCTTCGACTGCTGCATCTCCCTGAATGACTTCTTATTCAGCAATTCCTCCACGTCCTTCATGTCCTCCTCTTCAGTGCTTGGCTTCAAGGTTATTGCATTGGTTGAGGGTCCCAAAGGTGGTCTGTGCAGTGGAGGAACGCCCATAACTCCCCTCGGAATCCCCATCAAACCCATGACCCTGGGACCCCCTCTGGGGCCCATCATCGGTCCCGGCCCTCCCCCCGGCGGAAACATCTGCGGCAAGCCCGACAGATGAGGATCCACCGGCCCCAGCCACATCTCTGGTGGCGGCGGCCTCGGCATTGCTCCTCCAATCCCATAAACAGCACCATTCATATCAATCCCAGCGCTCGCAGGCGACTGAATCTGATTCCCATAAGCAGAACTCGGTTCCGGCATCTGAGTCGGCTGCGGCTGCTGAGAGCTCTCGGGCAACTCCTTCACTAGCAAATTCTGGTTGATCCCCAGAACCAAAACCCTAGATTTCCCGCTCACAACAAAATCCTCCTCCAAATCAACAGCTCTGCTGCTCTCCGCGATCGCCTTCAGCGCGGTTTCTACAGCTGCGATGGCGCCAGCTTCTCCGCCAAGCTCGAGCAGCGCAGCTTTCTCCGCCGGAGTGGCAGACTGATCGGCTTCCAGCTTTCGGAGCAGGGCGGCGGAATCGACCTCCTTGAACGGAACCCGTTCGAGGAGGCAGACGGCGACCATGGATCGGACGAGGGAGAGGGGATCTCCGGCGGATCCATCTTCGTCGCCACCGTCGGATCGAGGGGATTGGTGGGGTAGGTCGGAAAGGGGTTTGGAGAGGGGTTTAGGGTCGGGTCGATGAGTGATTAGGTTTCCGCCGGGTGGGGGTTTAGGGGTAGGGTTTGGGGTGTAGGTGCGACCGTTGAAGGCGGAGACGATCTTGAGCGAGAGGTCGAGAGAGGAGACGAGGTCGGGGACGATGCATTGGAGGGAGGAGAGGAGCTGCTGCTGCTCCACACGTCGGCTGTCGATTCGGTCTTGGAGCTGCTGCCGCATCTCTTTCACGGAGACGACGTCGTCTTGTAGCTTCTGCCGCATCTGCTTCGTAGCGTCCTTGCCGTCTCTCTGCGAAATGGAATCCATATCTGTTACTTTACTTTCCGGTAGTTTCTAACATCTCCCTCCAGGCTCCGTTCCAACGCAAGTAACACTTTACTTTCCCATCAAGCACACCTTATAAACCCCCTTCATTATTATAATAGGGCTCAAAAATACAAATCCCTCTGCCCAATCAGAGTTGGACTTTGAAATAAAATCTGGCCCACTAAGATTTTCTTGAATGAGCAGGCAATAGTGAATTGATTAACTTTATATTTCTTAAATTATTACTAATAATTCAAAATTAAGTTTTTATATGTTTTGAATAATATCAAAGGAAATAATAAAATAAAAGAAAACTCTAATGTTTTTCCATGGATAATTTCTAAAATTTCGTGAGACAAGTTAAAGTTTGAAAATAATATGGTTTACTTTAATGAATCCAAACTGCTAAAAATAATTAGTTTTTCCTTATTTTAGTATTGAGAGTTTTATCTTATTCTAATCAGAATAAAACCCATATAGATTTGATTACATGTAAATCAATCTACCACTCTCGATTAATAAGAATTTGTTGATTGGTTATATGTGATTGTTTGATGGGCCACAATAATTGTAGCTGAAATGAATATCTATTGCAAGGGTAATATTTAAAATCATTAATCATCAACTGGTGGAAGGAGGATAACTCCAAAGTGTAAATGATATAATAAAGTATGGTAAGGAGTAGAAGTGGCAAAACATGACCCGGCCAATACTGACCCAAACATAACCTGCATAACCCAACCCATATTTTATATAGGCTAGTCACGGGTCAGATAGATATGACCCATAGCAAAACTGGTCGAATTGTGGTTGACCTGCATAACCCATCTGATTTTGTCCGCCACCAACGAAATGTAAAATTTCTTTACCTATAATGAAGATTTTTCAAATTTTACTCTAATAAAAATTGGCCCCGCCATAAAATTAAGCATAATGATTGAGAATGTTACATGCTCAATCTTACAATGCGACCTACTCTTCTTTTTTGGTCCACCCAATGAGGTGGAGAATCTTCATGCTTAGCATATATATATATATATATATATATATATCAAATCTACAATACGGTGGACCATATGATAGAGTTCAACACCCCTCATTGCACAATGAGACCGAATTTTCTGTTATGGGAGTCCCAAGCCCCAACTAATGCCATGCGTGAAATGGAATTCTTGCTGTCAATGGATATCAGTCCTCACCACAAAGCCACCAAATGGATTGACACCTCCAATAAGAGTCCTGCTATTGGTACACAGGTTTTAGGGAAACTTACACTTTACCACCTTAAACTATCACCATTTTTCACTTTACTCCCTAAACTTTAAAAAGTATCAATTGACCCCCTAAACTAATCCAATTGCACGACCATTACCCCTTAGGCCAAAATCGAGTTAAAATAGACGAAGAATAGAGCAACACGTGACACGCAATTGGATTAGTTTAGGGGGTCAATTGATACTTTTTAAAGTTTAGGTGGTAAAGTGCGTATCACGTGTTGCTCTATTCTGCTATAATAGGTTTGTAAATTATACTTATTAATCATTAAATTATATTCTACTATAATGATATGAAATTGAGACAAAAAAGGTCTAATTTATATCAAAGTTTTCATTTGCATTTTAGATCCTTAAAAAGAACTTGTCTTTCAACATGAAATATACTTTTTAAAACTATACATTTCTATCAATGATCACCTTAGAAAAAAATGCATTTCAACATGTTTAGTTAAGGAAATATGAGTTTATAGTCTGATGGTTGAGAAAATATGATTATTATTAATATTTAGTTCAATATTATCTTAATTCATTATTCAATTTGCATAAAACTTAACCCATGTATCTCACCGGCTTTATGCTAATATTAATCAATTATAGAAATAGATTTTATAAAACTTTTTTTTATTGGTATAACAAGGCAAGAGAGAGAAATAGAGAGGTCACTTTCATCGGTCTTGACACATCTTTTATTATTATTTTATAAATGTGTTGGAGGGTGTAACGCCCCAATTTCGAATACCGAGAAAATCATCAAGGTACCGAAGTTGGCGCGCTATTTTTAAGATCGTAGATTCGCAGTGAGGTCTAATTTAAAACTTTTTGAATAATATAATATCAATAGTTAATTTGCGGAAACATAAAGTGTAAAGCGGAAGTGAATAGTAAGACAGCGAAAGCATAAGGTATCATCAAATATATCAAATGTAAACGGGCTGAAGTCCAGCCTAAAATGACAACTTATAGCATCAAGGGTTATTACATAAACACTTCCCATCTCACTACAGAAGTCACTCAAATCCCAAACAAAGATATACTTTCAAGCCCCAGGTACTGGCTCTCCAACCTCCAGCTTGACCACCTGGTCGGCTGGTCCCCACCCATAGTCTTCTACTATAGGTGCCTTGGCTAGCGCGAGCGCGTCGTCCTCATACTCAGGGTCAAGACCTAAGCACCAAGAATGGATCATATCTAAATATTTGGCAAATTACAGTATGCAAGTAATATAAGATGTGTGCATCAAAAGAGTAGAGACAGTAATAATGTTAAAGAGAGTAACAATGATATAGATTATAGGCAATTGAGCAAGATAAATAAATAGAATTAAGATAAACATAATATTAAACCTACATAATAGGCACATTCACACGAACTGGATACCACAAGATATTATACCGCGACCTTCTCATACTGAACACAGTTGCGGCAGGGAAACCTCACCAGTGTTGGTGATTATCTAGCCCCGCAAACAACATCCTCAACACACTCTAAGATCGGACCCGGCATCACACCGTCCGTCTACAACAAAGCTCATCATGATAGCTTACTCAATGCTCTCAGTAGCTCCTACCAGTGATGATCATTCCAAAGGCCGAGCTACATCAACTGAGTGAATGTCTATGCCGACTCAGGAAACAATAAAGGTCTGTGTCTATCTAGGCTTTGCCTTGCGTGAACAAGATCCTAACAAAGTTCCTAAGAGGTCCAAGTACCCAATCAATCCATGGAACATAGTTCAAGTCCAATCATTGGATCCATACCAAGGACCACCAAATATATGGCCTGGTCTACAACTGTCCAAATGAAGGGATAAGTCCATTTCCAATGATATATATATAGTCCATTTACATTCATAACGAGTTACAAGTCCATATAATCCAACATCTCTAGCCTAGGGTAATCCACATCCAAACTTAGGTCATAAAAGGGGCCCGCCTAGGGTAATCCACATCCAAACTTAGGCCATAAAAGGGGCCCGCCTAGCCACATACACGGGTTAATATTCACCCAATCATACCACTAGGTCACCTCTAAGTAGTCCTAGGTTCAGGTCATCAATTTTTCATTTAATTAACAGGTATAAGCAATAATAAGGACAATAGAGTGACTGTAACATCATAAATGAGATAAATCTCGAGTACAAGAATCAATGAGAAATATCAACAGTCTAACCTAAGTAATTGATTCATTTTCAGGTTCAGGTTCATCTCATGTAATTCAATCTCTAAATGGAGTCTCAGATGCCAAGGATATTGTGTTTGGTGCTCCTGAAGTTATGGGCATCATTGACAACGTTTAAGGACCGAATCATCTTAGATTATACAACCTAACCCTTAATTACTGGGCTTCATGAGTCAAGGTTTGAGCCACACCATTGACTCGTGCTTGGCACAGTGATAGAAGTCATTTGGATGGTCAATGGGCCCCCCATATGATCACAACATCAGAAACTAAAATCTGGAAAAGTTACTGTACACAATGTGCTCGGTCATCCTCCTGGCCTGGGTGGCCGACTCGGCACACTGGGATCAGAAGACAAACACCTTACAGGCAGTGCCTGATTTTTCTAGAGATTCCTGTGTGCTCGGTTGACCTCCTGGCCTGGTCGGACAAGCTCACACACTAGAATTCCTGGTTTAAGGGAGTCCCAGGTTCCAGTTTCTTTTTCTATAAATCATATGTTCTAGCTTTGAGTTCAGTCTATCCTGGCACTGAGTTCAGTCAGGCACTGAGCTCGGTTAAGCATTGAGCTTGGCCAAAACACTGATCCCGGTCAAAACATTGATCTCGGCCAAACACTGCTCTCGGCCAGAACTCTGGTCTCAGCTAAAACACTGGTCTCGGCCAATCATTAATCTCGGCCAGAACACTGGTCTCGGCCAGAACTTTGGTCTCGACCAGAACTCTGGTCTCGGTCAGAACTATGGTCTCTTGCAACTTCGAAAATTCCGGATTTTCTTCTTCTTTAATCCAATTTTCATCAAAACTCAACCAATCTCGCCCAATCATCACAAAAACATCAAGAGACATAAAAAGCACTTCAATATCACCAACCATCCAATTCATGGGTCATTGATCTTACAAATGAGAACAACACATCCATCAATGGCCAAAGGAATCCATGAAAACATGCTCAAAGGTAGATCTAACAATTTTAACATCAATTGAATAGGAATTCAGAGAATCAATAACAATAAACACCCATTCTATATTAAGTAATTGCACTTACCTCTAATCAATTGCAAGAAGGAAAAGAGAGAAAAAAAGATCCAAGCTCCAATAAAAGAAATCCCAGCTCTAAGGTCTTCTCAGACAGAAACCCGCCTAAATCTCAGATCTAGTGAGAGATCTCTACTCCTGAACCCACATCCACTGAGAATTGCTATAAGGAAGGAGATATAGAGAGTTCTATAGAAATTGAACTAGAAGATGGTACTTACCTTAATTAGAAGAGGGGATGGGATTATCAAGATAGAGAGAGATCCTATAAGAAGTTGCAGCTGAGATTGTAGGTTGTCTTCTTCTTCTTAGAATTCTAGAGAGAGAAAGAGAGGGAGATTGGAGAATTGGAAGGAAATGAAGGAAGAAGAGAGAGAGGGGGAAATGAGATGAAGGTAACAGTAGCCAACGTATGGCATGGGAAGGGTTAACTTATATAGGTTGGGATGGGTGGCTAGGTACTAAAATACCCTTTTTGTTTGTATGAGATTAGAGTTAGGGCCATGGGTAGTTCTTTAGGTGAGGTTCTAGAAGATTCTCAAGTGGATACCCCCATGTATAATTGCTAATTCTAAGTTAGGGCCTATAACAAACTACCTCTAACAAACTAACTAACTCTAGAAATTATAAAAGACACTCTATTGACTCTATTAATTACACAACACGGCTAAACAACTAAAAACCTAGAAAAATACATATTTACCTTTAACTAAACCCCATAATTAGAATAATACATAATCTTAGGGTATAATTTAGTATTCAAATTTAAATTGAGGGCCCACAAGGGGTGAGGCCTCACAGAGGGGGGTTTCAAACTGAGATCCTCTTTGATAGAAATGCCTCTTTTATTATTACTAGCATGAAGCCCCTGTGCATCGCACAGGTTAAGTCTCGTGCGACTTGAATAATTTATTAAAACTAATATCACTTTCATATAAATCTATTTATAAAAAAATAATTAAAATACTCAAATCAACAAAAAAAAGAAAAGAAAACCAAACCTTTCTTCCCTTAATCCACGCTAGCATACACATTTCATCTTAAAAACAAAGGAATCATATGCATTTCTGCTCATTTTAAATACTATATAAAAACTTCAAAAATAATATTAATTTATAGAGTTGGGAGGCATCACTTTGAATTTGGTTACATACGCATCACTTTGAATTTGGTTACATACACACAAATGGGCCCAAGAGATATTTTATTGAAAATGCACGTATGTAGCCCAAGAGACACGTTTTATTAAAAAGGCACATATTGTGTGTTTTTGAAAGGACACATCTACAAATCGGCCCCAAGAAGTTGGTCTGGCTTCTCCTAAGGCCAGAATTGAGTTTTTTTTTTTTTTTTTAAAACCAACATTTAGCTTTGAAGAGAACGAATTTTTTTAAAAGCGTTTGAAAGAATTTTTTTAAAAGCGTTCGAGGGGTTTTCGAACTCAAAACCTCTTTGATGGAAATTGCTTCAAAATCAAACCGTCCGCTTCCGACGGGTATTCTTTGAAAGCACATGTGACTCGGTATTCTCTTTTTCCACCTGAAACATGTGTTTAAATTTTAATACACTATTTATACATATAATTTACACACAAAACATATAAATATTTATAAACAAATATAATTAATACGTAAATATTTCAAATATTCACATTACCTAGGTAAATAGGTGAAACGACACCACAAACGGCCGCTTGCGTGGATGAAGCTGCAGTTGAATGAGTCGTTAAAAACAGCGGAAGACGCACACTACAGAACAAGACCACAATGGTCAAAGAAATGGGAAGCGAAAAAAAAAAAGAACGAAGAGAGAGAAGCATACCACGGAGCGGAGAGAGAAGTCTCCAAAGGAGCGAAGACTTCGGAAAGACGGGAGAAAGCTCTCCTTGATCTTTTCTTTCACCTGGTCGTGGCTGCACCTTAGACTCCCTCCCAAGCTAGAATCCCACGCTTTTGAAGAATTCTTCTCGTAGTTCGTCGAAACAGAAAGATTTCGAGTCGAAATCGAACTGCTCCTCGATTTTTTTCCCACCATTACCAGGAGAATCTCTTTGATCCAGGTGAAGTTCTTGAAACCCTAACTTCCCGATTCGTTTCTTTTGGAAATTGCAACCGAATCGAGTAGAATCTTTGGAAAGCAGTTGCAGTGCTTTCTTGAAGATCTGGATAGAAAAAAGATTCGATCTTTTTGGTCTCTGCTCGTTAAAAGAGGAATCTTTATACTGATAAAAGAGGAATTTCAGAGTTTCTCAAGGTGGTTTTCCTTTACAAGCATCTGCTGGTGGCCATTTTGAAGATTAAGTTCTTTGGCCTAATTTTCATTGATTCGGAGTTTGTCGTTTGAAATTCAGAGGAGAGACAGCAAAATCTGTACTGTAAAATTTATGTGTAACTGTAACTGCATTTTTTCATACACTTCATTGGAGTTCTGTTCAATTTAGGAAAAGAAGGAAATGTTTAGTCAATACGGTGGAAATGCTCGGAAGTTGATCTGGAGTTTTTTTTTGGTGGTTGGACTGGAGAAGTCTAAAGTTGAGTCATTGTTTCAGGAGTTAACCTGAACCTGTATGAGGAGAGATCAGTTTGTTCTGTAGTTTCCATTTCCTGTAGCAAAGATGTCACTTGGTGATATGCTTACAAGTGCCGCTATTGTCCCGGCATCAGAAGTACTTTCTAAGATTATAGAGGAGATCTCTGAGACTGTACGTGCTGCAAGGGAGGTTCTCATTGAGAGGGAAAGCTTTGCAGAACTTTCTAGTTACTTGGAGAGGATCGTACCTGTCCTGAGAGAGTTGATCAAGAAGAACATCCAGGGTTCCGAGAGCTTAAATAATGTTACCCAGATTTTAAGTAGAGAAATCAAAGCTGCCAAGGCGCAAATTCTGGACTGCAGCAAGAGAAACAAAGTCTATCTCTTAGTCAATTGTAGGAAGATTGTGAAGGGCTTGCAGGACACAACAAGAGAGATCACCCGAGCACTGAGCATTATTCCGTTGGCCTCACTGGATCTCTCGTCAAGTATAATTGAAGATGTCAACACGTTGTGTGATGATATGCTGAAGGTGGAGTTTAAGGCAGCGGTGGCAGAGGAACGTGCCCTGGAAAGAATTGAATCAGGAATACAGGAAAGGAAGGGCGATCGTTCTTACGCGAATGATTTACTTGTTCTCATTGCTAATGCTGTTGGAACCCCAACTAATAGGTCGGCATTAAAGAAGGAGTTCGACGAATTCAAGAAGGAAATAGAAGATGCAAGAGTGAGGAAGGACCTGGCAGAGGCTATACAAATGGATCAGATCATTGCGCTTCTTGGAAGGGCAGATGCGGTTTCCTCTATAGAAGAGAAAGAGAAGAAATATTACATTAAGAGGAATTCTTTGGGCAATCAACCATTGGAACCTCTGCAATCATTTTATTGTCCGATTACTCGCGATGTCATGATCGACCCAGTTGAGACCTCGTCGGGGCAGACATTTGAAAGAAGCGCGATACAGAAGTGGCTTGCAGATGGGAACACCACATGCCCCTTAACCAAGATTCCCTTGAACGGTGAAATTCTGCGACCTAATATTACCCTTCGGAAATCAATTGAAGAATGGAAAGAGAGAAATACTATGATCACGATTGGTTCCATGAAGGCCAAACTGTGCTCATCTGATGAGCAAGAGGTGCTTTCTTGCTTGGGCCAGCTTCAGGATCTTTGTGAAGAAAGAGACATGCATCGTGAATGGGTAGCATTGGAGAATTACATACCGGTTCTTGTTAGCTTTCTTAGTGGAAGCAATTCTCAGATGAGGAGCCGTGCTCTAGTCATCCTTCGCTTACTGGCGATGGACAATGATGACAATAAGGTTTCTTTCTTTCTTTTTTTAAAAATTAAGTCTTTTTTTCCTGTTGTTTTCTGTTCCTTTATGTCAATAGTTACTAATCTGAAAAAGGTCAGAAAATTATCACCTTAACCAGGAATTGATTTATTGACCTAATTCAAAACTGAGGCTATTGGTTTTAGGTGGACTAGATTAATCCCATGCATAGATATTAAACTGTTGTTCAGTCAGCACCCTACAAGGTGTGTGATGCTATTATTTTCTAGAAGGACTAGATTAATCCCATGTATAGGTATTACACTGTTGGTCAGTCTTCACTCTGTACATGTGTCATGTGTGTTATTATGTGACAAACAAGTCAGCAGATGTTCTTGTTCTGTTTGTTTGAACCAATTGAAATTGGTACCTGCAGGAAAGAATCGCTGAAGTTGAGAATGCCATTGAATCTATCGTCAAGTCTCTTGCACGACGCATTGGAGAAGGTAAATTAGCAGTGGCCTTGTTATTGGAACTATCAAAAAATAATATGGTCCGTGATCGTATCGGAAAGGTGCAAGGCTGCATACTCCTTCTGGTCACAATTTTAAACAATGAAAATACTCAAGCTGCTAGAGATGCGAAAGAGCTTTTGGAAATTCTTTCATTCGATGATCAGTATGTGGTGCAGATGGCAAAGGTGAATTATTTCAAACCTTTGTTGCAGCGGATTTCATCAGGTTTTTTCTCTAACCATACCATTATTTCCAGATTTTTTTGTCATATGCATGAATATGTATTTCCTTCTAGCTGTTACATACTTTATAAAGAGTTTCAGTAGTCTCACTCAATGCTAATGTTAGCTGCAGCCTGCAGGAACCTTCTACCTAAGTTATACTCATGCTTGCAATCCCACTTTGCTGGAATTAGTCTTGTTCCTACACCTTTTGAGAAGCAGCTGCTTCCCCCACCGTTGCACTCAAATCCTTCCGTGCTCTCATTACCATTTGTGTAACCAAGATGCTAAGCCTATGTTTGGCATCTCCATTTCCAACCTCTATTTGTCTAAATGTCTAAAGCAGCTAAAGGATTGGAAAATAAGAGCGCTTGGCACATGATTCTACCCTCTACCCGCTTTAGAGAAGTAGAGGCAAATCCTCTTAAATTGAAAGGCCCCATTCCTGGGCTTGTGAAAATAAGAGCTTTAGCCTCTTTTTTTTTATGGCTTTATTTTGGATGGCTTTGTTGGAATAATAGTAAAGATACCAAACAAGGCCCAAGTCCTACAAATAATTTTAAGAATATGAGTTGGGTCAAAATCACCTGAAGGGCTCACAACTTAGTTAAATAAATCTGGCCCATGACGGTCCTCAAAATCAGTTGTCTTTGAGTTGAATTATTGACACCAATATCTAGATTGATACATACAAACAGTATCAACGATGCATTTATAGTTTTTACGCCACTAAAGCATATCCACTGTCATCTGCAACCCATATCAGAATACTGTTAAACTTTTTTTGGCGTTTGTGATAATTTAAGCCCATACAGATCCTATGTACTTGGTCCCCCATTCTCTATCATGTTGCCTATGTCTATTCTGTTGTGAATTTGTTAACCCTCCAACTTTCTTACATTGTAACCAGCCTCACTTATGTTGGTTTGTTAATTTGTTTATCAATTATTGCTTTCCACACAAGTTTTTGTTAGTCAAAGCATCATACCGATGCACTCCCAATATTTTTCTATTTTTGACATCAGTGCCCACATGTAGGGCTGTCATCGGGCCAACCTCGGGTGTTGTCCACGTGTATCTGGATTCTGGATCCATATAGTTTTTTGGGGTTCAAAATGCGTCTGCATTTGAGTTGTATCATAGAGCCTAGATGAGTATGCCCAATAAGGAAAATTTGGGGTCTGAGCCTACCCTTGTTGAGATCTGATATCGAATTTGGATTTGAATCTGGACTTGCATTTGGATCCAGATTTGGCTTGTTGACTACCTTATCTACAAGATTAATTAGATTTGCATCTAAGATTCCATATTACGTTGCTAGAAGCTCATAATTTCCATGTCTGATAACTACATTGTGCTTTCTGCTTAAAATCACATGTAGCCGTGCAAGCAAGGGAAATTATTTCTAGTGTCAATGCAATAGACCACTTTTAATGTGTTGGACATACTTTTGTCTTTACAAGATGAATCCATAGAAACGACGGCTAGAAGACTGCAATATAATCATGAGCAACCCCTTCTATAAAACCATCTGATCCCTATGCATATATACATCTCTCTATCAGAGCTTGTACTTCTGGCCTTCATCTCCTCATGTTAAAAGCAGAAATGCTTTAGGATGAGCCTATTGTCAGTATTGGCAACTTGACAATTTTTTAAGGTTATAAATTGATGAAGTTAAGAACTCCCAAAATGTTGTATGATCACTTCCACATCAACATTTAGTATATATCTTTCATCGTGGTCTCTTTCGAAAAAACCAAGATCTCATTGCTTCTCCATTTATAACTATCAGCTCATCCTCAATTGATATCCCTGATATTTTACATCCACATCTGGGATTTTCCAATCAACAGCTAAAGGTGAGACGATAGAATCCCATCACCAATGCTCATTTTTTACCTCCTTATTCGCTTGAGTTATTTGTTATTTTACCTTTATTTTTGTTAATCTGTTACTTATTTTAAATCTTCTAGCCTTTATAAAATTACTTCATTAGCTTCCACCAATATGTGCATTTCATGGTGGGATGTTTAATTACTTCATTGATGAATTATTATAGGACAAAGTGGAATAAATTGGATGATAAAAACTGTTAATTGATTCTCTACTGAAATCTTGAATGAATTGCTGATGCCACTGGATCAAACTTTCACTTTATTCTTAATGCTCCTCCATATCACTTATTTATTAAAATCTCATTGATGAGCTTTCTTTATGATTGATCTCAAGAGGCCACAATCTACTGAGGGTGAGTTGTGGAGTTCTTTTTTGTTTTGAAAGGTTAAGAAATATTTTACCAAAAGAAGAACAGAAGATGTAGTAATGATGACGATTAAAAAAAAAAAAGATGTAGTAATGATGCCGCCCAACTGAGAGACATGACTTGCTAAATTTTAAATTTGGAAAAAAAAAAGACCATTATCAGTTCTTTTTTATGCATGTAGTCAGGTTGTCTGTGATGCAGGGTCAGATATCTCAAAGATGATCATGGCAACAGCTTTGGCTGATATGGAACTGACAGATCATAGTAAAGCCGCTCTATTTGATGATGGAGTGCTGAAGCCACTTCTTCAGTTGGTCTCTCATGGAAATGCAGAGGTGAAACTAGTGTCTGTTAAGGCCCTTCAGAACCTCTCAAGCTTACCCCAAAATGGCTTGCAGATGATTAGAGAAGCAGCTTTACCTCCACTTCTTAACCTCCTATACCTTCACCAAGCATCTTCTCCAATTTTGCGTGAGCAGGTGGCAGCCACAATTATGAACCTTGCCATATCAGCAACATTACCAGGAGCTGGTGAGACACCTTTGGCATTTCTGGAATCTGATGATGACATCTTCAAACTCTTCTCCTTAGTTAGCCTAACAGGACCAGGTGTACAACAAAGCATTCTACGGGCCTTTCATGCCATATGCCAACCTCCCTCCGCAATAGACATGAGGGCTAAGCTAAGACAGGTAGGCAACGTTATCTTCTCCTTTCTGAAAAATAATGTGTACATGTGCACGCAGGCATGTTGGTGTATATATGGGATAGTCCACAGCTAATACAAAGTTCCATCACGTCTGGTTACAAGCATCTCATGATAAAGGGATAGTGGTTTGGAAATGGTGTAGCTGGAATTTCAATGCTTACTGACATTTGGATTCATTTTTTTTTATTGGTAAACATTTGGATTCATCTATTGCATGGACAATTTAAGCTAGTTTCATAAGAAATGATGATAAAAGATTTCTTAGGCTTTAACTAATACATCCTCATGATGGACTTGGCTTTAGTACAGCTGTGCATATGGAGAGTTGGTGCATGATAAATGGTGGTACTTTTTGCAAATTGATGAGGCATCTTTGGATTTGAGAATTATATTTCTTATTACTACTTTTTAGATTTGAGTCCGTTTAAATAAGTGTTGATTGATCTCTCCCAATTGGTGAGTGTCTTCCGGAAATATAAAAGTCTCTGTTGCATGGATTCTTTGAAACCCATGTTATGACACCATGTCAGATTATTCATGGATTCTTCTATTACTAATTTAAGCCTTGTTAAGTAGTTGATAAAATATTATTGCATGTTTCCTACTTTTTGAAATCTAACTAAATGCTGAAATATTTATTTATTGATTACGTAGTGTAAGATTCATACATAACTTCTATTGGCATTTTTTTGGCATATTATTCATTAAAAAATCAATATTTTATTTGAGTATTATGCCAAATCCATGAATTCTATGTTTTTGGATTTTCGGATCAGGCACCTCCTACCCATATCAGATTCCAGTGCCTGCACTCATGCAGCTTAGTTAAGAGTTGAGTGAGTTATCTTACTTGGATGAATGTCTTTCACATTATTTGTTTTAACTTACCAACTGTTGTTGCCCTTCACATTATCTTCAACGACAGAATTTTGGTATCAGATCAGTGTTAAATTTGGCAAGAAAAAAATTTGTAAGATGAACTAAAATTAGTATATGCAACCAAAAAGGAAAGAGATGTTCTAAGTGGAATGTTCTGGTATATCTACTATTGTATTTTGTTTCTGTTGGGTTACTTGGGTAAGCTTCAGTTCCCTAACATTTGAGCGTTTAGTTCATTGTCAACTCCATCGTTACTTATTGAACTTATCATGTGAATTGCAATGCATACTGCGGGGATCAAACTGCACACACCAAGAAAGTAAATTGAACACATTAATCATTTAATATTTGTGGATCTTTTTTTTGGAAGGTTAAATGATTTTATATTTCAGGAAAAGAACAATACAATCAAGCTCCAAGATACATCTCAAACATCAAAAGCATTAGATGTTTAGTTACTCCCATCCTTAGCTAACGATCAGCACCATCATTTTCCAAATTTGCGGAAAGGAAAAGTGGTCATTTTGAGTACGGATCAAGCTTCTTCAACATATGCTGACAACCTCCATGGATAGAGAACATCCATAGTAAGCCATTGATGACAACGAAAGAATCCTCTTCCAAAATAGGTCCAGCTCCTCTTCCAAAATAGGTCCAGCTGGCAGCTGCTTTCATTTTGATGAGCTCACATAAGCCAACCACAAATAAGTCCACCTCTACTTCGTTCGAGCGTGAAGCCTGAATGGGGCCAGAATATGCACGATGGAAGAAACTATATCATAAACGATTTTGAACACTTACCAAATATCAGCTTTCTTGGATTCCCATACCCACCTTTCATCAAGTTAAGCTTGAGAAAACCCCAAGAGAAGGGCATCCAGACTAAAGGGGAGCAACTGACAGAACTTTTGAATTAAGGCACTCCACACATACAGCCAATATTTATAAAGATCAGATGCATAACAGAATCTTCATGGATTTTCCAGCAACTTCTGAAGAACTGGGACCTAGTAGCTATGTAGGAGATTTTGGCAGCAGACCAAGTTTAATTGAGGGTTGGTTTATGCTTCATGTGATCAAAATAGCTGTCTGAATGAAATTGAGAAACTCCTTGAATTTGAGTGAAATGGCTTGAACAACTTTTGTATGCCACAAAAATACCATTTAGAACTTGTCCGTCATTTCCCAAATCAGATTCTTCACTTCTACAATACTGCGACCAGTAATCCAAATGAAGGGAGTGCATTATATTTCTTCTATGGAGAGTTACACTGATGTGAATTAGGTGTTTGTTATTAACGGGTAGGAAAGGTAGCTGTTCAACAATTCCAATAACTTATTGGAAAAGCTAAAAGAGATCATTATGCATAGAGAGATTGTGTGGCTTTTGGGGAAAGTGGATCCTGGGGCTTGAGGGTGGGACCTCTCTAGAATTGGGCTGTGGTAGGTTACCTTTGATGGGAAGGTGAGGAAGTGCAAACAGATTTTATATGCCACCAATTCCATTGCAAGTGCAATATAGATGGAGCATAGGTGGAGCATCATGGGTGAAGTAGGGTTTGGCAGTTATTGGTGGGGTGGTAGCAGATGAGAAGAATGTGATGTTGCTGTTATGAGGTGGAGGTTTAGCGATTAGAGAAGTACTGAAGCTTATCACAGCATGGAATACATCTTTGTGGGGGATTCTAAGAACATGATTCCATCTATGAATGGACCAGAAAAATGATCATCAAGTATGTCATCAGTTTCACTGGGATCAGATCTTTCTGTACATCATGTATACATCTACTTTTCTTATGCTGGAAGAGAAGCTATCAAGTTAGCTGAAACCAAGTTTTTTCCTTCCTTTTAGCATAATACACTCAACACGACTGTACGCAATTAACTGCTTATACAACACAGTGATTAAATTCCTCATCTGGAAAAAAAAAAAGGTTTCTGTTATCTCTCCTTTTCTTGGATGGAGCATTATGGGGCAGTTTTCCTAATTTGTATTGAAAAACCATGAATTCTTGGGAAACTAGTGATTATTAAAGAGAGGAAGAGTACAAAATGAAGGGTACAGATCTAGAGGGGATTATCAATCTTCTAGGATTTAATTTACTAAGGTTAAGGGTGGGCAAACATTTCCTATCAAAGGGGTTTCTTGGTGGCCCCATATTCAACTTCATCTTTAATCCTTCACTCTTAAGACCCCTAGGTAGAAGCACATTATACATAAAATCCTAGCATTCAATACCTATTAGGCAAATGGGCCCTCTGTAAGGATCAACAGATCCTTGTATTAAAGAAGGAGAAGAAGAAGAGAGAGAAAGAGGAGAGATTGTGGAATCTATCGTGTCCCAAAGAGGGGATCGACTGTTGCTCTTTATACACAAAATATTGCTCATTACCATGGATGAAAATATCGGCTGTGGCGGCAGTGGCCGCCACCCTATTTGGGAAAAATCGGGTATCGCACCCATAGTTGCCGATACAAGCCGCCACGTTACAGTGGCACCGCTACAAACCATGAACAGTAATAAGTGGAAAAAACAGAAGAAAAGAATAGGAAAACATGAAGAAAAGAATAGGAAAACAGGAAGAAAAGGAAAGGAAAAAACAGAAGAAAAGAATAGGAAAACAGGAAGAAAGAAAGGGGAAAAAAATGAAGGAAGGAAGGGAGAGAGATATAGCAGTTTAGAGTTTAAAAAACATACCTGGATGCAGTAGAAATCAGCAGCAGCATCAGGAGGAGGCAGCGGTGGTGGCGGCAGCAGCAGGAGGCGGCGGCGGCAGCAGGAGGAGGCGGCGACGGCAGTAGCATGAGGAAGAGGAGGCGGCAGGGTGCTCCTCTTCCTTATTCTTCTTCTTATTTTCTTTTCTTTTCCCTCCTTTTCCTTCCCCCTTCACCCGCTGTCTCTCGATCCTTCCATTCACCAAAATAGGGCAGTGGGTAGTGGGCAGCATATGATCCTTCCATCTGTTTCATTTAAGGTAATTTATGGGCCCTAGCCCCATAGTGGCCCACTTTATAAAAGGTGTAATTATAAAATATAAATGGCCCCTCAAAAGCTATTGTCTTCTTAACTAACCATTGATGGGCTCCAAATTGATGCCCAAGTGTTAAATAAAAAGGGCATGTCTTAACCAAATATAACTTAATTGAAATTAGAGCCTTAGCCAAATTTCGCTCTAATTAGAAATAAAATTTCACTCTAATTGAAAATAGGGCCATAGCAAACTGACACTAACTAGAAATGGGCTCCAGCCAAGTTTCACATTAATTGGAAATAGGTTTTAGGCAAATTTCAATCTAATACGAAATACTGAAATAAGGCCTTGGCCAAAGTACAGTTTAATAGAAAATGAGCCCTTTTCATTTTAATAGGAAATAGGCTCTAATCAAATTTAACTTTTAACACAAAAATCTGTATGAGTTTTTCTTTACTTTATAAGTTAGCATGACTAAGAAACATGAATACATATGAAAAAACTAATCATTACTATTATTTTATATTGATACCGCGATACAGGACCTCATATATTGAGGGCACCACTACGCCCCCTTTTCTTACATACTTTTGCAAAAGAACCACATTTTCTTTCATTTTACAATTTTCTGGATTTTCTGAATTTTTTTTCAGATTTTTTGGCGATTTTTTCAAATCGCACCGCTACGCCTCTACGTAGCTCCACTACGCTACGTAGCGCCCGCTTCGTAGCGGCGGCCCGCCGCCACCGTTATTTTCATCCTTGCTCATTACAGCCTATGATTGATCCTAATTACATAAGTATATAAGTAAGAAAGGAAAGAATATAAAAATGATTGATATCATACAACTATACAATGTTGACCAAATCTAAGAGATCCCACACGTGGGTTTGAAGCTTTGGGCCTCTTAGTCATGGGCCTTGAAAGATGGGCCGGCTTCTTTGTTTGTGTTTCTACACTCCCCCTCAAATTGATGCGGTGGTTTGCCAAGAAGCATCAATTTGGAAAGAATGGAATCATGATGATCGCGGGGCAAGCCCTTGGTGAACACATCTGCTAGTTGTTCAGATGAAGAAATATAGGGTAGACTGATATCTTCACAAACAAAGTGCTGACGGATTAAGTGACAATCAATTTCAAGGTGCTTAGTGCGCTCATGGAAAACATTATTCTTTGCAATTCGAATAGCACTTGTGTTAGCTCCATACAGCAGAGTAGGGTCTTTGGTGAGGATGTTGAATTCTCGAAGAAGACGACGCAACCATATGACTTCGTTGCAGGTAGAATACATGAAACGATATTCGGCCTCGGCCGTTGATTTGGAAATTGTGACTTGTTTCTTGCTTTTCCATGAGATGAGATAAGGGCCCAAGAACATGCACCATCCAGTCGTCGAACGACGAGTGTCGGGACATCCAGCCCAATCGGCATCAACATATGCTGTCAACTGTAATGAAGAGGTGGAAGGGTGTAAAATAAACCACGATCTCGAGTACCCTTTACATATCGGAGAATTCGATAAACAACTTGAAGATGTGGTTTATGAGGATGGCTTATAACTGGCTAACAGTCTGCACAACATGTGATATATCGGGCCTCGTCATGGTTAAGTAGAGCAAGCTACCAACCAAACGACAATATATGGAAGGATCTGGGAGAGGATGCTGTAGGAGGTAGTTGCCTTAGACCTATGTAACTATAGGAGGGGAAGTAGGAGATAAAAAATGAGGAAGGTAAGATACTTGGATATTAGAAGAACTTGGTGACTGTGAAAAAAACGGAACGTGCTCCAAGAAAACAACATTTCGAGAAATCCTCTTTGGAATCATAGCACTGAAAGCCTTTGTGTTCATCACTGTAACCAAGAAACATGCATCGAGCTGCTTGTGGTGAAAGTTTTGTACGCTCTAGAGAGGGGAGATGAACAAAATAGAGACATCCAAAAATCCGCGAGTGTGAGTAGGAGGGTGGATGACCAAATAAGCACTCAAAAGGGGAAACTGTACCTAGGACAGAGCTAGGTAATCTGTTGATAATGTGAACAACTGTATGGGCTGCTTCATACCAAAATCGAGGTGGGACAAGGGATTCCACTGTTGGGAAATCCCACATCCCATATATCTGTATGGGCCTTCCACCTATGAGCTTAAGCTTTTGGGTTGGTATATATTTTATTACATGGTATCAGAGCCATAATATCTTGAAGATTTCATCTACATCATCAAAGCAACACAGATCAAGGATCTGTGCTTTTTGGAAGCAGAACGTAGGTGAAAACCTATTTTTTTCATCATCGTAATCATAGTGGCCCACCTGCGATCATCACCAAATCCACAAATCTCTCTCTAGCCTTGGTCGCCCATATCTCCTTGTCTTTTTGGAGATTTTTTTAGAATTTTTCAACGTTCAGAGGTAGGCCTTTTGATCCATCTTGTGATTATTCAACTTTTGAAAATAGTTTTCATCATAGCCGCACGAAATCCTGGATTCTGACTAGATTTTGCTGCGACCTACACTGCTGGAAAGGGATATTAATCCTGGTTTCTAGCATCGCATCTGATCATCAATCAGATCTCTCTGTGGGCCCCACGAAGGGATTCAGCCAGTAAAATCAAGGTCGCCTGGACTGTTTTTGGCCTGATTTTTTTTCAAAATTGCACCTACGTGTGCTATACGCGATTGAAAGTCTCATCCACTATTATTGAAGTGTTGTCTTAGATCTGGGGGTTGTTGACGCCTCATCCACTACTGTTGCTTTGCTGCTGGTTGTTTTCTTCTTCAAACTACTACTGCTCTTTCTTTTCTACTACACTCTGCAATGGACAAGTAGTGGATCTGTACCCGTTGCTCATCAAACTTGGACTGGAGGAAGTACACTTGATCTTCTTCAAGACTTTCAGCCTTGATATGTGATCAGACCACTATGTGGGTCCCACACACAGATCTAGCCTCACAATTCCAGTTCGTCTGGCATTGTTTTGTTTTACTGCACTGTTTTGTGTGTTGTTTCAAGTTGGCTGCTTCATCAGCCTCTCAATCTGCATATCCTTCTGTGGTATTGCTGCTGTTAGGGCTAATTGCTACTGTTTGTCCTTTTGATTAGTGCTGAATGCTACTGTTAGAGCTTTTGATTAGTGCTGAATGCTACTGTTAGAGCTTTTGATTAGTGCCGATTACTACTGTTAGTGCTGTCTGGTGGAAAAACTGCACCTTTAGTGCACTGTTGGGGCTGTTTGTTGTTGTATTAGCCCTTCATATCCAATCAATCTTGTTTCTACTCCTTGCATATTGATTGGTTTCTTCAGATCTGAGGGCTGATCTCGTCTTTTTACTACTGTTTTGCGTGCTCTGCTGTCTCTTCTCTACCACATTCTGCAATGGACAAGTATGCTGTCATCCCAATTAAATTTAATGACTATCGAAGCCTACAACGACGGAATGAGACAGCCTAAGAAGCCTCCCTCCAATAGGCCAAGACAAAATATTCCATCGGCATTTCAGGCTCAAGCACCCCTATCTGATACGGGAAGTACTTCCTCAGGGGCTATATCCAGGACTCCTGCTCAGATTCAAGAACTGATCCAGAGTATAGCTACCTCTGCATATGCGTCTATGGGCTTCTCTGGCGGTCAGTATCAAACGCATTCTCATATAGCATCTCCCGCCTTTCATTCTTCTGCATCTATTTCTTCTCCCATCACCTCTTCCACATGGTTTTTAGATTCAGGAGCCTCAAATCACATGACATTTGTAGAACATGGTATCAGAGCGGGTTTCGATCCCGTTGTTCCGTTCTTCTTGTGTAGCTCACGTGACATGCTCGTCTATGAAATCTGTTGGGCCTGCACGTGAGGGGGAGTGTTGGGAAGTCCCACATCCCATATATCTGTATGGGCCTTCCACCTATAAGCTTAAGCTTTTGGGTTGGTATATGGTTTATTGCATCCACAAGGAGAGTTCGGACAGTTTCTAGGAGATGATTCTTTCGTTTTGCCACTCCATTTTGTTGTGGTGTGTGGGGGCAAGATTTTTGATGAATAATTTCTTCTTCTACGAGAAAGTTATTGAACTCAGTGGATGTATATTCTCCCCTCTGAATTTGAACGTAGAATCTTTATGGATTTTTGAAATTGAGTACTGACCATTTTATAGAATTTTTGAACATGGAGAAAACTTCAGATTTAGATTTCAAAAAATAGATCCATGTATAACATCAATGATCATCTATAAAGGTAACATAATATTTATATCCAAGTCGACTCAAGTTAGGGGCAATCCCCCAGACATCCGTGTGAACAACATCAAATGTGTCAGCAGTACGTGAATAATGAATAGGGAATGGTAACACATGACTTTTGCTTAAACAACAAGATTCGCATTTTGATTTTGAAAAATGAGAAAACATGGAACTAGGCATAGATTTATTTAAATATCCAAGTTTAAACAAAGTCGACAAATTTGCATTATTCAAATGACCAAGGTGTTTATGCCAAGTGGTCCACATATTATTTAAAAGACTGTTAGATGAGGTAAGAAATGATTGTTGTCCCATGTTCAAGAGAAACACCCTGCCATGCTTACTCCCTATCCCGATCACCTTCCTAGTTTGCCGGTCCTGTATGACACAACCAGAAGGAGAAAAATTAACTAGATAACCAGATTCAACAAGTTGGCCAATGGAAATAAGATTTGCAACTAAATTGGGGACAAAATAAACATTAGGCAAGGTAAGAGCACCAATGGTTATATTGCCCATACCAGAAATTGGTAATTGAACACCATTTGCGGTGGTGATGGAGTCATGGCCATGGTAAGGTTTATGGTTGTGCAAGTTTTGGACCACCAAAGTCATGTGGTTGGCGGCTCCTGATTCTAGGAACCATGACGTGGGTGTGACAGAAATAAGTGGGGAGGTAGATTAGTGAAATGCAGACAAAGCAATAGGAGAAGAGGACAGACCGTTAATACCCATAGAGGTAAATGCAGATGCTACAGATGAATTAATCAAGTCTTGAATTTGAGCTGTTGTCAATGTCATGGAACCAGTGTCAGAAGTGTCAGAAGATGCTGAGGCAAGTGAAGTTGTATTCTTAGCCTGAAGTGCAGTAGCGCCGTGCATTTGAGTCTGATCCGGTTTCTTGTTAGGCCTTCTTGTGTAGTTGGAGAGAACATGTCCATTACGTTTGCAATAATTGCAAAATAATTTCTGCCAGCAGTCTCGTGTAACATGTCCATACCTTTTACATTCAAAACACTGTGGTTTCTGATCACGAGCAGTTAGAAAGGCTGTCTCATCAGTCTGAGATGGTCCTGATTGTGCAAGAAAGACCTTTGATTCTTTAGGAAGGGAACAATGGGAAGAAAGACGAGTTTCTTCATGAAGGACCTCTTGAACGCATGTATCCAGATCAAGAGAGTTTTCCCGATTCATGAGGGCTGCTCGTACTGGTTCAAATTCTGCACTGAGATTCATTAGGAATTGACTGACATGAAGTTCTTGCTGAAGTTTGAGAGCCTGAGGAAGGAATGCCGCAGAGACAGACTGCAGGAGCATTTGTCCCGTTCAGTCCATTAGGTTAGAAACCCATTGTAGTATTCCTGAACATTCTTGTCATTTTGGCAGTATTTGGCCAATTCTTTGTCAAGATGGAATCTTCGGGCTTTATTTTGCTGATGATATATTTTCTTCATGTGTGTCCACATATCGAAAGCTTTCGTAAAAGCTTGTAGTGCCATTGTGAAAGAGGGATCAACGGAGTTGAGAATCCAAGTCACAACCTTAGCATTCCCTTGATTCCAAGTGGCAATTGTTTTATCTTCTGTGCCATTAGGATCAGCAGCTGGTTTGATAGTTGTCCCATCTAAATACCCCAACATCCCTTGTCCTTCAATGAAGTTCTTAAGGTGAAATGCCCAACAGCCCAAGACATATAATTGGTACCATTAAATTTAAAAGAAATAACATCAACCTTTTTCATTTGATTTAAGAAGATGATTTCTAAGAAGGGAGATGGGCAACAGCACTGTTTTTAGAAAAAAAAAAACAGAAAAAATGGACCTCTGGACGTCCAAGAAATTTGAAGTAGGAAAGATGTCTGCTTCCTGTAATAATATCTTTTCTTCAATCAGCCATCTAGGTTATACTGGTAGCCTATTTCTGAACAATGATTGGATTCCAATGGTTGGATTTGAAGATCAAGCCTTAAAACAGAAACAGTTTCTATAAACTGGCAAACTAGAGAAGCAGGTAAGATTGACCTGTTTGAGATGATAAAAATCTCAGAAAAATGCTTAATATTCCCAGGAATAATGGTTGACCAGTTTGGTGTTGATTTCTGTAGATACTGTAATCTGGAGGTGGGGTCCACTTTGAGATCTGATGGTTGGATGATTGTCGACAGTAGATAGAGTTGCAGAAAAATTGATCTGCTGCTTTGTTTGATGCTGCTGAGAGCAGAAAATCTGATTTACTGCTGATCTGCTGCTTTCAATGATGCAAGGATACTGCTGCTGAGAAATTCTTCAGAAATTCGTCTTTGCTATGATGCAAGGATTGAAGAAACAGAGAGGATTTTGGCTATCCTTCTCTGTTGATTGCAAGACGACAGAAAGATAGCTCTGATACCATGTAAGGATCAACAGATCCTTGTATTGAAGAAGGAGAAGAAGAAGAGAGAAAGAGAGGAGAGATTGTGAAATCTGTCGTGTCCCAAAGGGGGGATCGACTGTTGCTATTTATACACAAAGTATTGCTCATTACAGCCTATGATTGATCCTAATTACATGAGTATATAAGTAAGAAATGAAAGAATATAAAAATGATTGATATCATACAACTATACAATGTTGATTAAATCTAAGAGATATCACACGTGGGTTTGAAGCTTTGGGCCTTGAGAGACGGGCCTGCTTCTTTGTTTGTGTTTCTACACCCTCATTGCTGCATTTTGTGACTTTCAAATTGAATTTCCAGTTTCCATCGTCTGTGATTAGTAAATGAGTAAGCTCTCCCTCTTATTATTATTATTATTATTATTATTATTATTATTATTATTTTTGTATTCAAGAAGATTTTGGTAATAATTCGCAGTGTCTCTAGATATTTATGAAGCTCCGTACTCTCCAGATATTTAAGATGACTTTTGTACTCCATCTGTTTCTGTTAGGTATGAACTGTTGCTCTCTCTCTTTGTTGGTTCTGATCTTTTTATCATGCATTTTACAGTGTGGAGCTGTTCAAACATTGGTTCCATTGTGTGACCAGAACCCTACCATTCGGGCAAGTGCTGTGAAGCTGTTCTTTTGCTTGACGATGGATGGCAATGATGACACATTAGCGGATCATGTGAATCAGAGGTGCTTGGGAACTTTACTCATGATTGTGAAAACCTCTGATGACAAGGAAGAGAAAACTGCTGCAATGGGTATTATATCTAACCTTCCCAAGGACCACACCCAGATCACTCAGTGGCTTCTGGATGCTGGGGCACTTGGGATCATAGTTAGATTTCTTACTGATGGTATGCACAATGGTGGTTCTATGAATCACCTGGTAGAGAATGCTTCTGGAGCTTTATGTCGCTTCACTCTATCGACAAACCCTGATTGGCAAAAAAGGGCAGCTGAAGCTGGCATCATACCAGTGCTGGTCCAACTGCTGGCATCTGGCACGGCTTTGGCAAAGAAGCATGCAGCCATTTCATTGGCTCAATTTTCTGATAGCTCATTTAAGCTGAGCAAACCGGTTGAAAAACGTCGAGGGTTCTTGTGCTGCTCAACGCCGCCTGAACCTGGCTGCCCAGTGCACTTGGGTGTGTGTTCGATGGAGTCGTCATTTTGCCTAGTTGACGCAAATGCAGTGGAACCACTGGTGAGGGTGCTTGGAGACGCAGATTTTGGAGCATCTGAGGCTGCATTAACGGCACTGTCGACACTGATTGATAGTGAAAGGTTACAGGATGGCAGCAAGGTGTTATCTGAGGCGGGAGGCATTGCAGCAATCATAAAGTTGCTAAGCAACCCTTCCATCGATTTGCAGAAGAAGGCTCTGCACGTTTTAGAGAGGGTTTTCCGACTGCCAGAGTACAAGCAGAAGTATGGTGCTTCAGCGCAGATGCCTTTAGTTGACATTACTCAGAGGGGGACTGGCACAATGAAGCCTCTTGCAGCCCGAATACTTGCTCACTTGAATGTGCTTTATGAACAGTCTTCCTTCTTCTAGAGGCAGGTGAATCAGACACTGATGAAGTCGGATCTACTGAGAAATTTGAGCATGAATATCATTTTCGATTGAAGCATTGAAGGTTAAGTTTTGCAAAATTTCCTTTTAACATGCAAAGGATGAGTGACAATGGTATGAAGCTTTCATTCCATATTTTCTTCTGGAGTTACTGAAAGAATTCGAAGGATTTCTTGACATTATAACTTCTTCGGCTTTCTGCGTTTCACAGAACTTAGTGATTGCTTATAGAATCTTTCAAACTATGAAGGTGTATCCATTACACGGAAGGATGAATTGAAATTTGCATTTGGTTTTTAAAATAAAATCAAGTGTGGCTGGATATGGTGGCATCTGTTAGAAGAAAACCATAGATTTTTGTTTTGATGAATGGGCAGATTTAGAGTTTTGTTGGAGAGATTCATGATTGGTTTGATTCAAAGATGGTTCTTCCAGGGGCATTCTCTGTCCTTGCCTCCTTGGACGTGGCGATGACATTCCTACTCAATGAGTTCTGGTCTTTGATATCAATATTGAAGCTGTAAGAATTGGGAGACATATATGGAGTTCTCTTATCCGATATAACCTGTCTTTGTTTACTATGTATTTAATTCATTCCTTTTACCCTTAAAATTAGGTAAGCGAATTGTCTCTGCATAGACTTTTAAAATACAGAAATATCTCTGATTTTTGGTTTATCCGTCTCTTCCACTGCTTCTTCCAAGCTGCCAGGTGATGACATAGGAAACACCTAGCTGCTTTGTATTTCTGTGTCAATTTTCTGATATTTGTTTGTATGCTATTTGTTTATTCCTTTTCACCTTGAAGTGTGACAAACATTGGCACCATCATTGCCTAGCCTCTTGGTTGGAGTTCATCTCTTCAGGCTTCTGGCATATAATAATTCCCTATGCTAAGTGTGGCGGAGGCCTTCTTCTAGAATGATATATCATATCTCCAGGTCTTTGAAAGACCACGATAAAATAGCAATCACACATGCAGTAGAAATGGTTATGAACATTGAATTGGAACCAGATATTCCATGTATGTAATGAAGCAGAAATAGTTATGGACATTGATTTCTAACCAGATATTCCTTGTTTGGGTTTATATAGGCATTTGAGATTCACCACAAGCTTCCAATATAGAGTACTGTTGCATTTGCACTGGAAATACAAATGACTAGGATAATCTGACTACTTAAATACTATATTTCATTTGTGGTTATTTTTTATTTCATCAACAGGGCATCAAAATACAAAGTAACACATCTCAGAAAACTGGGCAGCCTTTCACAACAATACCCTTAGCAGTTGGACAAGAGGCCAAGTGGCAATCATTATCTCGTAAGTTGCTTCCCCACCAAACCAGGGTAATGTTCTCTGACCCCAAACATAGGTACAAAAGCACACCCATGAAGGCTAGACCAACATCAAGTGCTCCAGAGAGCACATAGTTATGCCGCTGCCACCAAACGCGCTGGTATCTGTAAATGATGAAGCCTGAAATGAATCCAACTATGATCCAACTGGTGAAGTTCACAACTGTTGCTGGGGGCATATTTCTCGCGGCGCCTATCAGGATAGGCATGTTAATGAGGTGAATCCACTGGTGGTTGGGGAAGGCCTTGTGTGCAAGCCAGGCAATGAGAGGAGCAAGAGCCCCAGCTAGGAAGAACCAATTGACAGCTGAATAAGCTCCAAGGTCTCCAAAGATTCTACGCGGCCCAATCAGCCCCCAAATGACAGAAGCATCATAGAACACATGATCACTGGGGCAGGTCTATGGGCTGTTTGGAGGGAGCAGATCTACGTTGCAGATGTCGTGGACGCTGTCCATGAGCCACCATGCTGTTCCGAGGTAAACCAGTGCTCCCCACCACCTGAAAAAGTTTTCTTTTCATTCCTCATCATCATCTTCATCATCAACACACTTTAATTAGAGAAACTAACCTGTGCCATGAACAATGTTCTGGGAGGAATCTTCATATAGTGACCGAGCTTTAAGTCTTGTAGAAACGTGACGGCCTGGGACATGCTGATATGCCGATACACCTTGAAGCATATATTAGCAATGGGGCACCCAGGGTACAGATATCCAATGATATATTCAGTTATGATGTTCAAGCCCATTGTCTGTTTTTCCTCCCAAACTAACATGGGTGAGAATCTGATACTAATAAATTCTTCCGATGTACTCAATTCTTATGAATTGTAATGCAAACAAACGGACCCTTAATGAAGCTGGAATTACCTGGTTTGTTGTAGCAGCAATGATACCTATGGGAAGGGTGAAGAAAATGGCAATGGCGCATCCCAGCAGCACCCCCCACCATGGCAATTGGAGTTGATCGTTGAAGAACTAGCATGTGAAGATGGCAGTGGAAATGCTTGTGAGTGGGATGCACACAAACCACCACTCAGGGACTTGCTGTATTACTCATGACCCTTGTGTGAACGTCCATCTGCTTGCTTCTCTTTCATTGCCGACTTGCTCAGCTGCCATATATCTCTGTGCATTTGATGAATATCAGGTTTGAATCACTCACGCTATGCATGTTAAGTTTCAGTCCTATACGTGGTTATTGTATAAGAGCAGAAAAAGATTTAACACCTTCCATGAAAAAGGAGGACATGAACTATGGTGGCAGCAAGTGTAGCAAAACCAACACCGTACATAATGTTGAAGAACGTGCTGAGATAGAGAGGCCTATTTCTCTCATACGCCTCTGCATCGAGGTTGAAATTGGAGTCAATGATGCTCGAAACGTTATATTCATTTCCTGATGATGTGAAAAGGCCATTGGAGAATATGGGAAAGGTTTTGGCATTGTAGATGTTGAGCCAATACACAGCTGGAGATAGGGAGATATGATGTAAGTGATGATGACAAACCCAACCGAAACATTGGCAGTGGCGAACCATGGGCTGGAAAGTGGGCTTCCGAGGTAGGAGGAGATGGTCGACCAGTCGAGGCCCACAACCCCTACTCCCATCCCATGAAATCCTGAGCCCAGTTGATGGGCCATGACCGAGTTTGGGAAGATCCAGCATATACCAATGAGAGGGTGGTTAGCAGGGGAAGAGGTAGCCGGGTACTATGCAATAGGCGATGCTCCAAATAGAAGCTATGATGAAGAACTGGTTGCGGGTCACTCCACCCTTTGTTCGCTCTTCCTTCTCATGCAATGCTCTTGAGTCATTATAGTGGTACCTATTGCATCAACACTAACAACAGCAGCAACAGTAACAACAAAAATAGCAGTGGCAACTCACCTGGGATTGCTACACTACACAACCCTTGATCTGTGACACAACACAGCCAGATTTCGGGTGGGTCAAAATATCAAATGATCTACCTAATTCTATAGTTCAGCTTTGAATGTGTCAATGGTTAGAATCTTGATCCTCTTGAACTGTTACACGAGTGCTCTTAATCCAATATCCAGGTGAAAAAAGATCAGGCTGGAGCATGGGCCAATCATGCTAATGGATTGAAATTCTCGATTTGAAACATCCTCTGCTTGTTAATTAAAAATGACTGAATTTAGGATTTATGGAAGGGATCCAAAAAACTTGAATCATCTTGTTCTATCCCTACTCCCTAGTGAATGAGTATTGCTGAATGAGACGAACCCCAAATTGCAATCTAATGATCCTGCGAGACAGGTAAACTTAGTAGTTGGCTTAAGCGTTTTAAGAACCTGGACACTTAATAATTACGTTCTGCACAATTTGAGGACAATACTACAAAAGAATTTTGTAATATAGTTACGTGAATTTATTTACGTACAGTGGCTGATATATGAATTTATTTATCATTCAAAAAATATGTGGCTTAGGAGGTCATTTGTTCGTGCTTATTAGATAACTAAAAATTTCTCGTGCCTGAAGGCACGGCGCACGACGTTAAAATTAAAATAAAAATATATCTATTTATATATCTAGGAATGCAATAACTTAATCAAATATGACCAAATTAAAAACAGAATAAAAAGAAGTAAACAGAAAGACCCCACAATCAAACAATTAGAATAATAAAGAAAATTCAGGAATGCAATAAGTTAATTAGGCATTTTGATCATCAAATACTAACCACCAAAAACCCTCAATTAAATTAAATACACCAAAAAAGATAGAAGATCCAGTAATCAGATTCTAAAGAAGAATAATGCAAAGAAAAATAAATCCCCAGTCTTAACCCAATAATCAAATGCACTAAAAACAACTAACCTTCACGGAAGTTAATGTTCATTTGTTTTCAAATAGTTACAAGATTATCAAGATCTAACGGAGGTTACTATCCCTTTATTTTTAAATAATTATAAAATTATCAAGATCTCACGGAAGTTACTGCCTTTTGTTTTTAAATAATTACAAAATTATCAAGATCTCACGGAAGTTATTGTCCCTTTGTTTTCAAATAATTATAAAATTACCAAGATCTTGAATCCTTTTTCAGCCCTAGGATTTATGTACAAAGATATATACATAAATCCAAGGGTGAGGAAAGAGTCCAGAAATTCAAAAATTGTTCCCCCTTATTAAGTTATGCATCGTGCTGATTGTTTGATTGATTTACACGTGTGAAGTATAAATGAGGTGTGGAAATAATACATAAATAAGGCCTTTTATACACCAGAATTTTCACTCCTGCATAGGTGTGGAAGTGATTCATATCCACTCTTGAAAAAAAGGTGCTAGTACAGTCTATAGAAGGTGATTTATTTTTCCTGGAGACTCCATGAAAGATCTTTATTTTTTCATTCCCGTGGGACTCGTACTTGTATTCATAACTATTTAATTTGTTTATTGAACTAGTAAATTCTAAGATCTTGAAGCTAATAATCTTAAATCTTCGTGAGTTTTTGTGTAATTTATTAAAAATCCAAAAAAAGATTTAATTTTCCGCACTTTTGTGGTTCTCTAATTTATGATTCAAAATGTTCAATATTCTTGTACTTCATATCTTTTAAGGTGTCTTGATTTTAAGAAATTTATGGAAAAGATTCAAAAAATCAAAATACATCTAAAAGAGTTAGATGTACTTCTTTACTAATGTGAAGATGGTGATTTTAACAAATATAATAATGTGCTTCACACCTGTTAGATTTGCATAAGTGACATTTATATATGTAAAACTCATTTCTCCATCTCATGCGTGAAAGGCAGAAGACCCCACTAAGTAGGATAGATGTTTTAAATTCATAGGATAGCCCAATTGATGAAAGCCAAATCAGCCAATAGTTGCCGGCAAGACTCAGGTCTGAATGGATGATAAAAACATTCCTGCCATCCCAACCCCAAAACCTATTAACAACATCCATCCATTCATCATAGTCAAAATCGAAAGACAAGGCCCACCCAAATCGTCAAATGAGAAGAAGAATAAAGAGGCTTACAACTAAAAGGTCTCATCAATTCTCACTTGACTCGGAAAGACCACAAGCAACAAACGAAAAAGGTCAGCTTATTCCCATAGAAGATCTTGACCGCGTTGACTATGTGTACGGTCCACACGTTCCCTGCCCCAGAATTGGCAAAGATGGTGACGAGGACATGCTCCTTGACATTGAACAGCCAGGATTCAAGGAAACTGTAGGATATTACACCCCATTAAGCTACTACCACTTATCCTAAAATTACTTGCGATGGGAAACCACTCAATAATGATTTTAC
The DNA here is from genome assembly GCA_012931725.1 of Litsea cubeba. Lineage (NCBI taxonomy): Eukaryota > Viridiplantae > Streptophyta > Magnoliopsida > Laurales > Lauraceae > Litsea > Litsea cubeba. The sequence goes on from CM022951.1 coordinate 68,385,671, forward strand.
GGTGAGTGCGAGGGCTCAATCAAAACGCTCAAATGTAGACATTGACCTCAACAAAAACTCAAATGGGTGCCCTTGAAAAAGACTCGATCAGCGATGGTGGATGCCATGAGGTGGCCCAGAGGCACCACAGCGATCTGAGCTGATGCGGAAGTGAAGGAGATGGGCTCCTTTCTGTAACTGGTTGACGAAGGAGAGGAAGATGCAGGGGAGAATGCCTCGGACCCAGGGGAGAATGCCTAGGATCCACGTTCGAAAGGTCACCACTGGGAGGTTTGGGTCGTCCGTGACCGGCACCGTCAACGCCACCTGCTCGACCGGAGAGTTGTCCGGCTCCGGCGAGAACGTAGATAGCGAGCTGCTATTTCTGTTCACAGTAGAATTGTAAGGAGAGAGAGAGAGAGAGAGAGAGAGAGATGGTGGTTTCCTGACGGAGAGGGGTTGTGATGGGATGAGATGAGAAGCTTGAGTTTCCATGCCGAGATGGGCAGCCCGTCAAAGCGTCTCCAAAATCCAGGGGATGACACGCATATGAGCTTTTTTTTTTTTAAATGTAAGTACAAGTTTATGAGTTTTTGTTTAATTTAAGTACAAGTTTATGAGATGGGTTAGAGAGAGGGAGAGGGAGAGGGAGAGGGATATAAAACCAAGTGGTTGAGTACAATTTGTGCAATCACTTTATAAGGGCCAATTTTGAACCTCTATGCATGATTGATTTAATTTTGGAACCACTAAAGTAAAAAGTGATGTGCCACTGCCAGTACAGGCCCATCTACAGTGAGCACTGTGTAGATGCCACTTGATAGTTACTTGATATTATAAGAGTACCGATTCTTTTTGAGTCTTTGACTTTTAAGAATGGGTCATTGTTTGTGGTCATTTCCACACGTAAATAATTGGCATGCATAATGAACACACCCCATCATTTTTGTTTGAGAGTGTGGAAGTGTGGAAATGAGCATGAATAAGGACCATATGTTTAGATGTTTTGACATATGGTGCTCTCACCTTATCGTGAGCATCGGTGATCAGGCGGAGGGAATTCCCTTTATAATTATGTGGTAATCCTTCCCTTTGGGCAATGTGGAAGATATCATGATCTGCGTTTTATATATATATATATATTTGTAAACTGTAAAGATTCTTTTTCATTTTCTTTCAAGGGAATTTCTTCATTGCAAGCAATTTGGAGATTTTTTGTTACGTTGTTTCCGAGGGCACATTTATGCAACCACTTTTCTATAAAGAAAGTATGGAAATCGAAAAATACTTTCTCACACTACTTTAATATCCATGTTTGGTGTGGCCTCTTTTTCAAAGAAAAGAAAAAAAAAAATGAATTGACTTTTCCGTAATTTGTAGAAAATTCTTTTTGATGGGAGGCGGAGAAATCTTGAAAAATATAAGCATATAGAATTCCATGATAGTTCTTTTTTAGGATTTCTCAAGTCATTCAAATGATGATACTCAAAAATCTTTAATCCAACTCTTCCTTGGAACCAGATGAGATGTAAAGTAACTCACCCAAGTCTCTACCATCAGCGCTATTATCAGCGCTATTATCAGATATTGATCCTTGGTTGTTCGTAGAAAGAGAGGTGTCACACCAATTGAGCTACAAGCTGATGTGCAAAGTGAAGAACTTTTAATTACTGGGAAGTGTGATTGGTTGGAATAGAAACCACTACTTCAATTGATTGAATAATGTTGACCTTCCATAAGTAGAACTTTTCATCAAAAGAAATGATATATATATATATATATATATATATATATATATACACACGCCCAGGAACCATATCTTCCATATCCTCCACCTTATCAACAATATGATGCTTGTTCTTGTTTTCTAAAACAGGGAGATGTGGTAAAAGTTTTCTTTGGGGAGCAGAGCGGTAGAAACGAGCTTTAGCATCTAAACATATAGCGGAAAAAAAGACTCTCCAAGTGGCCATCTAAAACACATGAAATGACTATCAGTATTTAAGATGAAATTTCTCTATCAATCACTCATTTCGTGGACTTAGATCACTTCTAGCAATGTTTAATAGACCTGATTTTGCATCTGATTTCTGTCGTACTCTATTTTAAATGGAGATGATAAAGAGAGACCAAGGTGGGCAAAAAGTGAGAAATGCACAATCAGTATAAGTGTATTACAAGAACAAAAAGTCTACCGGGCCCGAAAATCGGGCCCGAAAAGCGGCACGGATCCCATGGGAGCCGTGCCGCTTTTCGGGCCCGGTTTTCGGGCCCTGTAGCATTTCCTCACAATGACAATCTTAAATCATGGAAAGAAATAAGAAGTATTTTGTGTGTCGATTGCTATAATTGAAGCCCATACAGTTCCTATGTCCTTGGCCCCCATTTACTATCATATCATGTTGCCCTTGTCTATTCTGCTGTGACTTGTGAATCTGTCATCCTCCTACATTTCTTAAATTGAAACCATCCTCACTTGTGTTAGTTTGTTAATTTTCTTATGAATAATTGCTTTTCACACATGTTTTTGTTATAAAAAGTGTCATCCCACTGCACTCTCACTACTTTAAATTCTTGACATCAGTGACAACTCGTAGCGCTGTAAACGGGCCAAACTCGAGCAGGGTCCATTATATCTGGATTCCGGATCCATATAGTTTTTTGGGGTTCACATACGCTAGCTTCTGCATTTGAGCTATATGGTGCTGTTGAGCCCATAGTGTGCCCAATAAAGTAAATTTGGGGACGACTGAGTGTACCCTTATTGAGTTCTGACATAGAAACTGAGATCTGGAGTTGATTTTTGGCTTGTTGATTACCTTACCTACAAGATGAATTAGATCTGCATTCAGTGTCAATGCAATGGACCGCTTTTAATGCGTTAAACCTACTATTTTCTTTACTAGATGAATTCATAGAAATGACTAGACGAGAAGACTGCACTATAAGCATGAGCCCACCCCCCAACCCCTTCTATTAAACCCTCCCATCCAATCCCATATATATACATCTTCCTGATCGGATATTCCTAGTATGAATGAAGCAAAAATAGTAATGGACATTGATTTCTAACCAGATATTCTTTGTATGGTTTTATGTCAGCATTTGAGATTCACCACAAGCTTTCGAAAAAGACTTAAGATAATCAGACTAATTGAATAATTTCATCAACAGAGCATCAAAATACATATAACACTCTCAGAAAACTGGGCAGCCTTTCACAACAACACCCTTTGCAGTCGGACAAGAGGCCAAGGGACAATCATTCTCTCGGATGCCACTTCCCCACCAACGGAGGGTAATATTTTCTGACCCCAAACATAGGTACAAAAGCACACCCATGAAGGCTAGACCGACATCAAGTGCTCCAGAGAGCACATAGTTATGCCGCTGCCACCAAACGCGCTGGTATCTGTAAATGATGAAGCCTGAAATGAATCCAACTATGATCCAACTGGTGAAGTTCACAACTGTTGCTGGGGGCATATTTCTCGCGGCGCCTATCAGGATAGGCATGTTAATGAGGCGAATCCACTGGTGGTTGGGGAAGGCCTTGTGTGCAAGCCAGGCAATGAGAGGAGCAAGAGCCCCAGCTAGGAAGAACCAATTGACAGCTGAATAAGCTCCAAGGTCTCCAAAGATTCTACGCGGCCCAATCAGCCCCCAAATGACAGAAGCATCATAGAACACATGATCACTGGGGCAGGTCCATGGGCTGTTTGGAGGGAGCAGATCTACGTTGCAGATGTCGTGGACGCTGTCCATGAGCCACCATGCTGTTCCCAGGTAAACCACTGCTGCTATAAAGGTCCCCACCACCTACAAAGTTCTTGTTTCATTCCTCATCATCATCATCATCATCATCATCTTCATCTTCATCATCAACACATTTTAATTAGAGAAACTAACCTGCGCCATGAACAATGTTCTGGGAGGAATCTTCATATAGTGACCGAGCTTGAAGTCTTGCAGAAATGTGATGGCCTGGGTCATGCTGATATGCCCATAAACCTTGAAGCATATATTAGCAATGGGGCGCCCAGGGTAGAGATATCCAATGATATATTCGGTTATGATGTTCAAGCCCAGAGTCTGTTTTTACTCCCAAACTAACATGAGTCAGAAGCAGATACTAACACTATATGGCCCGGTTTGTTTGCTTTAAATACAGCGGAAATGAATATACAAGTGGTTATAAATGAAGATAAAAGGTGAAATTTCAAAAATAAAAATCAAATCGCATCTTCTTTAGAGAACATTACTTGATGTTCATTTTTCGGAATTCACCTTTATCTTCATTTTTAAGTACCATATATATATACAATTCCTATGAGCCTATTTGTTTGCATCAGCATACATAGGAACCGAATATATAGGAATATTGATACCGCAAGTGGTTAAAAATGAATATAAGGTGAATTTCCAAAAATGAACATCAAATAATTTTTTTAAGGAAATACAACCAAAAGAACATGAGAAATGAATACCCAGCCACCACTACCCTAGAAACTCGACATATTGGAAAGTGAAGGTTCTATTTACGTCTCCACCTTAATTCCTTCACCCCTTAAGTCTTTAACAATCCTTTGGGTTGAGTTCATTTCACCATGAATTCTTATGTGTTTTAATGTAAACAAACATGCCCTATATAAGCATCAAGAAGAATATTGATGAAGCAGGAATTACCTGATTTGTTGTAGCGGCAATGATACCTATGGGAAGGGTGAAGAAAATGGAAACGGCGCATCCTAAAAGCACCCCCCACCACGGCAATTGGAGTTGATCGTTGTAGTACTCACATGCAAAGATGGTGGCGCCAATGCTTGTGAGGAGGATGCACACAAACCACCACTCAGGGACTTGCTTGTATTTGCTCATGAGCCTCGAGTGGACATCCATCTGTCCCTCTTTCAGTGCCGACTTGCTCAGCTGCCATATATCTCTAAACATTTGATGAATATCAGGTTGGAGTCACTTAGGGCCTTTGTATTTGCATTAAGATAGTAGGATTTATGCTATGAGTAGTTAAAAATGAAGAACATAGGTCCGCTATAAAAAATAAGCTTCAAATAACCTTTCCTTTTAGTTATTCATTTCTCATATTCCTTTCATTCTATCTCCTTAGATGGAAAGGTTATTTGATGCTCTTTTTTGAAAATTCACCATCTTCATTTTTTAACCACTAATAATGGCATAAAAGCCTATGTATTCAGTTCCCACATATTCTAATGCAAGCAAACAGATTCTCACATTTTACATGTAAACTTTCTGTCCTATAAGCAGTTTTGGAGAGCAGAAAAAATTTAATACCTTCCATGAAAGAGGAGGACATGAACAATGGTGGCAGAAAGTGTAGCAAAACCAATGCCGTAGGTTATAGTGAAGAACGTGCTGAGATTAAGCGGCCCATTTCTCTCATATGCCTCTGCGTTGAGGTTGAAATTGGAGTCAATGATGCTCGAAATGTTATACTTATCCCCAGATGATGTGAACAGGCCATCGGAGAATATGGGAAAGGTTTTGGCATTGTAGATATTGAGCCAATAGGCAGTTGGAGATATGATGTATGTGATGATAACGAACCCAACTGCAACATTTGCAGTGGCAAACCATGGGCTGGCAAGTGGGCTTCCGAGGTAAGAGGAGATGGTGGACCAATCAAGGCCCACAGCACCTACTCCTAGACCATGAAACCCTGAGCCCAGTTGATGGGCCGTGACTGAGTTTGGAAAGATCCAGCAGAGCAAGGAGAGGGAGGTTAGCATGGGGAAGAAGTAGCTGGGTAATATGTAGTAGGCAAAGCTGCAAATGGAAGCGATGATGAAGAACTGGTTGCGGGTCACTCCACCCTTTAATCGTTCTTCCTTCTCATGCAGTGCTCTGAGTCATTACAGTGGCACCTATTATTATCAACACTAACAGCAGCAGCAGCAACAACAAAAATAGCAGTAGTATAACTCACTGGGTCACCTAGATTGCTACAGTACACAATCTAAGATCTGTGACACAGTAAGTGAGATTACGTATGGGTTTTCTTGGATCACAATATCAAATAACCCAAACCAAACCAAACCAAGCCTTTTCCCACTAGGTGGGGTCGGCTATATGGATTTCACGATACCAATCAAATCTGTTTAGGGCCATGTCCTCCGTTAGAGCCATGTAGGCAAGGTCATGTTTAAGGATCACAATATTAAATGATCTCCATAATTTTAGTTCATCTTTGAATGTGTCAATGATTAGAATCTCGATATATCCTCTTGAACTGGGACACAAGTATTCTTAATCCAATATCCAGATAAAAGAGATCAGGCTGGACCATGGGCCTATAATGCCCGTGGCTTGAAATCTCAGATTTAAAACATCATCCGCTTGTTAATTAAAAAAATAGTTAGGGTTTATGAGAGCAATCCAAGATTTTGAATCATCTCGTTCTATCACTAGTGAACACTGATCTTGAATAAGACAAACCACAAATTGCAATGTAGTGATTCAGGGACACAGGTAACCATAGTAGTAAGCATACATGAGGATGGGCCTTTTAAGAACGTGGAAAACTGAGAATTATGTTTTGCAATGTAGTTAGTTACTGGGCGCAATTTGAGGACAATACTTCAAAAGGTTTTACAATATAGTTAATGTGAGTTTTAACTGATCATAGTCAAAATAACCCAACTGCCCACACATCAGGCATACCCAAAGATAAGATATGAGATACTTACTTCCAAACATGATTAATTTGGATCTTCGATTCAGAATTATATTGAAAATTCAGCCATAAAGACAAGACTTGCAAAAAAAGTTGGATAAAATAAATTTTCCTACATTGTATTGTTTTTCTTCAAATCTTTGGAACCAAAATTTTGATGTGCCTGGGGCAGTATTGTTTGTCCAACGCCTTTTTTTTTCTTTCCCAGGAAGCATTACAAGATAGAGGTAAAAGCAAGAGTTAAGTAAAACAACAAAAGACTTCGGACTTCGAAAGACCCAAAATAGTGTGCATCCAGTAGCTGAGAACACTATTTCGAAGAGACAGTTATCACCCTCAATTGGGAGGTTTTGGCTAAACAATATTTTACGGTTGTCACCTCGTGATAAGGTGAGCACTATATACATTCTAAATACCAAAGAGTGCCCACCTTAATTATGATGATCCATCCAAAGTGAATCATAAAACGGGGAACCCCACCCCACTCCACAGTCACTCATCTTGAATTTGGCATCCATCAAAATTGATTGGACCGTTAGATCAACTTTGTACTCATTTGACAGTGGAGATTCGTCGGTCGTTGTTAAGATGATCTCCATCACTTTAATTATATAGGAAGGGAGGAGAGATCTTTTGATCACTTCAGTCTAATTCCCTAGTAGGCCCACAAGAGAGTATACTCATCTTATCATGAGCACTGTTGCTGAACACACGTCATGAACATTTCTGTATGGAACACCAGATTTTGTGGCAGACACCACAATATTCACTTTAAAGTGAGATTATAGCTTCTTAAAACGTGTTTTGTTATGGTTCATTATAACGATGATATCACTCTGATTATTTGAAATTAGCAATAAGTAAACTGGTGGTGGTTAGACCATAACAGCGACCGACAAACAACTTTACACGCATTTTACTTTGAAAGAAAAACAAAGAATAGAAACTTTACACCCACTCCCGCTGTTCCTTTGAGAAAACAAGACATCATGACAGAAACCCATGTCCTGCACTACAAAGATCCAACTTGTATTGTGTTGTATGGTCCCATCCCAATCAAAGTTGAAAAGGAGGTCCATCTTTCCTTTTCAATATTATTGTGTCACGGCAGCAAATACCTCTCGGTTCAACTTGTGAGAAGAAAAAAAAGAGAGATCCTGGTGAACATGTGGGCCAGTCCATATTATTGAAAAGTTGAACCGAGATCAGAGGTGTGGCCCAGTCCATATTATTAAGGAATTCATGAATTATATGATGGTAAATTATGACAGTGTTGATGTGAATTTTCTATCTCATGATTGCTTATTTGATTGGGGGAATGAAAAAAAAAAAAAACATCTGGGCAAATTCAAGAAGTGAGTTTTTTTACATGTTTTAAGATATCTAATTAGTTTAATTAAAATATAACATTGGCGTGAAACCAATTTTAGATTCAACTCTCAAAATCCTTTTTATTTCCAAATTCTTTAAAAGAGCGGGTCAATTGTCTCTGAGCTCATTTCTAAAATTCAATTAGAGCAAAGCACACAATCTTAAACCCAAATTAATTACTAATATAATATTTCCTCTTAGTAGCTGTTCTACCCCAACTTTAAATAGAGTTAAAGTTTGCCATCCCACTAATCAAGCCTTGAACATATTAGTTGACCTTTTATTTTAATTCTAATTCTAATTAGTAGCTTGACCTTCCCTACTGGGCTCAACCCAAATTAAATTGAAATATTTATAGCGAGGGAATGGCGATTTTAGGGCATGTTTAGGTAGTTTCGCCGAAACGGAATGGAAAGGTTTTTTTTTTTTTTCTTTCCATGACGTCATCTCTTTTAGCCTGCCCGTATGATTGAAAATGCGACTAACCGCTAATAAGGCATTAATCACATCTTCATCATGTGATCAAATGGACAGTGCGGGCCACTCTTATTGGACTTAAATTTGAGGATATATCTCTAGCTAGAGGTATGTAATTCATCTTGAACAGTCTAGATCATCTTCACGTGGGCCTCAAGATGGAGTTGTCTACATGTGTTACACTATTCCCGTGTAATAGCAGCTACCGGTGGATCCAGACTGCTCGAGAAATTTCTTAACCTCCAAGCACAGATGTAAAGACCTACCTGCCTCAATAGTTAACAATATTAAATTATTAATCGTTAATTGCATTGATTATACTTGCATATTTTAAAGTAAGTTCCATCCACACTCATTAAACTATACTGAATGTATCATTTCTATTCAAAATGATGATATGCATTCATGCATATATATGCATACATGGTGGATATATACACATGCATTCATGGATACATACCTGAATAGAGAAACCTGAACAAGATTATGGGGCCACCACATAGAAGCAGGTTCCACCAAGTACCGTCGAAACATTCCTGCCCATCCGAACCCCAAAACCTAGTAACAAACCATCACCCCATCCATTCATCATCATCATCATCATTGTCAAAATAAAACAAGACGCATGCACCAAATTAAAGGAGAAGAAGAATCGAAAGGCTTACAATTACAAGGTCGACCCATGAATCCTCACCTGACTCGTAATGACTACCAGCAATGAAACGAAGAAGGTCATGTTCTTCCTATAGAAGATCTTGACCGTGTTGACTATGTGTACGGCCAAAACACTTCCTGCACCGGAATTGGCGAAGATGGTGATGAGGACGTGCTCCTTGACATTGAACGGCCCAGGATTCAAGGTGAACTCAAGTGGGGTGCCCTTGAAGAAGACTCGATCGGTGATGGTGGATGCCATGAGGTGGCCCAGAGGCACCACAGCGATCTGGGCCGATGCGGAAGTGAAGGTGATTGGCTCCCTTCGGTAGCCAAAGAACTGGTTGACGAAGGAGAGGAGGATGCAGGAGAGAATGCCTAAGACCCACATCCGAAAGGTCACCACTGGGAGGTTTGGATCGTCTGTGACCGGCACCGTCAACGCCACCTGCTCGACCGGAGAGTTGTCCAGCTCGAGCGAGGGCGTAGATAGCGAGCTGTTGTTCCTGTTCCTGTTCTTCTCATCTTCTTCGACTGCACGTACGTACACATAAGCAAGAAGTTTTAGATTTGGTATTTTGAGAGAGAGAGAGAGAGAGAGAGAGAGAGAGAGATTGATTACTTACGCAGAGGGGTTGTGATGGGATGAGAGGGTTGAGCTTCCATCTGCATCTGTAGGCGCTGAGAATGGAAAGTGCCGAGATGGGCTGTTCTCTTGCGTCTCCAAAGTCTCTGGAATGGAAGGGCATGTTTATGAGATGGGTTTGAGAGAGAGAGAGAGAGAAACCCAAACCCGGACAATTAGTGGAAAAATCTGTAGGGTCCACTTTGAAGCCTAGATGCATAATTGATTGTTGGAACCAATAATCTGTAGGGTCCACTTGGATGCTGATCCGGAGACCGGACTCCTCTACGTAAGATGTGACTGCATTGTTAATTAACCTCGGATCCCACTGTTGAGTAGGAGTGGAAATCTGCAGTGGAGTTCATATGTTGAATATGAGAGCCTCTCAAAATCAATGCCACACTATTATATTAGGATATTTTTAAGTTTTCATTTGATAAAAAAAAGCATTGTTAATAAGACAGGTAAGATTGTGTTAATCGTGATTTTAATGAAATGATCTATATTACAAACAGATCAACTTCGATCCTCTTGAAGGAAATTACGGAGAAATTTGATATAATAGAGAGGTATTTATTTTAATTAGCTTAAATTTTCAATAAGTGAGCCACAGCGTGTAGGATTTCACTCTTTCAACTTAGAATTTCTAGGAGTAAATGTCTCGAAATCAAACTCATATTATTCTAATATACATATATGTATATAATTTTTATGATATCACCTCGGCACAGTTCAATGTCCAACCCAAGGAAGGGTGTGAAATTTACTTAGTATGATCAAACAGAAAAATCAAAATTCTAACACTAGATTTGGAGTTTTTTTTTTTTTTCTTCTAAGGCTGATGACCCTCCAATTGACTTTTCTAAGGGGAAACAAACAAGTATCCCATACGTTAGGTTGAGATACAAACAAATCAGATTTGGGTACGATTTAGATACAAGATGATCCAATTAACAATTCAGGACCACGATTCTAAGTATGGATTAAAACTTAAAGAGTTTTTTTTTTTTACAAAAAGACCCTTGAATTTTCAAACAATCTCAAAAGTACTCCCCTATACTTTATATTTTTTACTAATACCTCCCTTAACTAGTAGTCAATGTTTTAACCGATTTAACCTTCATGGAAAACTCAGATGACTCATCCTAGAGTTAAAAGATAAAAGAAAATTTTGCACCTTAAGACTTTGACGACCTAAAACCAATGCCAGAATAATTTGGATGGCTTGATATTGCATACTTTTTCCATTGGACATCAAAGCCTTTCCATCGCCATGACTATGGCATGCCTTCGATAGTCATCATGTATCAGCCTATCAGGCGAGCCCCACTAAAAGCAGGTAATGGTTAGTAAAATTGGCATATGTTACACCATTCGACATAGACATAGGGGCTTTCTTGTAAAAACAAGATTGAAATTGATTAGGTCAAACCGTCAAGCCTTGCCCTTTGTGAGAGTCTAAACACGTGAATCTTGAAAAGATTTTCAAATCAGGGTTACAGAGGAGCAGCAGCATTGTCAACATCAGCCTTTTGAATACACTGCAGTACTGTACAAACATGCCCTTGATGCCATGTGAAATTCCGGGCACGAGAAATCAGAAACTATAAAATAGTTCCAAATTGAATCTGAAAAATAAGCTTTCACATTCTTAAAACCAAAAGCAGACAATTTAAAATGATCCCATCACCCAGCTGCTAATATGATAATTGGCAAAGCCAATGAATGCGACCTGTTCACATGCAGGTGTCACCACTCACCACCACCAATTGTAAAACTCACTCAAGACAGACAATTGGGTCCCAGTATTTTACAACTCTCACACTCTTTCCCTGAGACCCTGACTAATAGTGGAAATATGGTACGCGACTTTTTCTTGTTTCTCTCGAGAAATGATAAATGTATGGTGGTATATGGTTGCAAACATCAATGACCCATTCTGTATTTGGTTGTGCTTTCTTTCTACAAACAATAAATATGTGGTAATCCTTGCATAAAAACGAGCTGTAAAGTGTTGGGAGATTAATATCTTATAAATCAGCTCCACTCAAAAACTGAAACTTTTTATTGCCTGAGACTTCAATAGATCGTGCCATTATTTATTTTTTTCTTTTCTTTTATTTTCTTTTTTAGGTACCCCATCTAAGGGGTCTGGACCCTATCAAGTATCAAACCCATAGATCGTGCAATGTTGATCTTCCATAAGTATAACTTTTCCCCAAAAGAAAAGATAAAAGACAACCAGGGTCCATATCCTCCACATCTACAATTGATTTGCTCTTGTTTTATAAATAGAGAGATGTGGTAAGGTTTTGCGGGTGCAAGTCTAATCATAGTAAAAAAAAACAATAAAAATAAAAGAAGACTCCCCATGTCCAATCTAAATACATGAAACCGACTGCAAGTAATAAAGAGATGATGACGTTTCTATGTAACTCACTCGTTTCACGGTTTCAACTCTCATATAACGATGCTTGAAATTGATGGACCCAGGTTAGTAAGCCCTTTGAAAATCTACCCATGTATGCTATTTTAAATGGCGATGATAGGGAGACTACCGGAGGGGAAGTGGTCGGTCACTGCACCATCAACAAGTATATATTAGAATATTCTTTTTGACACTAAAATCTTTATTCATTCCCATTCGTATCTATAATTACACTTACACAACAGCCGACATAAAAAACAAAAAAGAAAAAAAGATTATACAATCACAGCTCACTCCCTACACTTGTTTCAGTTTTTCACCAGCCTGGCAGTGAGAATATTGCCTCTCTGCAAATGGAGGCAATTTTCCAACCAGAAGAATTTAGAAAGAATTATTTGCCCATTTGCTCTTATTTTTTAAACTATGGAATGGATTAAAAATATAGCATATAGAGAAATCTCTGATGATGCATAAGAAATGAGAGCAGCAGCATTAGCAGGTCCTTCCCTGTCTTGTGAGGGCCGACCACCATCGGCTCCAAATACAATCCTGGATCCTAATCGCCCAAAAAGAAGGCACAATGGACTACCAAACTCGCCTCGCCTCGGGCTCATCATGTCCAACAATCCGCAACAAAAACTGCCAATTGATTCTTCACTGCATGATGACACTTACTATCCTTCGCAGCTCTCCATACTCTAATGGCCGTAGGTTTGTCAAGACATTAAAAAAGTGACAGATTCCGACCCGATAGAGAAGCGAAGCCCATGTACTAGGAGGTGGATGTTCCTTTGTTAATTCAGACACAATTTGGAAATATATATATATATATATATATATATAAACGACCTTTGAGAAAGATGTGGTATGATGACTAGCCCAGCTAAGAACATAAAAAGAAGAAGAAAATACTATATATATACCATTTTAATATAAAATAATTAGCATGTACTAACAATATCTTATATATTTATAGAAATGAGGATGATCTCATGATTGAGGGATTGCAAGAATTCAAACCAATAATAATTTAAAAAATATATATATATATAAACAGATGATCATTAGGCATCTATCGTATCAACTTTGGGCATTGTCAAAGAAAAGCTAAATTAGCTTTGTTCTTGAGCCATGAATCATGATTCTCACACTGGTTAACTCCACCCATGCTACCTAAAAAGAGGCCGTCTGCTTTGACAAGGCCAAAGGCCACCTACTCGGATTTAATTTTTCAAGCGGATTTTTAGACCACACAATGATCTGGCTAATCCATTCAAGATCTGCATGGCGTTTTCATCCAACAGGTTTTTGCCCAACCCAACTGGTATAGAAACCCATGTGATCGTGAGCCACTTCCAGCGCTATGTATTATTAAACAAAAATTTAAAGCTCCACATGTCTAGACACGATTACAAAGTTTGCAACTTTCTCTTGACTTGATTTATTTTGAATTAACTGATTACTAGTTATGATCCCCCAATGTCCCAATTCAAACTGACATGAGCCAATGACTAAACCAGAGGTTGGAATAAACCTGAAGGCTGGCTTGATTTTCTATGGAGAAGAAACTACTGCTAAAATAGTGCTTTCCATTAGCTTTGCATGATATTTGATTTGATTTATTTATTTTTTGACAGCCCTACGGCAGTCATGAAGAAACTTCATGGTTTATTTTTTTTTTTTGTTTTTTGTAGAAACAATGACGTGAGGAACACCGTTTCAGATCTATCATTCCATTCCTAAACCTGTTCACATCATCTTTGATGAGCAGACCTGATTACTCACTCTTTCGATGAAGAGCTAGGTGCATATGTTGCAATCACCTATAGCAGGTATGCGTGTGTATTTATTTATTTTTATTTGAAAAAAGACAGTACCAATACTGCAACTCGCCCAATCAACCAAACAAATGGGGAAACCAGATGCTTTATAGCTGGGCATTCTCGTTTTTCATATTATAATCCACAGCTTAAAATTAAGTTGCTCTTCTAAAATCATACTTTTCTATTAACTCTGGATCCCAAATGGCAACCTCTCAAAATGCTCAATTTCAGTCTTGTTCTCGCAAGCACCCAACCCCTCCAACAACAACAATTAGGTGTTCCCACAAACCGTAATCTTGACCAACAATGTAGTAGAGCACGCAATCCACACCCAACTGGGTGGAAACCATCACAAAGGATCCCAGCGAGTCCTTACTAACCCTGGAGTACAGCAACCAAGAAAAAAACAAAAACCCAATATGGCACTGAAAAGTGAAAACTGCCCATGAGAACCCCTACTTTCAATTCGTTTCACCAGTTGCTACATCCAAACTCGGATTATAATACAAACAAAATCCAAAACCATCACGAAATCAAAAAAATTCAAAATAATACTGGCTCTCTATCGCACTGCATCCTTTTATAAACATAAACTTCATGGTAAATATACCTCGCATAAAGCCCATGCACTGATCACTGTTCAGGTCAAGTCCAATGCAAATTGAAAAATAATTTAAAACTCATACCCAAATTAAGCTTTAGTTTATAAATATATATATCTTAAGTGTACCTTTCAAATATATATATATATATGATTTTTTTTTTATTTTTTTTATTTTTTTTATTTTTTTTTGGGGGGGGGGCGGGGCGTTCTCCTAAGCTAAAGCTTAAGATAAGGTAAGCTGAAGTAAGCTCAATTACGTAGTGGGGCCCACTTGGGGACCCATATGGGGATGGGGGTGGGGGGATTTCAAGGACTCCCTTGGACCCTCCTTCCTACAAAAAAATCAGCCCAAATCGTGGTTTCTATCATCTCCCAACAAAAGTTTAATGGTCAACAGTCTATTCGGACTGGTACATAGTCGATCCAACGGTCTAATAAATTCGGATTTGACCAAAAGATGGTGGGCTTGTGCAATTTAAGGGGGTCGTGTGTTTGGTCCATTTAGATGGATCAAGGATTGGCCCTAGAAGCGTTAGCTTACGGAATCATATCATAAGCTTAATCTTAGGAGAGCCTTGCTCTCTCTCTCTCTATATATATATATATATATGTCTTAAGTGAGATGTAAGCACATTTGCATCATCCTCATAATATAAATCTTTATATTGTATAATAAATTAAAACGAGTGTTTCAACGTGTTTAATTTGTGATCCGTGGAGGTCAAACTAAAACAATATGGCATATCCTTGTCAACTTCATAGGGGGATTACCTAGATTCATAACAATCAATGGAAACAGCGGGATGGATAGGTTATAGCACATGGATTAGGAGCATCTTAAATTTTAGCTTCAAATTTTATAATCTATACCAAACTCAATGTTATCAGCATAATATTAACAGTAAAATCGTCATGCATATCTCCACATGCATATGAATAACGGAAGATAGCAGATGGACACCCACAGGCTCCATTCACACCAACTAATGGCCCACAAACACTACATTAACTTACCATAGATTATATGTTGCCTCCTGTAGGGAATGATAGGTTTTAGGACCATATATGGGTCATATTCAACTACACTGAATCACCAATGCATGAACCCAACTCACACCAACTGATAAAAGCTTGAATAAATAGAAAAGCATAATGGAAAGAAAAGAGATGATAAGGTGCTGATGTGACTTGAGGAGAAAAGAGAATTAGTTCTCTTTCTTTTTCCTAATCATTATTTAGCTTTAAGGTATAGAATTCACTTTCCATCACCCGCCAGCCACCAAGTCTTCAAAACCACTCTACAATAAGATCTTAACTCTACATGACCAGCAGGTTATTAAAGAGAGAATACGAGCAGACAAAGAGATGATCTTGGCAAAGGTCATTTTTTATTCGTTCCATAACTCTACATGACCGGCAGTTCTTTTTTTTTCCACCCCAGCCTCGGGAGCTGGGACCCCAGACAGCCCATAACATGGGAAGAGATAGAGCCCACACCACTGGCATACCCAGGGATCGATCCTTGAGTTGCCAACCCACTAAGAAACCCGTTGTTGTCCATGATGAGCAGGTTGTAAAAGAGAGAATAATAGCAGACCTAATCTAGGTAAGGTTTTTTTTTTCCCCCTTGTGTGTGTATTGGGAGGTGGAAGAGTTTTGGGGTGTGTGAGACAAAAAGTTGGTGCAGTCTATAGAAGTTTAAAGGCAAAAGAACAGTAAACTCATATTTAAGAGTTTAAAGTTTTAACAAAACTTACTTCAAAATCACTGATTTTAACCATAAAAATATTGCCACAAAGTGAGGAAGCAAATAGAAAAACAAAAGCCTTTTTCCCTTTCTGAAATAAGAAAAAAAAAAACCCAAGGACTACGAATTTTCATTAAAACAGTTTACTGTACTGGAAAAAAAAAGGAGATAAAAGATATCATCACTGAGATCAAGGAAGCAAATGAAGATCTTGAGATCAAGAAAGAAAATCCATATTAATAAAACATTGAGCATCAAAAGTATGCCACTCAGAAAATGAAATTTGAGTATCAAAGTTTATTAAAAAATTACAGACGAAATAGAATATTAGATAGAAAACTGGTAATAAATAAAAAGAAAAGAAAACATTTATCATTATCAAGTTCTTTACTTATCTTACGTCAAACAAGGCCAACACAATGTATGCAATTTAGAAACTTCTGTTCAAATGTCCAGTGGTTTGCCCTTATATATATACAAGGAAATTAAATTATATCCAAGGGAAAAAAACATATCATTGTGAATTTCCATAAGAAGCAAACATGAAAGCAGATTTCCTAGCATCATGTCTCAGAATTAGTAATCTTACTTCAAACAAAGGCAACACAATATAGGCAATCTAGAGACAGGTATAGGTATGGATAAGTGGCATTATGGTTCTTCAACTATAAATTGAAGGAAATTAAGCTATGGCCAAGGGAACAAAGGCAAGGCATCATTGTCAAATTCCTGAGAAGCAAACATAAAAGCGATATTCTTTATTGCCAAATTCATGAGATGCCTTATCATTATGTCACGAAAGAGAATATTTTTTTATTGACATTAATGTAGCATGCCTTCTAAGTTTATGTTTGCTTCTCATTTTGAGAGTCCATTAACTAAAAAAGAAGCGCTTGAAGATGTCTTTTTTATTTTGCTTATCAAAATAAGTAAAGCATTCTCTCTCCAAAAGAACACAAACCCAACACACAACTCACTATCGTTCACTACGATTAGAAATAGTAAAAGATCTCAAACTTTGTCGTTCTACAAACATAATAGCATAGCAACAATCTATGGAACGCAATAGGTATATGGAAGGATGTCGCAACCAAAAGCTATATGCGCTTCTACATCCGCAGCGTTTTCAAGGAACGACAAACCAGACAGCGAATAATCTACCGACCCTTGTAATACGAAACGGCTGATTTCAACACGCCTACAAAAGCAGCACCCGTACGACAACAATTTCAGCATAATTGACTATACGTATCACTGTTGCAGTAGTCTATGTCAAAGAAATTCAATTGAATACGCAAGTATCGCTTCGGCACCTGAGTAAAAAGCGCATCACTCAACGTTTGCCTCGAGGCCCACCACCTGACCTCGGACCAGGAAAGCGAGCAAATTGCAGCCTTAAAATGGCCGAGTCTCGATCATGCTCATCAAATTTATAACCTGCAAAATCAAATCGGACTGTTTTATGCTGCGCAGGACACCATGCTTGAACAAAGCATTAAGCTTGGTCCAGCAGTAATTTCCGCATCCCCCTGGCGTTCTACCTCAATCAAGAGGTTAGTTAAATTACCAATCCAGAACTGCAAGATATGTAATCCAATGTGCAAAAAGTTCATAAACTAAACCGACAAGTTCGCCATGTTTTGTGGTTTCTGACTCTAGTGAAGACGGTCACAAGTCCAACATTCAGGCAAATAGGTGTTGACAGGATAAGGCATAAGGAAATTTGGCTTAATACCAACCTTCTATTAATTATGGGTAAGAAACAACCAACATGGAAGGGCAAGATGGCAGATAAAATGTTACTTTGAACTTAATTTAGATTCTCCAGAAGTCTTTTTTTCAGAGAATCAGAGAATGGAAAAGGTCAAACAAGTGGTGGGTGCAGGACCCATACAAGCTTAACATGAACTGGGGTTAGTAAAAACGTAAAGCCCAAAAAGGTCATAAAAGAATTCCCTGAAATTTGACAGGCGAGTTAAAAGCACGTCCTTAAAAGAGCTAATGAGATAGGTAACACCAATGGATGGCCAATTTTGGTTGATCATCTACAGATATTGGCAGGAACATCAAGATGACAGATCAAGCTAAGAGTGAAATCAAAGGCCATTACCACGGAGTTGCATCAAGTCATGCTGATGCTCATATGGGAAGATCTTCTAACCATCAGAAGAACCTACCATATGATTAGATACAGCTAAATTATAAGCAAGGTAAAACGTTTGCCTCTAAATCCCATTGAACGCTTCTTACTCATATTCAGTCAATCGGTTCTAAGGTTGCAGGGGCGTAGAACGCGACATTCTTTAACTATCAACAATCATTATAAGACCATTTGTTTGAGCTAGCGACAGCTCCCAACATAACCAACGTGTCTCTCCAGCCATCTAATAGCAAACTCAGCTACATTGATCTAATAATGATTAATGGACATACGTTTAAACAATTCCCACTAGTGATCTAAAGGTAAACTCGACCACAGACCTCATTAATCAAATGACGAGTACGGAATGATCCTTGTGCTTGGAACTATATCAACATCACTGACAAAAAACGCGATGTTAATTTGAACGATTCACATTGCAGGTGTAGTTGGACTTGATGCAACAAAACTAACAAATGAGGTACATAACTCACACTCCGATTAGTTTTGCATTGGTTAAAAAGAAAAAAACTGCTGATGTAATACAAGAAACTGAAGAACAGAGAAAATGGAGAATGAAAATAAAAGAGTTTGTGATTTTCAAAACACAAACAAACATGTTTTGTTTACCTTGTAAGGCATCCAATGCAACTGCTGCATGAGCTGGAGTCGTGAAGTCAACAAAACAAAGGATAAGTGGTTCTCCTCCCTGCAATCGTTAGGAAGAAAAAGAAAGATAATCTATAAGGTAAAGAAAACAAAACCATTACACGTCTTTCTCTTTTTAAGAGAAAACCATATGCTCAGATCAATAGACCAGGATAGACAAATTAAGAAACCTTGATATGATACAACGTTAGCACTTATTGAAAATTCATCGATGCTTGTAGGATATGATTTGATTAATTTCAGTGGTCCCTTCATACCAAACATGTTGGAATTGATCCATCTTTCATATCCACAACTTGGTCATGGAGAAAATGCAGAGTTGCATCCAAACTTCCCATTATCCATAACCATGTCAGTGCCCGTCAGTACACGGACATTAAAGTCAATCGACATTGCCCCTTTTCACAGAAATAGAGAGACTTACATGTCTAGACTCCTTGTTCACAAGCCTCACTTCTCTAAAACCTACAAAAGGACGAAAGATATCTGGAAAGCCAAGTAAAGAGGTAACAATGGAAGATTCGAAAGAGCTCACAACAGCAAATTAACTAGACAGATTTAGAAGATAATGTCTCCTATTAGCAGGTAATCAAAGCAAATGGAACTACATTTTATGTGCAAGATGATATCAATATTCAAAACCAGGTATTCCTTTAAAATTGGATAAAAACTTTCACAATAAAGGACAATAAGCTGCCCATTTTTATAACCAAGGATGCAATAAATTAAGGCATGACCAAAAAAACAAAAAAAAACCAATAAATAAATGGAGCATAGAAACAAGGGTACGAAGAAACTTTCATTCAATTTTTTTAAAGGATACGAGATACTTCTCTCCGTGTGCAGTTTGACGGAAGGCCTTCCACAAATAGTGTATTTGAAGCATCCGGAGGGAGAGGCATTTCAGATCTTCCACCCCCAAAACCCATGTTCCGTCCTTTACCGCCCATACCTGGATCAATTCCCCCAACACCCATCATGCGTGGATCATCAATGGGATGATGACCTGACAATCCCCCAGACAGAGGCCTAGCAGGATCACCAGCACCATAGGAAGACATTTGCTGCAAGCATTTGGAACAACATGTTAGATAACATAAAAACTTATGTGACAGAATTTGGAATCTAAATAAGAGTATTCATAGGCAATACCCCACGTAGATAACGTTCATAGGATGCACCAAGCGACTCAGTATCCCTAGCATCACGGTGTCCAACTCTTTCTTCCTCGCGAGAAAAATAGCCAGACAATTCATGACCAACAGGGACATCTACCAATTTTAAGGGAAAAAGGGTTCGACTACATCAGCAGAAAAAGAACAGATAGATGCACATGACATCAAAAAGCACACAAATATCACATAACAGAAGCATATCATGCATCATTTAATAAACCAGCCAAATAATCTCAATCTTAATAGCTTTTCCTCCAACATAAGATATACAACCAGAATAAAACTACTTGCATTTCTAAAAGTTGTTAAAAATCAAGGAAAAAAAACACATCAAATAACCACCCATTTAATTGAAATTGAATCAAGAGTAAACTTGAAATGAATACCCTGCCATGTCCCAGTAATTCAAATCCTAAAAAAAATTCAAGTTCCCATCTAGATCTCCACCTTTAATCCTTCACCCCTCACTTCCTTAATAATCCCTTCCTACCCTCACTTCCTTAATAATCCCTTCCTAAAACCCATATCCATTTCCATGAAACAAAGAGTCCCTGTAAAAAAAAATAATCATTCTTGTTCTATAACCCTGCTGATGCCACTATGATCTCAAACTCAATACCTACACATTCAATCTTTCTCCCTTCTTCTGTTAAGTCTATACACCTGCTGCAACTCCTTAACCATTTACTTTCCGCCTATACTTCATTCATCAAAGAAAAAACCCTTCATAAGATCCACTGACGTTCGTCCCATTACATCAATGTTCTGATTAAGCCCCTGATCTAAAATGTACGAAGATGTTACTGATCGAACGATCTGATTGCATGGACCTACGAAAAAACTAGAATGATAAGACCCCCATGATGGAAAAAGCAGATAGACCCCAAGATCAAACTTGGGTTTCTCCGATCTAAAAACCAAACAAACTGAAGAAACCCTAGAATCTCGAGGACATAGAAATAATGGAAACCCTAGTCTCGTGTAGCTCGTTCTTAACGTTTCGTAACCCTAAAACCCTAATATGTTATGGAATGGATGGAGACGGAGAAGCCGCGTACCGTAGTCGGAGCGGGAGCGTTTTACCGCGGGTGGAGCAGCCTGCTGAGGCATGGGTGGCTGCCGAGCATCGGCGTACCTCCAGTAACCGTCGGCCATCGTCGATCGAGAGAGTGAAAGAGAGAACTGATATCGAAGGAAACGGAGAGGAAAAGGAAACCCTAGCTGTTACGAATAGAAGGGAAAACTGGGAAACCCTAAAAGCCCATTTTATAGAGGAAGAAAAAGAAGAATCAGTACTCGGCCCGTGAGATTATACAAAGTTTTCGTCTTATTGTTGGACTTTTGATACAAATTGATGGAATCATGGGTCACATCACTCATCAATCAAATGGAAGGTCCATGGTCCTGGGTATTGTTTTCTTTTTTTTTTTCTTAAAAAAAAAAAAAAATAAAGTTGGCGTCTTTAATTCAGGAGTCTCAATCGTTATCAATATTACCGATGCCTTTAATTTAGAGACGGAACCCATGCCTCTATGATTGTACGTGAGATTATTTATATGCATATGTTCCCTCATGGGGAAATTTGGCTTTTAGAGCTTATTTGAGTAAAGTCATGGCCTAGGAAAGTGGGAGCAGAGATGAAAATTAAGAGAAAAAGAAAGGCGAGCAGCTGGACTTTGACCTTTAAAGAAGCTCGGATTTAATGGCTATTTATTTGTGGCTTGCCGTTGTAACTTAGAAATTAGAATACACTGAATAAAGCTATTAGAAAGAGTAAGGAAATGTAGATCTTTTTTGCAAAATTCATGCTACACAAATGTGCCCTTAATTATTCATTTTATGTGAAATAAAGTAAAAGATTAGCTCCATGAAGTCATGTTATCACAAGATTTCAAGATTTTCCCAACTTATGATTGAGGGCTTGTCCGTGAAGACACAGAATTGAGAAAAAATAATTCAAGCCCTACTTTACCATACCATGAATCCAAACCCCTTGTACTTATTACCGTTCCATATTCCCATGAACTAGTTAGTACTTGCAATTTTGATAGTCTTTGGAGTCTTATAAGCCCTTAGATTGTCATATAGGCCCTAGACTGTTCATGCAAATTCGGCACCCATCTCAGCGCATCACTAAAATTTGTACCAAGTGTGAGGCCTTAAAAAGTGCAGTTTCATATTGAGACACCTTTTTCATTTTTTTGAGATTGGTAAGTTTTTTTTTTTGAGATTGGTAAGCGTGCAATCGTTATAGAAGGGATGTATGGCTTTGTTTGAGTTGAGTTGATTATCCAAATTATGGGTGATGAAGATCTTTATTAGACAATCTCAACCATTCAACCACCATGGATCACTGAAAGCAGGTAACATAACTAGCAGCGAAAAAACCACAAGTTGGATAACTGGAATCTGTCAATCAAGAAGATTATTGCGGCACGGTTCATGCATTGTGGGGTGAACACAAGGTGCAGTCCATATGCTAAACAAAAAAAAAAAAAACAGTATTCTTGACATAATACAACCTATCTGACCAAAAAAATGACAGTCGATATGTCTCACATTTTTAAACAAGCATGAGATATCTGCATGGAATATAAAAGTCCGATTCAATGGCAAATAAAGTAAACCATGCTAACGAATAAATTTCCATTTGTATTTTCCACCTTCTGCTTTTACTCTACAGTTCATGGTCGTATATTGATAGCCGATGCTCAGCCGGTATGAGATTTCTGCTCAGATATATATGCTGTCACCTTCTTGCACTTTGTTATGCCATTTTTTGTTTTGGGATTCTCCGCCTGCGCCTCCTCCCAACAAGCTTGAGAATTTCATCAATCAGCACCACCGGTGCAGAAACCATAATAACTAGAAACCACTCGTTTAAAGTCAGTGGGACAATGCCAAAAACTGCAGCCAGAAATGGAATGTAGAGAATAAGAAAATGGAGCCCAAATGAAACTGACATAGCCACCAGAAGCCAAGGGTTCCTCCATGGTGGCATGGTAACCAAGCTATTATCCTCAGATAGAGCATTAAGGGAATTGAACATCTCAATTGCCACCAAAACAGAGAGTGATAAAGTCATGGCCTTCACTTTTCCAACAGAAAAATAATCGCACGGGTTTGAAAAAGATATGACACGGCTGCCGGCCAAGAATGGAGATGGTGAGAAATTCTCCCATCTTGGGCAGTCACCCCAAGTGCGGAGCTGCGCGAGGGTTACTAGTGTGTGGCCATCACTTGTGAGATCAATGCCCATAAAGGAGGCTCTTGTGTACCACAAAATGAAGATCCCTACTGTTGCAATGCCTACATATGAACCGATTACCTGAAAAAGGGGAAAAAAAAAAAGAATTAGTAGACAGCCATAAAACTATCTAGCTCCATATGCACATTCTTTCATGCACGTTCTAAATATGCATCCTATCAGAAGGCCAATCAGCTGGGCATGCCATTCTTCATAATCCCAATCACAGACAAGATAACAGTACTAGGTATTTACGTTGCTGTTGTTCCTTTATAAAAAACATTCGGGAAAAGTTGTCACATTGAATTTATTTTTCTTTTATTAAGAGAATATCCATCTTTCCCAACAATCCGAGCTCTATCAAGTCGGTTAAAATCAGATTGGGGGATAATAAAAAGTGGGGGAAATCAAAATGAGAAAAGGCCAAACAAGAGCCTAACCCAGCAAAGTATCATTTATGGATTAAGAGTATACTTGGATGTAATATTAAAAAAAAAAGAAGAAAAAAGAAAAGGAAAAAAAACAAGAGATTTGTTAATGATAGAAACCCAGGATAAGAGTGTACAGAACGTGTAAAGCAGAAACTAGATAACATGAGCTTCAGTGTTCCTACCCCCTTTCCACCAAAAAGCATTAGTAGTTTCATTTCAAGCGAGACATCAAACAAAGCAGTTATGGGCTTGAGGGGAAAATGATCCTACAAGTCCTTCCCTTGCATGGTACATGCAAACATATCCTAAACTCCCAATATCGTGCAGCCATCTCTAAAAATCGAGAAAGAGATCCAATGGAGAATAGATTTTAGTCATTTCCAAAATATGAGGTGCCAAGAGAATTCCACAAAAGGTTCTACATTATAAACTATGAGAAAATTCCACAAAATCAATTTAATTTGTCTAGTGACAAGCAATTATATTTCTAATTTACGTGTGATTAAAGCAGCTGACCAGCATAGCTGAGACAAGGCTTTGACGATGACGATGTAACTATAAGAGGAGCAAGCTAATAAAATCTAAACCAGATATAATCTATCCTAGAGAAATCCAATCTGATTTTATATTCAGAAATCATCAGCATACAATAACACATCCTAACAAATCTCAACACAGATTAAAAAAAAGACAGAATCAAAGAACTTCTATCTGATATGAAAAGTTTCAAGGAGTCTTGAGCACTCACCATGTAGCGAAAGAGGACCCAGGAATTAATAAGAGAGTCATTGCTCTTGCGGGGTGGTTTCCGCATGATGCCAACATCGGCAGGGTTAAAACCAAGAGCTGTCGCTGGAGGGCCATCAGTTACCAAATTGACCCAAAGAAGCTGCACTGGTATCAAGCACTCAGGTATGCCCAGGGCGGCAGTCAGGAAGATAGATATCACCTCCCCCACATTAGAGGATATCATATACCTGAATGATGCAGAAACAAGTATGTAATTTGATCCCTAACAATGAAATGACGACTTATTTTTTTCTCCATTCAGTCATTTTTGTAAAATACCTTATGAAAGCTTTCATGTTGTTATAGATGGAGCGGCCTTCTGCAACAGCTGATACGATAGTACTAAAATTATCATCTGCAAGAACCATATCTGAAGCTTCCTTCGCAACCTAGAACATTTAGGACCATACAAAAATGAACAACCTTCAATAAGTTAAATTTTCTAAACATACAAACAAAGAGCATATAAAAAAACTAGAATAAGAATGCAAAGAAGCAGAACAAAAATAACAACAATGGACTCAGTCATGGCACATCAACACAATTTATGTCAACGGCACTAAAATGAGACAAAATAAAAAAATTGTGATGATACCTCTGCAACTCATACTCACATAGGGTATCAGTTCCACAGAGAACAGCCATAGATACAATTTTCTAATGGAAACTGAAGTAACGGCCTGAAGAATAGGAGGGTTGCAACTCTGGAAGCATTCTCTAAATTCATTTATCAATGGCATTATTTTTCTTCTTCTTTTTTTAAACAATTATAAAGGCTTCATGGGCAAAATGTGTATGAATAAGGAAGGCAGCAGTTGTTGCCACGGTTAAACTTTGAGGGCCCTCTTTCCTTACCACCCTAATCCACACTTAGAATTTTCATTCCGACTTGACCCGTGATTGGAATACATCTTGGTGGGCCTCATGAGAATTGAGAAGGTTCTCAAATTTGAAATCTGAGAGTTGTTCTCACTTAATAATATATTTAGATAGATAAAATCAAATTTTATATAATAAATACAAGTTTCAATTTCCTTATGCTTTGGTACAGACGTTTCGGCACATCAGTCCCATCCAAGTCATATAGAATTTTTAAGTAAAATGGCATTCAATGCCAAACAACAGAACAACCAAACCTTGAAGATAATGGTTTTTAGCATTAGGAGAAACATTGAAGAACGTTACTCTTGAGCAATGTACTCAAACCACCACAACAGCAATGCAAAATGATGATTCTTTTTGCACTTAAGAAAAGGAAATCATTCTTCAAGTAATTTAGTCGGCTTCTTGGAACTACATATTTCAGAAAGCATTCACAACAAAGCAACTTTAAGATTGGTATAAAAACTATAATTAAAAAAACTACCAAACAAAAGAAATAGAACTCTGAAAGAAGGAAACATTCCTAACTATCATAAATTTACAACTGGAAAAATACATTTACCTCAGTTCCAGTGATACCCATAGCAATTCCGATATCAGCTAGTTTTAGAGCAGGTGCATCATTTACACCATCCCCGGTCATCGCAACAATCTCACCAGTTTCCTTCAGCATCCTTACAATTTCCTGTTTGTGCTTGGGTTCCGCACGGGAAAAAACCTTTCCTCCAGGTTTTGACAAAATTTCAATCTGTTGCCTCAAGGGAAGAGCCATGAACTCCTTGCCTGTAAAGCTTTTCCCTCTGAGGTCTTCATGGTCCAAAAATAACTTAATCTCCCGACAGATAGCCTCTGCTGTTGACTTATTATCACCAGTAATCACCATGACTTTAATGCCTGCTTCTCTACAGTCTTCAATTGCCTTGTGAACTTCCCCACGTGGAGGGTCCTATTTTGTTTCAAAGGAAAGGAGTGGTACATATTAGAATATGAATCAGGATGTCATCAGACTTTGGCTGTACACCAAATCATAATTGGCATGAATATTTAAGTAGAACAGATGCCAAACAATTCCACAAAGAGTTTGAGGCATTGAGAAAATCAAGAAGGGAACAACACTTCATGCTGCCATGCAAATCTCTCAACCCAAAATAACATTTGTGATCAATGCTTAAAATGATTCAGGGCTAAAAGGACAAGAAATTGATCTCAATGATAAATGTTTCATTTAACTTTTGACCCAAACTTGTAATGGAATAAATATAACCATCTGTTCTGCCATAACATTCAAGCAGCTCACATATTGCAGTTTTGGTACATCCTAAAAGAGCTTCAAGATAAGAACTTACTCTCAGGCCAACAACCCCTACAAAGATTAAGTCAGTCTCAATCAAAGAGTAGTTGGATGGATCAAGCAATTTCTTGTGGGCAGGATGACACTCAGCATAGTAATCTGACAACTCTCCCAAGTCATCTTTAAATGCCAAGCCCAAGCACCGCAGTCCCTTCGAACTCATCTCAAGGAGTTTCAACAGTAATAATTGTCTACATGGCTCATCCATTGGAACAATTGACCCATCCGCTAGCTGCACATGTGAACTTCTCTCCAGCACATTCTCAACAGCACCCTGTAACCAAAGTCAAAACGACAGTCTCAGAAATTTTATATTGATATATAGGTGAAAACCATTAGGTTTTAGCCAATGAAACTTCTAAAATCTAAAATCAATTTATATATACTAAGCAAGGGCGATTTAATTGCAAAATTGACTCTCAGTTTTGCAATTAATTTCAATTTTGATAAGAGTACAATTAATTTTGACTCCTCTACCCCAATTAATTACAAATTATCTTTACTCTAATAATTCCATGTCTTTAGAAAAATCTCCATTCTATTTTAATCAAATCTTCCACAGCGACATGGATACACAAGTTTTACATGTCAACTACCTAATTAGTAGGTTACAATGGTGGAATAAGCACTCCTATGCATCCGTCCTCTCCCCATAGGAGGGACCCGCCCCTGAATTTCAAATGCTACATGTGATGACAAGTCCAGATGTGTGGGAGGACAGAGTGCCATGGGCATAGGAGAGAATTTTCCTACAATCGTAAAACTAAAATTTAGTTTAGCGGTAATATCAAGTGGGAAAGTAACGAATAGTTTGGATTGCGAATGTAGACCCCACTGATGGACTTACATAGAAGGCATATGCATGGATCTTTAATTAGGAAGGTGCACCAAAGGACTCGAGCACCATATGTAACGAGATTGACAACCTCACCCTGAGCATAGCTTACGAACAGGCAAACTATGGAGTATGGAGTTGAGTTTACGTGGTGACTTGGAGTCATATTAAATGTTTCTATTATAGAAATATATAAATTTGAAAATCCAACATGATTTCTTTATACAGAAAATATAGTTAAAAATTAAATCATTGAATATAGAGCTCTAAAGCTTTCCATTCTCAAATTAATGTGGACCTTATCTGTATTTAAAAAAAAGGAAAATATCATATTTTAAATTTCTTATAATTCTTTTCCATCTTAATATAATGTTTACAAAAGCTAATTTATTTTAAATTTTTATATAATAATGTTTTTTTATATTATTAATTATATTACCGTGCTAAGCGCGGGCATGTTTTACTCGTCAGTAATTATAAAGGTCTGGATTATTGGATGCTATTCAGAATCAGGCAATGCCCATAAAAGACATAGATGTAGGATGCACCCTGGCTAACACAGGCTTAATAGAAAAGGTTGTCAAACTTTGTGCCATGCCCAACTTGTTTATTAACCAGGCTTTAAAAATCCCCAACACATGACAGGTTGAGAACTCAAGCCCAACTAACCACGATCATAACAAACTGACTAAAGTTATAAAGAAGAAAAAATTAAGATGTGGATGCTCTGGAAATCTGAAAGGTAAGATCTTGCTAATGAAAGTAAGAAATGCATAAAAAAAAAAAAAAAACCATTTGTAATAAAAAAAAATGGCAATCATCATAATGTGAATTCTATATACTAAATAAATGTTAAAACCAGTTTGAAGCATTGGGAGCTCCATACTTTAAATTACTAACCAGAAATGTTGATCAGGAAATCTGAAAAGTAACGTATTGATAATGAAAGTAAGAAATTAAGGTGAAAAAGAAAAAAGAAAAATTGTATGCTAACATGGGCAAACCCACATATCATGAACCACAAATGCTAAATAACCGTTAAAACTTAAAAACCATGTTGAAGCACTACAAACTCTATAATTACCTTAATAATTGTTCAACAAGATCCCATGGCATAGTGGAAGCTGCTCACTATTGCAACATTGAGGTTGTGGGTTCAAGTTATGTTGCCGATACAAAAAAGAAAAGTAAAAAATATGTTCAACGGAATCTTTGACCGGCATACATCTAATAGATATCAAACATTATTGAGTGAAAGGTAGATATACCATATTGTTTCCCTCACACAGCAAAAGTTGTCATTTTTTTTCCTATGTTAGACTACTAATCAGGAGTGATACTTTTTAACTTGAAGACCCAGGGATTGATCGTTGGAAAGTGTGTGAAACTAAGGTGCCAACACCACTCAATCATGAGTGTGTTGACACAAAAGTTATCATAAGTTAATACCACTGGCAAGCAAGAAATGTCAATTAGCTTACATCTTACGGATATCAAATATTAAGTGACAGATGGATAAACCAAACCTTTTTCTTACACAATATTTATTGGCCATCAGTTAAAAACCAAACACACTCCCCAAAAGGTTTTGGCACTAGATAATTTTTATGTGTGAAAGGGGTGAAAACAAGCAAAAGGTCATAGTAAACTAAATGAATTCTACAGAAACCACACAGCAAAGATAAAGAAATAATCACCTTGACAAGAAGACGATTATTCCCAGTTGGTTCACGGACAATAACACTCATTGATTTGCGAACACGGTCGAATTCCAAAGTGGCAATCCTTTTTGATCTTTTCGTCCACCATTCACAACATCCTAAAGTAAGAACAGCTAGATAAGAAGCAGAGATTCTAATAAGTGGAAAAGGTAGACAATACTATATGATGTGTTCTTGCTACTCACCTAATTTGACAGTGCTGCGGTCAATAAAATAATCTGCTGCAAACTGTGCGTCACGGATTCTACTCCTTGCCTTCGTGTCCGGAACCCCCATTTTCTCCACTAAAACCTGCTAGGAGGAAGATATTCAACAAAAAATGCCAGTAGATCTACAACATTACAACAACAACAACAAATCCAAAAAAAAAAAATGTTAACAGAGTGGAAACAAGCTAGTGCAGTGCCTGCCACCCTAATTTTTTTTCCTGCCACCGTGATTGAAAAGGGCATTTTTGTTAGACCTGCTGTGTTGTATAGAATTAAATGTTGATAGACGAAGAAATAACAAGCTAAAACAAGTGTTAGGGATGCATATGTTGAGAAAGGATCAGTAGAAATCAGTGCATAAGAGGAAATCTATAGGTCATGCAATAGAAGAGACAATCAAGGAATTTCATTTGAGATGGTTTAGGTATGTAGATAGGTGATAAGAAGCAACTCCACATGAAGTGTCGAGGAACTAGGGGAAGGAAGGAACCATGAGAGACCTAGAATACAGTAGTCATGCTAGATCATGGAGTTACAAAGAACATGGCTATAAATAGGGATAGAGTGGAAAATTTAGAGCGAGCCCAGATAGTTGGGATGTGGCTTCAATGGCAGTGGACTGGTGACAATGATGCCAATAGCATATTAAATGGTCAAAGTACATATTCTTTGAACAATGAACAATGGAAACACATTTGTGCCAATTACTACTTTCCTCATGTGCTAGATGCTTATCAAATTGGTAGCAAATAAATTGAAAGTAAATTAAAATAAGGAAGTATTTATCCGACAATTAGAGTAGTGTGTTGCTTAATCCATTCCCTAGTAGGGCATGTTCCCAGATCAAGCTCGTGAGGACTGAGGACTATGCTGGCATTGTTCTTGCCTGAGCTGATTAAATAATGACAAAAAAAAAAAGTGGTTATATGTACCCGAATGCTTATGTCCACATAATTTGCAATCAGTCAGAAGTTTTTTTTCCCATAATGAACAGCTGCTTATTATGTCCGGACACTCGAGGCACAACACCAACTGTCTACTGACGACTTATCCATTCCCTTGTATGTTGTGGGAGCAGCAGAAACCACACACTGCATCAGGTGCAATAATGTTTATCTGACATTTCTATTTCAGAACATTAGGGGCAATCAATGCCAAAAACAATTTTGGTAGCAAGAGCAGAAAAGAAGTGTTCCACTTTCCACTGTATGTGGTTTCTGGCATGCATGTTGTCCCAAACACAAGAAGACAGATAGCTCATCAGTTCTTCCAATATATTCATACAACTGCAACTTAAGGTACATCCAAATGTAACATTGCAAACCTTGAGAGCTGCCTCAGTGGGCAAGCCTGAGGCTCGAAAGAGGAGACCATTGCAAAAAACCGCAGCATCATTGCATACTGAACATATCTCTGCCAAGGCTTGCAAATTTGCATCCATATTGTAATAATTCCAATCAACAATGCCTCCATCCTTGGGATTGTAAGTCGTGCCTTCAACATGGAATACACGGGAGGTTGTTGTCTTGCCACCCAATGTAACAAACTCAGTCACAGACATCTGATTAGTTGTAAGTGTACCCGTTTTATCTGAGCAAATTACCGTTGTACATCCTAAGGTCTCCACACTTGGAAGCTTTCTTACAATTGCATTCTTTTGTGCCATTTTCCTGGTACCCAGAGCTAAACAAGTTGTAATCACAGCAGGAAGACCTTCGGGAATGGCAGCAACTGCCAGGGCAACAGCTATCTTGAAATAATAGGTGCACTTTTCAAATGAAAACCGAAAATTCGTTGGCCATCCATCAACGACATCCCATGTTAGAAAATATTTGTAGTTAATAATCCACACCACAAGGCAAGCAAGCCCAATAACACTTGTAAGCTTCTCACCAAATTCATCCAGCTTCTTTTTCAAAGGTGTATCACTTTCTTCCAATGAAGCTTCATGTATTTGAGTCTGGATCTTCCCAATCTCAGTATTCATACCAGTGCTGACTACAATGCAAACACAGCTGCCATTCACAATGGTAGTTCCAGAGAAAACCATGCACTCTTTTGCCTGCAATTCACAATCGTCAGTGAATACGGGGTTCGTGCTTTTGATCACGGGCATGCTTTCTCCAGTCAACGAGCTCTGTTCCACCCTCAAAGTTGACGTCTTCAGGGATGCTATTCTCATATCTGCAGGAACCTTATCCCCGACCCTCAACTCAACGATATCGCCTGGAACAAGTTCCCTTGCAGGTAAGTCTGGTACATAGAATCCATCTCTAAGAACCTTTGCAGATTCACACTGCATCTCCTTGAGAGCTTCAAGAGCCCTCTCTGCGTTACTCTCCTGCCAAACTCCAACAATTGCGTTGATCACAAGGATCAAGACAATGACAATAGGTTCTACATATGCCTCAAAGCCAGTACCCTCAGAATCATGCCCATCCAAGTAAGCAAGGACAAATGAGATAAAAGCTGCAACAAGAAGAATCTTAACAAGCATGTCATCAAACTGTTCCAGTACCAGCCGCCACAGGGGCTTACCCTTTTCTTTGTTGAGCTCATTCCAACCATACTTCTCCCGCTGTTTCTCAACTTCATATGAGTTCAAACCTTTATCAAGTCTGACATTGTATTCCTTCAAGCACTGTTCCACAGACCAAGACCAAGCATAAAATGGCTTCTCTTCCATCTTACAGTTAGAAAAGGTTTGCCAAATTTCACTCGCGGAATCTCAAAATCATGGAAGGAAGTGGACTTCTGGGCTGCAACTCCAACCCATTACAGATCCCTACATGAAAATTCCAAAGAAAAAAAAAAAGATTAATAAAGAATAGGAAAAATTCAGCAAGCATTTGCAAAAAGCATAGTGCCAACAAATTAAAAAACAAACCACTTGACCCAACAGTTCATCCACAATATCTATAAACTTAATTTTTTTAAGTTCAATTTTCAAATTTGTGTAGAAAACCAACAGGATACTCATTCAACAGCAGAAAATTGAAACCCAATTAATCTTTTGTTTTATTATTTTGTAACTTGTTCCTCAGTCAGTAACACAACTGAAGCACTGAACAATTAAAAAAAAAATACTTTCCTTCTCTCTCTATTGCTTCTTCCCAGGAATCTACAAAAAAAACAGAGTTATCTTTTGATTTGCAAACTACTTCTAACAAATCGATAGTGTTAAATAAATAAATACAACAGAATATAAGGCTCCTCTTCTTCTTCTTGTTATCCTTTGTTGCTAATCTAAACCGTCTTTCCCTTTTTCACTTCTTCAGCAATCCAATTGATATAAGACCACACAAAACAACAATTAGCAAACTATTTCAGAAAAAAGTTAAGAACTTTACTAAGAAATGCAAACAAAACTTTCAATAAAATCTCCTTCCTCACTCCTCTCACTTCTCTTCAACCACTTCTTCAATCCAATCCAAACAATAACATTAACCCAAAGCAACAAAAAAAAAAAAAAAAAGACATTTCCACCAACAAACACTTCTCACTCAACAAAAATAACCAGAAAAGTAAAATAAATGAAAAGAGAGAGAGAGTTCAAACTTCAAAGTTGAGAAAACCTAACAAAATCCCAAAAACCAAACCCAACCTCAAAAAACCTTACCAATGAAGCCACTCGACTGAGATATCTTTGCTTCTCGGTCCCAAAGAAATCCAGTGGTGCTTAAAGCAAACGATTAAAGACAGAAGCGACCATTAACAGTGAAACTGAAGAAAAAGCAAAGAGAAAGAGAAAATGTGGACCGCACCCTGTGCGAGTGGAAAGAGAAGATCGCTTGAACGCAAAGCAAAAGAAATTCGGTTTCTTCTTCTTCTTCTTCCTTTTTTCCGAATCAAAGTATTTCGGGTTTTTTCCCCTCTCTCGCTTTCTCTTTTTCGAACGGTCGCCTTATTCCTTTGGGCTTGATCCTAAAATACTAATTCAACGGTTGTAGATAAATGCTTTTATAAAGGATCCCCACAGTAACTGCTACTATAAAAGTACCAGTAGAAACTGTTGAATTTTGAAAATAGAATGCACAATTTACAGGGTTTGTTTTTGAATTTGGGAGAGTGGGGGAGTAGGAATAGGATAGCCTAAATCAAAGCACTAATGAGAATATTAAAGATCTAAGATTGGCATTGCTGAATGGATGGATCAGATTGGTGATAGAATTTACTGTGTTGCAAATCTTTATATTTGTCCTTTTTTGTGCACTCTTGACTGTTTGATTGGATTTCACCTTGCCTAAGGATGTTTGTGTCACTTTTTTTCCTTCTTGGTGTTTCCCTTCGCAAATGGGTTTAGAATTTAGGAGAGTCTCAGTGGTTTTGAAGGGGCCCACACTTCTTTGACTGGTAGATTAAAAAGTCCACACTATCATGGGAGAAAGTTTTACCATGTAGAAAAGCTTTTTTTCTTTGTTTTCTAATTTTCCTAGGTTCGCCTATAAGAGGAGTGATAATGTGATCAACTTCTAATATCACGGATCAAATCCCTAGACACATGTGTGAAACTTAAATGCTAATAACATGCTTTAAAAAGAGTTTTTAATAAAGTGATATAGAAAGCAAATTAATACTTTTTCGGAGAGACATATTCCCTTCTCTTACCCTCAGGGCCGGCCCTGAAGGGGGGCCGGAAGTGCGCTCTCCCCGGGCCCATTTTTTAGGGGGCCCAAAAATGAGATTAACAAGATTAACTGAAAAATAAAATTAATATTAAAATTATTAGATGAGTATGCTCAATTTTAATTTTCCATAATTAGGCCCACTGAAAAAAAATTTGATGCTCAGTTTACTATTACACAATTTCTTGTTCAACACAATTTTATTTTTTCATAATTAGGCCCACTGAAAAATGTGTAATGTTATATGCAAAATTAACTGATTTTGATTTATCATAATTGAGCCGCTTAAAATTTTGATGGTCAGTTAGCATTTAGCTTTATTACAAAAGTCCCTGACCCACCCTGAATGCAACAATATTACTCTTGATTTGAAATTAAAATAAAATGTTTATGAAACCTTATAGTCTAAGATTTTTTTTTTTGAGCTTTTGTGGGCCCCATAATCAACATTTGAACCTTTAATCCATTTAATCATCTGAACCTTTTGCAAATTAGAAGTAGTTGTCTTGTAAAAGAACTATTGAATTATTACAACTTACAGGTATTTGTCTTGATTATACATTATAGCCTTTTATTTTGAATGTTTATATATTGAAGTTTGAATTTATATGCTTTGAATGTTAAATTTTTTGTTAATCTTGACATGTTAGATATTGGTTGAAAAATGAATGAGGCCATCACTAAATTTATATATATATAGATGCCTAATTTTTACTCTTGTCCTGGGCCCTAAAAAATTCAGAACCGGCCCTGCTTACCCTCACCCCACTCTAGTGATCATAAGAGGCATTAGTTATTAACCTCCTATTTAGGTTTGAAACTAAGTAGTCACCACCTTTCCTTACTATGGGTTGTTCTATCTCACTCGTAGTCTACATAGTCTACATCCCTCACCCTCACTAGAGATATCCCTCGTCTCCTCTGAAGTCTACTTTCCTCGTTCGATGGATGGATTCTCAATCCATTGGCTATCAATAAAAAATAAAAGTTCACTGGCTTATGGGCACTGTACAGAGACCACCAAGGGACTGTACATGCCCATTGTTTCCACTTCAACTAATAGGTCATCATACAAGCCTGCTCACCAAATGGAGGAGAAAGACAGCCTTCTTGTATCAGAGAGTCGATTTCCAAGAAGTTACTGAACGACCACTCTTCTTTTTATATTCGTAAGTATTTTGGCATTAGTTTCAACTTTCAAGGTCAATCAGTTCCCGTCCTTTCAGTAGTTGGATGGAATAGATTAAAAAGGAGACTATTCTATTGGTCTCTTTCGCTGTTTCCATGGTCGTGCTCGTGCTCGTGCTTGTGTTTCTGGTGTCAAAGTAGAAATGTGATGGCTACAGAGAAGGCCCCGTGCACCACACACGCAGACGCAGGTGCAACAACAGTTTTTAGTACAAAATTGTGACTCACACCAGAGGGGAAAAAGTGTGAACAAATAAGACCCACATGTACACCCAAAACTCAGAGAGATGACTAATGGGCCATTAAGTTGGCCTTTTGGGGCAATGCATCATGATAACTGGGCCTCCATGTAATCATGCCTTTTATATAGTACTTGGTTTTTCTTCTAATTGTCAAAATAAGCATCCTGATTGTTAATCCCTGTTTTAATTGCGTGCGCCTGTGCCTGAGTGATTGGTCCCGTCGGGTCAAATACAATGAAAATACCTTTGTTAGAGAAAAAAATCATGTTTTTGCCTTTTATTTGTAAGGCCTCAAAATGAACGATTCAATGGCGTAGTTTGACATATGGCTTGCGGTCTATTCTCAAGCACCTGAGACATTTTAGACATTGAAGTGGCACCTAGAGAGGTAGCAAAAAATTACTCACCCAAGTGGTGAGGAGTGAGAAAATCTGGATGTCTAGGGTTCGAACCTTAGATATGCCGTCTCTTTCTACATGTGCAAGCTTGCTAGGTGAAATTTTACCCGAAGGGCACATTTGTGAGGTAGAAGGATTCAATGATAAAAAAAAAAAAGAGAAAACAACTCTAATATTTTGTGTATCCTGTCCTATCATTATCTTGATGCAACACATTTTCTTTGGAAAAAGAAAAAAAATGAACCGATTTTTTATATTATAGAGGATTTCAATTTTATATGTGAGGAATAGAAGATAAGATTCTTCTCTCCAACAAAATTCCACAAAGTGTGGAATCCTCTCGTCGTACAAATAAATTATAGAAGTCATCACTCTCTCACTTGGTGCTTTGTTAGGGAAAAAAAAGTTTATGCCCAAAGCTTAAATTATGGCATGTAAAACATGTAATTTGACTTCTTTATTTTAGTTACAATAAGTGACATTAAGGTAAAACTTCATTGCTGAAAATAAAAGGTAAGTCAATGGGGCGGAACTAGGATATATAGGCCTTGTGGGGGCCATTGTTACAATTGACTTTAAATTTTCATTTATCTAAAGGGGTTACTTAAAATTTAGGATGGGTCATGGCCACTATAGCACCCCAGTTCAATCCTTGGTGAGACATTAACTTCAAATAGTTTAAATTTTCTCCTTCGTGATGTTGTACTTAACTCGAGACAAGTATAATATTACAGGAGTACGCGTGTCATACGTTGGGGATTACCCCAGGGTGATTCAGAACCGAGATGTGACAAATAGTTTAAATTTCAAAGATCCTAGAATACACTCTACTCAACCTTCATCGGTCCACACCAATGCTACTTATGCATACACACAAGAGATACTTGCATGGGTGGGGATGGGTGTGTGAGTATTTGCCTTTTGAAATAAAATAAAAAAATTAAATCGTCATAGAAAAAACAAGAGATATCCAATATAAAAAAAATGGAAATATAGAAACTTTAAAAATATTTTTAACATTATTTAATATTTATTTCACATCTATTATATCTAATTATTTAAAAAAAATTATCTTCCAATCATTTTATATATATATAAAAAAAATAAACCTTTAGTTTTGAAAATATTCTATCATTTTGCATAACAATAATTCATTTTTGCAGGACCACTTTCCTTATCTTTAACCCCCAAAAATTGATCAAAAACGACAAGCTTTCAGGATCTCAACCTGTGACTTTTTTCTATTTTATCTCTTTTGTTGCTTGTGGAAAAAGAAGGCGAGACTCACCTCTTTTTCCTGCGCAAGTTTTCTGCGCAAGTTTCCATTTACAACATATTTTAATGGCCACATCACACTTCCCAGCCCTTTGGATGGGTCGTTTATAACAGAAGTAGGTCCACTCTTTATTTATGCCTGCTTTTCCTCCTTTAAAATTCAACTGAAACTTCCCGGAAGCTTCCATGCAGATTAAAGAACACACATGGCATACCTAGCTGTACGTACGTGTCGCTTTCAATTCAAGCGAAAACGACTCTTTTGATTCAAAAGGTTTCTTGGCAATCTGCCATCTCCATTTAGAATTGTCAAAGCATTGGATGCTAGCTAGTCCAACAACTACATTCATATAGAAAATTGATATGGGTCGGTATACGTTTGAAAGTTGTAGGTGAGATTGTCATCTACAAGACATAAGATTTGATCATGTAATGGGCAGTAGAAATATAATGAGACCGTTTATATATTGACGGTTAATTTCATGGCCATTGGATGAGATGATTAGGGTTGCCAGGAGACTATTTAAATAATATCTTAGTTTGACACTTTATTTTTAAAATCAAGTGAAATGAAGTGAAATAAAAAGTATGAATAAAATATATAGTGAGTTATGATAGTATTTTATTTTTAGTTGTTTGGGATGGAATATTATTGACTTTTAGTATGAGAAATGAAGTTTTTTTGTCTTTTAGTTAATAAATGTAGTTGTTTTTTACTT
This sequence comes from Litsea cubeba, assembly GCA_012931725.1. Classification (NCBI taxonomy): domain Eukaryota; kingdom Viridiplantae; phylum Streptophyta; class Magnoliopsida; order Laurales; family Lauraceae; genus Litsea; species Litsea cubeba. The sequence continues at coordinate 68,423,984 of CM022951.1, forward strand.
TTTGTTGAAAAAGTTGGAGGGAGTTTTGGTAAAAAGTGCTTTTGATGTGATGTTTAACTTGATTTCACTCCACTTGACTTTACAAGTGGAATTACCAAACTAGGCACTGATTTTCACATATGCATCTTATAAATCTAAAGATGAAAGTTTTCTTTTGGTTATCTAATGATATTGAATAATTTCTTTGTTTGTGTAGGAGGTCATTATGGGCCAAAACTCTTTTCTTCTAAAGAAACGGAGATGAGGGTATTCTTTTTGCACTAAAGGAAACTTCTTGCAAAGGTTTCTTTACAAAAAAAAAAAAAAGAGGAAAAAATCCGGATGTTAAAGAAGTGATTGACTCTATCAATAAGCAAGAGGATTGGGTTATCAATCCAATTGTTTTGGACATTAAAAGTCAATGTAGTGGCTTTCCTCAGTTTTTTTTTTTTTTCTTCTTCTTCATCTTCTCTAGGACTTTGAATGAAGCTACTCATATTTTGGCCAAGCATTTCTCTAGGCTTGGTAGGAGTTTTTGTAGGAATGACATTACTCCATAGTGGATTAGGCCTTGGTTGCCCACGCCCACTCTCTAGTTGTTGTTTTGGCTTTCTTTGTTTTCAATGATATTTCTTTTTACAAAAAAAACCACATGACTAACAACGTTGAAATGGTCATGCTCTTTTCTTTCCCCACTCGCCATGAGTGATGCTAATAATCTAAAGACCCAAGAATCAATCTCCAGATATGTGTGTGAGAAAACGAAGAGCATGCTGGCAAATGGTCCTGGTTGGTTAGGGTTTAAGTTAACCTTTTTAGTTTCTGGGTTGAGGTATTTTTTTTTTTTTTTTAGTTTTTTCAGTTGAGTTATTTTGTCATCACTTTTGATGATGCCAAAAAGGAGGAATTCGGACACCACCGGTCAGATAATTAATGCTGTGCAATAATTGAAGAGAGATGAGAGATTTATAGTGGTTCGGTCAAGCGTGACCTACGTCCACTTCCAAAATGGTGATCTTTGATTAATGTAGAGGGTTACAGATATGAGAAAGTAGGGAAAAACTCTACCCTCTCAAGTGATGAGAGGGCTCTATTTATAACTCTTCCCCATCAGGTGGGGATGCGATCAGTTCAACGTCTCTTTGGAGCCTCAATAGTGTCCTTGAGGATCGTTCCAGGTGGAAGGCATGTGAGATCCTCTCCGTGAGACTTGGTAAATGCAGGTGAGGGGAGGACTTCGTCGCGATGACTTGGAGCCTGAGGTGACGAGGCTTCGTTTAACGAAATCCGGATCTCAACGGAGCTATTCTGGCCTGACCCACGATCCCAGACGGACCGGGTCACTTGGACCTGGCTCATTACCGCGATCCGGATTGGGCTTGACTCATCATTTGCCCCCTCAATGCCCCGTGCCCAAATAATAATTTTTTTTTTTGAAAGGGGGCATTGATAAATTCCAATTTCGTCTCTATCGACAAATTTTCTTCTTCCCGATCTTAACCTTGCTTGTTCCCGTAGATTTGTATTTCGGAGAGTCCTCCCGGCTTGGGTTACTCTTCTTTGAAAACTTTGGCTATAAAATAAGCCCTAGAGCATGATTTCTTCAAAAGAAAGAAACTTGGTTCTGCAAACAAAACCATTGGAAGAGAAGAAGATGGTGGCAAGCGGCAGGATAGGCACTGGCGCTGGCGTTTCTGGCGATCCCTCAATAGTTGAGGAGGATGTGGTCGTCTCTGCGATGCTGGGCAATGGGCGAGGAGAGAAGGAGGAGATGGGCGAGGGGGCTGCCATGGGCGAGGAGGAGATGATGGGCGAGGGGGCGGCCAGGGGCGAGGAGGCTGCCATGGGCGCCATGGGCGAGGAGGCTGCCATGGGCGCCATGGGCGAGGATGCTGCTGTGGGGCCCTCTTGGGCGAGCAGTAAGGGCAATGTGCCCCCTTGCCGCGGTGAGCCCAGCCTGATGGGCGTGCATGCCTTGGGCGAGGGCCCATTGCGGCGAAGCATGGAGGGCAAGGTCGAGGCCTGGCGGGGCGAGAGCCTACTGACTGGGGGTCTACTGAGCGAGGGTGAGGAGGTTCAGGGGGAGCGTACTCTTCCACAAGCGATCAGGACCGAACCGGAAGTGGGTCACAGCACCTCTCGTTCAAGTGTCGCAGCAGGCAAGGGGACACGAGACCTGGCATCGGTCTCCGCAGCGAGAGAAAAATTGCGTCCTCGTCCCAAGAAATACCAAGGGAAGGTCATCGTTGAGGACGACGGGTCCAAAGTAAGTACAATTTTCAGCACCTTTAGGACAGGAGGTGACATCTCCCGAATCATTACTTCGTATCGTATTCCGCCCATGGTGATGTGTCGTCTTGCTGAAAAAGATGAGCCAGCTTGCGACAGCTCCTCAGGTGAGATCCTCATTTATGAGGAGATGCTCGAGGCCGGGCTGAGATTCCCAATGTCTTCTTCCATTTGCCGGATTCTTCACTATTTTTCTCTAACCCCGGGGCGTCTCGTGCCCAACGGCTGGAGGGCTTTGCTGGGTTTTCTGGCGTTGTGGAGGAAGGTGAATGGCCAGGATGCCTCTCCAGTTGAGTTTCACGCCGCTTACAACTTGACAGAGTCTCTTGCCCCAAACAGGGGATGGTATTATCTCACCTCCAGGGGATGTAAGCTTCTTACAGGGATGCGTTCCAACTGTCACAGCTGGAAATCTCATTTCTTCTTCATAGGTGGCGAGTGGGCTTCACAAGCAGATCAGGCTTTGGTGCCCACACGATGGATTGGCGCCAAAAGACTGGGTACGTCTCCCTGTTCACTTCTCCATACTTATATAAATGTATATATACATTGTTCTTCTATGCTCACCGTTTCTCCGCAGATCCTCCCATACTCTCCAAGGATCAAGAGGCGAAGCTGCAAGCGGTGAGGGATCATCCAGAGAAAGACTTGGGAGCTCTTATTCCCAAAGAAAGCAGTAAGGCCAGTGGACCTTCCCCGGGCTCTTCTTCGGGACCGTCATCAAAGAGAAAAAGTAAGTTAAATCTGCTCTGGCCATAATCTTAAACATTATCTGATGTGTTGTTTCCGTGTCTCACTTGCCAATACTTCTCTTAATAGGCACGGAGGTAAGCAGAGAGATTATTGGAGCCCGCTTTTCGACCCGCTTCTCGGATAGGGGTACCCCTCCTTTGAAGGTGGCGAGAACAGGCGATGTCTCACCAAGAACCTCTCTATTGGCTTCTCGCACTGAGCCTCGAGTGTCTCCTACTCGAGTGGTTTTACCTGAGATATCTCTTCAGGCAGGGATCTCCTCCGCTAAGACTGTTGTCTCGCAGCCTTCCTCTTCAGCCATACTTCCTGTCCCTCGACTATGTCCTCCACAACCAGGTACTTCTACAGGGGCACCCACCGGGACCGGTCACAGGCGGGGTCGTTCGTGGGAGATGCGGGATAGGCTGGGGAAATATGTGCTGGCGCATAAGGTCTCTCGGGTTAACGCCTTGGGCACCGAGGGGGTCATTGACTCATTTGTAGAGGGTCTGACTCAGGTGAAGTTCATTATTTATTTTTCTCCAGATTGTTACCCCCTTCATTTCTTTACAGTTGTCTCACTTCTCGTCTCTTATCTTTTCAGCTTTCCATAGCATCCATCTGCTTGTTGTCGCGAGCCCAGTCTTGTGGTCAGATGAGACGGGAGAAAGAGGTTATGCGGCTAGAGCTCTCCACTGCTCGAGAGAAGATTATTGCTCGGCCGCTGGTAGGATTTCCACGACCGATCTTGCTGCGTCCCGAGAGAGGGTAAGCGAGCTTGAGACCGGTCTTTCAGCAGCCAATAAGAGGGCGGCCAAGGAAGAAAATGAGCTTTCGAAGACCTGCGAGAAGGCTTCGCTCACCGAGGCTGAGCTTACGAAGACCCGCGAGAGGGCTTCACTTAGTGAGGCTGAGCTGATGAAGGCCCGTGAGAGGGCTTCGCTCAGTGAGGCTGAGCTGATGAAGGCCCGTGAGAGGGCTTCGCTCAGTGAGGCTGAGCTTGCTCGAACCCTTGAGAAGGTGAGGCTTAGAGAAGTTGCTGTAGAGGCAGAGATGAGGTCAGCGTCTGAGAGAGCTTCTCAAGCTGAGAGGGACCTGCAGATTGGCATTGCGGATGCCTTTATTGATGGCTACGAGGAGCTTCGAGGGAAGATTTCGGCCGCCTTTCCAGACATTGACATATCAGGCTTTGTGCCGATGGAGGCGCCTGATGATGGTGGTAGCAGCTCTGGTGATTATGAGGACGATGAAGAGGAGGATTATGAGGAAGGGGATGAAAGTGATTAGTGTACAGGGATTTTATGGGTAGGTAGCTTGACTTTTGTAAAGGCAGCATAAGCCTGATTTACGCAACTTTTGGTAATAAAAGTACTTTTATTTATCCATCAGGATGTTTTGCAACATTAAAAGAAATAAAAAGTGCAAACCTAAGTCCTTTAACAAAAATCCTAATTCACCCTCCTAGATCTCTTCACTGGTAGTACTTCTTCAAGTGTTCTGCATTCCACGGATGGGGTAAGACCTTTCCTTCAGAGTTCTGGATTCTGTAGGTGCCTGGTCTCACCACTTCTATTATGAGATACGGACCTTCCCAATTTGGTCCTAGCTTTCCTTCCCGAGAGTCCTTCGTAGCGAGAATCACCTTCTTGAGGACTAGGTCTCCTGGTTGGAAGGAACGAGGCTTCACCCTCGAATTGTAGTACTTGGCCATGCGTCGTTTGTACTCCGCATTACGGACCACAGCCATTTCTCTTGCCTCCTCTATCAAATCGAGGTTGAAGCGGAGTCCTTCTTCGTTGGTGTTAGGGTCGTATTGGTGGACCCTTAGGGAATGTACCCCTATCTCGACAGGGATTACCGCCTCAGTCCCAAAAGCAAGAGAGAAAGGGGTTTCTCCTGTAGGAGTCCGCGGAGTTGTCCTGTAGGCCCATAATACTCCTGGAAGCTCATCAACCCACAGACCTTTTGCTCTTTCGAGCCTTGTCTTGAGGTTGCGCAGGACTGTCCTCACCATCACTTCTGCTTGTCCATTTGCCTGGGGGTGTGCCGGGCTGGAGTGAGGTTGTTTTATGTGAAGGTCGGCGCAGAAGGAGTTGAAGAGCCTGTTATCGAATTGCTTGCCATTGTCGCTGACAATGGCCTCAGGTATCCCGAAGCGACAGACCAGGTTTTTCCAGATGAAATCTTTCACCTTGTGGTCTGTTATCTTCGCGAGGGGTTCCGCCTCCGCCCATTTTGTAAAGTAGTCGATGGCGACCACTATGAATTTGCACTGGCCTCTACTCAAAGGCAGGGGGCCCAAAATGTCGATGCCCCATTTGGAGAAAGGCCACGGGCTGAGGATGGTGGTCAGCTCTTCTGGTGGCTGCCGCGTCACAGTGGCGAAGCGCTGGCACTTGTCACACCTTTTGGCGAGGTCCTTGGCATCTTTCAACATGCTTGGCCAAAAGTACCCTTGCCTAAGTGCTTTATGGGCGAGGCAGCGTCCTCCTGAGTGATTTCCACAAATCCCCTCATGAATTTCTCTGAGGGCGTAGTCAGCTTCTTCTGGAGAAAGGCAGCGCAGCAACGGTAGGTTGTAACCCCTCTTGTAGAGAACTTCCTGTAGGATTGTGAACCTAGAAGCTCTCATCCTCAGTCTCCTAGCTTCAAGATGGTCATCTGGCTCAGTGCCCTCTTGGAGGAAGGCTTTTATGGGGGTCATCCAATTTGGCTCGTCGCCTTCAGATGCACAGTTGATGTTTCCGATCACTATATCTAACTTACTCTTCTCCAACTGATGCCCGATGAGGGTCGGTTCTGCAGATGAGGCCTCCAATGATGAGGCAAGCCTGGCGAGTGCGTCGGCTGCAACATTTTCTCCCCTAGGAATGTGAGATAGCTGAAAATATTAGAAACTTTTGATTATTTCCTTCACCATGCTGAGGTAATCTTGCATTCTTTCCTCCTTTGCTTCGAATTCGCCGTTTACTTGATTCACCACCAGTTGTGAATCGCTGTAAGCGAGAACAGATTTGGCGTCCATCTCAATCGCCAATTTCAGACCAGATAGGAGAGCCTCATACTCGGCTTCATTGTTTGAGGCAATGAAGTGGAGCTTTACTGCATACTTGATGGGTGTATTATCAGGACTTATTAGGATTAAGCCAGCTCCGCTTCCTTCCGTGGTTGCTGAGCCATCAACGTAGAGTTTCCAGGCTGGTAGTGGCGAGACACCGGACCTCTCAGAAGGTATTTGGGCACTTTGGAGAGGTTCTTCATTTATAGATGGAGAGGCCTGCGAGCCCTGTGGAGAAGCTTGGGTGCCCAGAGACGAGGTGGAGAGCTGGGCGCCCGTTGAGGGAGAGGGGAGCTGGGCGCCCGTTGAGGGCTGGGCGCCCGTTGAGGGAGAGGGGAGCTGGGCGCCCGTTGAGGGCTGGGCGCCCGTTGAGGGAGAGGGGAGCTGGGCGCCCGTTGAGGGCTGGGCGCCCGTTGAGGGAGAGGGGAGCTGGGCGCCTGTTGAGGGCTGGGCGCCCAGTGTGGGAGAGGTGAGCTGGGCGCCCTTGAGAGCTGGGCGCCCAGTGTAAGCAGAGGAGGATCCTCAGTTTGTTATTCAGCATATGTAAGTTCAGCTACAAAGTCTGCCAAAGCCTGTGCTTTGATGGCAGGCCTTGGTTGATAGTGAATGTCGAACTCACCCAGCTCCACCGACCATTTAATCAATCTTCCAGCAACATCAGGTTTTGCCAAAACTCTTTTCAGAGGTTGATCCGTGATGACAGTGATTGTGTGGCTCTGGAAGTAATGACGTAGACGCCTCGCAGTTGAAACGAGGGCGAGCGCCAGTTTTTCCAATTCGGGGTATCTGACCTCTGCCCCTCTGTATGCTCTGCTCACATAGTAGATTGGTCTTTGTACCCCACCATGGTCTGAAATGAGGACAGAGCTTACTGCTGAGGGAGAAGCAGAGAGGTACAAATACAGCACTTCCCCAGGTGAAGCATGTAAGAGGAGAGGAGGTGTGGCCAGGTATGCCTTAAGCTTTTGGAAAGCCTCCTCAGCCTCAGATCCCCAATCAAAAGTTTTCCTCAGAATTTTGAAGAAGGGCAAACACTTATCTGCAGATTTGGAGACGAACCTGTTGAGCGCTGCGATTCTCCCATTGAGGCGCTGCAGCTCCTTGGTTGATGATGGCGACCTCATATCCAGTATGGCCCTGATTTTGTCAGGGTTCGCCTCAATCCCCCTCTGATTGACCATGAACCCCAAGAACTTTCCTGATCCAACGCCAAAAGCGCATTTCTCGGGATTTAGCTTCATGTTGTAGGTCCTAAGAACACTGAAAGTCTCTTGAAGATGACCGATGTGATCTGCTGCAGACAAGCTTTTCACTAGCATGTCATCGACATACACTTCCATCGTTCGCCCGATCTGGGAGTGGAACATCCTGTTCACCAGGCGCTGGTAGGTTGCTCCAGCGTTCTTTAGCCCGAAGGGCATAACCCTGTAGCAGTAGGTGCCCTTCGGAGTGATGAATGATGTTTTTTCCTGGTCTGGAGGGTGCATGCTAATCTGGTTGTACCCAGAATAAGCGTCCAGGAAGGAAAGAAGCTCGTGTCCCGCCGTGGCGTCGATGAGGAGGTCGATCCTGGGTAACGGGTAGCTGTCCTTTGGGCATGCCTTGTTGAGTTCGCTGAAGTCTACGCAGAGGCGCCACTTCCCATTTGCTTTGGCCACCATCACCACATTTGAGAGCCATTCTGGGTACGCGACTTCTCTGACTGCCCCGGTGTCAATCAGCTTTCCCACTTCCTTCTCTATTGCTTGGGCCCTTTCAGTGGAGGCGCCCCTTAACCTTTGCCGAACAGGTTTGTGGAGAGGGCTGACATTGAGGTGATGGGTGGCAACAGCTAGGTTGATCCCTTCCAGATCAGCATGTGACCATGCGAATACGCCCATATTATTCCTCAAAAAATCTGTCAATCGGCCAACCAGAGCTTTCGGGAGTGAAGAGCCAATATACACCTTCTTCTCTGGATGTCCTTCATGCAAGATTATAGGGGTGAGTTTTTCAACTGGCTCCCCTCTTTCCGTGGTGGCCTCATCTCTTGGGTCCAAGACTTCCACTTGCAGCGCCTCCTGCGTCATCTTGGCCTTCATCGAGGTGACGTAGCATTCTCTTGCTGCTACCTGGTCTCCTCTTACTTCCCCTACTCCATTCGGGGTTGGGAAGCGGAGGATGAGATGATATGTGGAAGGGACGGCTCTCAAGGAGTTAAGAGTGGGTCGTCCCAGGATGATGTTGTACGCTGATGGACAATCTATCACCAGGAAATTGACCATTGTGGTGGAGGTTCGGGGGGCTGTTCCGGCCGTGACCGGTAACGTGATGGCCCCCAACGGATACACCTTTTCCCCCGAGAAACCGATGAGAGGGAACTTGACTGGTTGCAATCTCTCTCGGCCCAACTTCAGCTTATCATAGGCTTCCACAAATAAAATATATGCGGAACTTCCACTGTCAACCAAGATCCTGTGCACCTGGAAATTGGCGACGGTCATAGAGAGCACCAGAGGGTCGTCATGAGGGTGCTGGATGTTCTCTAGATCTTTATCCGAGAAGGATATAGTCTCATCAGTGCTGTGCCTCGACGCTTTTGACGGGCGTGGCTCATCAGGATGCCTTGCCTTTCTGGCATAGGCTTTCATGGCGGAGAATGATTCCGCCGACCCTCCAGAGATGGTACAAATTTCTCCAATAGGGTGCTGATTTTCGACGTTGTGAGGCTGTGCAGGCGCCTGCCCCCTACCGGCAACATACTGGCGCAGGTGTCCCCGCTGGATAAGATCTTCAATCTGCCTCTTGAGGTCGAAACAATCGTCAGTATCATGGCCGTGATCGCGGTGGAAGCGACAGTATTTGGTCATATTCCTGCGATGTGATGGAGCTTTCATTTTTCCCGGCCATTTTATTGCAGGATCATCTTGAATTTCCAGTAGAATGTGCCCTACTGCAGCATTGAGAGCTGTGAAAGCTTGTTGGTTTCTCTGCGGAGCAGGGAAGGGTCGGTCTCTCGGGGGGGCAGGACCGAGTCGGTCTCTGGCAGGTATCATCTCGGTTCTGCTTCGCTTATTGCTGGGTTCCTTCTTGTCGTCTCTATCGTGTTTTCCTTTATCCGCCACTCTGGATGACTCGCCCCGCCTGGCCCTAGTAGCGTCCTCCGCATTCATATATTTCTGGGCTTTCGCCAACAGCTCCGTCATGTTCTTTGGTGGGCGCTTCATTACTGAGAAGTAGAAACCCGATGAACGGAGGCCTCCCAAGAAAGCAGTCATGGTCACCTTGTCATCGGGTTCTTCCACCTGAAGTACCTCCTCGTTAAAACAAGTGAGGTATGCCCTGAGGCTCTCATTACTGTCCTACTTTACACTCAGCAGGTGTGTGGGTGGCTTTTGATGGCGGCGTCCTCCAATGAAATGTGATACGAAGGACCTGCTTAGTTCTTCGAAGGTGGCGATGGAAGCTGGGGCGAGATTGGAAAACCACTGTCGGGCGGAGCCCTTCAGTGTGGTCGGGAATGCTCTGCACATGATCTCATCAGCGATATTGTGCAACTGCATCACGGTCTTGTAAGTTTCCAGGTGATCCAGTGGATCCTTCCTTCCATCGAAGGTCTCCATGGACGGCATTTTGAACCTATGAGGAAGGGGGTAGTTTACTACTTCAGACTTGAATGGGGTGTTCGTTCGTCTGACGAGATAATCTACCGTCTCTGGGGCCTACGCCCTCACAGCATCGAAGACGTCCCCGATTTGATTCTGCATCTCCTTAAATTTTTCCTCCCATTGATTATGGGGTTCTCTGGAAGGACCAGGGAGATTGCTTTCCTCCCCCACTGTGTTATTTTCACTTCCCCCTTCTTGGAAGTGGGGATCATTAGCCGGAGGTTCTGCAAACTGGGCTCCACCTGGAGGTAGAGGCACTGCATAATAAGCATGACCTTGAGGACCAGCTAGGCTCGGGCCAGGTGGGGGGTCCAAGGGAGCGCCGGCAGAGGCATCCTGGGCGCGATGGAACTGCATCATCGGGGGAACTCCTCGACCCTGGGCGCCATAGGGATGGGCGCCCAGGTTATGGAGAATGGGCTGGGCGCCCATAGGAAGTCCGGGTGAGGCGCTCCGTTTCGCGGAGTAGTCGGGCCCCGCGGGCGCGTCGCCTCCTGCTGCTGTATCCCACCAAATGGCGCTCCTCCCTGCCCTGCGAGCATAAGCTGGAGGATTTGCTGGTTTTGAGTCACCAGCTGCTGCATGGTCTCTATCATCTGCTGTGGAGAGGGAGTAGGAGCGGGAGTAATCGGGACAGGATTACCCGGTGGAGGACCGTTCTCTCCCTGTCTGGGAGAATTTGGTTGAATGGTAGGGCCCGGACCCGTAGTTAGGCCAGGGTTGTCCTCTCGTCGTACAGATCTCGTGCTGATCACCATGATTCTAAAAAGGGGTCTGAATTTTTTTTTTCGTTTCCCACAGACGGCGCCAAACTGATGATGCCAAAAAGGAGGAATTCGGACACCACCGGTCAGATAATTAATGCTGTGCAATAATTGAAGAGAGATGAGAGATTTATAGTGGTTCGGTCAAGCGTGACCTACGTCCACTTCCAAAATGGTGATCTTTGATTAATGTAGAGGGTTACAGATATGAGAAAGTAGGGAAAAACTCTACCCTCTCAAGTGATGAGAGGGCTCTATTTATAACTCTTCCCCATCAGGTGGGGATGCGATCAGTTCAACGTCTCTTTGGAGCCTCAGTAGTGTCCTTGAGGATCGTTCCAGGTGGAAGGCAGGTGAGATTCTCTCCGTGAGACTTGGTAAATGCAGGTGAGGGGAGGACTTCGTCGCGATGACTTGGAGCCTGAGGTGACGAGGCTTCGTTTAACGAAACCCGGATCTCAACGGAGCTATTCTGGCCTGACCCACGATCCCAGACGGACCGGGTCACTTGGACCTGACTCATTACCGCGATCCGGATTGGGCTTGACTCATCAACTTTGATTATCGAACCCACCAACTCATTTTGAGCCTGGTGTGGTAGTTATAGATTCAGTTTAGACGACTGATTTTATATTTTACAATCATATCCATTTGATATCACAATTACCGATAGCATACTTGCTGTGCATGGCCCTTGTCGATCTTGATTAGTGGATAATCCATACAGCTTCATTGAACATGATATTTTCATTTCAGAGAACTATTTATAGGGGAATGTTCATATGCATCTTTCCCTCATCATAGAGTGAGGGACACTTCCCTTTTTCACATAAAAAGTGCATTTTGTACCTTACTCTATGTACTTGAAAATTTTCAAAAAGGAAAGTGTCTCGCACCCTATAGTGAAGGAAAGATGTATATGAATGTTCTCCATATTTATAAACTAATTAAGCGTGAGAGTTTTAAAGTATTCCTGACATCCTTGCTAAAAATTTGCAGGACAACAATATATATCTATTAAATGGGATAGTGCATTCTATGTTTCTGTAAGAAAAATCATGACAGGTGACTTAAAATGGTCATGAAAGCTCATAAAAAATCTCGTGGAACCCAGTTTGAAATTTAGGGAGTCCAACTTTAATTTGGTGACTGCTCTAATGCGTGCTCTCATTGATCAAGCGCGTGTGAAGGAGAAAATTTTCTCAGATAGAGAGTTTGAACTGTAAACGAGTGTGATTGTAAATTGTAAAACTCCCACCCACATTGGTCTAGTTGCTGTTGGCAGATGTAAATGCCTCTCGGACATCTCATGTACTCTTAAATTTGTTTTCAATGGCTATAAATGTGATCCATTGCATTGTCACCAACCCAATCAAATAAAAGATAACGTGGAATGAGTTTTCCGACTCAAACACGACCTGTCCTTTTCAGAGAAATAAAGGGACCAGTGCTTAAGGTGACGACCTCTTCAAATAGCAGACTCATGCATGTTGGGTCCTTTTTGCAAGTGAGGTGATGCCTACAATATGTCAAAACACATAGATGGACCAGTCCTCAATAGAGACTATATTTACTTGCTTGCATTATTACTTTTCTTATTAGGATTATCTTTAATAATCCTTTTATATCTCTAATTGATATGGATCAAATGTTACGGGAAAGAGATGGGTGTGGATCTCTTTAAAAGTTGACTCACAGTCACACCTATCCAGGTCCAAAAGAGAATCCAAGAGAAGAGATTAGTACGGGTGTTCACGGGTCGAAATCCGTGGTTTTCATGTCAAATTCGACCCGACCCGACTATTTTTTTGTGGGTGAAAACCCACCTGAACCCGACCTGTTTGCGCCACGGGTCAGTCGGGTCATGGGACGGGTTCGGGTTGTTTTTTATTTTTTTTCATTTAGAAGATCAAATTATTTATGAAAACAGCTTTCAGATAATTATTAGAGAACTAAAAGTGATTAGATGTAAAAGTAAAAAGTGGTTGCGGTTGTTTGTTGGCCTTCTTTTGTACCATGGGTAGAGGTGTACAAAAAAAAAATAGTTGCGGTTTGACCCGAAACTCACGTCTAATTTTAACTACTAATTACTCTCATCTTGACCATTAATTCAGTGGTCACCAATTAAATGATTAAATACAATCAACAAGATATTCAAGATTCAACAAATTTAAACAAACTGATGTCAAATAGATGTAATAAGGCTTTAAAACACACCGTGTTTTCCATGTGAGATCACCTTAATCTGTTGATAGGAATAAAATAAATGTTCAGCTCACTAAATATATTATAGTATACATGGCCGAGTTCATAGACAGGAGACCAATATAATAACTCAAATATTTAAAAATTGGTCGGTGAATTACATCTAAGAGAAATTAAAACCACAACCTGACAAGTGGGCATCCCTCTTGGATTTTTATCCTTGGTCTTTTACATGAAAAAAAAAAGGGTTCACGGGTCACCCGTTAACCCGATCTGTGAGACCCATTACTCGTATCAACGGTTACGGGTCGGGTCAGGTCGAGCACAGAAATTCTGGGTGGAGTGACCCACCCATTGACCCACGAGTAGGGTCAGGTCGCGGTTAATTTTTTACACCTCTAGAGACTAGGGATATCAATGGTCTAGGTCCAGCCCAAATCTGCTTGAGTCCTGTACGGGGATTCAAACCGCAAGCCAACGAGTTGGGCTCGTACCTCGGCCTCCCAGTCTATTGGACTCAAGTTATAGGTCGAGTTTAATATAATATATGTGGAGATGGTTGTGAATGCCCCAATCCTTACTTTTTATAGTATCGTGAGAGTTACTTTCACTTGCCATAGCTCTCTTCCCTCCCAAACTTTCAGAAAACCCCTTGTGGTTTTAAGAAATTTTAAAGTTTTTTACTTAATGCCCCCCAAAATTTAAAAAAAAAAAACCCTTATATGTGTTAAAAATTTGCCCCCCCCCCCCCCCCCCCCCCACACACACACACACACACACACACACACAAAGAAAGAATTCCTGGGTCCGTTCATATATACACACACGTACGTATATATATTTGTGGGTTTTGCAAAACAGACATATAAAATTATATACACTTTCCCCACACACACACACACACACAAAGAAAGAATTCCTGGGTCCGTCCATATATACACACACGTACATATATATATTTGTGGGTTTTGTAAAACAGAAATATAATATGCTTTTGAAGTTGAATCTTATGAAGTGAGTTTTCCAACTAAAAGTGGACTTTCAAAAGGCTCAGGCCTTATCTGAACTCGGGTACTTACTTGGACTGAAGCCTTTAGCAGGTGGACACAGGCCTCTAAATTTACTTATTGAGTGGGCTAAATCTAGGATCTAGGGTCCATATTGATCCCAAATTCTCACTAGTACCCCGCAATTCTTATGGGGTCGGACTCAGGCCCAAGTAGATCTGGCCCATTAAAATCCTAACCATAAGCTGTGGTGCTCTATAATCAGTGTTCCTATTTATGCTCCCTTCAGATTGTGAGAGGTGGTACAGATGGGAACTATCTCTCATAGAGGACCTCAGAATTTTTACAGTGTGCCCAATCCTACATGATACCTGTAAAAGCCTTTAACATCGGGTTGGGAGAGAATAGAGAAGTCACGTGCACATAGGTTTTAAGTAAAGGCAAAAACATATTAATCACCTTATGCAAAAATCTTTCACATGCACGAATTACTTAAAAAAAGGTCTAATAAGGGCCTGTTCACTTACTAGAATTCCTGACAGGAATTCAGATTGTGTGGGAATTCAATTCCTGTCAGGAATTCTGTGTTTCATTACCAGAATTCTCACAGAATTCCTGGGCATTTGAAATTCCAAAAAACCCTGCATTTGAAAAACCACTTTAACAAGTAGGATTTGGAAACCTCACTTGGCACATAAATTCCAAGAGAGGGACGATGGCATTCCGGGAGCTCATGTAGGAATTCAGGCCATGAATGAAACAACGAATTTGGAATTCCATAATTTGGTAGCATTTCAAATATCAGGATTTGAAATTTCTAAACAACCACCAGACATGAATTCTAGTAAAGAAACGAGCCCTAAATGCCCTTAGATTGGTCACAGTTAATAGACACTAAGACCAATGTATCCATATACTTTGCTATTTTTAGCACTTGAGTTGACCCACCAATCATGAGAGAGAGTGGTCATAAATCATAATAGACACTAGGAACCATGTATCCGATTATTTTTCTCTTTCTTCCACTTAGGTTAGCCCACCAATCATAGAGGTCATTGGTATATATATATATATATATATATATATATGTGAGAGAGAGATATGTTGTTCTTTGTACGACAGAACAGCATCAGACAGAGGAAAAAGGAAAAAGAGCAACTGGATGCTGGCACCATTGAGTATGTTGCTAGTGGGTAAAAAAAAGTAGATGGCCGGGTAAAGGGAAATGATCCAGTGCACTTAGTGCTAATGTGTGTTACAGTGGCTCAGTTGCATTTTATTCCAACTATAGCAGAAATAACGGTTGCACCTTAACCTCAAACAGAGCTAATTATAATACATTAAAGCCCAAGTTTTTGAATTTAATTTTGACCAAATTACTTTTAATTTTGACTTTTTTTTATTGAGCCACCATGGTAAAAATCTAAAAGTGTATATATGTTAAGAGATTTGATCCCATGACTTTATGTCCTTTTAAATAACATAACGACTACACCATTAAATATTATATATAATTAATAGTCAAACTAATGTCAAAACTAGTTAAATGGATTGAGACTCTAGACACGTGGGTCATGCCCGTGCTTAGCACATATTATTCTGCTAGTTATATATTATGAAAATGATTTTAACCATAAAACATACGGGCAATGCCATTGGTTAATGGAGATAAATGCAATTAGATCAACCCAAATCAAGCCCACATCCACCTTTCCAAATCTCAGTTGGTTTGTTAGATGGATCTAAATTGGGAAAATGGACATGTTCCATAGAAGAAATGTAGGGGCTATGACTAATCTATAGTGGGGTTAATCTAGATGAAAACTTGGCCAATTTTTAAACCCGTTCAAGGAAGACGGGTGGCTAGAAGCCCCACTAATTACCAAAAACAATGTAGGATCATTTCTCTTTTCTTGGTTCTCCTTTGATGCTTCTGTTGATATCATCTTCTGGGTCCATTGTCCCCTTACTTTGAGTCCTTAGCCTTTTTGACCGGTTTCACTGACCTATCCATTTTTTACTCAGCAAATGAACTTTTTGCTCCCATCCAGGTGATATAATATAACACACAGAAAAGTTGTACGGGGACACCAGCCCCTGAAGTGGGTCCATTCCAAAGTGACAATGTGGACCCAGTTGTATTTTGGCATTTGGACATATCATATTATCACTTATCAGATAGAGACCGGATCCCGTGAAGCTTTGTCCCGCAGTTAGCTGAGTGAACCACTCAAAGCCCGCAATATTACCATGAGGCTGCTCACTTTAACATGGCAGACCAATTATGCTCACCGTGGGTCAAGTCCGTCAGAGGATGGGTCAAGTCCCTAAGAGGACCCCGATTCTATCATATTGACCTTTTGTTCACATCAATGCATCAATAGAGTTCAGTTTTCCACTATAATTTACAGACCCTGAGATCAATATATGCCTCCATGAAGATGCCCCATCAGATAAAAGGCCTAATCTTAAAAAATGGAATGAATATAGTGAATGACTTACCATCATTACCTTAAATTGAATGTTATACTTAGCTTTGAAATAAGATACCAGCATTTTTAATAACCAGAGCGGAATAACATTTGGTTAATTTGGCCCTGCCCTTAACCACATCAACCCTTCTAAACTCTCCCTTGCCCCATGGGCCATGGCCATTGGTATGATTTTAAATGTATGTGTGTGGTCCACATGATCTCACGCCTGACATGTGGGCTCACTTGGATGAGCAAATGTATTCTTGGGACTCATATTGGTTTTTGGTTTTCTATAACAGTCCTCATAGGGTTTTCTAAAATTTTCTAAAAGTTTATTTTTTTTCTTTCTATCGAAGGATTCCCAACCTTTTGGACTGGACTAATCCTCCGGGCACAGAGGGAAGCCGGATAAACACCCATGTGGCCCCAAGGTGGTGGTATTAGTAGACTCAATCTTCGATTTCTGAAGAAAGGGGAACCGGGGTCGATGCCAAGACCTATAGCTCCGAAAGAGGGAGGAACCGTGGTAAGGGAGGAATTTGCTAAAAGTTGGATTCAAAGGTTTATCAGGGAGGAAAAATCCTGAACATGGAGTCATGCATACATTTATTTCAATTGTTGTTGTTAAGATCTATCTTGATTATTGTCGATACTATTACCGTTTGATGATCATAATATATTACATATGAATTCAGCTAGCCCATATAGGAGTGCAAAGCCTTATCAACCTGTGTTGATGGTAGTGGGTCAAAATGTCTTTTTGATCACCCATTCAACATGCTACAAAATTGGGTTTATTTTTTGGGGTAGAAGACAGCTGGTTGTTAGAATTACTTTTAATGAAAAGGTTCATACATCATTCTAAATCATTTGGTTGTTAGGACTCATGCCTTTTTTTTTTTTTTCCTTTGTCCTTTTCTTAATGATGGCTGTTATGACCTATTTCACTAAACAATTTTAATATTTTCATTTTTATCTTGAAAGTGGATTACTAGAATAAAACCAACTAATATGAAAGACTTGTGTTAGTTGGCATGGGAGAAAATGCAAAATACCCTTTTAGAAATTTGAGAAGCCAGGAATTCTTTGAATAATTTTACATCTAATATGAGGCATTCAAGCAAGCAAATCTGTGGAGTTGAATACACAGGGTTCACAACCTAATGTATGTACATAAATGAGCGCTGGATCAACCATATGCGTTAATATAACTCTCCATGAATGGCTAAGCCTGGCACATTTAGTTACTGAGCAAATAATCAGTCCTAGATTCAGGCCACTGGATTGAAAGTGAATCATTGTCCGGGCCCATTTAACTGCTGTACCAGAAAGTTAGTCCCAACCGCATCCAGGTAAATGTGGGCCGATCTTGCATCAGGCTTGCGTTTGAATATCGCAAACACCCTTTTATGAAAATATCCAATGAAGTTATTCTGGGCTGGTAATAAAAAGCCTGATTAGTTTAAAGAATAGTTTAGAAACTCTGAGAATGACTATAAAATCCAGTTTTTTATCTAATGGTGTTAAGAGCCTGATTAATTTAAGTAACAATTCCTATAAAAACATTAAGGCGTTAGTAAAGGCTGCATAAGTACTTTTCAATACTCTCTTTTAAGATGGAACCCACTCCTCAACACAAAATATAGGTGAATCTATTCTAAAAGCTTTATGCAGTCTTTTGAGTCTGCCAATGACAGAAATTCATAAGAAGATCTACCGAAGGTCCAATGGTGCAGTATGATCTGGTTCAAAGGTTGCATAAACAAGCATGCTATCCTAACCTGGATGGCTATCTTAAACGGCCTAAAAACTAGAACAGTGCTTGCATGGAAGAATACCGTCCAAAATACAGACTGCTCAAATTGGAAACATCCCTTTCAGGCTGGGAGACTATTTTGGTTGGCCAAAAACATAAGAATTTCAATTTCTTCTATCCTTTTCCCTATATGGCTGTCCCTTCTTGGTCAAAATTTGCAGTTCTGCTGTAATCTGTTTTGGGGTTATTAGCCTTGCCGGAGTTGTGGGTGTTCCAGGCTGCTGTCATTAGAGCATCAGATGGATTTCTCTGTTTTGCTATCTGTCTTGGGCCTTCGTTTTTGCTGTGCTCTTTTTTGATTGCCTCTTCACAAAGAGAGGTGAGTAGGCAAGAGTTCATAAAGAGAGGTTAGTAGGCAAGAGCACCCTCTCTGTTTCTGTTCATTCTGTGTTCGTCCTTTTATTTTTTTTATTAGGCAATACAATTTTTTTTTTAGGACAAGAAACCGCCGACTCCTTACACAAACCCGCTAGTACAGTGTATCGGATAAGGCCCCAGACAATTTGAAGCTGGGACCTCAAGCTCATTACATTTTTTTTGTGTTCTTCTTACTGGAAAAATTTGAGAGAAATGGTCCATATGCAACAATGGATGACTCGGTCTCTGTTTCTGTTCAATCTTTGTGTTCGTCCTTTTATTTTATTTTATTAGGCAATACAAATTTATTTATTTTTTATGACGAGGTGCTCGCCGACTACTTACAGATTGATTATTGGTAAAATACCGGATACACAACAACCCACTAGCACTTTGTATCGGGTAAGGCCCCAAACAGTATGAAGCTGGGACCTCCAGCTCATTACATTCTTTGTGTTCTGAAAAATATAGAAAGAAATGGTCCATATGCAATAATGGATGACTCGGATTAATGACTTAGATTGCAAAATTAAATGAGTCAAGATGGTCTATTGCATAAATCACGATAAGAATATTCATCCAAGGCAAAATTTATGGAGCTGAGCTCTTGCATTTCATGATTTCATCCAAGGCATTGGACCATTTCTCTCTACATAAAATATATACACTTGCTATTTAAAAAAAAATACAGGGAAAGAAATTAACAAATTGTGTAAACAAATGAAAAAAAAAAATGAGCAAAAGGCACAACCATAAAAAAGTTTTGGTTGCCATCCGGACACCGGGAGGCAGAATGCCCGGTTCCTCTATGGTTTTTGTCGTCTTCCTCCAATTAGCTCTGAATTCATAATCTTCACCTAAAATACCTGCAAACATTAAACCATCACAAATAAGGTCATACACTATCATCCCAATGTGTAATAAAGTCATTATTGAGGGGGCCTTAAATGTATATTTAGGCTCTCATCAAGCATGCCTTAAGAAATAATGTCATATGAAAAAAAAATCAAAATGAGACTAAACACAACCACTCTAGCAAAATTACAATGAAATAAAACATATTGACATATTGCTTTTAGAATATAGGAGGTGCTTGGGATAAGATGAAATAATATTTCTCTGTTTCTCGAACTCTCTGGAAATAATAGGAATTTGAAGTTCCTTTTTTAGGATAATTTTCTCTTATCTGCTTTATTTTAATAGTTTCTTCTTTTTTTTTTTCAAATTTAGCATATTCGGATGTGCGATGCCGATGTGCCATGTGCATTAGTGCCATTCATCATACAGGACCCAATAGCATTAAGGGCAGGGGCGGATCTACTGTTGGGCCAGGTAGGGCCTGGGCCCAACCTCAAAGTCTTACAAATACTTAAAAAAAAAACCAACATATGTTTGGGCCTGTTTAAGTGAAGTGAAATGAGGCCCACGTGGATCTCATTCCACTTCAACCCAAAGCATTTCGGTTCTCCTCTCCTCTCCTCTCCTCTTGGTAAGAGCTGATTCTACTCCTGCAATTTACCCCGCAGCAGACGGACTCTTCCTCTCTACATCTCAACTCTCAAGTAATCTCCCTCTCTCTTCCTCTCTCCCAGTCTCCCTCCGTCTCTTGCGATAATGGGTTATGATTTTTGGCTTCTTGACATGGTTTGATGGATTGGATTAGGGCTTATGATTTTGTTGAATGCTTCCTTTCCACTGAAAGTTTGGATAATGGTTTTTCAAACTCTGGGTTTGCCAAATGTTCGATTCTGGTGGAACATTGAATCATCTGGGCTACTAGGGTTTTGATTTGGGGTTTTGGGTTTTTGTTTTTATTGGCTTTCTTGTTTGTGGATTTTTAATTGGGGTTGCTTAAATTCTTAAATAGTAGATTTCTGATTTGGGGTTTTGAGTTTTTGATTTTATGGCTTTCTTGTCTGTGGCATATTTTTGTTAAGTGTGTTCAAGTTCAACGATTCTTTCTTATTGTGCAACTTGTGAGATGCTTAAAAGTTTGCTTGTTATAGAATCTGAGTGAGGATACAGATGAGATGTTTGATGATTTATTTGAGAAGTATGGAAAGGTGGTATTCATGCAGTTGTGTAATTTGGGTTTGTGTAGATATGGATAAATTCCTCATCAAAAGGAAACCCATTCCTGATCAATCACCCGTGGTATTAGAAGTAGAAGATACTCCCCCTACTCAAGTGCAACCTGCGCTAAAGCGAAACCGTGTGGAGAATGATCATACAAATCTTCCAGCTGATCCGGGGTTACGTCCTCGAATGTCAGATTATCCTCCTAATGAGCAGGAGTCCGTTCGACGATCATAT
Source organism: Litsea cubeba (assembly GCA_012931725.1). Lineage (NCBI taxonomy): Eukaryota > Viridiplantae > Streptophyta > Magnoliopsida > Laurales > Lauraceae > Litsea > Litsea cubeba. Next base: position 68,444,625 of record CM022951.1, read on the forward strand.
CTACAAAAAGGTCCTTTTCAGCCCCGTGAGCACAAATTTCCATTAACACTTATATACAATAAGCTACGGAAATTCAATGCTTCTTGGTTCAATGATGGTGGTGATTGGCTAGAGTATAGCATACACGATGATGCTGTTTTTTGCTTGTATTGTTATCTTTTAGATCGGACCACGGGGAGCAAGGAGGTGGAGATTCCTTTGTAGTTAAAGGGTTTAGAAATTGGAAAAACAGAAAGGCATTACAGAGTCATGTTGGGGGGCCTAATAGTGCTCACAATCACGCATATAGGCAAGGGCAAGCTTTACTAAATCAGAAGCAACAGGTTCGAACTCTTTTGTGTAGACAGTCTGACAAAGTTCGAAGTGCATACAGACTTCATGTGCAAACAATAGTTGATTGTTCTCGATTTCTTTTACAACAAGGATTAGCCTTCAGGGGTCATGATGAGTCCCCTACTTCAAGTAATCCAGGGAACTTTCTAGGGCTTTTGAAATTCACAGAGAATCACAATGATTCCATTAAGGATGCGATACGAAACTCTCCTGGAAATCTCAGCTTGACTTCTCCAGAGATTCAGAAAGATATTGTCAATTCAGCTGCAGTGGAAACTACAAACGCCATCCTTAAAGAGCTTGGAGATTCTTTTTTCTCAATTTTGGTTGATGAATCTCGAGACATATCAATTAAAGAACAGATGGCTGTTGTTTTGCGCTTTGTAAAGAAAGATGGATGTTTGGTCGAACGTTTTCTTGGCATTGTGCACGTTGAGGAAACTAGTGCCTTATCACTCAAAGTAGCTATTGATTCACTTTTCTGCAAACATGGATTATGTATATCAAGATTGCGTGGTCAAGGTTATGACGGAGCTAGTAATATGCAAGGTCAGTTCAACGGTCTTAAAGCCCTTATCATGAAAGAAAATGGATCTGCATTTTATGTTCATTGCTTCGCCCATCAGCTTCAGTTGGCATTGGTTGTTGTTGCCAAAAACATTCCTCATGTTGCTTTGTTCTTCAACTTGGTTTCTAGTGCCGTGAATACTTGTGCTGCCTCGTGCAAACACCGAGAAATTCTTATGGGCAACCACAATACAAAAGTTCTTGAAGCAGTAGAAAATGGTGAACTTGCTACTGGACAGGGTCTCAATCAAGAGATTAGTTTGAAACGGCCTGGAGATACACGTTGGGGGTCGCATTATGCTACTCTTGTCCGCTTTCTTGTCATGTTTCCTTCAGTTATTGAAGTTCTTGAGCGTGTGGTAGAAGATGGTCTAAACTCAGAACAAAGAGGAGAAGCGTCTGCTTTACTAGAATCGTTGCAATCTTTTGATTTCATTTTCATATTACATTTGATGAGAAGGATTCTTGGAATTACTAATGATTTGTCAAAAGCATTGCAGAGAAGTGATCAAGACATTATCAATGCAATGACACTTGTTAAAGTGTCCAAGCAACTATTGCAAATGATGAGAGATGACGGATGGGGTCTTCTTATAACAGATGTATCTTCTTTTTGCACCAAGAATATCATCACCATCCCTAACATGGAAGACAAGTTTGTAGCAAGAGGGCGATCTCGACGTAATGCTGAAGAGATGACAAATCTTCATTATTATCGTGTGAGTTTATTCTACAAATGTATAGACTGGCAGCTTCTTGAGTTAAATAGTCGCTTTGATAAAGTGAATACAGAACTGCTTCTTTGTCTAGCATGTTTGAATCCAAGTAATTTGTTTGTTGCCTTTGATAAGAAAAGTTTGATACGTCTTGCTGAATTTTACCCGAGTGATTTTTCCAGTGAAACTCTTATGATACTTCATGATCAGCTAGATAACTATATTACAGATGTGCGCTCTAACAATGAGTTTTCCGAATTAAAGGGAATCAGTGATCTTGTGAGGAAGATGGTAGAGACAAAGAAAAGTATTGTTTATCCGTTAGTGTTTTTGTTGATGACATTGTCATTAATCTTGCCTGTTGCTACTGCTACTGTGGAGAGAGCATTTTCTGCTATGCACATCATAAAAAACCGATTGCGCAACCGAATGGGAGATGGTTGGTTGAATGATTGTTTGGTCACATACATTGAACGAGAGATTTTTGATTGTGTTGATGACGAAGCAATCCTTCAACGCTTCCAAAAGATGGGTCGTTCAGCTTCAGGGGATCCTTCAACTCGTCGAGGGCAATTGTGAAAATGATTATGTTATTGGAGACTAGAGTTAAATGAAATGAATTTTTTGTGTTTATGTTATTAGTAAACAATCTATACGATACCCATTTTTGTTGGTTGTGGGTTTCTTTTTTTTCTTTCAATGAAGTATTGATTATATATTTTGTTGTTTTCCTATTCAAATGGTTGTGATATATTTAGAGACGTATTAGGAATTTATTAGTCACAGTCCGTAGTGCCCTAGCTGGATGAAATTTCTGGCTCCGCCACTGATTAAGGGGGTCCTAAATTTCGACTTTAGTGACGGTGACAACAATTTAAATGTATGCTTTTTCGTGCACATGTGTGTAGGAGAAAATTCTTTAATTTTTATCGTACAAAAGTCCTTACAGCCAAAATGCATGGCTCATCTATCGCGGGGTCCACTTGATTTGGACTTTCAATGGATAAAGATTCACCAGTCCGTCAACTTGGATATAATTCCGCATCTATTTATTCGTTTTCTCGCTCTAGAGTCTAGGGTTTTGCATCGCTTTGCCTACTTCGCAGTTCGTTTCGAAAACAAAGGTATTAGCTCGCCTAGGGTTTTACTTCTTCTACTCTATATGCCTTTTGTGCATTGCTTCAATCTTCTCTCCTTCTCTTTCAGATTATTATAGGGTTTTTTCTTCTCCTCATGTTCATCATCCTTCGATTTTAGGTCTTCTGATTGCAGTTGCGAAGAAGATGAAGCCTATTTTCTGCGGTAACTTCGAGTACGAGACTCGCCAAACCGATCTGGAGCGTCTCTTCTCCAAATACGGAAGGGTCGATCGCGTCGACATGAAATCTGGTATAAATCACTGCAAAACCCATTCTTCCCAGTAGTTTCTAGTGATCTGAATTGAAGCCCAAGAACACATTGATATTTACTACTAGATTTGGGAGTCTGTGAAGTCCAATGAATGATGCAATCTAAAATTATAATTCATTGGCTGATATAAGCTAAGCACCATGGTTTCCTGAAGCGTTTTGTGAAAATTTTGTGTGATTCTCACATATATTTTCTTCCTTGATGTTGGGATTGTTACGCTTGCATCTTGGAAGAAGCACTGTCTTAAATGTTTTGACGGTTATCAAATCTCGGCAATTCTGGTTTGGAAAATGCATTTTGCATTTGTATAGGCTGTCTCTGGTGAACTGATTTCGAGAAATTCTCTTAAAGAGGTTTAGGTTGCAACATGTCGCGAAACCTAGAATGAAAAGTATTTAATTGAATAGGTTTGTTAAACGTTGCCACATTGGTTTTGTGTTTTTAAGGGTGAAGTGTTATGGAGAATTGCGTAGGATTTCCTTTTCATTTGTACGTCGGTGGGTGAGCTTGGCATCGTAATCGTTCGATGAATGCATGTAATGTTCTAGTGGGGGTTACTTGGTGAACTCTCACTTGTAGGCTTTTGTAAAGTTAGAACCAGTTGGAATGGATTTTGAGATTTTTTGCGCATCTTTGGGCTCTCCTAGTAAATTGCCAAATGGGCCCGAAGAAATGGAGCACCCCAGGTTTGACACTTGAGCATAAATTAGGCTAGTTTAGGACTATAATAGTTTGCACGTTTGTGTTTTTTCAATCTGGTAGGTACTGCGTTTAGCCTGTATGTATTTTTTTGGTGCCAGGCTATCAGTTTTAGTAGTCAATAAAAAGGAGTTTTCTAGAATATTCGTGGTCGTGTCTTCCCCACTTTTATGGAAAATCTGTAAATAACCAACACATTACCGGCTGCAAAACAGAGTCTTCATTGAATACTGTTTTTCTATGTAAGGGCAAAGAATGAACTCTGATGAAAGCAGTATTCTCATTTTCAAAAGGTTATTTTTTTTAGAAAAAAGAATATTTAAATGTTTGTTTTGACGCAGGAACTACTAAGGAAACTGACCTCTATCCTGGCTCATCTTCTGTGCAAAAACCTTCCATGTCGAGGGAAATCCTTCCTGCCAGAACACCTGCTCCTTCTATTCAAAAATGGCATTCTACATTTCCTTCATACGATCATCTATTACTCACACCTTCAATTCCTCGATGTTGCCATTTCACAACAATGATTTGAAGAATCATATCGTCATGCCATGCCTACTGCACGGTTGCTCTGCGAATGGTGAAGCATGCACGGCAATGACTTCACAGTTCTTTGGATTTAACTTTTAAGACTGCATGATTTTGTTCTTCATGGAAGGTTTCCATTAGTGTCATCCATCATTTTATGTATCAGGCCTTCACATCTCTGCAGGTGTTGTATTCTTTTGATCTCTGCGGGAATGTAAACATGATTTGTCCGTTATGAAACCTGGTCATTTTAAATATTGTCAAGCATGTTATTATCACTCTCACTGATCTTACTATGGTGTTGCAGGTTTTGCCTTCATCTATTTCGAGGACGAGCATGATGCTGAAGATGCTATCAGGGGTCTTGATGATACGCCTTTCGGTTATAGCAAGCGCAGACTCTCTGTTGAGTGGTCAAGGGTATTTATTTTCCATTTTCTCCCATCAACATTCCCTGATATTATCATTTTTTTTTATTTTTTTTTTGTTTTCCTTAATATATTGGTGTTCTTGTCTATTAAATGATTTCAAGATGCATTTGTTTTCCATATCCGGTGCATTTTGTTGTGTTCTATTTGTGTCTTTAATGGGTTGATGCTATTATGATTCATGAATGTTTGGTTTTAATTTATCTACGCATAGGATCTTAATCACCTTTGATTTTAATTATGTAGCATAGGATCTTAATCGCCAGGGCAAACAATGATATGTGACAGTGATTTCTTCTGTTTTATTTTTTTTTTATGAGCAGGGTGAGCGTGGTCCACGACGTGAGGGCTCCAGAGCAGTGGCAAACATGAGGCCCACTAAAACACTGTTTGTGATAAACTTCGATCCAATCCACACAAGGACTCGAGACATTGAAAGGCATTTTGAGCCGTATGGGAAGGTGTTACATGTGCGAGTTCGCAGGAATTTTGCATTTGTCCAATTTGAAACTCAAGAAGAGGCCACTAAGGCACTTGAATCCACTCACATGAGGTTGGTAGTAATTATTTTTGTTCTTTAGTTTGCTATGATTAGGGGTGTTGATAAATTAGATTGGACTGGACTGAAGCTTCTCCAGGCCTAGCCTAGCCCATCATTTAATGGGCCTGACATTTAGGGTCTTTTTGTTTACTAAGAGTGCGTAAAAGAAAGTGGGGTCAAATCAAGAATAAAGTGAGAGCTGGGGTTAAAGTAAAAGGCACTTCTAGACAAAAAATTACTTTTTCCCAAGTTATTACACTTGGTTGAAGTGAAAAAAAAAGAAGCCAAAGTGGAGTAAAAGACACCAGTGGTGTCAAATCGAAATTTGGTTATCCCATTCTCTTTTTCCATCCAAACATCAAGAAAGAAGTAAGATAGGCACATCAACACTTTACTTCTCACCTATGATGCCTAGATACGGATATGGGTATGGTAAGGATATGTGGATCGGGTATACTACTATACACTTTTGAAAATTTAGGACACAGTTACGGATACAGGTGTCCTAGGGCACGTTTGTGTACACACCCTTTCCGCGGAAAGGGAAAATTGCCACGACAGTAAATTCCATAGAAATGAAAACCTCGTAAAAGGATTTCCGTAGAATTTAGAAATTCATGTTTGGTGCAAATTTTTTTCCTCGTTGAATTGGTGCTAATGTTGTTTGGTGCGGCTGTGGATTCCTTATAGAAAATCAAATTTTCTTATTTGGTGAAATGATTTTTTGAAGAAAAATAACATAACACGTATATTATTTGTTCAACATCAAATAATAATTTATTTAAAGGAATAAAAAATAAAAGAGTTGTAGGGTTTTGGGTCAAAATGGACAAGAGTGGGGAAGCCCATTCCATCATTATCAAGGAAAATGTTGACGAGGCAGGAAAGTTTATGTGGAATTGTTCCGCACCAAACACCTGAAAAGACGGTTTTCCTTTTTCGCGAAAAAGTGTTACACAAACATGCCCCTAATATTTTCTTTAAATCACTTTTGAATTAATGAAATTGTAGTTTTTATGTTGAGAGGTAAGAAAATTGAAAGAACTATATGAAATAATGGACTTGGTAAGTAGCATATGCTAAACTTGTACCCTAGAACTAGAAGTACTGGTGCAGTATAGGGTACCAATACAAGTGTTGTATTGTGTTTGATATGGATATTTTGGGCTTGTACAATTATCCGGGTATCATAGCTTCTCACTTTACTTATTTCATACAAACAGCCTGAAGTTAAAAAAGAAAATCACATTATGTCCTTTTTTACTCCTATTTTTTTTAAACAAATTAAGGCCCTTTGGCCTGGATCCACTCTAGGGCTGAAAGTTAGCTTAAAGTCCATACCTTTGGGAAAATGCATGCACCCCCTTTTGTCAAATACAAGTCTGGGCTAGGCAAATAAGTATTTGCCCATTTAATAGTCGGGGGCCAGGTTGTTAGTCCAGGAGTACAGGCCCATGGCCTAACAGAAAAGCTTTAAATCCAGCTAACTACTAGCCAGGCTGGGATTGGGCATTGGCTGGCCTGGCCTATAAGGCACCCCTAGTTAGAAGTGCAACTTTTGTGGGTTGTGCTGGGTTTAGTAAACTGAAAGCTCAACCCTATTTCTATTATAGCCAACTTGAACCCAAACTTTGGTGGACTCAAACCTGACCCAATCCCTCTGTTGTCCAATGTTAGGTGAAATTTTTTTCTTCCTGAAATGGTTTACTTCACCTGTTTTGTCAGGTTGGTTAGCTGAACCCTAGATGAACTCTTATCTGGCTGTGGAATTTCATGCCCGAGACCTCTCAATCCCACAAACTTTGGTGGACTCAAACCTGACCCAATCCCTCTGTTGTCCAATGTTAGGTGAAATTTTTTCTTCCTGAAATGGTTTACTTCACCTGTTTTGTCAGGTTGGTTAGCTGAACCCTAGATGAACTCTTATCTGGCTGTGGAATTTCATGCCCGAGACCTCTCAATCCCACAAACCATATCTAAAATACTGTTAAGTTGCTCAGGTTGGTTGGGCTTGTGTCAGGTCTGACTACAGTTGCTGCGTAGAGTCTGCACACTGATTCCTTATTAGCCCTGTAAATTGCTTGAATCAGTCTGATGCTTATGATCCACCAATATCCTAATAATAAATAAAAGGGTAAAAGTAGAAATGGCTCTTTAGATGTTGGGGCATCTCACTCCCCTCAGAACTGATCACAATTTGATTCCCAGCCGTAGCATTGATGGTTTGGGACTTGGTGGGTGTGTGAGCTGTACCAGTAGGGGAAAAACTGGCTGTAGGGACTAGGGAGTTCAGAGTTGTGCTTTCTTTGGAGAAATGAACATCAGTGATCATATTTTTTGGAATTAAGGGAAGACAACCAAGACCAACACTTCAGCCTCCAAAAGGACCTGTTTGTTGCCATGTTTGCTATTTATTTGATTGTAACAATTTTCCAGTTATCTATATATGCATATACATTCTAATATTTGGTATGATGCATATGAATACCTAATTTTCTTTCGAATAACTTTTTGAATCGTAATTCCCAGTCCTGTCAGTTGCTTGGCTAGTTATTTTGAGCTAGATGAAATTTTAAAGTGGACTGAGTTGATTGAAGCTGTAGGAACTTTTTATTTCAATGTAAACTGACTCAAGTTGGATTCACATTCTCTGTTGAAGAATGTCAAAAGATGCTGAACTTTTGCTGTTTAGTGTACCCAAGTCTTTAACATAACATCAGTGATTCAATAGCCAACCTATTTGATTTGTCTCCACATGTATTTCGTTTACTTCTGTTAGAGTGGATGCAGCGGGCACACAAGCGCACGTGTTTGTGTATGATCAGAGATGTCTGTCTCTCTCAACACTGCCGTTTTAAGAGCTTTCATGCTTGTTGCTTGTTACCAAACGTTAAATATTTGTGTACTTCTCTCTCTCTCTCTACCGCATGCACAACACACACGTGCGCACGTAGGCACGTGGACACACAAAAACAGATTGATGGAAAGGTTTTATTAGGTTTTCAGACGCTCTCTTTTGTAATTTGCAGCAAAATATTAGACAGGGTTGTTTCCGTTGAATATGCTTTGAGGGATGACAGCGAGCGGAGCGATAGGCAGGACAGTCCGAGAAGAGGTGGTTATGGGAGACGTGGGGATAGTCCTTACGGTCGTTCTGTAAGTCCGGTGCATCGTAGGGGACCCGGGCGACCTAGTCCCGATTATGGGCGAGCACGAAGCCCCGATTATGATAAATACAATGGTCCAGCATATGACAGGAACCGAAGTCCTGATTATGGAAGGTATTCAAGGTAAGGTGTCGAGGTATATTATAGTGATTAGTATTAAGATTGTCTTTTTTGTCATAATTATGGCCACCGTTCCCCCCACCCCCATGCTTTATGCTTATGTGTCTGATGTGCTGTCTTTTGGTTGTACAGCCGTTCACCTGTCCGAAGGTCGAGGACGTGATGGACTTGAAGAAAACACTGATACCGGAAGAATGTTCTAATTGAACTTTTGCTTCTGGTATTTTTTTTTCTTGTATTTTTAAATAGGTTTCTCTTGATGTTTCAAGACCCCTTCTGTGGTATTGAAGTGTTTTTCCTTCTACTATTGGGAGATTATGTAGTTTCCTGTTTCCATATTGACTCTGAAGTGTTTTTCCTTTTTTAATTGGGAGATATATATATATATATATATATGGTTTCTCGCTTACATATTTTGACTATGTAAATGCACTTTTATCCTTAGTTTAATATGATGTTTCTAAGTCAAGGTAGTAAGTTACCACCCTGCAATTTTGATGCTAGTCCAATGATGAATCCAAATTATTTGGGGCAACTGACACTGGTTTTGTCATTCATAGCTCACTGGAGTTGTGGACCCATATGATCATTATTGTTCTAGGACATTTTTTTTTTCTCTTGAGCTGCAATTATTATCGTAGTAGTGGTTGTGGAATCCACAAACCATAGAGGTTTGGACGAATACGAATTCAAAGCTTTACAATGCCAATGCCCAGGCAACGGTGCTAGCCTTTGGGACCTTGCTCGTTTCTTTGGAGATTTATTAATTAGAATCCACCGACCATAGGTTTGATAAAAAAGAAACACGTTTTTTTTCTTCTTATTGGCAATGAGGGTTGTATGAGTCTTGTTACTTCCATGTGAAATCAGACTACAACTTTGGTTTAATGCTTAACCGAAACTAAATCCTGGTCCAGTGGCGGCATCTTTATACTGGTAGAAAGTGCAAGGTTTTACTGGCGTTGGCTAATGATAATAAACCCATTGGTCAATTGCTGGTTGTTGTGCAAGTGGGGATTTTCCACTTTCTCTTGTGGACACTGTGGATTGAAAATCCTGCACCTACCCTTGTCCAGACTCGGGTAGGAGAAAATTTGGCATTGTGTTAGATTGTCCCTGATAGCTCATGTTATTAGAAGAAGATTCTTTGTTTTGGGACCACTCAACTCCTTGCTACATTCCATTCTTCATCTCACTGGATATTAACATGCATCACGTTTGTGCGTGTGTGAGAGAGAGAGAAAGAGAAAGAGAAACTGAAATGCTAATTTGTTGATACATAGAGTAGATTAAGAAGCTGGACAGATTACAGAGGATGGCTAAAGAGGAAGTCCTTATGAGATGATACACATGATTAGAGTAGACTAAAGACAGAGATCACTTGATCTCGTGCTGGAGAGCCTTTTCAAGCCAGGCATCTGCGTCTTCCATCATACCTGGGCTAAGTCTTACCATCAAGATGCAAAACTCCATCTGGTTGAGCCCCCCATCACCATCCAAATCACCTTCTCTGACCATGGCCTCTGAATCCTCTTTTGTCATCTCCTCCATCCCCAAAAGAGCTGAATTCCTCCTCAGGCTCTCCGAAGTGATCAGCCCCCTCGCCGGATCTGCAAGAACCTCGAATCCTCCACACAGCTCGGACACGAAATCATCGGCCTTCAGTTTCTCTGCCATGGTCGGCAGCAGATCTTCGAACTCAGTTGCTTTGTTGCTACTGATCTCTCCATCTGCCATCTTCCTCCAACCGTCAAACTCTCAAAAAGTCTCAAAACCTTTTCGTTTTGTTGTTGATGTGGTATGAAGAAAATGTGACTCCTTCCCAACCCCCACCACCCTTTATTATTTATTATCATCATTGATGATGAGTAGGTTATATTTTGGATTTTAGTTCATGAAGGTCTTTTTTGTTTATTTTTTTTGCCCCTCTCTATTTAACGGTTTCCAGGAAGCTGCAGTGGAGGAAGAAGATGTCAGTCTTATGCTTATGCGGATGTGTGTGTGATTGCGTAGTGCCGTAGTGGGACCGCGAGTTAAGGTCGTTTGCTAGTGTGGGTGGGCTGGTTTCGTCGAAGCTTCCTTTTTGGATTTTCCATCATTAATTTCTTTCTTTCTCGTGATTGGTCTTTTACCTGTCCAGTTACTGCCGTCCTTTTTTTTTTTTTCTTCTTGCTTTCAGAACAAGAACAAGAACCAGAACAATAATCAATCTTTTTAGAACCGTCTACCCTGTTTTTTTTTTTTTGAATCCCAGCTGAAGGTGGCTGGTTTCCGTAGAGACTCGCACATATAAAGAGAAGAATTTACATATATTGAAATAAAACTCGTACGTATAAGGAGAGAAAAACTCACACATACAAAAAGAGGGGGGAAGACCAGAGTAGAACTCTGACCTCCAAAAACCGGCCATGCCTTTCATCATAGTTATTTCACATGGGGCCCACCTGTGTAACTTTTATCTATCATCTATCTTATTTTAAGCCTTTCTAACTACTCTATGTTTTTTTTTTTTTTTTTATTTTTTTAATGAGGCCGACCTCCTTACAGTTGGTTCGAAGCGTGGACTTCTTGTTCATTGCGGCTATACTTTTTAATCGGACGAATAATTTATTATTATTATTATTATAGAATTAGCACTGGCTTAAATTTGACACTCAGTCTTTCTATCATATAGATTTTGACACTCATAGGACTCGTGCTTTATCTAATGACTAGGATTTGTACAATATATATTTTTCTTTGAAGGTTGGTAAGTGGAGAGTGCCCTCCTGGATTGCAAGCTTCCAAGAGGGCTATACATATTCTTGGCCATTTCTAAAGCTGGCTCAGCAATAGTGTTCTATATAATTTTCTATATACCATATGCCATGTTTATGAGGTCTTGTATATGTATCTCCTCACGGTAGACAAATAACCTATTTTTAATGTCTTTTAAAAAGCGCAATAAATTATTTAGTCAAATACAATAAAATTACTTTGGGGTTGCTTGTTTGCATGGAATCCAATTCCTAGGAATTCGAATTCATGATAAAATAGGCTTACTACGGCAAGTTAAGTAGATAGATAGAAACAAAGTAAAAAACACAGCAAAAAGGAGCATTCCTTCACCTCTATTGAAGATGGATTGGACAGGTCGAGAGATATGGAATTTGAGCAGCCCCACATCCTGTGGTTCATAGACTCTGGAACCTGTTCCCAAGGCAAGTCAAGTGGACAGACATACAGCCGAAAGGAATATTCCTTCCCTGTTGTTATATTGGCTTGGATAAGTATTAAGAGATTTGGAAAATGGAATCCCATGCACTAGTGAAATATAATTCCCTTTTTTTTTATTGTTTATTTTGCTAAATTGGACTTCTGGTGAGGAGTGGAGTGATACCTTTTAAGTTAAAAGACACCGGATTCGATACTTGGGCATATGTTTGATGATGTCAAGGTGCCAGGACCACTCAACCATGACTACATTAGTGTGCGAGATGTTCAACCACATAAATACAGAGAAAGCACTCTCCGGACTTGCATGCAGTAAGTAGTAACTGATAACCACTAACTACTGAATAATATTTTACCAAAAAAATAACAACTAAATAGTAAATAGTAATCAAATTTTCTCTATTGTTTGTCAATTAATATTTTGGTGAATTTAACTTCAAAGACATGAGTAACATCAATGTAGCTGCTATATACACTATTCTTTTTTCATTTAAAAATACATAGTAATACAGTACTGTATTGACATTGAAGGATCCAATACATAGATTTACTTTAGTTGCAAATAAAAACAAATATGAACAAATCTAACATCTATTATTCTAAGATATTCTTATTTTTATGGATTTTTTTATAACAAATAAAACTTGCTCTGAAAACCAGATATGCATCACACTGGAGACCGGCAATATGCCCACCAATACTGATATTTGAACCCATGATGCCTAGATAGTTACGGTATGGATACTGCAGGGACACAAAAAGTGTAGCATACGACATGATATGTTGCATGTTTTGAAATATCCGGGCATCATAAGTTTGAACCTTGAGAGCAATCACAGATTCAACTCTTTTTTCTTAATCAACCACCTTTTTCTTGAGCTCTGAATCGCCTCCTCCCTCATCCTCGACAGCTCTTGAAACCATTGTTGATATTGTACTTCAATCACTTCAAGCTCCAACTTCAGCTCATCATCCTCATCTTTGTCAGTTAAGGATAGATGGAAAGTATTGCTTGACAAGCTCGAATTGTTAGGCAGCTCATTCGAATTAAAGGCAGGGCTCTGTATGTGACTTGCAAAATGGCCACTGTTATTACAATTCGATTCCATTTTATACCCAGCATAATCTACAATGCCCAAGTCAATCTCAGAGGTGTACCCACTCCGGCTTTCAGTTATACTGTATTCGTCCTCGCATTCTGCATTCTCAGTGTTAGGGGTCACTGAGATCTCTGATACAGCCGACACTTGAGAATCTTGGTCCTCTCTGTTAGTGGGACAGAAAGGAGAATTATACTCACCAAGACACGTTACCTCATCCAGTTTCTTCGACATATTTTCTTCTTCGATTTGTAGAACAGAATTGCTGATGGAGCTTCCTGTATTCAACTGCGAGAAAACATTCTGCTTCAGCATTGCCCCACTACAAGGCAACGAATCCCAATCATATCCCAGTGAGACCTTTTCATTTTGGGGTGCCATACACATCCCATTTGAGGTTTTTGTTCCGCTAAGAGAATGATCAATTGAAGGTATCCAACCAGGTACAAGTTTCATTATCAAGAAATCAATGAAGTCTGCTATAAAAGTCACATCATGGTCTGACAGTTCAAGTTGCTCGACCATCTCACTTGCCACAGAGAGAGCCGTATCGGTATCAAGGTAAAAGAGAAAATGAATGTTCCTGACTCGACCTGTAAAAGAGTTCATAGGACAGCCCAAATTCATACTACGTTAAAACCAAGCCAAGTAGCCAAAACATAATCAAGAGCGCAGATTCCTTACCAGAAGGGTCTGCAATCCGCAGGATCAGTGAAACCGAATTGTCATCATTTTTTTCTCCTTTCAATTTAAATTCATTATTCCTGTTAGTCCTCTGAAATTCTAAACTTGGAAGACGTGGAGTTCCATTGCTGGTTTCTGTGCCTGAGCTGATAGAAAGCCGCTTGTAGTCGGAATCAATGTCCATAGCCAGGGGTCCGTCCCTGGACTGTGACACTGTTTTAGGCATAACAATGGGTTGTTGTAAAGAATTGCGACTGGTCTCCTTTAGATTGTTACATTGGAGAAATGGGTCTTTCAAGAGCTCATTTGCGGGCAATCTTTCCTCAGCCGGGACTAGACATTTCTCAATAAACTGCTTTACTTGGAGGTCACTCAATTTAGAAAGGGAAGCAGGCTTTATTCCCTGCAAATGAATGTGGTGTTAGTTAGGACTACCACAGTATACAACGACCTCCCAGCAAAAAGGAAAACCTTCCAATGCCAACACATCATATTTGGGATAGTTCATCGAGAACTTACAGAGGTAACTTTCTTGTATATTTGAGCAGGATTTTTGCATTCACTGTATGGATACTCAAATGTAACCATCTCTAACATACACATCCCAAAAGAATATATATCTGCAAGCTCATTGTATTCCTCTTCATAAAGCTCCGGAGCCATGAATTCAGGAGTACCTAGAAAAACCCAATTGGAACTGAAATAGGTATAAGATCTCACAAAATTAAACCAAAAACAGGATGCAGTCCTTACCGATGACACTACGAGCAGTAGCCTGTTGCATAACAGTTGCCAACCCAAGATCACCAATTTTGACTTCCCCTTGATTTCCATTAACAAAAATATTATCACATTTTAAATCTCTGTGAAGAATGGGTGGGTTGTGGCTGTGAAGATACTGCAGCCCATGTAGAATCTGCCTTGCCCAACTCTTTATGGCCTTCATATCAACTTTTTTGTGCTTCTTACGGTATCTATTTTAGTGGAACAGCACATAAACACTTTAAAGCTGTCATAGCTTGTTGAAAGGAAATAAATGAATTGCAATTAAATTGGATTGTATCAATTGGACTTACTGTCTTAGACTTCCAGAAGTGAATAACTCAGTAATGATGTTAACAGTCTTCTTCTGATCATCCACCCATGAGTCGTAAAACTTGATAATGTTTTCATGCTTCAGGGATCGCAACAGATGGACTTCTGTGTATAATCTTTCCAGATCTTCTGGTGACCGTACCACATCATCGATCTTGGCTTGATTCCAAGCAATTTCAATTCCATCGATTTCATCAAATGCCTTATAACTGCATGCAGGAAATAATGTACCCCAGAAGTCGAGTAATTTTTCAATTTTAATAATAGAAAAACTTAACAATCCATTGATCACAAATTCCTCACAAAACAGGAGGTAAATAGAAATAAAAGGAAATCTCTTACTGGTGAAACAAACGAGACACAAAAGAGAGGTCTTTGAAACTTACACAGTCTTAAATGCTCCTCTGCCCAACACTTCATTGTACTGATTAGAAATCAAATAAGATGATCAGTAACATTGTGCCGTAGGAAGGGGAACAAAAGAGAGTAATCTCAAATTATTAAAAGAAAAGAACAATCAAAACCACTTGTATTGCAGCAGAATCAAACTTCCAAACAAACATTATAAGATTATCAAAATCTCTTGATTTGTTGGGTATGAATAAGATTATGAAAACAGAAAACAAACGGAAAAAAACATTACACAAGTTCATCCAGGTTGTGAGGCGCATTTGTGTTGAAGCATTAAAAATCAACTCTAGATGGTCCCTGGCTGTTGCTCAGCTGGTCATGGACGTGTAGTGTGTTACATGGGTACATGAATTCAAGTCCCTTGTTAAAAGAAAGAAAAAGGGGACAGAAAATTACTTGCATGCTATGTGGTCACAGTGATGTGGACAGACATATAATTAAATGGATTATAAATTCAACACAGGATACATAGAAGTTTGGCTCACTAGAAGACTGCAAATAAAAACATAGATGACAATAAAAAGAAATCTCAGGAAAGGTAAAATCCAGTACATCCACCAAGAAACCAAGGAGATAAAATGAAAGAGAGGAGGAGGAAAACAGCAATGATCATCAAAACTCACTTTTTTAAAAAAGTTTTCTATGAAGGCTCATAAAAAAAAAACATAAGATGACAGAAATTTAAAAGCCACAAACATAAAGACATCCGTTGAAGTCGGACAACGAAATAAAGAGACAATAGGGAAAAAAAAAAAAAAAACAAAGACCCACATGAATCACATGCAGGAAAGTATACTTCAAACGTGCGTTTGGATGTACCCAATCACAAATGGTTTGTTTAGTTTGCATTGCAGGTGTTTATTCTTTCACATTTGCATTTGGATGTGAAATTCAAAGCCACAGCAGGTGTGAATGGGATAATGTTAATCTACATTTTTCATACAAAATCATTCTCAGTGACCCCATATTGCTTCAAGGTACAACATTGATTTGGGGAACAGAAGCCTAATCTTTCGGCTCCAATGCAATCATATTTCGATTGGACGAACAACCCATTGCGCAGAAACATTCCAATCAATTGTATTGTAATTCTAATTTGGGGTACTTAGAACTACAAAACCGATCGTTTCCCCCCTAATTATACCACCAATAATCACAATCTCAATGTAGTAGAAGAACAGAACAATGCAGACGAACCCAAAATGGGATAATTCCAGATAAAAGAACATACTCGGATGTACCGCCCCGTCGGATCCATCTCAACACATTCAAAATCGGTATCCTCTCCACTCCCACAAACCCCATTTTGCTGCAACAATGACCCCTGCATTCTCACAATCCAAACAACTTCCTCGCCTCGCCCCAATCGAATCGAATCAGACCCGACGCATCCCAACGCCCCTCATCGAGTCCTTCGATTGAAATCCAACAACGACTTTCAGGAAATCTCTCGACACAGCAGGAAACGAATCAAAACCCGATCGCAGAAGAAACTGGCAGACGGTGAAATCCGATGGTCTCGAAAACAAAACCCCACCTTCCATCAATCGAAAACCTGTCATTATGAAACAAAATCAGTGACCCAGATCTTAGAAACCATTTCTGAGAAGAACCCAAGGAAAGAAAATGGGATTGGAAGGGATTAGAAATCCAAGGAAGGATTCCTAGCCGTCCACAGTCTACAGATACATAGAAGAACCGAAGAAGAAAGAGAGGGAAGAGGGATTTTGGCAGAAAAAATCTAATTGGAGTGAAGTTGGAAAGATTTGTGGGAGTTAATTTTGGCAATTTTGAGGGTGGCATTGTTGTTGCGGCATTTTGAGAAAAACAAGGAAAGAACACACAAATGTCTGGTGTCAGAGGAAGTCCCAAAATTTACATCTCTCAATCTTGTCTGGCTGGTGGCTAGTGATTGGATCTTGATCAGATGAATGGTGAAAATATCTTCAACCTTTTAAACAAAGGCCCCTTCACCAATCACCGTTGCATTTTTTTGGTACCAGAAATGATGGGGTGATTGACACTCCATAATATCAGTTGATTAAAGTGATCCCAAGGAAGTCCCATAAGAGAGCCCGCACATGCGGGAGCCTGCTCATGCAGAAAATGTGGCATATTCCGGGTTCGACTCTGGACAATCAAGTGGAAAGTGACGCTTCATTCTATATTCGAAGTTAAAAGCCATCCATGGGGAGCTCGGATGAGGCATCAGATACAACCACTGATTGATCTTCAATTTTGTTGGACAAGGACTTGAGATTAGCACGAGTGTGGGTGTGTGTAACAAAGAAAAAATTCGAAAGTTAAAAAGATCTTGGAAGGATAATAAGGGCTTCCTTGTTTTATGTTGTTGAATTTATAGGAATCATAGGACACTATATTTCTGTAAATAGTTGACAATGAAGAATCAATGGCCATCATATGACTTTCCCTTTTATGAAGATTGAATAAAGGAGCAATGAAAAATAAATATTTAGTCATCACCCTAGAATTCAAACTCTAAGAAAATAATGCTTGATCTAATGGCTACTTTATACGTTCCGTCCCTTACTTGATATCCTTAGCCCCTCACCTCTTTAATAATTCTGCAAAAGTACCTTAGTATTTTAGGCAAACGGTAGGCCCCAAGAAAAAAATAACTTTTTTTGTGTGGAGAATTTCAAATCTCTTTTATTGTTGTCACAATCATTATCAATAAAACTCCTTAAAATGTTAAACAAGGAAAAAAAAATCAATTATAAATCCTAAAATCTAGAGTAATCCAAATGTTATTTCAATCATTCCATTTTATCAAGTTCTATTGTTCTTTTGGATTTAGAAGAAAAACTCCGAGAGACATATAAGTAAGAACAGAAAAAAAAGAAAAAGAACGAAAAAACTTCAGAACTCTAAACAATTTCACTTACAATCAATGGGAAACCTTTTAACGAATATGATATTTGAGCACACTATGGTTTTGATCCATCAATTTGATTTGAGGAAGGCCTCATCTTTTTTTTTTTTTTGGGCCAGAATAATCCCTCGGATCAGGAGAGAAAGCTGGGTAAAATTCTTCTGTAACCCCAGTGTGGTAGTGCAGTTTCAAACCCACAACTTCTGGGTGCAAACCGTGGTCCTAGGCCAACTGAGCTACCCCTCAAAGTTAGGAAGTCCTCATCTAAAAGACCTTACAGTGATATACTGCACCTTGTTATGTATCTCCCTAGATGTAGGAGCATTATCATGCACCCGTGCATTCACTACCTTGTTGAAATGGTACTCACTAATTGACAGTGTTTTTCCCAAACCTGATCCACAATGAAATATTCCATCCTTTAGGATATGATTGACATCCATCACGCATAACATATCTAGACATGGTGTTTGTGTGATCAATATTGTTGGTATATGCATGTCACAACTCACAATATAGTCCACCGGAGCAAGGCCTTTTAAAAAAGAGATGGGCTTTTGAAAGGATGATCATTTCATTGCTTTCAATGGAATGATGACTGTCATGTTCAACTAATGCTGATTTTTGGGTCACAACTAACTCATTTAAACACCTCTTTATATAATAAAACCAATGCAACTTAAACGTAATATGCCCCATGTATATATTACCCTTCATTGCAAAAATGTCTTTGATTTAACTGGAATGGATCGTTTCGATGAGCAGAGAACTTGGAGAAAATTGTCACTAAAACACTTCACTATTTTTGTGGACATTATTTTTACTCATTTCCTATTCATTCAAACAACCTTCTAGGGTCATTTGGATGTGGAAAAACATAGAAGAACACAAATGATAACAAATTCGAACCAACTACCTCCAATTTTTTGAGAAAGGTGGAGAAAATGGAGGTTGAGAAAACCATCATGTCCTTAATTTTTAGGACATTTTTCATCCACATGGATGGACTCCTCAAGGTAAAGAGGCAACATTGGGGGCACTTTCTTTCATTAGAGGCTGTAGAAGCAATATAAGTGGGCTACTTATCTGCAAAATGCACAATTTCAAGTAAAGAAACTACGTGGATAAAACTATTCATTGTACTAAATTTAAACTGGGGACAGTTCTTCCCTTGTAATGTCGATTAGGATTAAAGACAACATTTTGGCATTATGATATAGAGCAGCCATTCCAAATAGTGGAGCTCATGGTTCAACATTGCAGCTGCTTTTTGATTGGTTGTAGTTCTTGTGGATGTGAAATATCTTGTTTTGTTAATTGTTGTTCAAGTGCAAGTGGGCATAAGCCAACCAAGCATGTGTTGTGGTGCTTCTTATTGTTTCAGATATCGTTTTTTTCCTTTTTTTTATTTCGATTGATAAGATAACATATTCAATAAGAATACAACACATGGTGCATTGCTAAGTGTAGTCCAACACCTAAACAGAGTAAAAAAAATCCCAATAATCTTTCTAGGATTGCCCTTTGTCTTATTAGGAGGCCAAAGGTAGTGACTTACAATACTGGCTTACAGAGCAAGCATCCCATATATAGATGGTCATGGTTTAAGGTTCTATCTTCCCTTTATGGATGGACAAAACATCAGTTTCACTATAATCATATATTCATATACAAAGAGAAACAATCCCAAAGAACAATCTAAAGTAAGAAGAGACGCCGCTCTTGGAGGGAAGCATGGACTATAACCGTCCTATTTACAGTAATGCTTGTTCTCTATTGCCTATTGGTATCCCTTCTTGTACAAACCAAACTTTTGTGAGATGCAGAGGACTTTCAAATGAAAATTCAGACCTCTTGAGGGGCCTTAATAACTTCATTTCCTTGTCTATCTGAGGGATGTTTGCTGGTGGCCTGGTTCTGTTTGGGCTTGTCAATGGCAGCAGGCTTGAAGTTTGCAAACCCTGCCAGTTTTTGGACCTCGCTGGAAACTCCTTCAATCCTCCTGGAAATCTCAATCAACAGTGACGCCACCGTTACAAGGGGCACGACTTCTATGAGGGCCACAGTAGTAGTTGAGACGGGCGGCGGCCTTTGCTCCTTCTCTGTTGCTTCTGTGGGTGTTGGTGGCAGGAGGTGAGGAAGAGATTTCAAGGCTTCTTGGAGATCTTCCACAGCATTATTCATCTCACCAACTAAGAATTCCATGTTGGGAGATTTTCTCATGATTTTAGTTGTAGCCGACAGCTCTTTTAATACATTGGAGGAGTGGGAGCTCAGCTTCATGCAGACATCACTAAGATGCTTCTTCATTGACTCAGGCACCTGCGGTGCAATTGCTTGTATGATTTAGACAATGTATCCAAAGTTCTGATGTGGACAGTTGAAATTCTGAAGTGTTTCAATACTTGAAACTCAACTAAGAGGGTTTTGCCCGAGTCAACTCAAAACTCAATCAAGCATTCTGTCCCCCCTTTTAGCATTGCAAATGGGTATCCAATTACATGAGTATTCAAAGTCTTTAGCTTTGAATAAAACGGGTATCAAACCTATTTTTGGATCTAGTAGAAATTCTGATCCAAGTTCGTATCCATGTAAATAGGATTCCCGAACATTTGGATCCAAATCGAGGACAATTAGATCCACATCTTTAAAAATATATATAGGTTTTAAGGGCATAAATAGCTTCAGTCATATTGATATCTGACAGTGTCCTCAACTTTAATCATGTTCCATTTAATACTCAACTTGTATATTTGAAAAACTTATTTTGTAGCCCCATCCATCCAATTATACTAATAATGCACTCCTAATCTATTTCAGATTTGGATAGGATACCCATCTGTTTACAACATATAGGTTCCATGTCGGATCTAGATCTAATCAATAAAGATGGATCCGGCTGTGGATCCACTATATTTTTGCCCCAGATCCAACCTGCGGTTTGCATCCTTACCCCGTCTGTGTTGTGTTGGGTTGTAAAACAATTTACTTGTGACTTTTCGGTTGACCCAGTTGAATAGACTCAGCGAGTGTTTTGGGTACTCAATTTTGAAGACTGGTTCTATAATTTCATACTTTGTAGAAACAAATTCTCTTGTAAAGACTGAATCTGAGGACCTAAAAATGGTTAATGATATCTTATTGATTAAATCAAACATGAGTTAATCATCATAAGAGAAATCTATGCTTCTTTTCCCACTGAATCACCAATGATTTAAACTAGATAAGTGTCTTGTGTTGGAATCAATAGAAAGGGGTCACGAAGAGGTAATATTTCGAGTATTCTTTCATCTGATTGATAACATCAGGTGGTGTGAGTCTGATCTTCACATATTCATCATATAGCCATTGAAGTGATTAACATAGAACGCTTGAAACTGATGCATTAGAACTTGGACTAAAGAAAAATGGGCCAAAAGAAGAAGAAGAAGAAGAAAGAGTTTGGTGCATATTTTGATGTCTTTGTTACCTTGTTTTCTGAATTGAGAGAGCTATTGAGTGCTTCTACACAATAAGCGCAATAGCGCGTAGCTGTTCCAATCTTGAGGTACTGGTTCCAAGGGTGACGAAATGCAAAACGGCCATGGGCCGGCTCCCATCTTGCGAAATTAGCCTATACATTCAGATAGAGCCTGATTATGAATTATTGCGTAGAAGAAAATGAATGAACTGGTTTTTTTTTGGCATTTTTGAATATTTAAACTGAGTCAAAGTATTTACCAATGCTTCTTCAGCTGCCTTCGAATTAAGAACACATTTATAGACTTGTGATTTTTCAGAGGTTTCTTCCTTGTTGGTGACATTCCCAGTATCATCAAAGTATTCAGTTACACATCCTAAGTTTTGAGGAAAACAGAAATAAGAATGAGATATTATGATCATGAGTAGATATTATCACATCCATGCATGAAAGTGCGCATGTGATGGGTTGTTCTTATTGCAACTCGGCCAAGACAAGCCAAACCAATTTTAGCAGTCCTAGCCAATAGATTTAGGACTTTAGCCCAAGTGGTTAGGTCCTAAGTTGCTACAAATGGAATGAAAATGGGTCACCCGATACTAAAAAGAAAAGAAAGAGCACAGATCCAAGATTTTGACCCATTTTAAATCTAGTCCAGGTCTCGGTTCAATGCATGGACCCAAATAAATTTGGTTCTTGGTCCAGAAGTTTCATACCTGAGATCGCAAGTACGCAATGATACCACTGTCTACTATCCGCATCCAATTAAAAAGAGTATATTGTATACATATTTGGGTCTTGGAACAGATCCTTAATTATCCATATCTGGATCTGGGTCAGTGTATTCAATATAAACTTAGGTATGGTCCCGCAACCTGGATTCAAATCAGGTCCCAGTCCATGCATGGATACACTATGGAGCTGACCTAAACGTGACCTGCTGTCATCCATTAGGTAGCCAATGAACCAGGGACTTGGGCCCAACCTATATCAGTCTACTACTTATAAGGATCCAGCCCCAATACCTAAGCACTCACACCCAAAAAACATAAATTTTACAAGCCCGAGTCATGTCAGAGTTTTCTACAGATGTAGGCTCTCTCAGCTAGCCTGTAATAACTGAGATAGCCCTACCCAGCCCAAACCAAGGTTGGACCCGGGATGTTGCAGCCTAGTTTAAAGCCTGTAGCCTTATCAAACACTAGTGTGTATGTGTATGAACATATGATGGAAAATTGCAAATCTCTAGAAACTACAATACCATCTAAAGAATTGGCAAGCTTTTCCATGTTTCTAGTGATGAGGAGATGAAGATCTTCTCCAGCCCAAACAGGGCAGACAAGCATGCTTATGAGCATGCACATGGTGCCTCCTATGGCAATGGTGGAGAGACGCTGCTGTGCCAATCCAACCAATTCATCCACACGATAACCCGAGACTGAAACCAAGCTGAAGGTGAGGATAAAGATGGAGACGCCATAGTCGAACCGGGTTTTTATTGTCGGAATAAATCTTGAGAATGTTGCTCCTGAGGCTGGAAGAAAGAAGATATAAGAGTGTCAACAAGTTACATATAATTAAAGAAGCAGCAGAAGCAGAAGAAGTAGAATTTCAGTACCAAGAAGGAAGACGGAGGCGCCCCGTATAATGGGATCAGCTCTCTCTCCGGATCGACTCGCAACCGAATGAACGCCAATGGCCAGAGTTCCGGCAAGTAGTGTTGCCATTCCTCTGTTTAAGCCTTTAGACAATGTTGCACCTACAACATGGTTTATCCATTCATCTTAAGTGAACAGTCTTAAAACTTACATTGGACAAAAAATGGACAGAAAATGTTAAGGTATCAGGTGCATGTCAAATATCTCATTGGTCCACCTGCCCCCTTGATCCCAGCCATCCAATTGCTGACTGATGGGCCAGGATTTAGAAGTATAACCATTGAAAGAGATGAACTAGCTTTCACATGTTCTTACCTACTGTGTATTCAAAGATCACCACAACAGTCATGATTGCCCACATGGCTGTGCCACCAACACCATTGTACAAGGGCCTCAAATAGTAAAAAAGTGACACCACTGTAAGTGACACAGCAACCTTGAAACAATGAAAAATCCTTCTTGGATCATCCACACCCAACTTCCATATCTTCTCCATCAACCTCCACACCTTCTGTTTCGATGCCAACACCAAACCCACAACACCCATCCAAACTCTAAGGATCCACTTGGACTCTGGCAACAATTCTTCAGTCGATCCATCTGAAACCGTCAACCTCCACTCAAGCCCACCAGCAGCCTTCTCGTTCCTCATCGGAAGCAAATTACAATGGAAAATTCACAAAGGACGGCCGGAGATGATGCCGGAGAGCCTGTTTGAAGTCGGTTTATCAAGTTATGAGAAATTTAGAAGGCCCAATACCATATAATATAACTGAGTGAGCTTGATGTGTAATCAGTCCACTTGGAGCAGCTTATATAAGGGAGCATTAAATGTTTGGATTAGTTAAAATACTCAAGCTAACAGGGACTATAGAACATGTTGACATAGATTTGCATTTATAGAGATTCTATCGTGCTTACTTTTTTGTATTTCTCTCCACCATTCTCTGCAAAAGATTGATTTGGGATATGGACACATATTATAAAGTTTGTTAAGCTTGGATGGGTGCTTGATGAAATTGTGTTCTCTCCAATTAAAATCACTTTCACACGTAAGTGACTACTACATTTGAAAGAGAGGGATGTGATATATCAACTAGATCCTGTCTTGCCAAACGTCATTGTGCATAGTATTTCCGTGCATTTGTACTTTTAATTTGGGTTATGTGACCTTTTCGTGACAAGGATAAGGAGTGGCTGGAAACACCACAAACATAGGAGAATAATTTGATATTACATCACACGCAGGAATTCCACAAAGCATATAAATTTCATCTAAAAAGATCTCTTTTGCTGAAAACCTTTTAGTCTCCCAGGTCGACAGGACATGTCTCTTATACTCATGTTTTTGTATTCTTATAGTTCTTTAATAAAATTACACCACAAACATAGGAGAATAATTTGATATTACATCACACGCAGGAATTCCACAAAGCATATAAGTTTCATTTAAAAAGATCTCTTTTGCTGAAAACCTTTTAGTCTCCCAGGTTGACAGGACATGTCTTTTATGCTCATGTTTTTGTATTGTTATAGTTCTTTAATAAAATTTACCGTTACTTTTCAAAAAAACGAAAGAGGACTGCCTTAATGTGTCATGACCCATGGATTATATTTGGTTAGATAATTGATTTCAAGAAGTGATTACAAATAGCCTCCTATTTTTCGTTGTAGTTTAAACTTTAAAGAAGCGCACCCACCAGGAAAAATAGATTAATCTGGTACATAAGATGAGGTCAGATTGTATATGGTTTACTTTGGTTTAAGGTCTGATTGTTTGCTTTAAATACATTGGAAGATGAATTGAATACGTAAGATTTGTGGTCAAATGAGCTCCATTCAAAGATTATTAAATAGGTGAGGGATGAAAGATATGATGTGAGGGTTGAATGATATAATGTGGTGATGTACATGAAACTTTGACTTTACAAGGATTTGAATTACTAGGGTGAATGCCCGGCATTCATTTTCTATCTCCCCTTGTTAGTTTTCATTGAAAGAAAGGTTATTATTTGTCATATTTAGATATTCGAGTTTTGATTCTTCATTTTTAATAATTAATTCCAAGGCATTCAATTATATGAAACAAATAAGGCTTAAATGTTACGTTCACAAGTGGAGAAAATATTTTACGGTATCAAGAATATCAAACAATGATGCAAAGAAGAAGAGGCCACTATACTATAAAGAAAAGAGAACATATAATTTCTCCTTATTCATTTTAAAACATACCATGACTAATGAATGGTTCTAATCAGCTCACGTTAGGCCATCTATTCACATGGTCCTACAAAAGGAAAGGCCTATTTTCTCATATGATGAAGAATCGAGATTCGAGAACAGAAACTAGCATAAAATATAGTAACAGCTGCACGCTAGAGTATAATTAAAAGGGAGCTTGAAACTTGTCCAAACCCTCATCTCTTGTAACTCAATTAGAAAAAAAAAAACACAAAACTACTAGATTTCAAACATGGTCAATTCTGCCATGTCAGGATTCCACCCAATCTCTGTAATGCAGCCTTTTTGTACGACCTGAGGGACCCACCATCAAATTGGTGGATGAACTGACGGTTCAGATGCACATGAACCTGCCCATTTGCAGGACAGTGTGAGACCCACCAGATCTGCTGATGTTTGAGAATCTGACTTCTGCTTCAAATGAAAAGTAAATCCTATGTTCTATACTATTATAGTACACATCAATATGCGTTTTCTCTCTCTCTAAGGTAATGTAAGTTGATATATTTAAGGCAAGATTTCTATATTGTTCTTCTTATCAATTTTATTTTATATATTATTTATATGAAAGAATTAGTTAGATTCTTATCAAAATTTATGTGTAACTAATTTCAAGCTTGAATTACTTGGGAAAAAAAAAATGCTCCCACCATATCTTCCATCCATACATTGAGAATATTCTTGAGAGTGGGCCTATATCCGTATATCGGCGACTTGCAACTATGGAGCTTACTTATAACCCAAACCCATTTCATCATCATCGCGGTAGATTACAAAAATCAACCCAATTTGACACTCATCAGTACCATCGTCATCCGTTGGATTGCTTCCATTAATTCTTTCTAGCCATTGGTTTTGGAGAGTTCATATCTTGATAATTAGATCTGAGATTTGAAGCCCCCTATCAAACCATCCCTTTCCATCCCATTGGCTCATGGATTTGAAAACCCATCCACTATTTTGCAGAAATAAATTATTCTTTATCATAATCTTTTAATGGCCAATAGCTTGTGAAACATCCCATGAACTGAGATTAGACATTCCTGTTTAGTTTCCTCTAAAGAGGTAGAGTAAATGAGTAAAACATACCAAGGCCAGGAGTTTGTGTGATATCAGTACCTAACACCTAATTTTAGACCATTCTATAGTGGATTCTACTAAGTGGGAAGCCCATTACGAAAGGCACCTTTCTTTAACAGAAATCCCCATGAATGAAACTGACATCCATTGAGGAGGTGTCCCCTCCCCCTTAGCTTTTTTCACACCCAACTTATCACTTATTATGATATGATCTCCTTTTGATTTGGTTAGAGGAGAGCACTGTATATCTGAAAGTATGCTTTTCATCTTTTGAGTGATAAAAATTAGGTCATGAATAAAGCCCTTGTGACTTTGTGATGGCATTACAATTGAGAGAAAAGACACGAGCACTAAGCTAGTTTTGTTTTATCTAACTTTGAGGAAGAGGCCTCCACATGAGTTAATGTTTTAACATGAGAAGCCAACTTATATTCCCCCACTTTTTTCTACTGTCCAACTCAAGTTCTAAACAGGTCTTCTATTAAAAAATAGATAAGAGATTGGGGACAAGTCAAGATGATGCCATAACCGAAAGTCAGATTTCAGGCTTTCTAATCTCTAAGAGTGGACTCTTTTGAAAGTTAAGGCATGTTTACTGTAATTACTAGTAGCCACTCACATGGGTGAGTCACTGTGTCATAAGGGCACAGGTGCATGGCATATGTATGTACTAAGCTTTTGTTCATCAGTCCTTGATTTGTTTTTATATTGCCTAATTCCTAGGGATGGTTTATTAATTAATCGACTGACCCACATTGCAGCAGGTCATGACTTCTCTGGAGACAATTTGGGTGGGAATTCCTCACCCAACCTGCCAACCTGATCCAAACCCAACCAAGCAATTCTGGATTGGCATTAACATTTCCGACCTTATTTGTAAAGGGCTGGGTTCAGGTTGGTCATACAAGCTACCCAACCTTTGGGCACAAGCATGGCCAATTTAGGAATTTAGGATTTGGATTGACATTTCGAAATTCCAGCCTAAGGTTAACTCAATCCGAATTTGACTGGACCCAACTAATGGTCACCCCTACGCACGACATGTCCCACGAAGATTCAACTTGCTTTGTGATTCAATATATGCTCTTCAGTTTCTCAATTTGAGTTAATTGGTGTTAATTTTTTTGTTCATTTTAGTTTTATTATGAAATCTCAGTGTGAAGAATCTAATTAATGCAACTTGCACAGAGGCACAAGCACGCGCATGGGTTTTCTTTTGACCTCAACATCGAAATCTCTTAGAAGAATATACTCATGACTAGACAGTTTTTCAAAGAGTAAAATATTGTAGTTTTCCTTGTTTTGTTCTGATTGAAAGACATTTTGATAGATTGATCATAACCATTTAATAGTTGTTAAAACAAAAAGATACATACGGAAGATATCATTCTTATATGTTTTAGGGTCTCCAAGGATCATGCAGTGCAGACGATTAGAACATATGATGCTCCAATTCAACAGTGGATATTGAGGAGAGAACAACTATGAATCAAAATGAAATGCATGGATTTCTAAGATGTGGCCCATGTGGGCCTTAAAAAAACTTGTGATTATGAGTTTGATCGTGATTTTCTCAATCCAATGGTAAATGACACTCTCATGAAAGCAGATATCCTGGGTCTCTTTGTGTAGAAGCTTGCGGAAGCATCACATGAAATTAAGATAAGGCTGGGTTGATAAGAAATCATGGGTCCCATATGCACATATTTAGTTTGAGCTACTGAGTTAGTTGACAAAGCTGGCCTTATATCTACATTTAATACTTATTTATGATGTTGAATTTTTCAGTTTGGGTCCATTAGGAGCCGGTAGGGGGCCTGTAAATTAGGCCCTGTGGGCAAATATTGGAGGGTCAGCGTGCATCATGGACCAAAACATAACCCAACCCATTCACAGCCTTGCTTCTGTCCTCTTCACTTAGAGTGATTGGTTGTTTGCATATAATACATAGGGATCATGGTCAATTGAGCTCCACCCAAGGATGATTAAAGAGTTGAGAGTGAAGGATACACGGCAACTAGGAAGATATGTACAACCCTCACTTTTTTATAATTTGAATGACTAAGGTGATGACTAGCTATTAATTTCCCACCTCCCCTCATATTCATTTTTTGTTAGAGATAACTTCATAGTCATCTTGGGATATTCACCAATGTATCTTTAAATTTTAACCAGTTTCAGAAATAGAAATATTACGATTCTTATGTATTCAGTTACATGAAACAAACAAGCTCTAAATGAGTAGAATAATGCCGCTACAGATAGTCAGAAATGATTTCTTCTACGTTCGTTCCTACATTCTAGTGAATTTACTATCATGGCATATGATAACTCTTCTCCTACAGTTGATTTTTTCTTGTAATGTGTTTAATAATTTGGTGTTTTGGCATGTAAGGCTTTTCAAGTTTTCGTTTCATCCAATCTTGCATTATCTTGTCCTTTTTTTTTTTTGTTGGACTTACATTATCTTGTCTACTTATACTTTACTTTTATCAAGATTCCGAACTTTCTAAGATGAACCTGATGAAACACACTTCCAAGAATCTTTAGGTGAACCTGATTAACATGGTTGCAAGTGAGCCACCTTAACATATGCATTGCAATCAGCATAAATCCTATAGATCTTAAATTATATTAGGGAGTGGACCTAATATTGCTGCTGTAAGTATTATACTATACATTGTGAAAAAGAAATCCTCTCTACTAAGAAAAATATTTTATTTTATTATTTTTCTATTTTAGAAGGTAAGTAAATAAATCCAAATCTCTCCTGATTCTCAATATATGTAGAGGTCTTGCATGGAATGGAAGTACCTCACCAATCCAACCCATATTATAAATGTGGTCATTTTTTAATATTCTTTCGTTGTATTAATCAAGATTTTGTTGGTTTTAAGTATGTTCTCAAACCCAGATATCAGGTTCTCCAGTTTCTAATGGTACTAATTTTTTCCTTGTATAAACCCGTTTAAGAGTCAAGTATTTCATAGAATCAAGGATATGTTTAATTTGGAAATTTCATGAATATCTCCATGCAAATCAAGTTTAGGATGTGCACAGCCATGAGACACTTAAACACTTACTTCTGACATGAGTCATACTCAATCTTCATGGTCTCATTCTCGCTTTTAGACCGGTAAAAACTCGAGGCAATGCATGGGCTAAAATAACAAATACAATATTAAATAAAATGTCAAATAATCAAACATAAATGAACAATCAAATATATATATATATAGTTGTATAAGTAGGAGAGTGGCTCTCCTAAGCTACCGCTTATGTTATCCTAAGTTGAAATCGTCTACGAAATCATCTCCATCGTAAATTGCCACAAGTTATCGTCATCAAGATAAATCCAATCAGCAATGGATTTCCAGTTCCATCGTGCCAAAACAGAGATTATCGACTTTTATTTGTGAGACCATTATTATTAATTCAACTTAGGATAACATAAGCTGTAGCTTAAGAAAGCCGTGCTCTATATATATATATATATATGCTAACTGAAAAGATAATAGATAAATAGCAGTTCAGATTTTTTTTTAATAACAACATAAATCCGAAGTCTTTAAAAATTTTGCCCTTTGTTTCCAGATGATTTTAATGGAAAAAATCCCCTTAGACTTTGTGAAGGTCTCCTAAACGGCCCCCTCTCCACAGGTAAGACCATGAGCTTAAGTCGGAGCCCAATGTAGTTCAATGCAGGCTAGACACGGATTAGGCTCAGGCTGGATCAGACCATGAGGCGCCTTTTCGCTAAATGAGATATGCCTATCCAACAGATGGAAAGTGGTCAAGTCCAAACTGGATCGATGAGGTTAGCCCTTACTCAACCTAAATTGAGGTACGCAGGCACGTACCATATCAATTCTTCATATTGAGTTCATCTTCTACTTGGTTTTAGAGAGCCCATTCCCCCTGCGTAATTCGATAATGAAGATCACTTTTTATGTTTAAGGATTCGAACCCAAAAGTCGAGATGATATTGATTTTTTACAGTAGGATTTAATCAAGTGTGGACCCCACCCTATGTGTTCACTTCACTCACTTACTATTTCCTATTTGGAAAACTTACTTTACAAATGAAGTCAAGTAAATGGTTAATTCAAGAGACAATAAAAAGAAACGGATCATATCAAACGATACTAAATTTCAAAAATCATCTCTTCCTTCTAATAAAAAAAAAAGGTTAAAAAGAGACTCTCTCTGCCACTAAATGACAAAAAAAAAAAAAAAAAAGAAGCTAGGGTTGTACATGGGACGGGCTGGGCTGGGATGAGGAACGTCCATGCCCGGCCCGACTTCTAAATTAATTAGAAGCCTGACCCCGGCTCAAGTCAAGGTCAAGCCAGAAGTTGTTTGCCCAAGATCGGCCCGCCTGTAAATCATAAAGCCCTAGCATATCCTGAGTTTAACTTATATAATAACAAAAAAAGAAAAAAAAAAACTTCTTATAACGTCCTAGGTTGTAGCTCAACTAACCCTGTCATATCCCCCTATATGAGAGGTCATGGGTTTGAGTCCCCCCATTACTACTCAATCTCTTACAATATATATGTATATTTGGGCAGGGCAAGGATTCCGAATCTCAACCACCGAGTCCAAATAAAAAAATTCTAAGCACGACCCATCTATAATAACCTAAACCCCATTGCTGAACCAACGCGGGCCGGCCCTGTCAACGATCACCCTTACAAAAGAAAAAAAAAACTCTTCTTAAAATAAAAATTCAAAGAGCTACTCTCCCGCATTTTGATTTTTCCAAACCTTTACTTTTGTTCTCTCTTTGCATTTAACCATTCACTTTGCTTCACCGATAAAGTAAATTGACTAAAAGAGTGATTTACTCTGTGATTTGATAGTATTGCGTTTAAATGTTAATTATACATGACCATCCCGTGTGGACCAAATCCCGGACCCGTGACCCAACCAAGATGTAAAAAAGGCAAAACATAATAAGAATCCATTTGCAGGTTTTCTTCCGCTTAGAGGGGAAGAAATCCTGCAAATTACACTTTACCGCGGTATTTATCGGCAAGTTCCAGTTTTCCTCCTCTTAGAGCGGAGGAAATCTGGCAAATGCTAGTTTACCACCGATACAAGTAGCGGTAAAGATGCGTGAGTGCCTAAATCCAAATTCATTCCAAGCAGGTCTTTCCATTTCCTTTAACCTTAAACTAGAGACAGACTTAAATTTAATATTTTCTTAGATTTTTATTATTAGATAAAAAAATTAATAAAAAAATTTATTATTTTGAAAAATCCCTTGGGTCATCCCAAAAGTTCGTGCTTAAGAAAAAAAAAGCACTACAGAAACAAATAAAGAAAATCTTTTCTTAATAGGGAAAAGTAATGTATAAAACAACATGAACAAAAAAAATAAAATAAAAGAATATATATCTATTTAATAATGGAGGGTGTCCACAATACTTTGGACCCCACCTTAATTACCCAAAGGACTCGAATCCAAAAAATCCAAGTATAGACCATTTAAACACTGACTTTTGGGTGAGTTGCCCAATTGGACCTTTTTTTCCATCCACATGACTTATAAGTCATACAATCGCACATAGAGAATATCTATGGGGCCCACTCAGAATACTTTGGATCTTATATCAAATTAGGGAGTGGACCTAATATCAATGTTGTAGGATATATACTATATATATTATGAAATAGAAATCCTCTCTACCAAGAAGAATATCTTATTTTATTATTTTTCTATTTTGAAAAGTAAGTAAATCCAAATCTCTCCTGATTCTCAACGTAGAGGTCTTGCATTGAAGTACCTCACCAATCCAACCCATATTATAAATGTATTCATTTTTTGAAATTTTTTCTTTGTAATCAAGATTTTGTTGGTTTCAAGTATGTCCTCAAACTCAGATATTAGGTTCTCCGGTTTCTAATGGTAATAATTTATTTCCCTGTATAAACCCATTTAAGAATCAAGTATTTTATAGAACCAAAGATTAGTTTAGTTTGGGAATTATCTAAATATCTCCATGCCAATCAAGTTTAGGATGCACACAGCCATGAGACACTTAAACACTTATACTTCTGACATTAGTCATACTCAATCTTCATGGGTCTCATTCTCGCTTTTAGACCGGTAAAAACTCAGGGCAATGCATGGGCTAAAATAACAAATACAATATTAAAGAAAATGTCAAACAATCAAACCTAAATGAACAATCAAATATATATATATATATAAGTAGGAGAGGGGCTCTCATAAGCTGCACATTATGTTATCCTAAGCTGAAATCATCTGTGAAATCATCTCCATCGTAAACTACCTCAAGTCATGGTCTCCAAAATCAAGATATATAAGTCTAATTAGAACTGGATTTTCCAGTTCCATCATGCCAAAAACATAGATTGTCGACTTTAATTTGTGAGACCATTACTGTTAATTTACCTTCGGATAACATAATTAAGCTGCAGCTTAGGAAAGTCCTGCTCTATATATAGATATACATATGTTAACTACAAAGATAATAGATAAATAGATGTCCATTTTTTTTAATATCAGCGTCAATCCAAAGTCGTCAAAGATTTTGCCTTTTGTTTCCAGATGATTTTAATGGAAAAATCCCCCTAGACTTTGTGACGGGCTGCCTAAAAGGCCCTCAGACTCCAATATAGATGATAAAGGCCTCCTCTCCACAGGTAAGACCATGAGCCTAAGTCAGAGCCCAATGTAGTCCAATGCAGGCTAGACACAGATTAGGCTCGGGCTGGATTTGACCATGAGAAGCCTTTTCGCTAAATGAGATATGCCTATCCTACAGATGGAAAGTTGTCAAGTCCGGACTGGATCGATGAGGTTAGCCTATACTCAACCTAAATTAAGGTATGCAGGCACGTACTGTATCAATTCTTCATATTGAGTTCATCTTCTACTTAGTTTTAGAGAGCCCATTCCCCCTACCTATTCGATAATGAAAATCACTTTTCATGTGTAAGGATCCGACCCCAAAAGTTGAGATGATATTGATTTTTTACAGTAGAATTTAATCAAGTGTGGACCCCACCCATGTGTTCACTTCTCACTCACTAACTATTTCCTATTTGGTAA
The DNA here is from genome assembly GCA_012931725.1 of Litsea cubeba. NCBI lineage: Eukaryota > Viridiplantae > Streptophyta > Magnoliopsida > Laurales > Lauraceae > Litsea > Litsea cubeba. The sequence goes on from CM022951.1 coordinate 68,478,050, forward strand.
ACTTATTGTACCAATGATGTCAAGTAAATGGTTAATTCAAAAGACAATAATAAGAAAGGATCACATCAAACGATACTAAATTTCAAAAATCACCTCTTCCTTCTAACAGAAAAAAAAAAAGTTAAAAAGAGACTCTCTCATGTAACTAAATGACAAAAAGAAAAAAAATGAAAAAAATGAAAAAAAAAAAAAAAAACTAGGGTTGTACATGGGATGGGATGGGTTGGGCTGGGCCGAGGAACGTCCATGCCCAGCCTGACTTCTAAATTAGAAGCCTGACCTCGACTCAATCGTAGGTCGGGCCAAAAGTGTAGTCCTAGGTGTTGGACTCAAATTGACACATAGTTCTAGGTGTTGGACTCAAATTGACACAATTACCTTCTTTTGACAGATGTCGGGAGGAGATACATCACCCAGAGCACCAGTTGTCGGTGAGCAGTCGACCTTGAGCAAAGATTCCAGCGATTTCTCCATGCTTTTCTTATGTCGCAGGAGGCTTGGATATCAGCTCACCAGCAGCAGACTGAGAGCTTTGCACAGTTTCAGACTTATGTCTTAGAGGTTATCAAGAGGGTAGCTCATCCGGAGCAAGTAGTTGTTCCCATTTGGGAGAGGGACCCGAACGAGATCTATGAGAAGTTCATCAAGAGAGGACCACTAGAGCGCGACCTCAAAGCCAAACAGGAAGGAGGTTCTCAATGTGCAAACTAAGTCAGCTCCTCAGCCACCAAATAAAGCTGAAAAACAAGACGGCAGGAAAAGACCTGAACTCTCTGATGCCTTCAAAGAGCGAGTTGAGAATAAACAACCGTTTGATGAAGATTTTGATGAAATCTTCGGAGCTCTCGTACTAAACGGCAAACTCACATTGCCTGACCTCAAAAGACCGGGAGATGTTGGCAAAACCAACGATCATTGTTATTGTCCTTATCACCAAATGATCTTGCATCCTCTCAATCAACGCTTTATTGTAAGAGAAAAGATCAACGGGTGTTGAAAAATGGAATCATTCTACAAAAAATTACGGGTCTGCCTTGTCAACATGTATTAGAATTCACAGATTGTGCTAGTGGTAGTCTGCCAGACCCAATGAATCACACTTCCAAGAATCTGCACATGAACCACGTGGTGACATAGATTGCAAGTTTGCAACCAGCATAAACCCAATATTTGGGCAACCGGATACCCTGTTTGGTCCAACCAAGAAACCCAGTTTCGACCAATTAGGGGATGACACATCAACTTGTTGAGTAAAAAACAGTGCTATCTTTAAAAGACAGCTCTGCCTTTTAAGTACAAAATAAATACAAATCAATATGTCACCCCCTTATTGGTACAAACAGGGGATCCGGATCCAAAATTGGAGGTACTGGAATTCACATTGCATTGGTGCGAGTCAACCTGCCTGGTGGTGATGTACTTCCAAACCCAAAGCTTTGTTTTGGATTTTCCGTATCAGCATCGATTTGTTATGGGACACTCTAATCTTTTCCAACTGCTGAAAGCCCAAAATATCACATAACTATAACGAGAAAATGACACCACCAAAGATCAGGTGGTTGAACTGCCGACACAAACAGGGGGACTTTGGTATCTCCAAAATTAAGCTCTTGTTTTATTATTTAGAGCTCATTTACATATTACAGTGTTTGATAAACTTCTAAATGTGTTTTTTTTAATATATTTTTAGAGATTATTTGAATGACAGTTTTTGCCTCTAAAAAAGAAAAATTAAGGGGGTTGCTTTTTATATTTTAGAACCTCTTTTGCTAAAGCAAATGGTCGTGGATAATGCAAAATTTATAAGTGCTTTGAATAAAAATAACGTCATATAAGTTTCAAAATAAAACAATAGGTGGGTTTTACAAGAGGATTTTCAAAAGTAAAGGTCAACCCCAATTAGCTCATGAAACAAGAGCTTTTCTTTTATAATTTTACCAAACATACTAATTGTAAATTAGAAAGTAAAAATTAGGTCTTTTATTTTAGATCCGAATCTAATTAGCCCTTATTAATTAGACTCGGGTTTCCAAATGGGCCTAGATGGATTCATAAAGTAGAATAAAATTCAATATCACCACCTAAAAAAGTATATAGTCGGCTCAATTACAAGAGAAAATCAAGGTATCATCATCTAAATGATTCATGCATGTGATTACCAGAAGGAGGCAAAATAAAGGATTTAAAATTAAATGCAAGCACCTACAATGAGACCTATTGAACTTAGAGCAGCCTTAATAGGGAGACCGTAGAAATATAATCAAAGCTAACCCCAGATAAATAAAAGTGTTGATGATTACATCGATGATGCCAGATTGTTAGGCTTGTCTGGTTAAGTTGATAAGTTGATATTCACAAGCTAGTGTAGAATAGCATACTACACTGGCTAAGAAGAGAAAAGATGAGAAAATAAGAGTGAAGCAAAGATGAGGATCCAATGTGGGGCACAAGAAGACTTCGCCAACAAGTATACCGGACTGAACTAGTCAACCTTAATCATTTGTAATTTTGTTCATTGATATGGTCAAGCATTGGGTTGCCCATTCACTCCCAAGTCCCACCAACAAAAGATGACTTTTTTCATGCATGCAAACAACCCCAACAATACTCTCAGGTCTTTCAGAGCAATATGATCCTCACGGTGTCATTTTTTTTTTTTTTTCTCTTTTTTAGTATACTTCATGCTATACAAGTGTGGTACCCTGCTTTGGTGATCCATAGCATAGTCGAGTTGACAAACACATGGTTGGGCCATCCTAAAGCCACCTCTTGCAGGTGGTGCTGAATGCAAACCATTTGAAAGAGAGACACTGTTTTCTCAAGCAGTTTTGATCACTTCTTTTCTCATTATCATGAAAACCACATCTACTAATGGCCAAGCAACAATGTCAAATCAGCCTATCAATTAGGTTGCTTTCATCAGCTTATACTACAAAGAAATATATCATAAGAACCAAAATCTACATCAAACACCATCCGTGTATCCCTTCTTTTTTTTATGATTCTATATGACACAGCAGAAGCCCCCAACCTAATGACTCGACCTGTCAAGCAGCCAAAATGACATGCTCCATTCATTCACTGCCACTTATGCAAACATATATATATATATATATATATATATATTTCCCATCCCCGCCCTAGGGAAATTGTTCAAAAGATAAGACCAGCCATTCTTTTGAAGTATTTCCCTGATGCCCTTATCACCTTATCGACCAAGCCTGTAAATATCATCCAGCGTTCAGACACCCATGGAGAAAATAACTTGCATTTTACGTAGAGAAACTTACATCATCTGAAAACTGAACTGCAGTAATACAAGTTCAGAATCTGGAATACCAGTCATGGTAGGGAATTGACCATCACCTACTCGCAGTACCTCCAGATTAGATCTATATGCCAAATCACTGCAATCTATCTGCTAAGCTGATAGGATGTGGCAGAGGAGACTGCTGATAGTTGGTAAATACAGGAATGCTATTGTCAATAACCTTAATAGTCGGACTGCTTGAACCGATGCTAGCTTCCATTGTTTGCGGTAGAAGTTTAACTAGGGACATAAATATATCCATCCTAGTGATGTCTCGGTTCGCCTGCAGTGGAATTAAAAACACTTTTGTGATTGCAGAAACACAGATACTCTTTGTTCAGCATTACAGTTGTTCTTTAAATATATTTACCTCAACCACAAACCGTGCCCAAACTTTATCGTCTCGAACTTCCATCACCCCCTTCAAGATAGTAAGGCCAAATCCTCGAATTATGTCTGCTATCTCAAGAAAGAATCCTCGCTCTTCACAAAGCATCTGTAACAAGAGCATAAAAAATATTTTAGATTAATGGATTTTGGAAACTATTATAAGAAACAAGCTAGGCCAGAATAAGGTCAATGTCTTGGCAAGCATATTTAGTAGTGTGGAAAACATAATTTACCTCAACAAGCATCTGCCCAGGAGGGTGAAGGTCCTCAACTATGATTGGACAAACCATAGTCTGACCTCCAACTTCAAATGCAAAGGTAGAGCCACCGCCATTTCCGCTTGAGTTGTCTTTTAAAACAACACTACTCGCCTTGCCAATCATCTATAAGGCCATGCAAGTACAAAGCAAGTTCAGAATAAGTTGAAATAAACTATTCCACTAGCATCTTTCACTTAGGAAAGGCACATTTGAATTTCAGGAAGAAGAATGGGCAGAAGCACTTTTGCCCACACTCCCGCAATCAGTAATAGGTTTTCTTCAGGTCTTACATGAATGAAAAAGAGTTTGGTTTCAGACAAGCAAGTCAGATAATTGGAATGTTGCCTAAATCAATATCCAGGTTACTGGGTAAATGCACCATAATGTGCTGTGACATTATTTTTGAAAATGAAAAGAGAATCAAAATGCTAAATTTCTCACCTTTGGCTCATCGGTTTGTTTAAGTTTATCTGCATACTTTGTTACACTTTGCAGGAATAGCATGTGTTTGATGGTGCGGTCCAACAGCGCATCGATGCTACACTGTTGCATTGGTTTAATTCAATGAGATTCTTACAATTGCAATATACAAGAAAGCATTCATGTCAAGAGTTAAGTCAAATACCTTTGCACCATTGGGCACAATTTCCCGCAACTCCTTGACTCGGTCTTGAATCTGTTGACGGTCTTTTGGCCTCGGTCGAGTACTTTCGCCAGGCCTAGCTCTTTTCCTTGTAATTTTTGAAGGATCTTCAGGCTTCTTAGGTTGTGAGATGACAGCACTCTCAGCACTGATATTGTTGCTGCTGTCAATCCATGAACTGACCAGGGATTTTGGGAGCACTTCCTTTTTAGGCCCATATGCTGAATGAACTTTTGGGAGAAGACCATCCATACCACCATTCAAGGAAGAAAGGCCCACAAATGGAACTTCATCACTGTGCACATAACTACTGCCTGCTCTTGTGACTGTAGAGGTGGATGATTGATCACTGGAATTAGGGTTACTAATGGACTTAGCATTACCAACAACAGCATCAAGCAGCTGTTCGAGTCCACGGTCTGAGAAAAATCCTTTCTCACAAGCAGTCAAAGAATCAGAATCTAGTGCTGAGATGCATTCAGATACTCCGGTACTCATATTCGAGCAATCCCCAATTCCTCCAGGAAGTATGATATCATCCCAAAACTTCTGCCCTTGGCTTTGCCTATGATCCAATCCAAAACCATCAAATAAGTCATTGTCCACAGGCAGTTGCAATGGAACATTCGAAGTTCTTTGTTTCCCACTCGAACTTGATCCACGGGAATCTCTGCAACCAGCAACTAAGTCTTGTATAGAACTACACAAGTTATTGACTGGGATGTTATCAAAAACATCACCTCCAACCAGATCAGATGCAAGAGAGGAAGCCATTTGTAACAGATCATTGCTTGGTTGTGCGGTGAAGCCAGTATTCATCTGCTCAAGTGGTAGACCGGATGACTGGTTCAAATGGTTTACTGAGTTTAAACTAGGAATTGCAGATCCAGCATTGTCTGGTTTCAACTCCCCAAGGAATGTGTCACTGCTAGTAGACGGTTTGCCTTCAGTAATGTGAAACAACGGAGAAGCCTGATGGCTGTCTGCTAATTTTTTTCCTCCATATCCTGTGTTAGCCGCAGTATAATTTATGGTATTGGGTGATCCATTTTTTCTGTACGATGGATTTGAGAATGAGGGCACTTGAAAATCACAAAACTTATTCCCGGAAGGAACATTGATATGTGAATTTGTAGGAAACAAATTTGAAGCTCCTTGAACTCCAATTCCGGAGAGCAGTTGTTGCTCCATAAATTCGTAAGTAGAAAGTTCACTCATACTAGAATTGCAGAGAACTGAATTATTAGCAGAGCTGGAATTAGACTGTGGCGAGACTTGAGGTAGTGGCATGTTAGGTGTAGAGAATATGACCTGAGCATTGGCACCTGCAGTTTGACAGTGATTCAGGAGATGAAATGAGGAGTTATTCATGGAGGCGGTTGCTTTGGTTGCAGAGGTTGAACTGGACACTACTGGTACTGTTAATGTGTGAGAATCTGAGCTGCTCTGGTAAAGCCCTGGAGTCGTACGAATGGTAGATTGCACAAGAGCTGTGGTCGTCAACTCTTTACAGCTATCTTTATAGATGGGTTTGACATTTGCATAATTGTAGTAATTTCCAGATGAAACTAATGAAGCAAAAGTCCGATCACAAATTTCACTATCAATAGGTTTCTCTGAAGTTCCAAACAGGGAAGCCCCCAGTACACTCTGCAGCTGATGAAAGAAGCTTCTCGTGTGATCCACAAACTTCAAACTCTCAGGAATCTGTATTAGAAATGCAGTTAGCTATAGAAAAAGAAGTCCTACAGACTGGCCATCAAAACTAACCATACATATGCCAAAATAAATGTCAATTCAAAAGAGGACGCATGAATGGAATTGAAGAATTTTTCGAACCACAGTGAATTGAGATGCGATGCAAATTTATAGTAAGATATTGCTGAAGGAGTCATGGCAAAATGAGCAATCCTGATGAGTCTAAAAATGTATTATTTGGTTCATCGCTTTTGATGTTGGTTCTCACTCCAAAAGATATGGATGAGAAGATCTATATATCATGTCTGTAGGGATGCCCAAAAGAAGCAAACTTAATATGAAATGTAAGACCCCAAATCACAGGAGTAACAGTAAGATGAGCGCCGATTTTTGGTGTGAATACAAGTATTGTCATGAGTGCAAAGAGGTTCAGATTTCTCATAGATTCAACCTGATCTTTAGGTGAAAACATGTGTGTGTTTAAGAAAAGTAAATTGGGATGACTTTATATTTTCTCAACAGCACAAGAACTGATTTTTATGCCTTTCCAAATGCTAACCTTCTGGTTGGAGCCAAACTGAATGACTCTTTGTGATGACACGGAAATAACAGCAACTGTCTGCAAAATGGGTGCAAATGAGGAGTAGACATGTCATTAAATCAAATGTAGGAAGTAATGTGAAGGAGAATCCAACCTTTTTGGGTCAATCATAAACTTAAATGACCATAAGGTAAGATTTCATATCCATTGCAAGTATAACTATAAAAGGAATATACACAAACCTTTACTCCAGCAGAAAACTGATAGCTCCATTCAGCCGTATCCTGTAGAAAGATAGAGATATGTATAAATTGGTGCCACCCTATATTGATGTCTATCTGGTTCCAAAATGGCACAATTAATGTTCAAGAAGAACCTGATCTCCTAGCAATTATTAAAAGTCATATAAATAACAAGAAATGAACTGGAATATTTCTCGCAAATGAATGGAACTAAAAAAAAATAAGCTTTTGCCATTCTATCCAGTATCCATCTCAATTATTGAGGAATAAACATCAAATTTTGTATATGTGTACATGCATTGTGTACTTCTAACCATCTAATTGCATGAAGTTTTTATCATCAAACATTTAGCCAACCTAGGTTGATAGGAGAAGCCTAAGATGATGACAGTGATGGTGATGATCAAACCATTAATTACCAAACTCAATATTTAAGAATTGGACTAGCATGGGTTGAACTGTGTTTTGCTCAAGGAAAAATGGTGGAAAATAAGCTCCAAAACTAGTAGCTGTACCTGGAAAAATGTTTGACTGCCAGCTGAGCCTACTGTACTCAGTTCACCACAATAAGTATCCGAGAAAATCCACCGATGCTTCCCAGTAAGAGCAACTTGTCCAATGATTCTACAAAAAAATTGCATACATATCATAAACCCCGTCAAGGTGCTGCATTCAATATCATTCAATTATATGAGTTACATAATCATGCATCTGCAGACAGTAGGTTAAATGTCTAAGAGGCATGGTTAACATGAGGATGATGAATAGTAATATATGAATTCCCAAAACTTTTTATGAAATAATGTACTCGAGACAAGCAATTATAAGGAGCATGTTTAATTATCATCTGACGCGTTATAACACCAATACATATCAATTTCTTGGGGCAGTGATTGGATGCAATTTTTGCATGTTTTGCTGGGAAAATATGCACTGGTATAGCCAAATAGGTTATAGGTAGTCTTTGGAGCTAAATAATACATGCTCTAAATATTTTAATCTGTGATCAAGGGGCATGTGTCTACTAATTGCTAACTCAACTGGTGTAAGGGCTCAAAGCCTCAAGTGGTGATATATTGATTTTAGGCACCTCAAGTAGATTTCTTCCAGCTGCAGTAGCCATCAGTTGAGAGGCAGGGAGAGTGATAAAAAAAATGAGGTTTTATTGCCCAACCTTGCTTCCCTAATCTTTGAACCAATCCATTAGAGGGAAGGGAAAGACAACTAGGTTTCCTGAACTTCTCTCATCCCTGGGCTGCATACTCGCTGTTAATAAAAGGCAGCACTCTCGTACTGGGATAGGGAACCCGGCCCTCTGAACTACAATGATACAATCCCTTCAACTCCAAGAAAGACCCAATCAAGCATGTGCTGGAACAAGGAGCTATAACCAAAGAAGTAATTTATGAATTTACTCCTAGGTTAAAATTTTCTCCAATTACTAGATTTTTCGCCTCACCAGGCAAAACTGACTGGATCAGTCATCCTCTCTCCAAAAGGAGTGAGCTTTTTTCTTTTGGCTTACTTTTACAGTTTTCTTGGGAAGATTTTTTTTTTAAATATTATTTCTCTTAGGAAGATCTCTCTGTGAGATAAGAACAGTTAAAGGACCAAATCCAATAAGAATGTCAAGCATACCCCTCTCCCACTACATGCACTTGATGAAGCACCTGGTCTACCACCATCCCACTTTCGACATCACAGTAAGCATCCACGGGGATCAGCAACCTGGTATGCAGAAAAATCACCGAAGATCAGAAATAGAAATTCATGCACACTGACAGTTTTAAACTATAAAAAAGCAAGGCCTCCTCTACACTGCAAACGTGAGTTTTCAAAGCTATTAGAATAAAATTACAGTGTATATACTATGTAAATACGCACATGCATACACTACATAAATAGATGACCAAAATAAAGACCCAGTTTGGAGATCAGGTAAAATCTAGTTTGGAAGAATTTAATGAAACTGCAGACAAAGCTTCTCTCTCTAACCCAACAACTGAAGTTACCCAGAGTACCGGGAAAAAAAAAACTACATTTCTAAAGTCAATTCAGATCATACAAATTATTATAAGCATCATGAGCTCGTCCCAGGATCATTCTCAACAGATCCATGTCAAGAAGAATTGTTCCAAGATAAATTACAAAAATACAGCTTTATGGTTAACCCTACCTCCCCCAAAACCAGCATCACCAGCCAAAACAGATGAGGTAGATTAGATTAAAAAATTAACGATAAGAAAGAAACAGTCTTACCAATCTCAACTGCCCAAACCTAATAATGTGATGGTAAACAGAAGAAAACAAAATGAAGAACCAACCCCCAAAATAAACATATCCGTGAGGAAACATCACAACTACACAAGCAGCCAAAAACCATCAATGAAGTTAAAAAGATTCCAAACATTAAAACAAAACGGATCGTATTTAGAATAGAGAATAAACACAAATGCTGCTACTCTTACATCGAATCGTGACATTTCAACCGCCAGACAACTGCATATGACCATCCGTTGCTGCAGCAGAGACTCTGGAGCGCCTCTTTCAGATGAAAACCCATCTTTTCTTCGTGAATCCCACAAAGAAAAGAGGAATCCTGCTTTTTGGCGAAACAGATTGTTCGATTTCTAGCTTCCGCGGCAAGATCCCCTGCCTGCTTGTGTCCTTCGCAGATCTCCGTTTCGTTTCTTCGCTGGATCCGCAATCAGCAGCAACGCATCTCCTTTTTCCATCACCAGATGAAAATGAAAACAAGGAAGAGATCTCGGAGATGAAATAGCGAGATCTGAGGAAGTAAATTGCAAAAAAGAAGCGATATTCGCCCGCTGGAGCAAAATCTCGAATCCGAAACCAGTTTTCTAACCGATTCGGACCAAAAGCAGATGTAGTAGCAGTTTTGAGACGTGTGAAAACAGCTTATTGAGCTGATTCGAGTCAAAAGAAGTGGTTTTGGCAGCTGACTTGACGAAATCAGTTATCCGCATCCAAAATCAAATAGTCAACTGCAAAACAGCACTGTTTTCAACAAAAGCGGTTTCCCGCTGCAACAAAAGGCGGTTTTAAGTAGCTGATTTGAACATGAAGCAGTTTTCAGAGCCTAGACATCGATCAAGCACTGATTTAACAGAGATTGAAGTAGCATACACTGAGAAAGCAGTTCGTTCTAACCGGTTTCAAATCAAAAAGCGGTTTTGAAAAACCAGACAGCTTCTACTGGCTAGTCACTTCAAAGAAGACTTCCTTTTCGTGGAAAAAATGGCGATTTTCTTTGGTTCAGGAAAGTTCTATCCAAACAGTGTAGGATAGAAAATGTCCGTTTATGCACGGTCTGAGAGATCTTATAGGGGCGAGGAAAGGATTCTATGGCGACAACAGGATATCTTTTTCAATGCTACAGTGAGGGGTCGACAAGAAGCGGTTTATGATTAAAAGATGGCGGTTTTGGTTGGATAAAAGGCGGTTTTTGAGGGTTAATGTGGGGTTTTGGGGTAGAAATGGTGGTTTTGGTGTGGTGAAAGCAGGAATGAGAGGGTTAAGAAAGTGAAGGAAAAGGAAGCGAGGAAACGCTGTAGCGAGTAGGAAGGTGTAATATATCCACGTGGCAAGTGGGTCACACCTAAGAAAAAACCGGTCAAACCGGTTGCATTCTAATTGAAATTGGTCAAAGCTGTGTAAGAAAGATCGTGCCCTCATCATGTGGGGTCCACTGCGGTAATCATGGGTCATCATCTTCAATGGTTCAGATTTAACATTAATTAATGCATCGGGACGTAAGAGAGCCAAATCCGGATCCTATTAGGCTTTGACCTAGAGAAATCACAAGTGAAACAAGTGAGAGGGATAACTCAGTTGGCATGGATCTCAAAGGTTGAGGGTTCGAAACTATTCTATCACACCCGACATTGAGGCCACAAAGGGTTTATCCGGCTCCCTCTTGGCCCGAAGAAATAGTTTGATCCAAAAATCTAAGACACCCTCAATTATAAAAAAAAAAAGAGATTCAATGAGAGTGCCCAATATAGGCGAAACCTCCGATAATCGGAGACTCGGGGACCCATTTACATCCCTATGTGCAGGGTCTCCCTTTCCACTTGTATGAGCTTTCATCCCCCATGTATGGGCTCTCTCTTTCCACTTATGGCCTTTCTTCCTTTGTGTGTGGGCTTTCTCTTAAATCTCAGTCCTTTAACTGGGGTACCAAAAAAAAAAAAGAACTTTTTAAAGGAAAAACTCTCATTGTATATTTGATATCTTCAAATTTTACATCAATCTAAGTTTTTTTCCACCTTTAGATTCATTATTTGATGAAAAACAAAATAATGATATGCATAAAACTTTGTTAATCATGGTTTAGTGAAACAATCAATCTAACGGTCAAAAAAGCTTGAGCCTTGATCAAATTTGAGGACAACTCATGCGAGGGCATTTATTTTAAATGTTAGAATTTAATTAGGTGGGCCACACTATAGAGTTCTAATTTTTTTTCTTTTTTTACAAAAGATTTCTATGGAGAGGGCCACTTTATACAATCCAAGTTGCTTGGCCCATGATGGCCGGCTAATTTCATGTTGATCAATCTATTATTAACCATTCATTAGTTGCATTTTAGATGATGACAGCTGTACAGTTGATAACCCACAAGGGCCGACCTTTTAGATTAGAGGAGCATTTAGGACGCTGACAGCCTTTTCTCTTGAAATGTGCAACATTTCTTATATCTTATATGTATGTATTGGTTGCTGGAGTCCTATTCCCAACATATATTCCTTCCTTTGATATTATTTTATCTTGAAAGACCAGCCGGTTGAACCGGTCTACCAACACCCTCCTTGGACCGGGCCCTTGCCACGTAGACGACACTAGAGAACATTCGTCCATTCGTTTGGGGTCAAAAGAGAATGAAAGCTTACTTATAGATAAACATTGGTAAAGGAAGTAATAAAAACATGGTCGGCAATGAAATAATGGCCACTGATAACTCCTTCTAATCAATGATAATGTCACATTAGAATTAGTGATCGCCTTGGAAGAGATTCCACGCTTACCATAGTTATATATATACACACACCCACTGCCCATTACTAATAGGTATTTCACTTTATTATATTAATATTGGGAATATGATGGGGCTGATATTTTGCTTAACTTTAATTTGTGCATGATTAGGCTTTTCCATCACCTTACATGTATTTAAGGGAAAATTGTCTCTGCGCACAATTTGCATGCGTCACGACCATTAATGAAAGCAGGACTGAAAAATCGGCCTTAACACAGGCTAAGGTCCCATTAACTAGATATCTATTAATATCAATCCACAAGTGATTAAACTAATAATTAATCCTAAGATCCTATTAAAAGTAAACAAACCACACAATGAGAAGGACACACGAATTATACGTGGAAAACCCTACTTGGGAAAAAAACCATGGGCCTTACTGTTTAGGCCACACAGACAACCAATCACTATTGTAAAACGAAAGTTACAAGAGACACTTACAACTCTTCCTAGTTGTTAACTCAACCTAAGGACTGTTTAAATATTGTCGACAGCTCGTTGTTCACCTTCAACCGTGCTTGGACGAACACCTCGAAATCGTCTTCAGGGTGAAGCCTCTACTTCAGGAGATTAGAATGGAACCAGAACCAAAGCTTGATCTTCAACGCAGCAACTAGAAGCCTTGAAGGAAAGATGAATCTCTCAAAATCTTTTCAGATGATTTGTACGAATGAGAAGTACTTTGGAATAGAGAGATAAATGCTATACATAAGCCTAGAAACGAGCTTCAAGAGTTTTGGTGTGATTGGAATAGAATAGGCCTCTTGAGAGAAAATAGAAAAGAATTTCCGGATGGGAACTGCTACTTCGCCCAGGTTCGCTCGAGCGACCTCGTCTCTATCTCAACTGGGTCGAGTGAAGAATAAGTGAAGCTCGAGCCGATGAAGCCTCTGTCTTGGGTTCGCTTGAGCGAATGGAGGATCGCTCGAGCGACCTCTGTCAGGAATGTTCCCTAAGTCTTTATCACTCAAATCTTGGGCAGCCCATTCTAAAAAGAATTACAAGTTTAAGAAGTCTGATTTTGTCCATTAACCAATGAATTAACCAACACTAAAAACCTAACAAGGACCCACCTACCTTGATCGATCCATCATTCTCCTTTGGTACATAATTACTATGCAAACAGGGGTGGAACTAAGGAGGGGTTTGGCGGGAGCCATGGCCCCTCCGAAATTTCAAAATAAAGCTGTTTTTTGCAATGCCCCCCCCCCCCCCCCCCAAAAAAAAAAAAAAAAAAAAAAAAAAGAAAAAGAAAAAAAAGAAATATTTATTCACAATGGCCCCTCCCAATGTCCATATCGTGTTCCGCCGTTGTATGCAAACCGTGCTTGCATAGGAGAATACTTCTTGCATTTATGTGGTGTCACCAATTAAACCGCATATAAATAATGTTTTATTTATTCGCAGGTGAAGCTAGTATAAATGATAATCTAACATTAAAATCATTGTGAACTCATTTAAGACAAAAGAACACAGCCCCCATTCTTAAGAACCAAACCTTTCAATCAAATGACCTTGAAATATATTAGAATCTTTTAGTGATCGATTAGATAAAAATAATAAATTGTCAAAACAACATCAAGTGGTTGTAAATAAAATCCAAGCTCAAGCTTAATTTGCTAGCTGTACACAAATCAAGCCCATCTTGAGAGGCCAAGCTCGAGCATAGTTTGTCCTTAATTTACCAAGCTTGAGCTCAATTATGAATAATTGGAGCTTGAACTTGAGTTTGGATCAGTTTATCTCACTCATACACGCGTTTAATGTATACTAATGCTTAAGCGGAGCTTACTTAAACTAGAGCTCTAGCATATGTAATTTAACTGATCAAACTCAAGCTTGAGCCAAGCATTCGATCGAGTTGGGGTGAAGCACAGCTGAGTCAAATGGACCCTAAATGGAGCTTAGTTTAAGAACAAAGTCCAAGCTCAACCATGCCTAGTCAACCTGGCTAACCAGTTGGCTCAACACAATGGCCACACTAATACACAACAATGATCAAGCTCAAGTGAGAGACTATAGTCCCAGTCCACTTGAATTTCTATAATCACACTAGATGGTTGAATAAGAATGGGTTTTTCATGAGTTGCATGTGACCAAATTATCACCTTCATTTGATTATCACTAACTATTTAATGGGGGCTCAAAAGTAAATGACTAGAACAAAAGGTTGAACCCTTCATTTCTCATTCTCTTATTTTCATGCTCAAACAATCAAATTAATTAAAAATCAAGACATATGTAATCAAAGATTGAATATTTGTATTGCACAATCTACCAAGCTTAAAAGTTAATCCTATGGTATTTTTGCAGTGGGCCCCAATGTTGAGTTTTACTGCCATTTTACCTGCTTTATAAGACATTACTATACTTGCTCATACAATCAATCCAGAAAGAAACACTAACATGCGCCAGCAGGTACCGTGCACCAGCAAACATATGAGACTATGCGCAAGTTGTGATTTGTAGGGACAGAAATGCCCATGATATTTGTTCCTGGATGAGCATGTTTAGAAGGGCATTTTGGTCGTTTACGGGCATTTTGGAAGTTTGTCGCTATGTGGATTTGCATTTACCAATGTAGCCCTCTTCAAATTAGAAAATTTCTACAAAGCAACCTTAGTAGCTGTCCTGCATGCTAATAATGGCATGAGTGTGATCAGTGATGATTAATGATTTCATGTTATAGTTCAACTTCACAAACTTGACTCTTGGTCTTTTATTCAAAAAATAAAAAATAAAAAATTGACTCTTGGTCTTTTAGCACAAAACCAAACAACCCCCCCCCCCCCCCCAAAAAAAACCCAAAAAAGAAAAAAAAATAAAAAAAAATAATAATAATAAAAAAATAAAAATAAAAACTTGACTCCGGGTCTCTCTATGATTTGGATGAGTCAATCGGGACAGCCTAGAAAAACAAAAAAATGCATGAAATTTTCAAAATTCATAGACTGTTTTTGGTTGAAGATTTGGGAGGACATGTTTAATACTCTCCAAAAGATGGCTCTTCACTAAAACTGATCAGCCAAGTTAATTTATTGCCATACTGAGTCGTTCGGTGAGTTGAACTTTTTTTTTTGTAAGACATTGAGTTGAACTTTCAAATTATGATCCCCATCATTATCATATATATGCCAACAATGTAATTAGCATCGTCGAGACTATGAAGAATTTGCTGCTGCTCTAAATCAATGATCTAGGGCCCTTTTGTTTTATGTAATTAAATTTCTAAAAACTTTAGACATTTATTTTTAAAAGTAGTTAAAGTTTATTAATTAAAGGTGAATGTCAAAAAATAACCATCAAAGAGTCCCTCGTTTGATTAAAAAAAAGGACGAAGGAGAGATAAGAAATGAATACCTATCTATACTAGAAAAGTCAATTTTTAATTATCCTTTGCGGTGGTTCATGGATTCCTATGTATTCACTTCCATGAAAAGCAAAGCAATTCTTTAACATTTACAAAAATACAAACTCCTTTGATCTAGGTAGGAAGAGGAATCAATTGTGATTTGATAGACATAGCTGCACATCATGAGAATGATCTCGCGTCTGGACATTATAGCACAAAAATCAATACGACCCACCTGCACAACAATTCTGATATCTTCATGAGCAATTGCTGTAAATGTGTAAATACACCTTTTACAGTCATTATTTTGTCGAATTGAAGTCAACAAAGACCCATGATTTGTTGTTAGTAGAATTGTGCTTAACTGGATGCATTAATAGCATCAAGTTCAAACCAAGTCATGACCTCTCCAAATTACATCTAGATAGGATAACTTTTTTACACTTTATAATGCAACAAATACATATGCTTTTACTTATGATAGAACAAAAAATCATTATAAGAACCACTGTCCACATCATATAGAGTACTAAGATTCATCAATGTATGAGAACCCTAGGTCCAAAAGAAACTACATTTCAGGTCCTAGCTTTAGTTGAAAAATGCTCGTACCTTAGGCCCTACCATCACGTAAAGAACACTTCTCCTCTTTTTTCTTTTTTTTTTTTCTTTTTCCTTTTTTCGAATGATCTTTAATTTAGCGATTAGCTCATGTTGAAAATTATAAAATCTAGGGCCCAAGAGTCTCATTAACAGTAATATAGTAAATGTTTTTTTTTATGTTAGTGAATGTAGATTTTTTTAGCATATTGTATTTT
This sequence comes from Litsea cubeba, assembly GCA_012931725.1. NCBI lineage: Eukaryota > Viridiplantae > Streptophyta > Magnoliopsida > Laurales > Lauraceae > Litsea > Litsea cubeba. Next base: position 68,494,363 of record CM022951.1, read on the forward strand.
TTTTTGCACTTTTAACCAGGTCAAGATGCCACATGTTTCAGAGTACTTGCTGTTTGCCAAATATATAAATGATATCTGTCGTACCTAAGCACACGATTGTGTAACCGTTGTTTTTTTTTTTTCGTGGAGAGTATTTTTCATCATTAGATATAAGTACCAGTTAAATTTTGTTTATAGAAAACTCACTTGAATATTATTAAGAGTGGTTTTCTGTAAGGAAAAATATTGAAAGCAATGGGATTTCTCATGAATCTGAAATAAAAAAAAAATTTAATTGTGAAAGTTGATGAACTTTTATGTCCACAAGAACTACACAAGTGTGCCTTTAAAAATATTTAAAACATTTTCAAGATGGTCCGCGCCCTTTAGATAAAAGGTCCTCAACATGGAAAGTAAACCATTTTCTTTTTCCAAGGGGATGACAATTGTGCTTGCAGTTTCTCTTTCTCACACTCATTCCTAGGGTATCCGAGGGCCGGCCACACTCTTAAAAGGTTGGGAGAACCCATCATTCTTCATAATGGATGGAGTGGATGTTGTGTAGACACATAAAACAAACAAAATATGGCCCCACAAGATAAAACCTCAAGTATGAGAATCTTGACTTAGTTAACCGCAAGCCAGCCCAAATCCTTTTCTCTGCACTTTTTGGCTTTCCTTTCCTGATTTTCTCAAATGGCAGGCAAAGTGAGATCCAATATCCACACGCAACCAGATTTGAAGGATCAAAACCACCAACCAAAACACACTCACTTCCAGCCAACCTTCATATTGCCCTATCTTATCCACAAGACTCACTAGTGCCACTGCTCGAATTTTCTCACTCACATACATACATACACCACACATCTGATGGGGACACATACATACATACACCACACATCTGATGGGGGAGACATGAGACATCACCTGATGTGGATGTACTCAAAAAAGGGAATGACCCACTTTTGATTAGGTGTGGCTGGTGATGAGTCCTGATTGAACAGTATGATTTTGAGTACAATGTGTTGGACTCACATATCATTTTATTGTTTGTTTATTTATTATTATTATTTTTGAATCCTTGCTTTTGGGATTGGATTGAGATGGATGGCATGGGACCACTTATTTGAATGTTGTGATTATTGTGTTTATTCCTAATCCAATCATCCTTGAGCTTATGATTGAAGGTCCACCGAAAAACATTCTCACTAAAGTATGTTTGTTTCTTTGTAATTAAGCTGATAGATATGGTTCCACAGCTCTTACCAATCCACAAGAGTTAGTGGGTTGGTAAAGCTGTGATACAAAGGAAGAGAGTGACAAGAGAATATGAGCTACCCTACCACTAGCCACAAAATCAAAGGTGTTCCCATTATTCTTGGCATCACACCTCTTTTTTTTATACATAGGAAAGTTTATGATTTTGTCTCCTGAAACAGCACAGTTGTTCATCTCATCATAGCCGTCCAGTGCGAAGTCAACGGCATCTAAAAGGAGTTCTCTTTATTTTTTTGTCTTGGTAAATTAGAGTTAGCTAGAAGCATAAAAAAAAAGGTCATGTTACCTGCTAAGATTTGTTCGATTTGCCTTCTAATGCAATGAGAGAGAGAGAGAGAGAGAGAGAGAGAGTGTGTATTAGGGTGGCAAGTTATGACTTGAGAAAATGTGCATGATATGACATGATTGCTAGGAAGTATGTGGTGTTAGCTAATTAATACATGAAACATATATGATCATATTCCTCCATTTTTATCTAGAGCATCAGAAATTATGGCAGAAGAGAAAATAGCATGATTGAAAACTCTGCATCTGGGGTGCATCTGGGGGGCATGGATCTGCCAGCTTCACGACAATAACAGATGAATTGGGGAGCTCTTTTCAATTCTACTAATATCTTGCTTTCTCCATTATTATCAGAAAAGAAGAAAAAAGAAGAAGAAAGCACCAGAAGCATGGTTTAAAATCTCGGTATCGGTCGCGGTATCGGTCGGGCCGAAAAACCGATACGTCGCGGATATCGGTCCGTCGCGGTCGTCGCGGTGTGAATTTTTTTTTTAATCCAAAAAAATCCGCAAAAATATTCAAAAAATCCAGAATATTAGAAAATGTTGGAAAACAATATTTTTTCCATTAGTAACAATAATAAATCAAAATCTCGGTCACCTTAAGTTATGAGTCCTGTCTGTATCGCTGTTCGCTTTATTCTCCAGTATTTTATATAATGCAACCATTATTGATGCTCATGATCAATATGATGAAATATCATAAATCTGACATAATGCAACCACAATTTTTGGCAAAAACTCATACTTTTTTGTTCCAAAAGTATAGATCTATTTTAAACTAACACATTATCAATGCATTTGAACACTAATGTGAAAAAATGTAGTTGATTTCAAGAAAAGCCCCAAATTTTGGAAATAAAAAAAATTTAGATCTACACTTTAAAATACTAGATCTAGGGAAAAATAAGTGAGTAACATCGAATCTAACTCAATATAAAACATTTTCGTTCATGAATTAGCATATTACACAATCTTTACTACTATATCATTCCAACTATAATTAAATAGGTTTAATATCATATCTAGTAGTTTATGATAATAATTGACATCCAAGCACAAAAAAAAAAAAAAAGACAACCAAAAGAGTCCTAGCTATCATGGTCAAGTAGATCATTTTGTCTTCTTGAATTTAGATTGCCACTTATCTAACATGCGCTTCGCAGAGGGGGTCCGGGGGTATCCCCCGGCGGGGGAAAAAAAAAAGAGATCGGCCGATATTTTGAAACATTGGCCGAAATATCGTCACGGTCGATATTTTGAAATATCGGCCGATATCTCGTGATATTTTGGCGATATATAATCCGGTATCGCCGATACCGATATCTCAGCGAGATATCGGTTTGGTGTCAGCCGATACCGGTACGTATCAGCCGATACGTACCGGTATCGGCCGAGATTTTGAACCATGACCAGAAGTCAGAACTTGATAGGAGCTCTAAGTTGAATGAATATGATGAGTACATGTTGGAACTTGGTACATGGTATTCGATTTTGCAAATCAATCATAATGGAAGATTTTAGTGTTCATCGTAATATTTAAGTAATTTTAAATTATATTTATTTTTAAATAAAAATAATATAAAAAAGAGCACCTATAAATATTATATTATATATGAATCTTAATTACTATAATCAAATAATAAATACAAATAAATTCATGGTTGAGTGGTGTTGGCACCTTAATTAATTAGTCCCTCATACGTACCACGGATCGATCATTAGGTACTCTATTACTCCGGGAGTAATAGCCCAACTCAGCAAAATAAAATAATAATAATAACCAAGCTTGAATTTAATAATCAATTTATAAATAATTCAATGTCTTATCTTATTTTTTTTTCTTAAAAAAGAAAATATATTACCATTTTACCAACTTTACAATAACGTTCAGATTAGTATTAGAAACAATATTAGTGAAGAAGTGTCATACTCAAGACAAGACCAATATGAGTGCATTGCTCTTTTCAAAGAAATACATGCAACGAAGAGTACAAAGATTAAGCACTAACAACTTTTGATCTACTTAAACAATGGATCATTATCCAGGGCACCCATTAATTGGACAACGGGGTCTTGTTCTATGTTTGTGCCTTTCAAGCCTAAAAAGAATCATGATATTTATGTGGTCTCACGGCTACCCTGATAGAACTACTGTTTAATATGCTGTTCTTATACTTTAATGTAAATTTGGTATGTAACCTTGTAAAACCAATATTGTATAATTAAATACTCTTGTATAATCAAGGTATAATTCAGAATATATGAAATTATGGCTAAAAATGTACAAAATCTATACAAAACTGATAGTCAAAGTAATTCCCAAAGTTCACGGAAGATATATTTTGTTGTTTTCTACTCTTTTAAAGCAATGCAGTGAAAATCTTGGTTGCTTGCTGGTTTGTCATCAAATAATGCCTCAGAAAACGAAGTGGGTGTTGTCGTTTGTAGAATAATGTCTGTATATATAGGCCAGTCAAGGTATTACTGAAAGAAGCTTAGGGAATCTTTCCTTTTTGCAGAAGAAAAGCTGCATATGCCCCTTTTGGCACCACATTAGAATCAGCTGGAATCATGACATTAAGCATAGGAAAAGGAGTAGGGCATGATCTGTGACTCTAACTGAACTAATCAGATGATCTTTAGCTCCCTGATGGTGCAGATCAAACGGACGGTTGAAATAGAATGGATGGATTAGATTGGCATGCACAATTGGTGGATGTCCATCAGTATCATATGTCCATATATATAAATATATATATATATATAATGTGGCATGCTTCCACTCAAATTAAGGTTGGAGAACTTGTGACTAGGACTCAACTAATTCCATGTGAAAAAATTGAATCCCATAGAGCCAAAGTGGAGCTGCGAGAGAGTCATGACTTTTAAAAAATAATTCAAAAATTATTTAAAAATAAATCCATTGATTGTAAAATATGAAAATACATTTATGATAATTAATTCAAATTAATAAATTTCTATATGCAAGAAAATTATTACAATAAGGAAAATAAAAGAAAAATATTACATATTATATAAATGGAGGGAGATGCTCTTGTGAGAGTTACTCTCACGATACTATGAGAGTAAAGAGTGGGGGGCCCTCATATTTAGGATGTTGGCATACGATATGAATGTGAGGGCCCCTACCCTTACTCTCATAGTATCGTGGGAGTCACTATCGTAGGAGCATCTCTCTTATATAATTTGTTAGTTCGAATATTGAATGTAAAAAAATCAAATATAAGTCTCAAATTACATTCCGGTCATTATTTTTAAATTACTAACTCCAAACCTCCTGCATAATTAATTATAAGTAAATCTCAATTATTTAAAATTAGATTTGCCTATTAAATGATTCAGAATGTAGAAAACTTATTACAAATGAGATGACTCTGCCGAGTCTCATCTATTTTTTACTCGGTCCTTTGTAAAAAAAGAGATGACTCGGGAGAGTCAAGAGTCAACTCGGAGAGTTTCCCAACCATGCTTCCACCATTACTTTGTTTTCGATTTGTGGGAGTTGGTCTTTTGCAAGGTGAACACTTAAGACGTTAAGGTTCTATCATTTTATTCGATTGGGAACCCATAATTGGTAAGGGAATAGATTAGAAATGAGTTGAATTTTACAAGTCTATTGATGAAGACTCAATGGTCGACCTACATATATATGGTGGTTGCCCCCTAGCGGATATGGGTCCGCTTCCAAAACTCATATGAAAAGTTTGGACCTGTTACAAATTTTACATAAAATCATAGGTCTGCCCCCACGATCCATATGAAAATCCAGAGTATGACTCCACAACCCAACTATCTATTTGGGTTCAGCTATCTCAAGTGAGAGAATCATGGGTCCACCAATGGATGAAGCCCACATCAAAATTACTCAAAATCACTTTTTCCCTTTTTAACAGTTTTTGGCCAACTTTTACTCCATAAGAGTTATGAATTGATACGGATATTTTTCTTGAAAAACTATCATCTTGAAAAAAATATTAGTTTCAGTTTCAAGCGGAGCAATGTCGAGAAATATAGATTTCTTTTTGTTAGTTTGAGAATAATAAATAAATATGAATTACTATTTAAAATAATTTGTAGGTTTTAATATTTTTTTTATTCCAAATTATTTTGCCATATTTTAATCTCGATCGACATTTTAAATTACCATGATACTATTGATCGGAAAAATCACTCAAAGTATGTGCTTCACATGATCAATGTGATAGTAAGTAACCCAAGCCTAGATGGAGTGACATCTCCAAGATGGGACAACAAATCTCTACCTTAGTTGTGGGTGTCCATCTAGTTAAAAGTAGACACTGGTTTGTACCTATGAGATAAGTTCACTTCTGACTTCCACCCACATTGCACAGTTTGAGGTTTCAGCCCTCAGCTTTAATGTTGTTTCACTTTCATCCACCACTGCCAAACATAGTCTCAAATCCTTAATCTACAGCTTCCTAATCCTTTCTGCCCCTTTTTTACCATATGTAAAAGCTCACTTTTTATCTGATGGATGATAATTTAGTCCTGTTCAAATCATAGATAGACAGAAAGGACTTAACCAGATGATGGCAAAAGTTTCAAAAAAAAAAGAAGGGGGGGGGGGGGGGGGGGGGGGGGGGGGTTTTGATTTTCACTGCTGGGTTAAACCCCCTTTTTCCACATTTTCAGCACAATTTTAGAGGAAACCTGGAACATTTAAAGCACATTACCCAAACACTAATTCTCCAATCATGTTACAGGTCCGATTCAGCAGTGGGCCCCACAGAAAAAGGCCCAGTGGGACCAGCAAAAAACAGCATGCAATCATTTCCTCTCATGAGAGAATGCAATAAGCGGAACAACGCAGACAGAGAATGTCTGCCCCGAAACAGTGACGCGTCGGACGAGACCCTTCGCCATGACCTCCACAGCCACGTGGCAGCGTCCCAGTGGAAGCCTTGCTGACAAAGGATCCAACCGCGAGACTGACACGTGTACGTACATCGTCGGTTCCAAAAAATTCTCCTCTCCTAGGGTTCTGCTCCGGCCTATGCGGATGGGACAATCGAAATGTGACAGCTGGCAAAGTAGACAGCTTTTCACTGTGCCCGCCCTACACGTGTCAGTAGACTGTCGGTCCTGTCATCAATGTAGGGGACAAGTAGCCGGACGCTTCCAGATGACTCTCTCTGTGTATGTGGTAGGGTGGGGACCACGTGATTGGTGGTCCAGCCATGGGTCATTCGGATACGTGGCAGCAGCTGAACGGTTGGGATGGAAGATGTGATGATTAGGACACATGGATGATGAGAGTGGGAGCTCAAGGTAATAAGGAGGCTATAAAGTTTTTTGTCTTTACCTTCTTTGGGAGGATTTGTATGCTGGACCAATTGGAAGAAGGCCATGGCCCACATCATTGCTTACTAATCAATAAGCTCACATGTAGATTTATTAAATGTTTACAAAAGCTGCCTCTCATATAATTTCTCAGATATGAATGAAAGAAAAAAGTTGCCTTCTCTCACTCCTAATTCAAAGTCCTCAAAAGTTCATTAGTTATAAATGGTGTAAGTTCTTTAATAAATAGATCTTATGTGTTTTTTTCTTTTTGAGTGCATGTAATCTGCTCTTATAATCTGTTTTGGTTTTTTTTTTTTTTTTTATAAATCTCTCTTTATTAGCAAAAAAAAAAAAATGTAGAATAGGATAAATAGTGAAAGGGGGTAAAGAAAGGAGGAAATCACTCCATACCACCGCAGGTGGCAAAACTTGACAGAACTTGCTAATTAGACCTGTATTTGACCAAACAAACCCAACCCAGCTTGCAAAAAATATAAATAGTACTCACGAGTTTGGTTTTTCCAACCTTGTATGAATATGAGTTGATCACAAGATTTACAAATTTAATCCTTAATTGACATGCAAAAAAAGATTGACTTCTATAGTTCTTAAAACGATAGCATTTACAAATGGGCTATAATTTAGATGATTTGGCTCAATACATGGGCTAGAAGAATGTTAATGGACCTTAGCCCAACTTGAAAACTGGGTAATGGACCTCATATATTTCTTGAATTAACGTTTGGCTTGGGTTGCGCTTCGGTGAACTGTGTTTGTACCACATAGTTTGTGGGTTATGCGAGTTTGTTCGAGTTGACTTGTATGCGTTGCAAGTAAATACGGGTCAATTTTGGTTGACCCACACTAGGTACATGTTGGAATATCTGAACTATTTCAGAAAATAATAATAATAAATTAATATGGGTTTGGCTCCAAATGATGAACCTCACCTATTGAGTTGACCCATTTCTCACCCCTTCTCAATACATTATATAAAGTGATAAGGAAAGAAATGTAATTATTTGAAATTATATAGAGCATGATGTTTAAATAGGCAAAGAGGAAGAACAAAAAGCAAAATCAACTAGGACATGTGTCATGCAAAGTTATTGCTTAGTAGGCATATATCATTTCGTAATTAGAAAGTGTCATTATCTAGGATGTATCATCATATTTTAGGTTGACAATTTCTCATTCTCTTACAAGCATATATACTAGAGAGGCCTTACGTTCAAGTATGTAACATTTAAATGGGTTTTGTAATCATGGTTTTTCTTTTCCTTTCTTTCTTAAGTCCAAACGAAACTCTTTTAACCAACTCCAATTAATGGAATACATATCTGATGATGGTCGTGATGAAAATTATTTAGTTTTTTTTTTCCATAATTGTGATGAACAATAGTTTAATTAATGTCAAATTGGAATTAGTGCCAACTTATAATTAAGTGCATGCATGTACGAAGGAATAAAATGATTGAATCTAGTTGTACCACTTCAGCCAAAATAGAGAATGGGCCTAACATAAGTAGATATTTATTCTTAATAAACTACACCACACTAATATCCATTATCCACAATAAGTGCCTGGAATTAATGGTTATGATTGTTTCTTCGTCGTGGTCAAATTTTGACATGAGATTGAGGGTTTGGATTTGTTTTAGCCAACCATCTCTCTATGTAAAAGTAGACTATAGTTGGTGTCCCTCTCCATTCTATGAGAGTGGGCATGTTGTCATCATCTTGGTGGATGGCATGCTCTGCATGAATTTTCCACGTGCTTGAGTGTGCGGCTCAATGGTCCATGGCATCCACGCCTATAATAAGAGCCATTATAAGATTCTCCACCCGAGGTCTGCATTGTAACTTGGAGCCTTGAGGGTTTTGCCTATGTGAAGGGGTCAATGGTTGGGTAATCACCTGAGGGGCCATCCAATGATGTCTTCAAAACCTTTTGCACAGTGAAAAAAATGTGCCCATTTTGGCATTTGATATGCTGTAGTCTATGGTTTCACATTTCTACTTTATATTGCTAACAAGTGGGGGAACTTAATGTTGCCATGGGACTCAAAACATTGGGGCAACTTACAGAGATGGAAAAAATGGTCCTGTTTAAATTAAGATCGATCGTAATTACCTTCTCTAGTTGTATTATCACAAGGCCTAAATTTACTTCAAAGGACTAGGGACTATCATTTGATTGATTATGTATAAGAAAATTAATGGGATTTACATGTGATTCTCTCCATGGTCATCTCTTTCTTTTAATTATACATAAAATTGGCAATGAATCTATACTATTTGGCGTGCTCTACTCTAATTAGAATAAGATTTAACATGTTGGTAACACAGTTGAAGATGTTTCATTGACTATTTGAATTTAATGGGGGTATCTCCACCCTTTCTTTCTACTAACAAGTGCATGGAAACTTTTGTTTTGTATTGGATTATGATGTAATGCTAATGTCACAAAAATGATGAAAATGAACTACCAATTGAGCCAGGTTTGACCAAACCTTACCTTCATCAATTCAAAGCCGATTGGATTTTTAAAACATTGCCATTTAGACTATGAGTAGTGCCTATTTAATACATGGTAAACTATTGCCTCGTGTTTGATGATAAATCAGTGTCTTAAAAGGCACCTCCCAAGTCCCAACCAGTGAGATTGGTTTGTACTGGAACTGGGACACTCTGTGGACTTGGTCATTCAAAGACCTAAATTTTGGGAAGCTCATTTGAGCTGACCCATTCCAATGGTCCCAATTGAGGGACTGTTTTAACCCGAACGGTTGAAGGGTCCTTTCAAACTCAAATTATTATTATATATAATGGATCTGATTTTGACTATACAATTTGGGTTTTGATCATCTCAAATCTAACTTTCATTTTTATTTCACATAAAAATTTAATTTGGTTTGTTACTTTACAACTTTTATTTTGTGAACATTGATCCAATAAAAAAATCTTTTAATTGCTATCGATCAGTTTTTTTTATTCTTTGCTTATAATATCACACATCTCCACATGTACACCAATGAGTTGATTATTGGTTGTTTATGTGGAAGGAAGGTGCATCACCACTTAGCTATCGATAAATTAACTAATCAATCTATAAAACTAAATATAGTTTTTTAAAATAATGACCCATATAAGTACTACTATGACTAATTTATTTTATTTGTTGATGCAAAGACATGCATGTGTTCAAGCACGAGTAGTTAAACTAGGATATACTTAGGGTCGTTTCTATATAAATGTGTATGTTTACAATATGCAAAGTTCCAATGTTTGAAAATATTAATAAAAAGTTGATCAAGGACTATACCTATTTTATTTTGAAACTGCTTTATGACTTGGAGGAGTTAACTTTAGATTTATCTACTCTATTTTTTTTTCTTAATTATTATTGTTATAATTACTATGTTCTCCTTTTTTTAAATAATTTAATTGTGTTTTTCACAAGAAATCAATCTTGAAGGTATCCCATAGAAGTAACATAAATGTGACCTTGGTCTTTAAGTCTTAAGATACATTGGTAATAATAGACTTCTATTTTGAATTCAATTATTTTTTGTTTACTTATATATTTTGAAACCTTTTTTTTCCACCTGTTCTTGAATTATATAGAAAAGTCTTTTCTTTTAATTTTAACAACATTTACCTTAAACTTGTATTATTTTTATTTCACATAAAATTGTACATTGTATTGTTCCGAGTACACAGATTAATAATTCAGTATTTAGGAAACAGATCTTCACAATAGTGAATCACAGCAACAGTAAAACAATAGTGAATCACAGCAACAGTAAAATAGAGTTACAGAAAGTAATCTTAGAATTAAAATTCACTTACTGTTTGAAGGCAGAAATAACAGTACTTTGTTGTTGAACTTACGAAACTCAGAAATTCGTAGTAGAAGGTAGATCAAGGCTAGTGTTTAACACTATGTCCTTAAGACAAAATTCACCCCCGCAACGGTGCTAACGGGCTTCAGTGGCATCTGTCTCCCAGGATACAATGATCGGATACACACAGTTGCAGCACTGCAAACTGTGTGTCAGTCGAACCAGAAATGTGCAACAGGACTCTCTTCTTAACTTAGACTCAGACTCAGACTCAGTGAGCAAATGCACAGATGCAATTGAATTGAATGTATGAAAAACGAATGGGATTGAAAGCTTAATAGACTGCTGCAGGAGTTGCATCTGTTCAGAACAGTGACTGTTCATTGAACAGATGCTTCTCTTCTTTGGACACACCCTTTCACAATTGAAAGGACACACACCTCTTGGACACACCCCATTTAATCCAAAAAGAAAATTTTATTTTAATAAAAATTTCTCCAAAAAATTAATAACGGGTAGTGGGCCGAGCCAGGCCCGACCCGCGCGTGAAGCCCAAGCCCAAGCCCGGCCCGGGGCGCGCGCGCGCGTGTGGTGGTGACCCAACATAGATCTACGTCCTCCCTCCTCCACAAAAGTGGGATGCCCCTTGGGGCTCATCTTATACCACTAAGGTAAACATATTTATACCAAAGAAATATTTTGCTCTCAAGCAATGTGGGAAGCAAGTTTTTCACTTCATTTTCTTTCCATGTTTAACATGTTCAAGCAGTAGTGTTTAGGAGACAATTTCTCATTCACTCCTTAATGGATTAGAGCTACCCAATACATGACCTTAATCTACTCAAGGAGTAGATTACATTCCCATGTATTCTCACCTAAAAGAATAAGTGGGTCCCACTTTTAGTTTGGCCCAAAGATGGCCAATAAAGTGGGTTCTCTAGCCATTTTTCCAACACATTGTTCTATATGTCATTTTATTTTCTAATTTTTCAACATTGACGCCATAAGATCTTAAATATGATCAATTCAAAAACCAAAACATAGTTTTAAAAAGTTGACCACTATCAATACAATTATGTTTTTTTTTTTTAACATATACATGCATATCGTAACCTCTCACTTTTTTAGGTCTTAAAAAATGCATCCTACCCAAAGCACCCCATAAAACTTTGACATAGAAACTCAATAAAGATGTTTAATTATAGGCAGAGCGAATGAATTGATCACATGAGAGATAAAAGATTCAATTTACGCAAAAGCTACAATAGGAGAATATGCACCATTTCATTTGTATTATTTTTTATACGAGACCCTATTAATTATTATATACTTTTCATTTCTATATAATTAGCATGTATGTTTACAAAAATAAGTAATTTCAACAATCGAGAATACAAATAGGAAAATTGATCAAGACCTATGTCTTGATACCAGTTTCACAATGTTTTCTAATTTGGTGGATTAGATTTATATTTATACTCTACAAGAAGTTTATTTGACAAATAAGCAGTCCATGAAGAAATATCATTATGATCAATCAAGTGGATGCAATAAAATTCCCTTCTAGGGGGGTTTTATGTGAAAAAAGTGAGTCATTTAAATAAATAAGATCGTTCTCAAACATTTTCGAGGGGTCTCTGCCCCTCTATTTCTGCCATCGATTGTGATTAAAGTGCGACCTATGCGCCTCTATAAATTAAATTCAGGTCCTCTTTATTCACATTGAAATCCATAGGAATTGAAGATATAGGGTAGTTAAAAATGAAAATTAAGGACGATTTTAAAAAAACTGAGCAACAAAAAGTATATATTTTAATTTTAATTCTTAACCACCATATGTATTCAAATGTAGATTCCATCAGCTTCAGGAGTATCAGACTCTCTTTTATTTGATGGGACCCATTACCTATTTCTCCTTGGGCTAATCTTTTACACAATCCAAATCCGCATGTCCTCTTCCATGCGGTGAGATTTGTGCATGCCCACATGCACTCCTTGAACATGCGCATGCACTGTTTTATTGTACACTGATTTGTCACACTATCAATTCTCATCAGGAAACATTCTTTCTGGGTGTATGCATAAGGAAATGTGGGCCCACTTTGAGGAGGATATGAGGCCCACTTGAATGGACATTGAAGTTTACGTTCATATTTGTCATGACAATTATTATGTGCCCACCCTGGTTGGTACGTATGACTACTGGTACTATTGTCTAATACTATTATGGGTCCAGCACCATTGATTCCAATAGACCCATGTGAAACGCTCACTTGGCTTTTAGTTGGAGGTGTATCCAAGAGGACATCTTTTATTGTCTCTGCTTCCATGTGCTGAGAGAAAGAAAGGGAAAGGAGAGATAAGAGACAACAAAGATAAAACAGAAGCTTACTAGTTGGGAATGGTCCTCTAGTAAATGAAATATTATGAGATTTTGCAATATATTCAAGAAAATATGGTGGTCAATATTCGTAAAAGCGGCTAGCTCTGTTAACTATTCCTACCAAAACCTCGAGACTTTATTAGAGGTAGCATAAATACTTTTAATAATATCTCTCCGGTGAAGCAACTCCTCCAACACTCCCCTCCATGGAACTCAGTCGGCACAGTTAACTCGTCACTTCTTTTTTTTTTCTTTGGTAAGCAACTCATCACTTGTTGGTGTGTGCATGGGAGTTTTTATGTCACTTAATTATGGAGATCCACCGTTAGTTGATCTAAGCCCATGTTTGGCATCTCTATTTCTCTAAATGTCTAAATCGGATAGAGGTTTGAACAATTAGAGTGTTTGACACAAGATTCTAGACTCTACCCGCTTTAGAATTTAGAGGCAAACCCTCTAAAATCTAAATGCTCCAAAAGTAGGCAGATGAGAAATAGAGTTTTTGGATCTTAAAAATACAGAGGCGATGTATTTAAAATAGATTCGTGCGTATTTAAAATAGATTCGTGCATTAACAAACGCATTTTTTTTATTTTAGCTTCTTTTTTTATGGCTCTATTTTAGATGGATCTATAAAAAAAAGAGTACAGTTACCAAATAAGCCCTAAGCCCATGTTTGACACCTCTATTTCCAGCCTCTACTTGTCTAAATGTCTAAAGCGAACAGGTTATGAAAATAAGAGCGTTTGGCTCAATATTCTGGCCTCTGTCTGCTTTAGACATTTAGAGGCAAATCCTCGAAAATCCAAATGTTCAAAAAGTAGGCAGCTAAAAAATAGAGCTTTGCCTTCTTCTTTGTATGGCTTTACTTTTATTTGGTCCGTCAGAAAAAGAGTAGAGATACCAAACATGGCCCAAGTCATTCACATCACACAGTACCCTTATACAAAGTTCTTTTTTATAGAATTTATACAAAGTTAATGGTACATTACAATTTAAATACTTTTATCAAATAAGTCCTAAATTCGGTGAAAGACTGTAGTGGGTTTGACTGACTTGAAACATCAGAGTCCGTTACAATAGCCGAGAAATTATGCTTCTATACTTGATGAACAGTCAAGTTCAGTTTTTTGTGGGCCGTTATGGGCTGAATTGGGCAGGTGAAAGCTTGTTGAAGCCCATTATGTTTGGGCCAACCTTCAGGCCTAGATCCAACCTATCTGCAAATTTCTATATCTCCTTATGTTTAGCTACCTGAGCTGTGCCCCTATAACGATCGAGGTTATTATTGATCACCAATTGGCCATAACCCAAGTTAGACATTCATTCAGAAAAACAAACACATACCCTAGGCCTAACACAAGCCAAAATCCAGCCCAAACTAGGGTGAGGCAGTTTCACCCCATTAGCAGCCTATGTTTGGGCTAAATCATAAAAAAGGAGACATATGTTACTGGGGCAAACACATACTACCAAAGCAGACTCAAGTTATGGAAGCCTAAATGATCTCCATGAACAAATAGAATTAGAAAACCTCAACCTCAATAAGGGGACATTCTTTTGACCAAACTATTGAATCACTAAATAGCCCAAGCCCGTGATAGGCTACTATATATATATACAATGAGTTCGATCTCTATTTATTCATCTACATAGAAAATTTATGGTGATCAATCAATCTAACTATAATCAAGGCAGAGACTGCTAGTCCTTACTCTGTGTGGAGTATATTGTAAGTCCTGCTTCAATGAAGAGGAATGATTAAATCTTCTCCATTAAAATGAATCTTGAGAGGATATCATTGTTTGGATTGTTGGGACTGAAGGTCAAGGTGGATGGACCTTTTCCATGTTGTGCGAGCGTGGCTCCTGGGGATCAAATAGGCCCATTGAGCTTCCATGTAGAGATGGAGCTTGGTTTTTAGGTTCATTAGGATCACCAGTTAGCTTATCTAGGCCATGCCAAACCTTGTCCAACTCCAGACTGTTCATGATCGGTTCTTGGCGGTATACCTAATGCCCGAATCTAGCCAATGGTACAAAGAGCTAGTACTAGACCTGGTCCTTTTAGGGGTCGTTTGTTTGGAGTCATTCATGTATGTAAATGATTTATATACGTAATTATTACGCATCATATTTGTTTGCAATCATTTACGCTGCGTATGAATAGATTACATGTGAAAATGGTGTGTAAATGTGCTCATTTTCTCACCAAAACTATCACACCTGGCAGGATGGTAAGATGAATCCTTAGTAAATCTTAAGAGCTGGATTACATCTATTCTAAAGGGCCAAGACCTGTCACTGACTCGGGCTATTAGTTATAGGGCCAAAAGAGAGCCCTACACCTGCTTATGAGCTCTAAAACTCAGATCCACAGGCCTTGCTGCCTAGCCCAGTTGCCACAATAAATATTCGTCTAAACTTGAGGTATGAATGGTGAACAGGTCAGAACTAGGTCGACTTCTAAGGACTAACCTTTTTATATAAATGCTTCCAAGCTAGGGCTAGGGGTTGTTATCCTTGAACCAGCCCACCAACCTAGCCTGAACCTGACCAAGTAACCCTTTATATTTTTTGACATTTCTGACCCAATCAGCAATTGGGTTGGATTGGCATAAAAGAACCCAACCCAGTTGACTGGCCCCTGATTAGTTAATAAAGGTTCCGGTTGATGAGATCATTTTAAATGTGAGGATTCAGATGGGGGGGTGGGGGGGGGGGGGGGGGGGGGATGGGGGGATTTTTTAAAGCTGATTAATAAATTGATCGAGTTTGTAAGCGGATTAATAAATTGATCGAGTTTGTGCAAGATCCTATAAGCATTATTTGTTGCCTACAGAGCTCAACCTGACCCAACAAATTGCCACCCTTACTAGTTACTAATACTATCCCCCACCCAGTTCCAATTATGACTGCTGTGGGTCAGGAGTTTGCTTGAACTTCGGCTGTAATTTTCAGGTTGGACCATAACCTGGGCTTTACCCGTCCCCTCTTCTTCTTGCAAAAGTTAAGAAGTCATTTTCCAATCTAAAAGGTCAGTTATTCTACCTCTGTTAAGAGTGTCCTTATCATTATCACTTTCCCTGGAGAGACCATCTGATGGACGGTCAAGATCATGTCTCTGATGATGATACATGTACAATTGGGCCCAACCCAATCCATCTTAATTGATGGGTTTGCTTCTCTCCATAGCGAGCCTATATGGGCGGCCTACATAGGTTAGAATCCTTTGGAGCCCACCTATGATCATGTTGCCCTCACACACACCACTGTCCACTATGGCGACTCTATGCCATCAGAACTATGAGGGGTGTCCTCACTGTTGGATCATGCCCATTTCTTTTCTTTGCCGTTCATCTTGGCGTGGGCCTTGTCTTGACCATTTCTAACTCTTTGGATTTGAAATTTGGTGTGTCCCCAAATTAAGGATAACCCTTTCTATCACCCTCCTTCCATTGTTGGACCATTGGGTTCTCACCCATGAGGCCTATGTATAAACCAACCAAAATCAACTTATTAATTATTTGTTCGATGATGAATAGGTTGGGAAGAAGAGAATCTCAAACCACATCTACAAATATAAATATCAATGGCCGGCTAACTCTGGATCAGAGAGAATTGAATAAATCAATTGTAAAAATTCTTATGACAAATGCCCCCTAAAACTGGAGTAAAATATTCATAAGGATCGCCAAAACCCTACTTATCAAAAGGGTTTGATTGTGACTACAACTTTATTATTATTATTATTATTGGTAGGCGTAGTTAATCTATATCCTAATTGTTTCTTAAGAAAACCCATGCAAAAACGTGTACCCATGGAGGGCCGGGTTGGATTTGTTAGGGAGGATTTGAAACTCATGGCATCTCAAAAACGTTTTCACCACTTACACTAATGAATTCTCATATGCAAAATTATCTCGTTTTTTTAATTTATGGATAAAAGAAATTTCCGAGTTAGTGATATACAAAGTAAAGGGATAAAGGGGGTGGATTAGACCCACCCAAAATCCAAACTTGCACCAAATCTGACTTTGGTTAGTATATGCAAAATCATACTCGACTTGAACCCTACCTACATACTATCAAACCCACCCTTAATAGGAGTGATTTGGGACTTAAACTCGATCCACTGCCATCCCACATGTAATATCCGGGGATGTAAATGAGAAGATGGAACAAAACCGATTTTTTTTGTTCCGGAATCAGAACCTGTTCCGTATATGAGATGGGTATTAATTCCCATCTAGGTAGAGAATGATATATAAAAAAAAAAACCTAAGTTTTGAGGGGTATTCTTGAAAATTGAGGTAATATGTTGGATTCTAAGTCTACGGATTAGAACCAAGGTGGAACAAATTCGATTTTCAACATGTCGGAACTAGGTATCAGCAAGGGTCAATTTACATCCATAGTAATATCAAGTAAGAGTGTAGAAAGCACTCTAAATGTTAAGTCCTAACTGATAATTAACGAGCCTAACACATATTTCAAGAGGGAAAACTCCCTTAATACTTTAGTTAACCAAAAATTGTATGAGAGGAGGCGTCTCTCCCACTAAATTCCATTAAATCAAAAGGGTCACTTCATAATTTCGTCGCCGAAACGAAACAAATATCCAGATTCCAGAAAGTTCTCCACAACAGCCAGGCCCAGACGCATGATTGTCCCAAATCACACGCTCTCCTTTAGATCAGTTATTAATAATTACATGAAGATGAGAGATTAGCTTAGCTCTCATCTCAGATTCTTTGCTTTCTATCTTCAATTCCATCGTCGCTTCAACTCCAACAACAACAACAACAACAAGAAGGAGAAGAAGAATCTATATAGAGAGATTGGGATTTTGGGTGTGAGAGGTAAGGAAGGAAGGAAGGTTTTGAATGGTTGGATGGCAAAACTGTATGTTCAAACGGTGCCACCTCCTGATCTGAATAAGAACACAGAATGGTTCATGTACCCAGGCGTATGGACCTTTTACATCCTCCTCCTCTTCTTCTCTTGGTTCATCGTTCTATGCCTCTTCCGTTGCACACCTGGCATGGCTTGGACTATTGTCAATCTCTCCCATTTCTTTGTATGTTTCTTTCCCTCATCCCCTATATTGTTGTTTTCTGAATCCATCTGAATCTGCCCTTTTGATTGAATGTTCTCCATGCCCTTTTTTTTTTTTTCTAAAATGATTTGTTTTGGGGTTTCTCTATATATTGAATTAGGGTTTGGGTAAGTGTTTTTTTTTTATTATTATTATTATTACAAATAATTGGGTGGGTTTGTAGGGTGTGGTTTTGGAAGGATAAAGTGTATTTTGTGTTGCATGGTGATGGATAGAAGATGAGGAGCCCCTTTTAGTATCCTTTATATTTATCATGATTACAACTGTAATTGAAGGCAGGGAAGTTGCTCACCATCTAATATTGATTTGAATTGCTGTCATGGAGGTGCCTAACATCACCTTCTTTCTTTATATATATATATATATATATAAGACATGTGAAAACTTAGCTTCTAAATCTTACTCCTTTGTAGTAAAGCAGGGCATATTGATTCATGACACCATCATCAACATCAACAACAGCAACACAGCCTTATTACTTATTTCATCAATCTATGGTTGGTATGAAATATGGATTCAATGGGGGAAAAAAATGGAAATCAGCTTTCAAATGTTTATCAACAACATAGGCACCATCAAGAAAAAACTTATTTTATCGCCAGTACAGCTTGGTTGAACTGTGACATTGAGATGTAGTACAAAATAATTGCAGATTCTAGTTAAAGAAAAACTGAGAAGAGTGTGTTCATACTTCATACTGCACTAACCACTATGTTGCATCAGTTCCGGCAGCTCTGAGTGGGATTTGACCGAGTGGACAGATTTGGCTTGATCAAATCAGATACCACAACCAGTCTGGCCTGGCCTATAAAACTCTATTGCCTAGAGATATCTGTAGCTGTAATGCTAACAATACACCCTGCACTCCTGTCTCTTGGGTGCATTTGGTTCCTTGGCATTATGGATAAACAATTGATAATTCTAGTAATAGTGAAGAAAGGAGAAGATTGTCCTTGCTCCATGCGAGAGAAGTGGAGAACACATGTGCATAATTAACGGTTGATCCTAGCACTTTTGCTCTTAACATCTTATAATATGGTTAACTGTTAATGATCTACTGGGTTATATTCCACTGATTTACCTGTACAGCTTGTGTAAAGAGGTAATGAGCTAAGCCTTTTGTGAGACCCACTTAAATGCATGCCAATCTAAGAAGCACGGACACAGGACACGGACATGACACGACACGGACACGCCGACACGGCATTTCTCAAAAAAGTAGGACACGGACACATTGGGACACGTTAATAATTAATTATATACTAAAAGATACTATCATTTTAACTTTGTAATCAATTTAGCAATCAAATAAATAAAAATTCAAGTACCACTGTACCAACTAACAAAATATCAAATTTTTTCTCTTTTCTTCTTCCCTTTTTTCTTTCGCAGGGCGGACGATTGTTATTAGGGCAGCGGTATGATGGCCCCTTTGCTTTTAAGTTATGACCTTTTACAAACAACCCCATTTTCTTTTCATTTGTTACTCTAATTTTATTATTTTTTTCCCAATTAAAAGAGGCCAGCGTGTCCCCAGCGTGTCCAGAACGTGTCCCAGCGTGTCCGAAATATTAAAGATAAAAAAATAATCAGGACACTCTTTTGGGCGTGTCCGACACGTGTCGGAGCGTGTCCGTGTCCGACACGTGTCGGACACCAACACTCTGGCTCCGGAGAAGTGTCCGTGCTTCCTAGATGCCAATCATGGGTGGATGGTGTGGTGGAAAGGTCTCATTGCATATATGATTTTGGGCAAAAATCATCTGACTAAGATGATCAGTCATCACAACCATTGATTTAGGGTCCCTAAAATTAATATTTTTTTAAGTTTAATCTTTTAGGGCACGTTTCTGCAGGTCCATTTAAATGGACCACGTTTCTTCCTTTCATTCGAATATTGTAAGTTGTGGAAAAACTTGAAAAAATAGCCGTTTTTCACTTGTTTCCGCAGAACTCGGAGTCCGACCCTCCCATGTAGGAAATGTTTTTTTTTTTTTTTTGAGGAAGAGGAAATGTACTCAAGCATGCCCTTTCTGAAGTTTAATCCAATGATGAGCATGATTCAGATGATCATATTAGTGTCAAATTAGGGTGTGTGTCAATTTACAGGGGTTAGTGAGTGGGATGAGGTTGGATTGATCATGGGATTCTCACATGGTGGTAGGCAAGCAAATCTCACACTAGCCTTGAGAGTACCACTTGGCAAAACATAGCCCCTGATATCTGTACTTCTAAAATAAAACTACAAATATCATTAACCTGCCACTTTTGGCTGCCGTTTATGTTGTTCTTTAAGTTATAATTGCCAGAAATTTTAAATAAATTAGCTAACAATATCCTTGCCTTTTATCTTTATTTGGTGTTCATGTAATCATTTTCTTTCTTTTCTACATTGACAATCTTTTCTATGATATTCTTGGGTTCTTTCTGTAGGTCACTTATATTTTCTTCCATTGGAAGAAGGGAACTCCATTTGCTGAAGACCAGGGGATTTATAATCGTTTGACTTGGTGGGAGCAAATGGACAATGGCAAGCAACTCACTCGCAACAGGAAGTTCTTGACTGTTGTACCAGTGGTGTTGTAAGTATTCACTTGTCCTGTTCACACTTCAATTTTTATGTCATATAACTTATTGAATCTGCTTGGTGAGTAAACTTAAGAATCTTCCGGAACATATCAAGCACATTAGTTTATTGTGTGCTTATGCTTGGGCCTATTGACTAGTGGTTTATAATTAATTTCATCTTTTTTCCCCTTGCTGTTAGTTTGTAGTTTATAACTTTCTTTGCATATTCATTATGTTCTGATTCTGCCCAAATGAAAATCCTATGCATTTCTTTTGGATGTTATTATGTCCCAACTCTGCACCTGTGGTTGTGACAATGAATGCTTTTCAAGTGTGATATTGCTACATGTATCTTGTAGCATGTCCCAACTCTGCACCCCGTGGTTGCAAGTCTTCTTTCTACCATATTATGGATGTTAAAAGGAATGCTACATGTATCTTGTCGATAATGCTACAACTAGAAAAGAATGAAGGATAAAGTGCAACGAAATGTCATTAGCTTTTTAAGTGTTCAAATTCTTGTAGCACAGCTGGGCGGTGTTCATTTTGCTACAACGTGGTTGCATGTTCGAGTCGTGTTACCAATTAAAAAAGCTAATCCTTTTTTCTTTCCTTTTTCCTTCCTTTGTTTTTTAACCGAAGAAGAAGGAAGAAGAAGAAAGTAACACTTTTTTCCCCTTCAAATCCACAAAGAAAACAATAAAGAAAAAGTTGTACTTCCATTGGATTGACAATGTTTTGAAGAAAGCTGTGCCTTCTATAAAACTAATCAAGTTATGGGACAATCAACTATTTTTTATTACAATCATAGTATTAAAAATGAAATGTTATATCATGGATAAGTATCTATATTGGTATCCCTTTCCTGGATTTCAAATGTAGAGGCACATCCCTTATCCCCAGATTCATGTCTGTATTCATATCTGAACATCATTGGGTACCTGTCATGGGGAAATAAACATGTTAGTAAGAATTCTAATAGTAAGTGTATGAAATGGTTTAATTTAGTTTTTTTTTTCCCGAAAAAAAAAAAGATTCGAGCGTGAAGGGTCACTTTTGTTTGATGCTTCTAGTGGTTGTAACTAACTAATTTATTTGCTTTGTTTTATTGTCATCATCCATTGCCAACTTAAGCTGTTTTTTGCAATTGGAAGTTAATTTCGCCTACCTTTTTTGGCCTTTTCTCCTCACTATACCAGTAGCAGATCATTTGGAAGGATGCTGAATAGGCTTCCATTAAAATGGCAACAAGATAATTGAAAAGATGATGCTTTAGGAAAGTCAATAGAGTTACTTTTAGTAGTGAGGATACAACATGGGAAGGTTGTTGAGGAATTACATCAGTGCGTGCGTGCGGGCATGTGGGAGTGTGCATGCGTGTCTGTGCATGCGCGTGTGTGGGTGGGCTGGTGGGTGTGACACATCACGAGTAGGGGAAGAGTAATTAGGGACTACTCTCCATGCTTAGAGCTCAAACAATGCAACAGTCCTGGCCTCACACCACAGACTCAACATAAGAAAACTCAAGGGACAATTTTTTTTCCCAACTGAGTGAGTTTCCCAAGTGAGTATTGCAATTATTTATAACCCTGGAACGACACCTCTAGAACCTTATCAAGAATTTCAAATTCGCGATTTTTAGATAAACTCTATCAATCAAATCCATAATTTTAGATATGATCACTCAAATCCTTTATCTATCTTCTAGATGATCATCATCTAAATAAAAGGAAAGGTAGCTGTTTGGGAGTTGATCAACTGGATTTGCATGGCTTACGGGCCATTGGGCTTGGGTTTGGGCTGCTGGGTTGATGTATGGCTTGCATTAGGGAAACTCTAATGGTGCCAAAAGAGAAGTATCCATGGAGACTAATGTGAAGGAGGGATATTATATTATGTTTGTTAGATTTACATGAACCAAGCCAGAAGCATTCAAAAGAGATCTTAGATGCAAGAGAATTTTCTGTATCTTTGTATTGACGATGATAACTATTTATAATACACTGTTGCCTAGATTAGGGAGACTGATTACATAATTACAGGGAATAATTAAGGAACTAAATCTAATTACAGGATTACAGCAGTAACATAAGATTTGTATCTATCTAATGACAGCTCATTTGTATCTATCTAGAACATGGGTCGAGCTGACCCATTAGGTCGGTTTGACCTGATGACTTATTTCTTTACACCCCCTCTCAAGCTCTGGATGGGAGAAGGTGACCATTGAGAGCTTGGAAACTAACTCCGAAAAACGAGAAGTGGAGTGGCTCTTGGTGAAAAAATCTGCTATTTGAGCAGCTGATGAGATGTGAAAGAGCTTAATAGTACCACTCCGAACATGTTGACGGATGAAATGACAGTCAACTTCAAGATGTTTTGAGCGTTCATGGAAGACATCATTTGTTGCCAGTTTCCGTGCACTTTCATTGTCCGTAAAGAGAGAGGTAGATGTAGGAACAAAAACTCCTAAATCCCGAAGTAACCAGCGAAGCCAAATAATTTCAGCAGTAGTGTGAGATACAGCACGATATTCAGCTTCAGTTGATGATCGCGAGACGACTTCCTGTTTCTTGCTTTTCCAAGAGATGAGAGAAGAGCCAAGAAAAATGGAGAAACCGGTAGTAGAGCGACGATCATTGACATCTCCTGCCCAGTCGGAATCAGAATAGCCATGCAGAGTAAGATTCTGACTGGAGGAAAGAAGGAGGGCGCGATTGGAACTTCCTTGTAAGTATCTCAGTATGCGCAGGACAGCAGCCCAGTGAATATGAGTGGGTTGCGCAACAAATTGGCTCACCACATGTACCGCATAGGCAATATCTGGTCTGGTGATGGTCAGATAAACCAAGCTGCCTACCACTTCACGATAACGAGTTGGATCAGGAAGTAGATCGCCATCAGTGGTTCGAAGCTTCAGATTATGTTCAATCGGAGTAGAGACAGGCTTCAAATCTGTGAGCCCGGCGCGTTGGAGAACGTCATTGCAGTATTTTGTTTGCGACAAAAGATATCCTGTGGGAGAGTAGGCAACCTCAATGCCCAGAAAGTACCGCAGATGACCCAAATCTTTCATCTCAAACTGTTGATGAAGAAAACGCTTCAAGGAAAGAATACCAGAAGCATCACTGCCGGTGATAATCATATCATCGACATAGAGTAAAAGAAAAACACAGCCAGATCGCGAATAGCGAGTGAAGAGAGCGGAGTCATGAGCACTCTGAGAAAAACCAATGCTGATGATGCTTGTGCTAAACCGTTCAAACCAAGCACGAGGGGCTTGTTTGAGTCCATATAAAGCTCGTTTGAGACGACACACATAATGAGGAGTTCTCACAACGCCTGGAGGAGGATGCATATAGATTTCTTCCTGAAGGAATCCGTTCAAGAAAGCATTCTTGACATCGAGCTGATAGAGAGGCCAGTGTCTAACAGCAGCGACAGAGATAAAAGTACGAACAATTGTCATTTTAGCAACCGGAGCAAAGGTCTCCTCATAATCGACTCCATATTCTTGAGTGTATCCTTTTGCAACCAAGCGAGCCTTGTAACGATCAACAGATCCATCAGATTTGGTCTTGATCTTAAATATCCATTTGCAACCGATAGCCCGTTTCCCAGAGGGAAGTGGAACAAGATCCCATGTTTGAGTTTTCTGCAGAGCTGCAAGTTCTTCTGTGATAGCAGACCTCCAGTGCGGATGAGCAATGGCCTCCTTATAGGATTGTGGTTCTGCCAAGGTATGAATTGCTGCAAGGAAGGACTTATATGATGGAGAAAAATGATCAGTACAAACAAAGCCAAATCTAGAGGGAGGGATTCTGGTGCGCAATGGGTACCTTCGATCTTGAGGAGGATCCGGCACATCTGGAGCAGAGGAGATAGGCCCATGGTCAGAAGTAGGAGGAGGAGCAACATCAGGAGCAGACGGAGGTTTGGGCCGCCGATGATATACCTGCAGGGGTGCAGGGGTGAATGATATATCTGCAGGGGTATCAGAGGGAAACAAGTCTGGAAAGGGATCAAGAGGATGAACCATTGATTGCTCAGGAGAAGGGGATTGAGTAGGTAAAGTGTAAAAAGGAATTTGTTCCAGGAAGGTGCCATTACGAGAGACCCGTAACCGATTGGTTTTAGGATCATAGCATCGATAGCCTTTTTGTTCAATGCCATACCCTAAAAATACACAGACAGTGGATTTTGGTGAAAGTTTGGTTCTCTCATTATCATGCAACAGAACAAAACAGGTGCAGCCAAAAACTTTGAGATAGGACAAGTCAGGTTTACAGGAAAATAACTTTTCATAAGGAGATGTGCCAGATAAAACAGAGGATGGTGTTCTGTTAATCAGATAGATTGCAGTCAGGACTGCTTCTCCCCAGAATTGCAGAGGAACATATGAGGAATAAATCAAGGATCTAGCAGTCTCTAGGATATGTCTGTGTTTTCGTTCTGCGACACCATTCTGCTGTGGTGTGGCAGGACATGATAATTGAGGTAGAGTCCCTTGACTGGTCAGGTAAGAACGAAATTTGTAGGACATGTATTCTCCCCCGGAGTCAGACCTGAATACTTTAATTCTTTTGTCAAATTGAGTGGAAATCATGGTGGAGAAAGCTGAATAAATAGTGTAGAACTCAGAACGGTTTTTCATTAAATACAACCATGTATACCTAGTGAAATCATCAATAAACAACACATAATAAACGGAGCCACCTTTTGTTGGCTGAGAGGCAGGTCCCCAAACATCAGAATGCACCAAATCAAAAGGAGCATTAGAAGAAGAAGAGCTTTTATTATAAGGGAAGGCATGTTGTTTACCAAATTGGCAACCAAAACAAGTAGAAATGTCTGAAACAGAAATATTTCCAAATACACCACTAGTAAATAAAAACTTCATTTTATTTAAAGATAAATGTCCTAAACGAGAGTGCCAAAGGGCAAAGGAAGATGTAGAAGCAACAAGTGCGGCAGGGGAGATGCTGGAAGATGGAAGATGCAGCGATTGGAGATAGTAGAGTCCTCCTGACCTAAGGCCGGTCCCAATCTGTCTCCCGGTGCGCGGATCCTGCACAGAACA
Source organism: Litsea cubeba (assembly GCA_012931725.1). Classification (NCBI taxonomy): domain Eukaryota; kingdom Viridiplantae; phylum Streptophyta; class Magnoliopsida; order Laurales; family Lauraceae; genus Litsea; species Litsea cubeba. Next base: position 68,520,229 of record CM022951.1, read on the forward strand.
GGCAGTCGAAGAAAATGAGACACGAAATCCAGAAGAAGTCAATTGGCTAACAGAAATTAAGTTGATAGACAGATGAGGAACACACAAACATTAGTGAGAGAGAGCAACTTATTCGAAACGGAGCCAATAAGGGAGACAGGTAGAGGAGTGGCATCAGCAGTGTGAATGGTGAGAGAGCTAGCAGGGTTATAACAATGATGAAGTTTGGAAACATCATTTGTCATATGATAGGATGCACCAGAATCAAAAATCCATGTAGTATCAAGAGTACCTGACGGACCAGAAATGGTCATAGCAGAACCAGAGGCTGAGGGTGTAGTGACCATCTGAGAGGCAGAACCAGTGGAGGAAGCCAGAAACAACTGTTGCATGCGCTCATCAACCATAGCCTGAATCTGAGAGGTAAGGTCCATTTGCGAAGGCACAAAGCTATCATCTTCAGCAACATTGGCTGCATAGGGTCGTTGTTGGTAAGATTGCAAGGGACCACGATTGGGCTGCTGACCAGAGTGTTTGTTCTTATTGTTTGGCCTTTGAGGTCTGGTGGGGCAGTCCCGTTTCCAGTGTCCTTTCTTCTTACAATAATTGCAAAAATCATTTGTACCAGGGGAAAATGAGCGATCATTCTGTGGGGTACTAACATTTGCTGACAGTACATGTGTGGGTTCCACATGTTTCTTCCTTGTAAGAGAAAGCTGAGTTTGTTCTTCTGCCAGAAGTTCCGAGAGAGCCGTATCCACAAAAGGCAGTGGTGACCGATGTAATAATTGACCACGGACATGTTCAAAATCAGGGCGGAGGGCCATAAGAAATTGAACCAGGCGAGTCTGCTGTCGATAGACTTCAAAAGTATGAGCATCATCAGTTGATTTAAAATTGGGTTCCATTAGAGCCAGTTGATCCCATAAGGCAGTCATTTTGATGAAGAAATCATGAATGGAGTCATTTCCTTGGTCTGCATTTTTAATGTCCCATTCTAACTGATATCTTCGAGCAGCATTAGACTGAGTATATAATCGTGCTAAATGATCCCAAGCATCTTTAGGATAATGGAATTTAGCCAATTGATTTCCAATAGATGGATTGACAGAATTAGCAATCCAAGAATTTATTTTCCCGATGGAAGATTCCCATTCCTCAAATTTCGCATCCTTACTATCTGGTGGAGGTATCTGCTGATCAATATATTTCCACAATTTTTGACCTTTGAGAAAATTTTGCATGAGATGAGACCAATATGGATAATTGGAGCCATCAAGAATGACAGTAATACCCGTTACTGGTCGATCAGAAGACATAGGAACAAAAATAAGTGACTAACAGATTTAATTTGAAGAATTCCAGCCCAGATGCTAAGTCAGATTGGAAATCCAGCCACAACAACTTATCCAGATCTGAAAAATCTCAATACAGAAGGTCCAGCTGACTGGAAAAAGAGCAGAGATGAATGGGATAGGACTCACTGAGTGATCAGATGATAGATCACAGCTACAGGGAGCATTCCAGTTGCAAAAACCCAAAAAAAGGACCCAAAATGTGCTCCAGGCGACCATGAATTGAACAACAGATGAGATCCGTGGGCCCCACTAAATGATCAATTGAAAGATCAGATCACACTGTGATCTCAGCCTCAAAAATCCGAAACACCTCAAGGTGGAAAATTGATAAAAGCTTGAGACAGTAGAAATCTAGACGGTCTTGATGATAACAGTATGCTCAAAAGAGAGAAACACAAATCAGGCAGATTGGCCTACCTCAGATGAAGCAAAAATCTGGAAAAAATGTGTATAATTCCCAGAATAAATGGACGACCAGTATGGGAAGGAATTCTGATGCAGATTGATCAACAGGTGGGCCACCTTTGATCACAGTAGATTGTAGCTTAATCCCAGACGACAGAACTGAATCTTATGCTTGAATAGAGACGATCAGGGGCTCTGATACCATGTTAGATTTACATGAACCAAGCCAGAAGCATTCAAAAGAGATCTTAGATGCAAGAGAATTTTCTGTATCTTTGTATTGACGATGATAACTATTTATAATACACTGTTGCCTAGATTAGGGAGACTGATTACATAATTACAGGGAATAATAAAGGAACTAAATCTAATTACAGGATTACAGCAGTAACATAAGATTTGTATCTATCTAATGACAGCTCATTTGTATCTATCTAGAACATGGGTCGAGCTGACCCATTAGGTCGGTTTGACCTGATGACTTATTTCTTTACAATGTTCTCCATGACTACAGCAGATCTCCTTTTTTCTTTTTCTGTGAAGTGACAGTAATGCAATGTAGTGTAGCAAAATGACATCCCAGACATAAATATGGATGTAGAGATGGATACCGTGGGTGGGGTATGAATGAACCGTCTAAAAATTTAGAACACCATACAGATACTGGTATCCTATCTATGACATGACATTTCTTATTTCATTTTATGATTTTTATGCAGAGTAGGGAATATATTCACCTGCACACCGTGCATTTGGACTGTGTGTCCATGAAATTCAGAGGTGGGCCTCTTGTCTGGGATGCTCTGGATGTGCAGTGCACATGAGAAAATATTCCTGCAAAGTAGTTCTTTCCATCTCTAGAATATTTATAAGTTAATTTATTTATTTTTTCCTACATTCTTTGGGGGAGGTCTATTTTTCCCTTCAAGTACTTGTGCAGCGTTTCCAGCACCGGTATCATTTTCCTTCTGATAACAGGTACACTTGGTACATACGAAGTACCTCTGTGTATTATAGGTGTGAAAGAATATATCCTTGCGAAACTGGGCCTCTCTTCTGCATGTATATTTACATGCAGATGAAGCCAAGGTGATGACTCTTAAGGCATAGATCTCTTCAACCAAGGTGAAGAAACATACAAGGATTTGTCAGTATAAGATAGATGTACCAAAACAAAGGGGAAAGCATAAAGAAAATAACTACATTAGTAGTCCTTTGTACAGTACAAATCTTTCAATTTCTTGTTTAGCCAAATGGTCTCTCCTTGTTTGCATTTCCCTACATATGATGGAAATGGTCCCCGTGAGCTTGTTGTCTTCTTTGATCTCCTTTAGAATGAAGCAGTTCTTCCAGGTTTTTTAGACCCCTTGGAGGACCCAGCTGAATTACAAACAACATTTCCATAACTGCTCTCCAGACCATTTAAAGATTCTAAATATAACCCTTACAGCCAAGAATTGTGCCTTATTTGAGTCTTAGTCCCAATTAAACCAGAGAAGTTCATCTTTACAACAATATTTTTTCATAAGTTAACTCTCCTAAACGATCGAACCTGATTTTCCTCTTCCAGCTCCATCCACTATCAACTTTAGGGCGCTGAGATGGTGGAAGAACACGCCTCTCCTATTTCTTTACTTTGCACTTCTTTCGAGCAAGCATCCTAACTTTGTAGCAGCCTAACAGGTCATTTATTGGGATATGCGGGAACTCTTTCCTCAGTGAGGCTCATTTTCCAACCCTCACCTTGATATCAGATATTATTAGTTACTTTGGCCAGTGGGTTGAGCATAAGCATAGCATTCTGGTGCTGAAGGTGGGACTGCTTGAGGCGGTTAAGAGAAATTGCATCTTTAATTAGCAAATACAACTTGATTTAAGCTTTGAATTGGTCATATATCATGAAGCACATTAGAGCATATGAGATTTAGGACATTCTAGGGTCATTTGGTCTCAAATATCATTCATGTTAGAAAAGAGGCCAACAGTGAGGCAGATTCCCTAGGAAAACATGGGTTTAGGTGACAGAATTTGATCTTCTGTAGTTCAGTCTCTACAATTGGAGCCTTCTGCTCTGATCTTTCTGGGGTCAACTCCTTGTATGTTCTCTTGCTACTGTTTTGTGTTCCCATCTTAAATAAATTCTGTCAACTTTCAGGGGAAAGGAAAGGGATATCAGATATTTCAGTTGATGACCTTTCCTTTCTGTTGAAATTTGTAATTCATTTCAATTCTTGGAAACCAGGATGGTTGTAAATGGTAGCTTTCATAGGAGAATAGTAGATAGCCTCTTTTCTAAAGAATCATTAACCAAGTATCCAACAGCTATCTTCCACACCTTGACTAAAGGCAAAGATACCCATTTCTAAACTTGAGTCACCTGTTACGAATTTATAATAATCAGACCAGAAAAGGACTTTGGAGGATAGCTTTTCACTGTGAGGTGTATAGATTTAGCAGTTGCATGTTTTTTTTTTTTTTTTTACTTTCCTCTTTCTCTCTACCTTTTATTTTGTTCTTCTTGTTCTCTGCAGGGCATGCTTGAAAAGGATCTTGCCTTGTTGCATTTTGTTTTATGCACTGTTACTATTTCATCCTTGAACCCTTGAACCAAGGGGATTGGGTGGTGGATATAGACCCGTTATTTGATCCTTACAATTTTGATATATATATATATATATATATATATGTCATTCTCTATCAGCTTAAGTTTTTAGAGTAAGTGGTTGTCAACATGGTAGTAGAGCGAGAGGTTGAGTGTTAAGAGTCCCTGGGGCCGCTGTGCCTTGTATTTTCTGATGGAGGGTGTGATTCTTGTGCGGAACCACCCCTGCATTCTCCCATGGATGGTGTTGTGTCTATGTTTCCATGTGGAGCCCACACATGCGTGCGCGGGAAGAATGGGAGGGTTGTGAAATGTGATATGCATTGTTATGCCGTTCTTTATCAACTTAAGCTTTTAGAGTAAGTGGTTGTCAATACTTAATCCACCTGAAAATGCATGGTGATTTCAAGCAGAACCCATATTTACTAAGAATCTAAATTGCATTTTCCATTTTTATCAAATTTTGAAAACTTTTCTATTTTCTTTGCCAGGTACTTGATAGCCTCACACACAACAGACTACCGACATCCAATGCTATTTCTCAACACCCTTGCGGTGATTGTGCTAGTGGTCGCAAAGTTCCCAAACATGCACCGGGTTCGTATCTTCGGAATCAATGCAGATCAGTGAGAGGCGTTAAAAGAAGAAGAAGAAAAAGGATGCTTGGTTTTCTCTGTAAAAGCCCTTAAACCTTTTACTTGGTGGTTTATTCATGTACAGAAGCCATCACTGAATGGGTACGTTTTTTTGGCTAAATGAGAGTTTTATGGGGACTGCTCTACAAGCTTCTTCTGTTACAGATACATAAAAATAAGTGCGTTGCATTGCCTTCTGTACACTTGTTTCTGATTTCCTCGCTGTGATGTTACAAAAAAAGAATTGCTATGTTCCTTATTTATGCTGTTTTATCTATGGCATGACAAATTAGGACTTAATTAGACTGGCATTCACCTGGTAACAACTAACTAGGTCCTTGATATGATGCTACAAAAAAAGAATTGCTATGTTCCTTATTTATGCTGTTTTATCTATGGCATGTACAAATTAGGACTTAATTAGACTGGCATTCACCTGGTAACAACTAACTAGGTCCTTGATATGATGCTACAAAAGAATAATTGCTATGTTCCTTACTTATGCTGTTTTATCTATAGCATGTACAAATTAGGACTTAATTAGACTGGCATTCACCCGGTAACAGCTAACTGGGTTCCTTGATGTTGCTACAAACCCATATCATTGAATGGAGAGGCGGAATGATTGATTGCATGGAGCTTTCTCCCTTTCTTTTTTTTTTTTTTTCCTTTTAATTTGTGCTGGTCAAGAGTGATGATACTTTAAACTTGGAGACTCTCGATCCCTCAGCTAGAGTGTGATACAAAGGTGCCAACACCACTCAACCATGAGTTGGCGGGGCTTTCTCCATTTGGATGTAAAGCTTTCCAGGCGGCATTTTGTTGGGCCACGAGCCTTGTTATGCATGAGAAAGCTTTTGAGTCACATGGGTAAAGCCATTTCTGTGTAGAGAAGTTCAGATAGCAAACGAAAAGGAGCCAAAGTGCAAATACAACAGAAACAGCTGGAGCGGGGTGAAGCTTTGGGGCTGAAATATCTGAAGTGAAGTTTGAAAAAAAAAAAACAGAGAGGAGGGAGGACTTGCAGGAGTCATCTAATTTTACTGGAATCGTCTGGGATTTTGTTCATGAGACAGAGGAGGCCTAGAATTTAAGTATAGTAAAAAAAAAAAAGTAGTGGTAGGGAGGATGTGCATTTTTAATCCCCGGGCTGCATTGCAAAGGTTTAGAATGAGCCAAGTTGTGGGGTCTGATAGGCTAGTTTTGATATGATTATAGTGATGTGGTATGACTCACAAAGCTCAGCCTGGATGAACGGAACAGTACAAGGAAGAGTTTCTGCCATGGATCCAAGCGGGGCCCGTCTATTAACTGGGCCCAAATAAATAATCCTAGCCCAGACTGAGTTATTAGAACTCAATGCCCAAACTGGGCCGGGCCGGGCTCGGGCTCGGGCTCTATCCGGCCCAGTCCATGAACACCTCTACGGAAGAGTTAGTTTTTTTTTTTTTTTTTTTTGGGGAGTTAGTTTATCTTGAAATACTGAATTATGACATCTTTTTTTTTTTATCTTGAGATCTTGAATTATGACATGTTTTCTCTGACTTGGAGAAATCTTGAGGTAAAGGAGTTGAACTTCAAAGTGGGGCCCACCTATTTGAACATCTGAGCCATTTAAAATAAATGCCTTCCTTGCATATGGGGCTTTCTCATTTTTTACTCTAATCGGAGTTGATCTCACCAAAAGATTGACCGTTTCACTAAAACCATGTTCTTTTTTTTTTTTTTTTAATTAGATAATCAAGCTTATGGTGGGACCAACTCCTAGTGGTAAAATTTGGGGATACATTATACAATGGGAAGGTGTTTATTTGAATGGCTCGGCTGTAATAGATGGGCCCCATTGTAGAATTCAACTCCTTTTTAACTCTTTATTTCTCGAGTTAAAGCCAGGATTATATTAACGCATGACAAAAGCGACCCTTTTTTTTTTTCTTTATTTTTTCTGATGAGGTTATCCCTTATGTCTTTGACTTAATGGGACTAATCTCCTGCTAGAATGGATTTTGAACCCAAGGCATAGGACCAAATGCACGCCAAGTAAATTTAGGGTGGATTTCGAACCCAAGGATATGAGCAAATTCACGCCTAATGCCACTCGACCAATTCCGGTGGGTCTTCTTCCTTTTATTTAAAAAAATAAAAATGAGAAAGATTAACAACAGACGAATGACCGTCATGTAAATAACATTAGTACAAGCAAAATTATCTTCTCTGTTTTGCAAATGGACATACATACTTAAATGAAACATTTGAATAAATAAATAAAAAGAAACGAAAGGTGTCCACTAATTTGGAAACATGCCCGGAGCGTATATTGCTAGATAATTCATTCTCCAGATTATGAAATCTATATATCTGACTATCCCTCTCCATTTCCATTACAGTGCGGGGAAAGATCCATACTGCGTGCAAGAAGGCAGAAAGAGCCATGTTGGAGAAGAGTGATTGGATAGTCTTATCCAACATGTTGAAAACTCCATTTAGAATTGGTTGTGATTGTGATTGTGCCCTGCTACAATCGCCTGTCGAGCATATCTCATTTCCCTTTGAATCCTGTGAAAACTTTCCGCCATGACGAGTATGGTGGAATTTTGGCCCAGAAAAATTATTCGGCACACGAGGTATAAGTGCCCCTCGTGAAACATGCCCTAAAGCTTTCTCACCTCCACGGGATTTTTCTTGTACCCTCCGGTCTCCATTAATCCTAAACTTGAAAGCTTGTTTTCTTTCTTGCTAATATTACTGAGCTGTATGAAATAGTCCGTTCTTTTTCTTTTTTTCCTTTAGTGTGAGACCACCAAACCATCATCCAAACTGTTAGATAGCTGTATTAGTATAAGAACTAAAATCGCACTAAATTTGAACCGTTGATTTATCAAGGTTATCGAGAAATTTGAAAGAAAGTCACGTTGGCTTATAATATGTTCTTATAATTTGCAAAACAAGGTGATTTTCTTGTAAATTTCTCGATAACCGTGATAGATCAATAGTTTAAATTTGGTGCAATATTAGTTTTTTACACTCATATAACTATCCAACAGTTTGAATGGTGATTTGGTGGTCCCATAGTCAATGAAAAAAAAATTAAATACGCGAACTGTTTAAGTGATTGTGGGATATCCTACATCCCTAGGATAGACCAGCTTGTGTTGCAATATCCTACATATCGAACAGCTCTGCGATAAATATACAATCTTTTGCTGTTCAGGGACTATCGTCAGTTTTAAAATCGTCGGTACGCTAATTGTCCCAAGAAAGAAAAAAATGCTCTCACTTGTTGCAAAGTCTGCAAGACGATAGTAAAAACCCATCACTTATTTCCTAGAGAGTTTCTACATAGTGAAGGTGTTGATCCGTAAAACCATAACTCTTCCATCCAAAGTCCAAACCCACGAGGTAAAAGTGCCCCTTGTGATAAATGAGGTCCATATAAGAATCACCACGAACTATAGATGCAGGCAGATGAAATATAAATGATGTCATCACCACCTTTGAGCAAACCACTCTATGATCTCTGTGTCATCACCACCTATTGAATCGTCTGAATTAGTTCTTAAATTTCTCTCTTTAACTGATTCCAGAGAAGCCCACCTGATGACCACGTGTTCTATGATATTGCAATTCCTATTCCTACTAGTTCATTTTCTGTTGTTCCTCACCAGAAATTGGGAATCAGTTAAATAGTGTTGAGAAAACTGGACCCATTTGGAATGGATTGAAAATCAGGCATGAAGTGAGTGAGTTCTCTTGGGCTAGGGTTGTAAATTGTAATAGCCCATGTTTCGCAATCAATTCCTTTGGGATTTCTCACAAACTTGTGGACCAATGTTTGGCAATACCCCACAAATTGGAAATCCTCATTTTTTTTTTCTTGTGGATTTATGTATCTATACCAATTTTTACTTAGCTAATCATATTGATTTGCATTGATATCGATGTGAAATCCTCATAGGCAGCTAGGAATCTTCAAATTTTCATATTCCTCACATGTATTGAATATTAGGCAGCGTTTAATTCGCTGGAATGATTGTATTAGTTCGTTGGAATGGTTGTAGGCGGGAATGGAATTGAGGCCGAAATGGTTATAGGCGGGAATGAAATGAAGTAGGAATGGTCATTCTCATTCCAACGTTTGGTTCCACTGAAGAATCAATCCAGTAATAAAACTTTGATTCATGTTCCTGCGTTGTTACGCAGAATGATGCCCAAAATGGAATAAAAATTACATAAGACTGACCAAAATACCCTTGTTAGATTTTTATCTTTGGGTCAGTCAAAATGCAGAACTATACCCAAGACTCTTAACTGTTGTCCCCAGACCATACTTCAATTCATTATGAACCAAATCCATTATGAACTACCAATATATATATATATATATATCTATATATTACTAAGTGGGGCCCACATCTTAATATTTGGGGGTGGGCCCACAAAGGTGTAATGAAAAAGTTTGTAATTTCTCATAATATATTATTATATTATGTTACATTATAATATTTGGGGATGGGCCCCACAATGGTATAGTAAAAAAATTTACAATTTCTCATAATAATATATTATTATATTATATTATACTATATTATAATATTTGAGCGTAAGCCCCACAATGGTGTAGTAAAAAAGTTTACATTATAATATTTGGGAGTGGGCCCCGGGCCCTACAAAGGTGTAATGAAAAAGTTTGTAATTTCTCATAACAATATATTATTATATTATAATATTTGGGAGTGGGCCTCACAATGGTGTAGTGAAAAAGTTTACATTATAATATGTAGGGGTGGGCCCCACAAAGGTGTAATAAAAAAATTATAATTTTTCATAATAATATATTATTATATTATATTATAATATTTTGCGGGTGGGCCCCATAATAGTGTAGTGAAAAGTTTACATTATAATATTTGGGGGTGCGCCCCACAATAGTGTAGTGAAAAAATTTACAATTTCTCATAATAATATATTATTATATTATATTGTATTATTTGGGGGTGGGCCCCACAATGGTGTTTTGAAAAAAAGTTTGCATCTTGCTCTCTTTTATAATATAGTAGAGGATGTGAAACAAGGGTATTTTGATCTCAATAAAAGTTACGAAGGAATGGAATGGCCATTCTTCTACCTCCAAGTGGAATGGCCATTCATCTACATAAGGGAATGGGGATTCCGGAGGTAATGGACCTAATGGTCATTCCGTCACTTTTTGGCGAACCAAACACGGTAATGATCATTCCGTTGGAATGATCATTACATTCCGACTTTCATTACAGCGAACCAAACGCTACCTTAAGGGTCATGCTCAGCATATGGTGAGGAATTAGTAGCTTTGATAATTCCTCACTATAGATTTTTTTAGGTGATGATTTCACATTGATATTGGTGTGCATAACTCAGAATAATTGATATCAGCATGTCAATCCACAATTTAGGATTACCAATTCATATGTGGGAGGGTCAAATTGAGAATCCTCCAAAATGAGAATTTCCACCAGCCCGAATGCTCAAAGAATTAAAATCTTCAAACATGGATTTCTCGGATCCGTGAGAAAAACTGATGAGGAATCTCTGATGTTTTGGTTGCCAAACATGAACTTATTGAGAAATCCATCTTTCAAAGGTAGTGAGGAATCCTCAAAGTGCAGATTCTAAATGGATTCCTCGCCTACTACCAAATGTTGAGGTCATTTTTGGCAACCAAATCTTCAGAGATTCCTCGCATGTTTGGCAATTTTTAAATCCTTCAGGATTTGTACCGCTTGAAATCCTCATTTTGAGAAATTTTAGGTCTAAACACTGGCATAGGATTTTGAAAATTCAATTTTGCCGATTTACACGCTACACTAATTTTTATTAGCCACACTTATCGATGTGCAACTACATCGATGTGAAATCCTCCATCATACAAATTCTCAATGAGGAATCCTTAAATCAAAGACAGTAAAAAATTCACAAATAAATAAATTTATGATGGATTCCTCACTTATTATCAAACATTAGGCATCTGTTTTCTCCGCATTCAATGGGCCCTTTCCCTGCATTTTCTTGATGAAAGATGAGAAGATTGAAAACCAAAGAATCTTGAGACATATGCAAGGCTGATAGTTGTAAGGCGTTTAATAGTCTTCGCACTTCTATTGGGAAAAGGAATGAGATTATGTTAGAGGGGTCTTTTGCGTGTGGAGAGTGGAGAGAAAAGACGGAATCCCCACCACACCATTCATCTAATTCAAACAGGCTATCAGACGTTGTTTGCATGTGAAGAGAAAGAAAACAAGCGAAGAAACAAGGACTAGCAATTGAGAGACAGGATTTAACAGAAGCATTAGCACCAACTTTCTCTTTTCTCGAAATCATCATATTGTCTTAGGCAATGCTCCTCCCCAAAGCAGAGACATAGAATCCACGATCTTTCTTCTTTTCCACATCAATAATTCCATGTTCCTGTTTTCCAGGGACTCTCATTATCACTTTTTATCTAGGAACGTCGAATGAGAAAGAAGCTTAAGAAATATATAAAAAATAGGAAAAGAGTGAACCACTTTTAAGGGCCATTGTATGACAAGAGGATTTTTTGTCATTTGTAGATTTATCTGGCTGATCTTAACAGAAATTTGGCACTCCAATTTTCGTAGGAAATTGAAATCCTATCCATCATGGAAAATCTTTTTTTTTTCTTCACTTTGAAATAGTACTATACAAAAACACCAATTGTGGGTTAGGGAAGAAATCAAAGTGATTTTCCTGTATATCATAATCTTTTCGTTTCTTCCCTTGTTTTCTTTACCCTTTTTTTTTTTCTCCAAAACCCTTATTGCCTTTTAATAAGAAACCTTGCATGACAGTCCCTTTATTTTATTTTATTTTCATCTTAAGTTGTATTCACGAAATGATTGAAGTGGCTGTGTCCACCAATTTTATGCTGAGGCTATGTGTTGTTCATAAGGGTATGTTTGTTTCCATTAGAATATGTAGGAATTGAACACATATGATCCGTGCCTTAAGTGATAAAAATGAAGATAAGAAGTAAATTTACAAAAATGAGCATAAAAAACCTTTTCTTTTAGGAAAATAGAAAGGAAAGAAGATGAGAACCTCTTTAATAATTTTTGAGTAGATTCATTTCATATTGAATTTCTATGTATTTTAATGCAAACAAACACACCTAGGCCTAGACATATCTTCTTCCAAGACATCCAAACTTTTTGTATCCCATTGCATTGCATCAATCAAGATATTTATGAAATCCAAACTATTCGAAACAATGTCGTTTCCCCTTGTATAAGCATGGGCATGGGTTTTACTACAATCAATATTAGGTCCATTATCTTGACATATATAAAATGAATAATATATGTGACTCTCAGATTTTTTTTATTCAATAGTTCCATGGGCTTGTTTGGCAACTCTACTACCAGAGTTAAGTAAGGTAAAGCCCCCATTTCTATAAAAAAAAATCCCATCAAAAGCACTTTAATTCAAATTTTTCACCATATTTTTTTTTTAAAAGTCAAAAAGTAACATCATTTCTCCATTAAAAAATAAATAACTAAAAATAAAAAATCATCATAATCCACTTATATTTTATTCTTTCTTCAAAATAATCCTTACTTCACTCAACTCCATTAGTAAAGCCCCCAATCAGCCTCGGGTGATCAATCCAATAGTGGGCTCAAATCATATTTGAATTTAAAATTTGGATCAGAGCTATACACATTTTTAATGATTGGATTTCAGATGCCAATAATAAAATTATATAAACCTCCAGAAAACTCACTGAGGCCTGGCCTCTGAGAACCCGTACTTTGGAATTTAAATCTATAAGCATATATATTTTAAAAAATACTGGTGGTTTTCTCGGAAAGAGAGGAGAATTGTTCTAGACATAAAAAGTGTGGAAAGTGGAAAATACTTTTCGCACTACAGTAAATTTCATGTTTAGTGGGCTGCTTTACTGCGAGAAGGAGCAGAGAAATAAACTGAGTTTTCCACTGGTCACTCAAAAGTACTTCAGAAATGTGCCCAAATGTCCATTAGATCTGTGATGGGTTTCTTAGCATTGCAAATAAAGAGGGGCACAGGTCACTCAAAAGACAAGAACTTCACGTTGTGTTTGTTCAAGGAGAGGAATCACACATTCTACCTATCCTATAGGATGTCAGGATCCTATATAATGAGGAAAATCAGTTCATTTATTTCTTTTTTTTGAAGGAAGAATTGTCACACCAAATAAAAGGAAATGGTGTGCTCCTCCCTATCATGGAATCCTCTCATGTACCCCACAAATGCACCTTTATTCTTTTACTTTTTTTTTTTTGGTTGATGTTGTGTTCGGCCAAAGACAACTAGAGTCGTTCAGAAGATTAATCTGTCTGTTGCTTTTCAATTAAAATTCAGCTCAGGGCTAAAGATGGAGACTGGCATTGGACAAAGGCTTATTACCAGCAATTAATGAGAGCCAATCAAGGAAAAAGGCACGTTAGCTTTTTACTGATTGACGGCTTTTCTCACATCTTTTCTTCATTGTGAATGTTGTTATTAACTATCATTACTGTTATTGTTATCATTATGTCCTTTGGTTTGTAGAACTTTCCTCTTTGATATTAATTTTTAATTGCAGCTTTACACATAATGTGCTTCTAATGCAATTTTTTTTATTGTCTATGAAAATCCAATTTTGTTATTGATAGGAATCAGACGATCATCTTGGAGTCGGCATGACATAGATTAGTTAACAGCGCGTTTGACATATGTAGATCAGCAAGCAGTGCGTTTTAATAAATCTTCAAGTTGTTGAAAATTTTAATTTTGATTGAGTAATTTTCAAAGCGTTTTAGGATAAAATCTGTCCTAAGAGAAGTAGAATTAATATACTATTTGATCATAGTAATGAATGCTATTAACCTCATAAATCCAAAGTAATCATGCATCATGGGCTCAAAGCATGAGAGAGAGAGAGGGAGAGAGGGAGAGATCATCCCTTCATTTTCTCTAGGTCATGCTTTTGTCATCAAAGCAGTGGAAGTTACAAAACAAAACATATCAAAAGAAACTACTGCTTGGATCTTTAGGTTGTTTCATAATTATTTTTTTCTTTTGTTCTCCATTTTTTCCACATCACACAGACTTAGAAGCTTTGTGACTTAATGGGTCTACTTAATGGTTTTGTTAGGCTCCGTGTCTTATTGGATGCTCAAGAAGTAGTGCAAGCCTTGAAAAGAGACTTTGATTAGTCCATAAATCTCAAATTATTTAAGACATTAATTAAATCTCTGGCTTTTTTTTTTTTTGTTTTGTTATGTAGACTTTGATTGTATCCCTCGGGCCCTCAATGGAGAGGCTCATAGACTTGCTAAATTTTGCTTCTTTGCTAGGCAGGATGTAGGTTGGAAAAAGGTTTGGCTGGGAGCTAATTAAGTTTGTTTCTTTCTTCTTCTCTCCATGCTCTGCTATTTTATTTTAATGAAATTTCTCTTTTACCAAAAAAAAAAAATTTAATTAATTAATGGGTCTAGTTCTGATCTCATCACTAATTCACGAAATTAGGCAACTCTAGCCGATGGGCAATGACAATTGTATAGGATGGGTTCATTGCTGAGGTAGACCTACAATGATGGCATTGATAAATATCCACCTTCAACAATCGAAATCTCGACCTAATTTGGATTAGCGATTAGCAAAACACAACAAAGCACAGAAATATATATATATATATATGTTGTGATTAGAAGACTGATGGAGTTAAACCAAAAATCTAACATGTGTTGCATCTTATTTTATTCATTGTTTTTCTCTTTCTTTGTTTTTTCCTTTTCGGCCTTTTTAAGCATGCAAATGTTAGCTGCAGAAAGCCCAAGAAAGCCCGGACGAAGAACATGATAAAATAAATGGCTTGTCTATGTTTGGATTAGGCTGTATGGGAATTGGGAAGTGGCACTATTATTCCTAATTAAGACCTCATGCCGAGGGGAATGTTTGTGGGCCCTTCCTTTATCTTCTAAAGAGAAGGAACCCCAGTTTTGAAAGATGGGCTGGAAACAATTATGTACAGAAATGGAATGGATGAATGGGATATAGAAATCATTAGGTAAGCTTTTGGCTTGAGGCAGGTGAAGTGGTCATCAAGGGCCCTTCAGCACTACAATTGGCACAGGAATCCGCAATATAAATGAAAATGTGCAATACTCAACTGTGTGATGGAAGAAAAAAATAAATTGATTTTCCATTTTCCACTATATAGATAATTTCAATTTCCTGTAGAAGGGGCTGAAAAACAAACTTCCTCTCTAGCATGAAAATGGAAGTCGGTGGAATGCGGAATCCTGGTCTTAAAACTCACTCTACATGTTTCCATGGTCTGTTTTTCAAACCCATCAATGAGAAAATCTACAGAGAAATTAAGACATAGTTGTAGGTGTTACTGTTATTGTTGTTGTTGTTATTATTATTATTATTATTATTTTGTTATTATTATTAATATCATCTATTATTATTTATAAGTGTGTGTCCTAGCTTTCATAAAGTGACCGAGCAATTGGCATGTGAAAAAGATTGGATGATGGAATCATGGAACATACCTAGTATTATTTCCCATGCTCCTGCTACATGAAGGTGCTTTCATGGCTGGAAGAATCTTCTTGATGGTGCTGATGATCCCTGACATTTCAGACCTGCTTTAAAAATTAAAATAAGCTGAAAGAATTCAAGACATCATTACAACCCACCTCCAGAAAAGAATGCCAACCAACAACTCCACTCAAAACCCTGGTTTTCTTTAATTAAAATAAATAAATAAAAAGGTCTTCTTGTCCATACAAACATCCACAAGCTCTAGCTACAATCTGACATTATTTCCACAAACCCACCACAACATTCAACAACTGGTGCCTCTTTTTTGTTTTTTGATCTTTGAAGATGCGAACCCATAAACAAGGCCATGGTGCAACAGCAAATATGGCTTCTTCTTCTTCTTCATGTTACCCTTGTGAATTAAGGGTTTCTTTGATCTCTTTTTCCCACTTCATAGCCAAATCACCTGTTTTCTTTTCATGACACCCTTTTGAAGCCGACCTAAAAGAAGCTTCAAATGTTCACAATAATGAAAGAAACAACCAAAAATAAAAGGCAAATGAAAAGCTCCATGTATCCTATTTGTTAGTTCTGAACAAATCCAAACAAGTCATCCACCATGAAGATAAAAAGAAGGAAGAACACCTTCTTCTTCTTCTACCATGATCCTCCACCTAACATCCCATTCCAGTTATAAGCAGCTGTATCTCCTTGTCCCTTATTCTGCTCAAAATCAGTGGTTGGAACTGGTTTCAAGTCCTCAAAAGGAAACAAGAGTCTCCCACCACCTTCCTGAACTCCTTGGATATTTCCATAGGCGCCACCGAGGCCATCTAAAGGAAAATTGAGAGTCGGCTTGAAATCTTGCAAACCAAACCCAGATGGGTACACTGCAGTACTTGAATTTGACATGGGCATCGGCATCTGCATGAAAGAATTCAGACCTCTAGAAGAAATACCATTCAGCAGCTCCATAGCAGAAAGAGAAGATGATGATGATGATGAAGCAGTGCTGTTGTTGGGGATGTGGTGGTTCCCAATGTTGGGTAACTGAACAAACTCAGCAAATTTGTGGTAATCTCGGTTGGTCTGGAATGCAAGGTTGAGATCCTGCCCTTGATGGATTTTAGGGTTTTGAGAAGACTGTGAAGAGTTTGGTGGGGTGAGATCAGATGATTTCTTGGAAGAAGCTGTGGCTGATGATGATGTTGTTGATGATGATGAGGATCTCTTGTTCTTCCTTGAACCTCCTCCTACAGGCACGTTCCTTAGAGACCCTCCTTCAGTCCAATACCTTCTACATGTCTTGCAGAAATATCTTGGTTGGGTGAGGCTGTAGTTGTTGTAGTAACAGAACTTGGTGTTGGTAGAATTGCACCTGGGGCAGTTCAAGGCCTGCTCTTTCTGCGGTCTTGCTCTCTTCTCCATCAATGGCCTAGAGCATGTGGTAGAGGCCATCTCCTCCATGGGTTTCACCAGTCCCACTTCCTGAAACCCAAATGACAACAAAGAAAAAGGAAAACACAAACACACAACCAAGACATGGCTATAAGACCAAAACAAGAGGATCATCACCAAAAGAAAAACCCTTCACCTTACACCATCAAGTAATTGCTAAAAGTAACAAGATCAAACAAAGAGACAAGCAGAACAAGGTAGCCTCTTTATGGTTTCTAAGATCACACCATCAAAAACAAATAAAAAAGGACAAGATGAATATGAACTCTTTCTTCTTTCTTGCTTTCCTTTATCAAAAAAGGGGGAGAAAAAAGAAAGAAAGAAAAAGTTCAGTGCTTTTGAGATCAAGGGAATTCATTGTCAATACAACTAAAAAGAAAAAGTTGGGGACTGCACTACTTTGAAGACCTAGAAGGACCCATCTCAAGAAATCAACAAAACTTTCATGAAACAATACAAACGCAACAAAAATTACTCAAACTCAGCTCCATGATACCCAAAAAAGGATAGATGAAAGGTCAGTAGGAGATGTTTTGTCAATTACCTGTGGCCATTGAGCAGCATCCATGCAAACCTCTGGAATTCTTCAACAGGATAATGAGATACTTGGTTGCAGCTCCCTTCTAGTGCAAGGAATGTTTGGGTGTGTGAGTTCTTATGTCTTGGTTACCTTATGAGGAAGAGAGAGAGAACCCATGATTAAAATATTGTTGTTATTATTGTGGTGGCATTTTTTTCCCTTCATGCGTGCATTTTTGACACTGTTCATTTGATATGAATCTTAGAGAGAGAGTGTGTGGAAGTTGTTTTCCTTGGACAAAAATGAAGATAGAAACTGATGTGAGTCCTGCACACGATAAAATTAGGCCTCAATTCAGCATGGATGTGGGAATGGAGAACATCAAACTATAATGTCCAAATTCATTCCAAGAACCAATCTACAAGGTAGAATAAATTAGATTGGTAAGTGATGCCATCCCTAAATGAAATAAGACTTGATCTCAAAGATTATAATAAAGTCAGTTGAAACAAATATATATATAGATATATATATGGAAACTATTCAAGTGCATCCATCCCTCACCATTTTTGGTGAGCGACACCCCCCTTTGGAAAGTGTCAAGTACAAAAAGGGGAGTCCTATGTACTTGACACTCCCCTTTTGTACTTGAAACTTTCCAAAGGGGGTGTCCCTCACCAAAAATGGTGAGGGATGGATGCACTTGAATACTTCCCTATATATATATATATATCAAAGGTGAAGGAGCAAAGGATTTAACGTAGAGATATAGATAAGGCCCTCATTTTTCAAGAAAATAGATTGAATTCCGCAATCCTAAACATCATTTTTTTTATTAAATGAGGAATATTGATTATTGTATTTAGTCATTCGTTATATGATAAATATTCAAGATGGAAATGACATACAATGTAAATCTCTAAAAAAAAACAGAAAAAAGAAAAAATACTCCAACAATGTATATAAATGTGCCAAAGATCACACAAATTCAATACTAAATTGCACTTATTTCAAGTTTAAATCTGTTTTATATTTGAATCTAAATAATTTCAAATAAACATATTTTATGTATTTGAGAGTCTGCTAATTTATTGTAACTTTCATCGGTAAGCCCGAATAAAGGAGGAGAATATTATATCAATAGGTTGATATCGTGTATTGCTTTTATCACAACTGCAATTTAAATCTCAAGACAAAACAAAATTCATATAGATCACCGCAACAGAGGTGGGGGAAGAGCTTCATGATGATGATGATAAATTAAGTCGTCGTATTTCAAATTTTTATCCGGTGCTAGGATGAGCACCATTCATATTATAGGGCTCAAAATGGATGAATGCATGTGATCACTCCAATGAGATGATTCTATCCATTGGAGTCGAGCCAAACAGGTGACATATTGGTAAAGCCACGAGATAAAGGGAGGTTTGTTGAATCAGCCACCTATAAATAGGAATTCTATTTATTAGTGTTAGTCACATATATAATTTCTTACATCAAGATAAACGTCATAAAAAACAAATAAAAGAAAAGAAATTTGAGCTGCATATATATATATATATATATACATTGAAGTGCTGTTTGGATGCGGAGAAAAGGTGAGGAATCCAATTGCCGCGGAAACTTATCACAAGATTCAAATCGAATTTGAAATCTGACATAATTTTCCTCCCTCACACTGATGCCCGGCCTCCCCCTACCTTTTCGGCTTTTACCCACATCCAAACGCCCATCTAGAAATCATGGAATTTTGAGTTGTTTTGATTTGACACATCCACGATAATGCGAACCATCGAAATAAGATGACCATGCTGACATCACGTGAGTGGGGCACACCCTTCGCAACTAGTCTCAAGTATCTTATATAGTATTTGCTGGTGAGTTGGTATTTTTTTAGTAGTATATATTTGGATGTGGTGGGTTGTTTTTGTTCCATACTTGTACTGTGCAGTGTTGCGTTGGGAATGTCTTTCTTGACCAAGGAATAGAGATGTCAGGAATCAGGATTCTTCTTCTTTCTTCTTCTTCTTCTTCTCTGCTCTACTCCTTTCAAGCTTCAAAGGGTTTGTTTGTGTTGAATGGTGGAAGATCGAGTGGTGGGGCCCAAAATAAGTTGCTGACTCAACAGGTCGTCCAAGGTAGAGAAATAAATAAAATAATCTAGTTTAGTCTCCACAGAATCAGCCACAAATCTACTTTGTTATATACTAGATCTATCATGTAGGACCCTGGACAGTGTTAAAAGTTACAGTGGTCTCTTACCTAGCTATTACCATCATATCATATCTAGCTATGCCTTCCCAGCTTAATATTGAGAGCTTGTCAAAGTCTTTGGATTACCCTTTTTTTATCAGCCCCATGGTTATGGAAGGACTTTTTTTTAGGAAGGCCTCCACATAAAGACATCCTTTTTTGATAGGATTTTCTCACGCCTAGCCATGATCAACCTAGTCCCGCCACACCCAACTTAGCCCTTGGATAGGCATTACTCCTAATTAATTGGCATTAATTCAAGTGTCTTATATTTGTCATGATAAATTTGCATGATATATGTAGAGTCATTGAAGTTTTTACAACAACAAAAATTATGGGTTAGGATGATATTATTCATACCATTAATCCGCATGCTAATATATCTAATCCGGCCCCTTTCTGTTTTATTTTTCATGCATTTAGGTGGAACCTAGAGGAGCTGGAAATCTTCAAGACAAACTATATGGGGCTATATAAGGTTGGCTTTTAGGGCCCTTTGGTTGTATAGAAAAATGGATTTGAGAAGACTTTTTGGCTAGTGAAATGCATCTTCCTTTATTTGGATTTACTTTTATGGAGAAATGAACTTCTCCTGCAAGCTAGCTTCTCTAACAAATAAGGAAAATACCTTTTTTCAAGCGGTGGAGAAAACATCCTTATCTCAAGTGAAATTAGATTTTTTTTTTAATTTATGAAAATTGACTCTTAACTACTTAGTAATTTCATGGCAAAATAACTTTCTCATACGAGCCTATCTGGATGTAAAGAAAAGTACGGACAAGGTAGTTTTTTCCATGGTAAAATAGATATTTCCCTGCTTGAATATGCTTTTATGGAGAAAAGTAATTTTTCTCTTAACTAACAATTACAAAAAGTAGAAAAAATGGTTTTCTCCTTGTGGGGTGGAGAAAATAGTCTCTCCTATTTCTCTACAAAAATATTATTTTTTATTAACACAATTCTAAAGTTTAATTTTTAAACCTTTCAAAGTCATTTTCTCCGACGTAGCTTTCTTCATTCAAATCCAAATATTAGAGAATCACTATTAGAGAACAATGGCGATTCTCAACAAGAAAATTCCCCACCCCCCTAGTTCTTCTTCATTTCTCTACCTAGTGAAGATTTTCTACATTCATTTTCTCTACCTCCAAATGAATCATATATATAAGCTCTCTACTTAAATCCAAACACAATAAATCTATTGGATGGAAGTGGTGACTCCCTGCATAGAAATTCTCCATCCATACCTTTTTTCTTACTTCTCTATCTCATGAAGTTTTCTGCTTGTTATTTTCTCTCCATCCAAAAAATGCTCTTTGAACATATCTATAGTCAAAGGAATATAATAAATATCTAAAAACAGATCTACTACTTTAATAAGAAGTTGGACCAAAAATTAGAAATCAATGACAATTTCTAAATATTATTCAGCTAGTTAGGAACATGTATAGTGTACGCACGTTCATACTTAAATGGATGCTTAAAAAAAAGCTTAAGAAAGCAACCAATGATCAAATTCAAACTCTCAACAAACGTTAGTCTCGCCCCCATACTAAAAGAAATTAACAAAATTTAATAGAATTAATAGTTTCAAGTGAGCTTTCCAAATAATCTAATGAGATCATTCGATTAAGTAATTTTGAGTGAATAATCCACCTCCTATCTGTTGACCCATGATCTATATATAAGTGGGATCAGAAAAATAATTAGCTTAAACTTGGTGTATTAGTTCCATTTATAATTGGTTGGTCCCATGACTCCCATCACACAACGATGGTGCGATCCACGTGTTGGTAGAATGGTAAGGTGCGGTGTATGGAAGGTTAGAGAGGCGACATCGATGGAGAGCAAAGCACGAGAAGCCGACAAAATCCGACAAAAGCAAGTGCGGGCCCCACTTAATGCGTGGTGGAGAAATTTTGGGACGGTGCGGTTCACTTCATTCAAACTACAACGCGCAAACGACGTCTCTGTTTCAAATGGGAGCTACATAGATTCGAAAATGAGTCCTCCTCTTACCAACATTTTCAATCAAATCCAATCAATTCAGCCTATTGGCCTTCAAAAATGATAATAAGAAGAAGAGTCCAGATCCCCCCAGCTAATGCACCCTCTCGATCAATTTTTTTTTTTTTTTTTTGAAATGATGATAAAATTAAAAAAAAATTATACAGTTGGTAAATATGAATATGAGATCAAACGGTATCTTCATGTTTGTACGAAACATTAGATCGTGGACGGATAGAAACCATAAGATCATTCCATCATGGAGTTGTCGGTAAGATAATTGGGCCCAGTGGTCCATTCAAAATAAAAATTATCCACAATCATAATTGATGAACTCTTTTTATCTAACGAGTAAAGTGAAAGCTAGGAACCAATTATTAGTGAAAGGTAAAGTAAAGGGCATGTTGGTCGGACACGTATAAGAGAGTTATAATGAGGTAGTCTGCGTGCATAGATAATACACGACAAGTTTAGTAGTACGGCCAACACCCTAAGTTGAACTAAGTAAAACCCTAGAATCCCATGGGTTTTCTATCAATCTCTAGACCTGAGAAAAATGTGGAGAATTGCTTCATATTGGTATTCTATGTAAAACTTTTATCATATCTCTAATTAAGGTAAAATGAGAGAATATGATTGGATAACCCAATATAGTTAGCACAGTGCTTTGATGATGATGATGATTATTATGATGATTTTTATTAGGTACTGAAAGAGAATTGCTAATAAATTATCGTAAATTTAATGCTAACATAACCATATTAGAAATATATAAGACTTTGATAATGATGATGATCCCAACAACCACCAAAATGACCTTTTTTATTTATTTTTTTAAAGAGTAAGTTAGTTCTTCATTTCTTTTAAAAATATAATTTACAGGAAAAAAAACTCTAAAAAAATTAAATTTGATCTTAGAGGCTCCAATGGGGGCATACCCCATTATTACACAGGAAAAGAATAAATCAGCAAAAAATGACCCAGCTTGTTACATACCTTTTCTTCCTTTTTAAAACATAAAAGCGTGGAGAGAAATGCTAACAAACACGCAGCGGGGCTGGCGTAAACTCAACGCACATTAGATCTAGCCTTATCTCTATACTCGATTAAATGATTACAAGCTATGAAAAGCTCAAAATATGCCTTCTGTGGCCCCATTAAGTGAATTGGGAACTTGGATTAAAGAACTACAAAATTTTGACCCAGAATACAATCAGATCGAATTGATATCTTGTGCACATGGGGCCTGTTCGATCCAACGCTATACCATGAAAGCAAACTTTCCTCAATAATCACCCTATGTCAAACATGCACCATCATTTCTTTAAAGATTTGACTCAAAAGAACATGTTTGAAACACAAGATGCAGAAAGAATATAAAGATTTATAAAGTGTGGAAGGAATATCAAAGAGAAAGAGACAGAGTAACAATTAAGAAAAATCAAGATTTGAAGAAGATTCATTTTTCAAAAAATCTAGAATTTGGATAGTTTAATCCAGTGAGTTGCAAAAGTCCCCCACAGATAACCCTTTCACTTTTACAACTTTATTTCAAGTGCCAAAAAGTAGTGATGGCTACCTCTTTAAGAAGAGATCCATACTGTTTTTGTAGACTTGTGTAAAACAAGCCTCTTGACCGGGCTTCTGAAATACTTACTCCATTTCTTTGGTCAAAAGCATTAGTCTCTGTCTGACATAACATAGATATAAAGAAACATGATTTAGTGCATCCACTCTTTATAGAGAAGAAGGACATGAGACATGCACATGAAGACGACAATAGTAAACGGAAAGGGGAGCAGCACTGGTTTATTCTTGCAAGTTTTAATAAAGACTGGTATTCTAATTGTTTGTAGAGGATTGAGTGTTTTTACCACAATAATACTTTATGGTGTGAAGTGAGTATCCATTCGGTTTAGTGATGAGGCATCTTTATTTCCGCAATAATCCAAGGATCAATTTACAGCTCTTATTCTATTAGCTAGATAGAGGCTTGTGTAATGCGTGTGAGAAGTATTTAATCAGACCATACCCAACACCACACGATAATCAAGGGTTGAGATTATCTAATGACTTCCCTATAATATAGGCATCTTTACACAATGCATGGACCATAGTGTCAATCATTTAAGCAAATCTAATGTACTTAAGTCGGTATCTTACCATGTGTGCAGGCAACCTCTTCTTGTTTGTGCTGCCTCTCTCGTGTGTTTGAACCCCTTTAGATGAGGTACCCAAAAAATGTCTGCCACCTAGACAAGCCGTACTATTATATATATATATATATATATATATAACAGCCTAACCCTATTTGGAATAACTTCATCAAAATTGAGCATGTTGCATTCATGCTTTATCAAAGTGGGATTACTTGGGGTTGGAATAACTGCTCACCTAAACACATGCCGGTAGGTCCCATGGTGTTCATCTTGGTTGGGTCACTTGTGGTACATGCAACATGTCCTGTGCAAAAAGTGACCTTGAACATGACATCATATCAGCGCATGAGGAAACCATGTGAAGTTCATGCACATCTTGCTTTATCAGCTGAGCTTATGGTCCACAAACCTTACTTAGCACTTGAACTAAGAACTTGTATAAAGCGTTTTGTTCTGATATATATGCATGCTACATCTGCATGCATAATCATGTTTGTTCCTCAAATGATTCTTCATATCCCAATTGTATCAAACTATCGGTTTCACCAATAAATAATATATATGCCAGTCTTGAAGATTGAAATGCATTTGATCAACGATACCATGTAATATTTCATTTATTTTACTGATTTTTAACTGAGCCCTCCAGAGTCAAAGAGACTACAAGAATTTCCTTTATTCAAACTCTGAATACATAGGGCCCATTAGTAATAATTCAAATACAGACATGATAGGGTTGCTGTTAGTTTTATGGACTCAATCCAGTAGATGATATAATAAATTGATTAATTTCTTTATTTATCAGTATATTCATGTTTTCCTTTCATGAGATGAATGGTGATTTATTATATACATGCACATAACCAATACGAATGACATGATGGTTCATGAGATAAACCGGAGTCCACAAGAATATTAGATGTAACACATGTGTATGGATAAGATCCACATACGGGAGACATGTGTGACAAATCTTATACTTAAATATCTTCACAACCAGTGATGAGACTGGACATCTCATACTGACAAGGTTGGAGCACTTTGATCACTATGAGATAGTGTGATTTGTCTCGATCATCAGAATGTAAGATTCTGGATCATAGTGCTAGTACATTAGATGTATTGAACGACCATGAGAAGCACCTTATAAACACTGTCTTTGCTTTAAGGTCTGCTTTTATAATTCCCTAGTAATAGGCTCTCAATCCTGAGACATTAATGAACTCAAGTTTCTATCTATTCATTTGCTTTGAGTTACCAATGAGTGAGGCCAACTGTAGGTCAACACCTCGGTGAATTGGGTACGTGGTAGTAAAGCTGTGGGAACATTCAATGGTCAAGATGAAATCTATCTCTAATATCCCCTTGTGCCAATTAATGAATTTATCATTGGTAAGTGCGCACCATTCCGATTAAGAGTTAATTGGAAAGGTGCCTATGATCATTATAATTAATTGGGGCTCAAGGATAATAAGATATGGATCTAGTTTGGAAGACAGGTCCAATTGATCCATGGATATTGATAGAGGGGTCTACTTGTGGTAATGTGGAAGTTTAGGGTCTTCTATGTAATATTCCTAAGACTGGAGTTCAATTGCATTTATATAGTGGAGTTATTTGCAATTAACTGTGGGCCTTGATTACACATGAGATGTGGGGTCGCATGTCCCAGTTGGAGCCAGCTTTCTAAGGAATCCCTAGTGGTCCCCACGCTAGCCCAATTATTAGAAAATATCTAATTCTAGTTGAACTCTAAAAGGAAAGTTACTATTTCTATTTGAAGTGAGACTTCTAATAGTGGTAATAGTAGACTTACTAATTTTAGTAGAAGTGAGACTTCTATTTTAATTAAAAAGGAATTGGAAAGTTACTAATCATATTTGAAGTGAGACTTCTAACTATGATATGATAAGTTACTAATTAATGGAAGTAAGACTTCTATTGTAATTAGTAAAGAAGATGTTACTAAAAGTTATAAACATAGAGGAGAAAAGGGAGCCTGGACATCCATGAATAATCCCACTCTAGGGATTCACGCCCAAGGCCTTCTTGTGCAAGAGTTGCACATGCTCCTTCTTCTCTTCCCTCTTCTAGTTAATCCCTAGAGTTCCTAGTAGTTTTCTCTTGGAGATCCCACCATCTTCTTGAGAAAATGAGAATCTGATACGGGTCATAGCGTGGAAGATCAAGAGGTCTTGGAGATCCCTATTTGATTAGTGAAAGTGTTTCATCATCAAAGAAAAATGCAACTTCTCCATTACAGCACAACCGAGCTCCAAAGGTATAATCCACTTCCTTGCATATTGTAGATTACTATGGATGCTTATTAGTTGTTGTTTCTATCTTCTAAATAGATTGTATTTACTGATCATGATGGCTGAGATTGAGGGTTTACTTCTTGGATTGGGTTTTATAGCCTTCTGGATAGTTGATCCCTGCATCAAGTGGGCCAAAAGTTTTTGAAACCTATCCTAGAGGCCCACCCTATTTCCAACAGTTGCAATATCATACCCGAAACTTTTACTCATCAACTGGGATAATACAGGGAAAAAATTTACTTACAAAGAAAAAAAAAATTCCAACTACCCCATAGGAATTTGTTTTCTACGAAATCGCAACAACTTAACCCATTTTTTGTACTTTTTCACAAGAAAAAGTGGATGAACCAAACAAGAATTTTACTATAGCATGAGACTTAATTTCCGCAATTCTCACTTTTTCGGCGGAAAACAGTTGCACACACGTGCTATGTTTGTGTAATGACTATAAAGAAAAAAGTTGTTTGGGTTTTCCATGTAGCCCACTCTTCCGTCAATTGATATGACACATTTTTTTCTTACAAAAAAGGAAATAAAAGACTTATTTTTTCAATAAAAAGAAGAGAAAACTACCAGAAAAAATCCCCATCGAGCCATGACTAAGGAGAAGACCCAGCAGGAGTTTAGAGACGGCAGGGGCCTTTTTTTTTTCGTTTAGCAATGTTGACGATATCGACAATATAATTGTCGATATCGACCAATATGCGTAAATCATTTATACATAGCCCTGTGGCACGATATCGACAATATAGTTGTCGATATCGACCAATATGCGTAAATCATTTATACATCGCCCTGTGGCTGCATTTTTTTGACAGACCTTTTTCATCGACTGCAACTCGTACTCAAGGAAGGGTCTCTCGATCCATTTCAGGAAGGAATAAAAGATTTAAAAATGGGAAGTCTTGGTTTCTCCCGAGCAATGGCCGTTCGAGTACTACTCATTTCCCGCCATCGAATCAGAACAGTAACCCATCATCTCATTCACCACCTAAACCCTCACATCTCTCGAATCTCTCAAAACCCCTATCTACTTCTCTTCCTGGAATCACGCTTCCTCCACAACTTAATCTCTCTTCAACCATTGCCTCAGAACCCCCCAATCCAATAGCTGAGGACGTGAACGAAATCTGCAGAGTCCTGAACGATTTTTGCAGCCCCCACCACGACATCGAATCCGCCCTCCAACCCTTATCCTCCAAGATCTCCACCAACTCCGTCGAGCAAGTCCTCAAACGCTGCCGAAATCTCGCAGTCTCGAGCCCCCGATTCTTCCTCTGGGCCGCCAAAGTTTCGGGTTTCTTACACAACAGAGAGAGCTACCACATATTTGTGGATATTTTGGGCAGTTGCAGAGAATTCCCTTTGATTTGGGACTTTCTCTCTGAGATGAGAGATGGGGTGTCGATATTAGGCCGGATATTTTCTGGGTCATGTTCAGATCTTACTACCGTGCAAAGTTGCCGCTGGATGCCGTTAGGGCTTTTTCGAAGATGGGTGAATTCGGCCTCCAAGCGCGCATCGACGATCTCGATCATTTGCTTTCGGTTCTGTGTCGAAATGGTCTTGATGGGAAGGCGGAGGAGTTCTTTGAGGAGGTGATGTCGGAGTTCGAGACAGGGGCGAAGAGTTACTTCATTTTGATGAAGGGATGGTGCGATCGTGGAAATGGGGAGGATACCTTGAGGGTGTTCGACAAAATGCTTGAGAGATGTTACGCTGTAGATGTGGTCGCTTATAACACTCTGTTGGCGTCTTTGTGCCGTGGGGGATTAAGGGCTATTGATTGAAGAATGTTGAGAGCCTATTGAAATTCTTGATTTTGCTGGAGTTGTTTGGGAAATTAGGCTTTTTTTAGATGTTTCCATCAGAAGTCTTTTGGGGAATGATGGTTGTTTTCCCTGTTTATGTTATGTGTAGATTAAATCACTAGAAATTAAATGTAATTTTGATTCTTTGGCTGTAAAGATGGTGATTTTTTTTGTGATCCCTCTTGAGTAGAGTGAGATTTGTAAACTACATATCCAGGATATTTTTTGTATTCTCTCTTCTGAAACTATCCTAATTTCTGGATTCTTTGTAGTTGATGAAATGTGTCTTGTAGTTAAAGAGAGGCATATGTTGTTGCCCTGTAGGTATTTGATGTAATGTGTCTTATAGTTGAACGGTGGCATATGTTATTCCATGGTGTTTGCCTTTTAAGTTATCCCTAATGACCATAAGTTGAGTTTAATATGTTGGATTCACACTATAAAACCATGCAAACCAGTCGATTAGCTATTAGATAAAAGTTGTCACTATTGGCAACTTTTATTTATTCCAAAAGCTGCTAAGTTACAACTTTTAATTGATCCCACTGATGAAACTAGTCAATATTGACAACTTAATGTTGTCCCTATCGACAACTTTTATCTCTTCCAGTAGCTTCTAACTTACAACTTTTAATTCAACCCACTGATGAAACTAGTCGATATCAACAGCCTAATGTCGTCACTATCGACAACTTTTATCTCTTCAAGCAGCAGCTGATCGACTTACAACTCTTAATTCAACCCACTGATAAACTAGTCGATATCAACAACTTAATGTTGTCGCTATCGACTATTTTTTTCTATTCCAGCAGCAAGGGGGTTTCTTGCGGTTTTTGTATAACCGCCAAAATTATCGATATCGACAACATCGATAGACATCTAAAAAAGGGCCCATTCCGTCTCTAAACTTCTACTGGGTGGGTTTCTTACTCATGTCTCACTATGAGGACTTTTCCCGTAGTTTTCCCTAAAAAGAATTTCAATTTCCCTTGGGACATCGTGGTAAGAATCCAAGATTCATCTCCCGTAAAATAAAAAACTACATTATGCGGAATCCTCTTATGACACAAATAATTTCTTAAAATTCAGACATTTCTTAACCCTATTATATTCCTCCTTTTTCCGAACTTGAGATTGCCACATTTCGACCAACATATGATGGAACATTTATTTGAAATGGACAACAAAAATATGATCATCTGATATTTTTTGTTCAAGCGAATAAATAGAAACATAAATAATGTTAATTGAAAAAATGAGATTCAAAAAAAAAAAAAAAAGACCAGTAATTGAAAAGCATCCAAATACTTTTACTTCCGTTGTTTTCTACTACAGGAGTATGAGGCTATTCACTGATCGAATTGGGGCCAGATTAACCTATGTCTGGTCTAAATATATTTGCAATTAAAGAGCTTCAAATTGGGTCCAAGTCTGACAAAGACCCTACCTAAGGAGGAGTCCAAGTCTACCCAAATTGGGGAAGCCCCAATCTACCCATTTAAAGTAAATTAATTAATATATTTGGACTTTGATTTGGTTTTTAGAAAAATTCATGCGAGAAAAAGAGGCGTTGCCATTAAGGTTGACAGTAATATAGCAATATAGAAAATCCTTAAATGTATAAAAAGGCAAAGAAGATTAAGAAAGTAGCAAGTAATGAGAACCCATATGATAAGTTGAAAACAAGAGAATGAGAAAAATGTATTTTCAAGCAATAAAGTTTGAAAAGAATGTAGTAATATAGAGAATTATTAAATGCATAAAAAAGGCAAAGAAAGAAATTAAGAAATTAAGTAGTAAGCAATGATAACCTATATGAAAACAAGATAATGAGAAAAAAGTGTTTTCATGCTTGCATAAAATAAAAAAAAAGGCAGAAATTAAATTAAATCACATCAGACCTATAAAAAGTGATGACCAAGGGTTTTAGTGAAAGATAATAATATTAAAGAAAGATGAAGAGGATATTTTTATAAACATTTGAATGGACATTATATAGAAGGCTTAGAAACGCGAGAGAATGCTTCGTTAGTAACACAATACATTTATCGTAAAGTTAGCGCAAAAAAAAAAAATTGACAAGAATAAAGACCAAAGAATGCTAGTGCTTAGATCTTGAGGCTTGAAAAGGATTAATAGAAATTAAGTAAATTTAGTTAATTAGGCTCTTCAATAAGATATTAATGAAAAAAAAAAAAAAGACAAATGATGGAAAAGTGCTATTATAATACTCAGAAGTGCAGACCAGAAGTCCTATAACTCTTTTTCAAATGCAAAGGTGTGTTTCAAAAATTTTCACCCCTGGTTCCGCCAGTCATCATACCGACATACAAAAAAAGATATATACAAAATTACATTAATTAATCATCATAAGATTAAACCAATGAATCATACTGTGAATGAAGAGAGAGAGAGACAGAGAGAGAAATGACTGAATTCAAACTCATTATACTCAAGACATAAAGAAGGATTTCAGGAATTCCAATATATATATCTTAAAAATCAGAAATTCACATGATGACTAATCACCCTATAGAACAACCTTAATAACATGCATTCCTTGAAAAACTATTTATAAAAATCATCCATGCCTGCACTACAGTGACTGGAACTGATGATTCAAGTGAGGCTTCGGAGCCATGTTTGAACGAATCAGGGAGTGACACGTGAAGGGGCGGAGGGAGGGTGGAGGAAAGAGAATCTATTTTTATCTTTTCCCCGCCCCGCATGGGACTACCCCTAATTCGTCCAAACACGACGCTCCTGTTTCAAAACAGGAGATCCGTTTCCTGAAGATCTAGGGTGATGTGAACAGTCTCACATTTTTTATACCACTTGAGCACCACTTATAATATTTGCCATCTTAGAAATGAACCGCTCTGATATCAATTGTTATGGGATTTTCTTCAAAACCGCGACTTATAATAAAGAATAGATCTTCACCGCTCAAAAGAGGAAAATAAGGGACCCACATAATAATACTTTTTTGTTATTGTCCACAGCGGGACCCACATGCGCGTGCAATGTGCAATGCATTTCTTTCTCTAATACCTACTACTCTACCTCTCGGCCTCTCCCAGTCTGCCCTAATCTGACCAATCCAGGATAAAAGAACAACCACCGCGCGCCTTGCGAGTTGCGACGAAATTCATCCATGACGTCACGCATGGCCTTTCCAACGTGGACTTCACGCAGATGGTGGGATTACATGTCACCAAATGCGACTCTTCCTGTCGCTCCTCCCCTTCCTTCTTCTCTTCCTCTTTCTTTGTTTTGTTTTAACCAACCAACCATACAACTTGCAAGTTGCAAGACCAAGACCCCCCCAGCAAGTTATCATTCATTCCTTTTGCATCTTATCCTATTAGAATAACATGTTTTTAGAATGAATGTTGCTGTAATCATGTGAGAAAATTATATAAACCATGTGACAGTGAAAAGGGCTTGTTTATTTGTATAAAAATACATGAAAATTCAAGGTCAAATTAATAGTTTTCGTCGAAGAATTATTAAAGAGGTGATGGTGAAGGATATGAAGCATTGAAGTAGAGAAAAACCTCACTTTTTTAGAATTTAAATTTACTACGGTGGTGTTGATTTATTTTTCATTATCAATTTTAAAAACTCCCGTTCGTTTCTTTATTTATAACCATTTTAGAAACAAAAGTCAGACAAGTCTTACTTATCGAATTACATGAAACAACCAGGCTCTAAACAAAATTAATTATAAACAAAAGTTCTTCATATATTTATTTATTACTATTTTTCATTATTTAAAAGTCATTTTTACTTATTACAAAGATCTTTTTCAATGTAGTCCAAATGATAGTTTCCTTAGGAAAAAATTTACAAGCACATACTGAGTAGCAGAGGGTTTTTTTTTTTTTTTCAAGCATCTTTTAGTAAAAAAAATTATCAATGGGGTTTCAAAAATCTTGGGTCCTCTCTCTCTCTCTACTCTAATACAAGTGTTGAACAAATCAAAATACAGGCACATACTCAGTCCTTGGAAATCAATTGGGTTGATAAATCTAGTTAGTTGTAACCATTATGCTAAAATATAAAATAACTATAACTCACTGGTAAGTAATAACTGGTAATGCAAGTTATCGAAACACATGAACTCTTATTTATGTGTGCACCAAGTTACCAGCTCCTGTTTGGGAAGATCCAAATGATCTCTCATTAGAATTCATCAACTTTGGGACCATCCAGGAAAAACTAAAATACCAAATTAGTTGGCAGCCATCGACTAGAGGACCCATATTATTCAGATATCCTTACATCATCCATGTGGGGTCCTTCCATTTGGACTACATGGCTAGATTGACTAGTGCCTGTGGAAGGTGAATGAGTTATAATTTTCTTCCTTGAATATGATGAGTGCTTTGTGGTGGCGCAAAATTTGGGGGCAACTGGTAAGCTGTCTAGCTTTTTTATATTGATATTTCTTTTGAAATGTGATTGTGGAAGATTTCGATATTCGATAATGTGATAGATTTGTGGGTATCATCATTGCATACTATGGAAGTGTCCCATCAAATGACCTCCTTCTCTTAGTTAAGGGTTATTTTTATCATTTCTTATGGATGATGAATATGCCTAGTGGTGGAACTTAGAACTGCCATCTTATTTTATTGCAAATGGCTCTTGAGAGTTGAAAGACCTAGAAAGATTGACCCATGGATACGGATTCATCTTTATTATCATTGTAATACCTATTATTTTGTTTCAGGACCTGACATTAATCACCAAGGAAACTTTATTCTGCCACCATCCATGCACATGTTGAACGGGGAGGGTGTCCTTGCGGTAGGTTAATCTACGACTTTTCCATGGGCTACAAATATGGTTTTAGTACACAGTTTTGGAACTATATATGTCATGGATATCTCTAATTGGTATTTTAGTTTGTTTTGGTATTTCTTCTTAATCAAACTAGTTTAAATAGTTAAAAAGTACAAAGTTTTTTCATCTTCATTTTTAATTGCTTTTAAAGTTTTTGAAAATTTGAATTGAATGACAAAATATATAATAAAAAAGGTGGTGCCAATGAAGTTTAAATAAATTTTTGTTTTGGACTAAGATTTATGAAAAATCAGTATCATTCATGGCCAAACCTTAATGTATAGGGTGATACCACTTTATTGTCCGAGTTTGTACATATGAACCTTCTATATATATATATATATATATAGATAGTCTTCTTTTTTTCATTAAAAGAAAAACACTTTCTACGAAATAATTAATAATGACCAATTCTGCTAGGTGAAAGATGTGTGTTACACTTTTGATGTATGGCAATCAAGAAAGAGAAGGGAATGGAAGATTTTGGATTGGATGAGAATATGCAAAATATCAGTCAAGGTCAAATGATTTTCTAAGCTTTATTTTTATGTGCTCAAACTTTTAACATACATTGTGCAAACTTATTATGATAAATTCAACAGCAATGGTCCCCAAGCTATTGGCTCAGTTGGGAAAGGATGCAAGTGTGCGAGTTAAGAGTGCATGAATTCAAATTCACACCTTAGAATAAAAAGTAAAAAGAAAAAAGAAAAAAGAAAAATCAACTTCGAATCATATTGGAATGAGTGCCTCATGGAGAATTTGCAACAATAATACTAGTATAAATACCTGATGACCTGAGCAAATTCACGCGGCTGCTGTTCATTTCACATATAGCTTTTAACACGTGACTGTAGAGTGATCAGACCACCATACATACAATATTTCAATGTTAGGTTCTTCTAATTTCTAAGTAGGGCCGGCTGTCAATGGGCTAGGCCTCCATCCAGGAATATCAAACTTTTCAAGGGGCCATGATTGACAAACTAAAAGTGGGAACGTACCAGCCCAGCCCAGCCATTAACAGCCTCAATCACCATCATTGCAGGTGGGGCCCATAGTCAGGTTACTTGTACCTGTCGTCAATCATGGAATGAATTATCACCTAGATTTTGTGTATGAGATCCCAATTTTATCACTTGGTCCAAAGCCCTGTGGAAAAATTATCCAAATATAGTAGTAGAGATAGATCTGAAAAAATATAACTTATTCGAGAGATTCGGTCTATGATTAAATTGAAGTGGCAAAATAGAATTCATATATCAAATCCCGACATAAATGGAACAAGGCTCCCCTGATGATCCAAATTTCAGCAGTCAGTGGGCTGTCTTATATATATATATATATATATATATGGGGCCAGCTCTCCTAAGCTGAAGCTTAAGATAAGGTAAGTTGAAGTGAGCTCAATTACGTAGTGGGGTCCACTTTGGGACCCATATAAGGATGGGGTGGGGGGGATTTCAAGGACTCCCTTGAGACCCTCCTTCCTACAAAAAATCAGCCCAAATTGTGGTTTCTATTATCTCCATCTGGGCA
This sequence comes from Litsea cubeba, assembly GCA_012931725.1. Classification (NCBI taxonomy): domain Eukaryota; kingdom Viridiplantae; phylum Streptophyta; class Magnoliopsida; order Laurales; family Lauraceae; genus Litsea; species Litsea cubeba. The sequence continues at coordinate 68,554,690 of CM022951.1, forward strand.
CCAAAGTTTAATGGTCAACGGTTTATTCGGATTGGTACATAGTCGATCCAACGGTCTAGTAAATTCGGATTTGACCAAAAATTGGTGGGCTTGTGCAATTTAAGGGGGTCGTGTGTTTGGTCCATTTGGATGGATCAAGGATGGGCCCTAGAAGCATTAGCTTACGGAATCATATCATAAGCTTAAGCTTAGGAGAGCCTTGCTCTATATATATATATATATATATATGTATATATGAACGAGGATCCTCCACTGATTGGGCTATCTTAACATCTGTTTGGAGGAACTTTTGAGGTCCATTTGGATGTGAATCAAACAGTGGAGAAGACTATTGATACTCCACATTTGAACTGTAGAAAACTCTCCCTTACCTTTTCTTCTCATCCAAACTAACAAACAGATGATGTTTCTCAGCAAGAGAAATAAAGCCTAGAAATGTCCCTTTTGTTTTGCACAGCCCAAGTGGCAAGTGGGAGAGTTGTGAGTGCATCAGGGGACCCATCACATGCTCGAACCATGTATCCCTTCATAATAATGGAAGTGCCTTACCATAGCGTCAAGCGTAGGTTTTCTTCAAGAAAATGACTCCCCAACGTCTCCACTATAATAATGAATCCATGCAAATGAGGAAAAAATCTATGGTTGCTTATAGATTTCCACGCTATAACTTCACCCCACCGATCAAATACCCTTTCCCTGGAGACCATTAGAAAAATGCAAAGCAAAAGCAGCTTGTAACAGTCTTTATCCAAAGCATCCATTGGCACAATTAATCAAATTGCACAATGGCACAGGTGGGTCATAAAGCCTATAACTATTGGAACAGTGAGAGAGTATATCTTTCCCAGGACACTGCAAAAGCTAAAGTCACAATAACACTGCAGAAAGGGGAAAGAACCCTTTCTGCAATGTCAGATTGTGATAAGATGAGCCCACCTACAATACTTAACTGTTCATGAAACATGGAAGCCTGATATCTCCAAATCAACTAAATTTTTTCCAAAATGTGTGATTTTCGTGCTTTCCATTCAGGATGGCAGTGAAGTAACTTGAAAAGACATGGTGATGGGAGAACCAGACTTATAACCACATGGGGGCAGTGATGAAAATTTGGTCCCATGAAACTGTTGAGTGTTGAGAGTGACTTATGCCTGTATTTTTCTGTCCTACTACTACAATGATGGCGATGCCTACAGGGGGTCCATACATGGGACTGAAAAGAGCCAACGACAGTGGCATCACATTCCTTAAATTCACACTTCTGCCTGCACCCAATAATTTGTGACACAGACAAAGTTTTTTGTTTTCAATATAACACACATACAACAATAGTTTCACTGCGCCAATGCTAATCAATGTACAAACTGACCATGACATGGTGTTAGAGATAATGGGAAAAAAATCAGGGTTCTATTTACACAGATCCATCTCACAATTATTCGCTAAAACATCTATGAGATGCAGAATTCAGATCACTTGAAAAACTAACTGTTGACACCCAGGAGATGCAGCACTGCTTCTCTTCCCTTCCTTTTCATCTATGAAACACTAGCCACAGTGTTCAAATTGCTACAGGCGGTTTCCATCCCAACAGCAATCATTCATTCAATTTGCACACATTGATGAACTTCTCCACTGCATTGTGGTATTGGGTACCCTGTAACATGGATATGCAAATGGACATACCAAATTAGAAAAATGGAGATCATCATCATCAGTGATATTTCTCCAATGAATATTTTTCAGTTCTCATAACCCAACATGTCGAGAAAATCTTCACTGATAACTTGTTAATGAGAAATGAGGAATCCATTTATCATCTTTTCTGCCAACTTTCTTTTAACTGTGGCCATAATAATTAGCAAAATCATAAGAGAGTATTCATGAAACAAAAAATGCATACTTCTCTGTCCGAAAATGGCATCAGTGATTTGATAATATTCATGAATAATTGGTTTTTCCGGAAATACCTACAATTTTTTTTTTTTTTTGGTAACCTGTAATTTAGACTTAAAAGTGCAGGTTAAAGACGAGGAGGATGGCTCGGATCAACCTCAGGGTGCATTTGGATTGATCATCTTGTGATGTTAAACTACCTGATGGTAGTTTTCTACATATTTTATGGTATGGGCTCCACCTTCAATTACTACACTTTAAAAATAAAAATAAAAAACTTAGTGTTGGGTCCTCACAAGCATCAATTACTCAATTCCAGGACCATGTAGTAGCTGCCCCAAAGGAACTTCACCATAATGCCAAACCAATGGTAGAGTTTCCATGCAATCCCACAAATTCAGTTGCAATTTCAAGTTCATCCATATGTGCCTAATATCACAGTATTTTATGACTTATACTCGTGATATCGGGTATCGTCAAATGCAGCAGGGTAAGTACTTTAAGGCGATAACTGATGTCCCATTAAAACAACAACAACAACAACAATAATAATAATAATAAATCACTGATGTCTGTGATGCAAAATCAGAAACCTTAACCAAGAAATGAAATTTCTAATGTGCGATTTTCAGAGGAAAGCAAAATGATTAATATAATTGTATAGTGGGCTTACCTCCCAGTAAAGTTGGTTGCAATCTGTGCACTGCCAAAACTCGATATTTCGGTCATATAGGCACTGTGGAATTACTTGAAATCCCTTCCCAGCTGCAATGGCTTCCTCAGTAGTTAATGGTTTCTGAATAAACCTTCCATTACATTTGGTGCATCTCGACATGAGCATATCCTCACTAATCTTCAACTGGAAAGTCTCAATTACCTGAATGACATCATGATGTTTAATCAGCTAGTGAACAAAAAGAAAATTTGGAAACCAAGATTTGGTCGAAGTGGCCAAATTCTTTACGTGCTAGAACACATCCTTGGGATAACCATGGATATCCCTGTTGATATACATTTTTATGACGTTCACTAACAGCTAGAGCTTTTGGTGTTTCTGGTTATTAACATGGTATCAGAGCCAGAGGTCACGAGTTCGAAACCCCATGAAGGCATGTTACCTCCATCTGTCTGGTATGTTCCGTTTTGTCTGGTAGGTTTTGAATTTGAATGGACTCTCGTTCGAGGGGGAATGTTGATATACATTGTTATGACGTTCACTAACAGCTCGAGCTTTTGGTGTTTCTGGCTATTAACAATCACTATCAGGAAATATATTTCAGTTTGAGCCTGAAATGTTTCAGATACTGATTTGATAAATTGGATTCTTATATACTCCCTTTAATGTTTCTCAAATTGCCCCAAAACTTAGTGGAACAGATAACCACCAATTATGGTATAATTTTAACCTTTTCTCTGGCAATTTGGAGCACATCTGGATACACCTTTAGGGGCTTCCTTATAAATATTGCACACATATCATGATGTGCTTAAAAGCCAACAACAAATAGATGGGATATTGGGATAAGGTAGTTGTTGGTGGTGATGTTGTTGATGATGAGGATGATGATGATGTAATGGAGTTTGTGATGGTTCGCAAACTTCTTCTTGTTATAGTTTGCTATCATTATCCCTAGATAATTGATACACAATGAAGGAATAATTACACCAAAGTCAATCTGTATGTTGATGTCATGGTATCATGGATCTTCTTGGAACTAATTCCTTAGGTTCATGCCTCTAGCTTGTATAATAACGTCTTTTTTAACAAACAGTTGAATGATGATATCTAAAACATATTAGAAAATAGGATAAAACTTCTTTCCTTTTTTTTTTGTGGATTGGTAACAAAACTTTCATTAGAGGAACGAGAATTACAAAAAGAAAACACAATAAGAAAAATGTATAAGAGCATTATACCCACACCCTCACCACAATTACATAACAATACCCTCCCAAGTCCCAAGGAACAGACCTCTCAACCCCCTACTTAGCTAAAGCATCTGCCATAGAGTTGGCTGATTTAAGCTCATGACGAAATACAACGTTAATAAAGAATAACTTCTTAAAATCATGTTAAAATCCACAAGCATGGGCTCAAAAGATGGGTAATTGAATAACTCATCAAATGAACCTAATTTCATAGCATTCAGATACCATTTGACACCCAAGATTTATCCATCTCTGGAAAACAATGATTTAGGACTCTTAATATTCTTGACATGACTTATTAAGTAGATGTGTGCCAAATTCTTTTGTTTAAGTAATATAGCCATATTGTAGAACTCTCCTCTAAATCAGTTGACCAAGGATTTTGGCCCTTGGGCTTCTTCTTGGGTCTGATATGAGTGACCCCAAGTTGGGCTGCATCACTATGCGCAATCATTAGATATGCCGAACATAAATTACAAGCATTTGTACACCATTGTGAGATTCCCGAGGAAAGATTTTCTCTTTTTCGAAAAAAAAAAACAAGCTCTTTTCCATTTTGTCCATCTTCCAAAAAAAAAATAAAAGAAGAAGCCTGTTTTCCATTCTGTCCACGAAAGAAAAAAATGGTGTTAAGAAACTGATTTTGGCTATGTACTTAGGTTGCTTAGCAAGGATTAAAGAACATTTAACTTCAGTGTCAACCCCTAAGAGAGAAGTCTTAGCAAATAATATACCTCAAGCAGTTGGTCATTCTTCAGAAGATTTTTAACCTGGTACACTTGATTGCTTATCAAGTATTGGTGTTTCAGCAGCTTCGCATCTCTTGTCAAAAGCACCCTTTTCTCTTTGCGTGCTTGCTCCAAAAGTTGCCTAAACACAGAAATAGAGTAGAATTTTTAAAAAATCTAAAAATATCAAAATTTTCATTGTAATATCCTATATGCAACATTTTATTTAATATGCAACAGAATTCCAGGTACTAACTACTTGATTAATGCATGCAATTGAATGATTCAATCAAACATCTCATGAGAAGAACACCTTGGTTCAGGTCTTTTTGATGATGGAGTCGCGGCATCAATTCCAACACATCGTAAATGTTTTGCCAAGCCTTCCACCTGCAAAGTTATGCAATTGGAATCATAAATGTTCTCCTCTTATCAGTTTCATCATAATGTGCAATGGATTCTGAAATACCTGTGTTTTTGGAAAATTGTTCTTTTTTATAAAACCGATAGTACATTTGGGGTTTGAAAGGATATAGTAATTTATTTATCTATTCATTTTCTTGATTAGCATCAAGAACCTTCCTCGGAGCTACATACAAAACATGAAATAAGGAAATTGAAAAATACAAAGCCACTTAAGCTAGGGAATGCAAATAGCCATATTAAGCATATCCCTTGTCACTTTCTCTCACGCTGGTGAATCTACCATCTCATCCGGCTACACCACCCATTCTTTGGTTCGTAAGAAATGCAACAGAAAAGGAAATGTCACATGCTCATTGAAGAATATCACTTTAGAAACATCTCTTCTGCAAACTCTGCAATGCCATTGTCATTCCACATCAATGGGACTTGCTTTTATTTGATTTCTCAAGAAAATGTAAGCTTTGATTCTCACTAACTAAAGTGAACAGAAACAACATTTTCCCTAATTGTAGCACAGGAAAGATGGGTCAACAAAAGTTGTTAAGGATGATGTTCTCTCTAGTGAGTGATCTGTATCCTTTCAAGAACCAACGTTACCTAAATCAAGATGAAGTCTAGACTACACTAAAATTTGTGCCTTCCACAAGTCACAACTTTGTTGTAACACATTGACAACTCCACATCCAAACTACCAAATTATGGACCTCATTGTGGATGGACAAATCAATTGAACCTGACAATGATGCCAATTAAACTATTCTAATTGGCCAGTCTTATCCATTAAACTCAGTCCACTGACTACTTGCCTTTTAACTGTTCATTTCAGTCACAATTTAGTGTTAGATTTTCTAATGGGTGTGATTTTTTTTGCCAACACCATCCACAATGGGCACACCAATTTGGATGGTTTAAAGGGTGTGAATATTATCCATTTTCAGGACAGACAATTTGCCAAATTGTGAGCAGAAAAAGACACATACAGTGGTCTTACCCATTAGATACTGTCATCAAAACATGAAAAATAAAAATTGCTTAGAATAAGCATTCAACTGTTAGGTTAAAGTAACAAGAAAATTATCGAATTCAGATGAGTTATAATAGATATACACACTAAAATTATTTCCAATTTACATAAACCACTATTTTTTCCAAAATAAATTAAACTTGTAATCTTAGATTAATTGAAGTGATAGAGAAACAATAAAAGTAAACAATAGTTGCTTACAAGTACAAATGTTTTCAAGATAAATAAGAAAGCCTCTTACCATCACATCACACAAAAACTTAGGGCATCCATCACCATCGAAGGATGAATCCCATGGCGGGGGGCCTTGCCAGGCACTGTCATTTTCTTTGCATTTGTTGCAATTTGAACTCAGTGAAGATCGCCTTTTTCCATTTCGTTTAGAGATCCTAGGTTTCATATCAGACTCTTTCAACAATATCCGTTCACCATACTTTCTAATAATTTTTGAGAGAGAATCATCAAGTAGAAATCTAGTTCTAAAGGATGTGGGTCCTACTACAGTTCGATTTCTAGGATGGTTTCCACAATCAATAGATTTGATCATATCTGATGCTTCACAAAACTTGTGTCTTAAAATGTTCTCACACATATCTGACTTCTCAAGAATCTGTTTCAACCCGAGAGTAGCATTTGAAGAATTTGATTCAGTGACCTTGTATGGAAAAGTGCCTGTAAATAAAATCAAAAGCTCTCACCAATGTATTCATCGAGAACGTAAACATAAAAAAAATGCGCCATGACTAAAATCAGAATGGTACAGCCCATTAAGAATCTTATGCAAAACAAATTGCAAAAAAATAATATACAGGCATGTGTGTTCTTTTTGCCTGGCCCATCTCTCACAAAAGTAGAACGTTTGTTGAAAACATACCAAATTTTGGATCTTGATCAAGCCATGCATGTATTTTATCCTTCTGTGACCTGATTGATGCATATTGAAAGCTTGGATTCAAATGAAGGTCCACGATCCAGTTCAATGCAGTCCCAGATGATTTTGGGCAAATCCATATGATCCCTTTTTCTTTTTTTTTACTTTTGTGGGTGGATGGGTGGCCAACATATATGGCCAAAGGGAAATTTTCACCTACAGAACTACAGCAGGACTGCCGTGCGGGAATTTCTGTGCATGCCTTTAATTAGGGAATCCCACTTTTGAGGCCGGTGTGGATCAGTCTAGAGACCATTTTGTTGGTGTAAACATATATGGTCAAATATGCCTTGTTGGTTAGAGTACATTTTTGTGAGAGCTCTTACTACTTACTATTAGTTGAAAGAAGTCAAGTTGGATCAAAGGTCTAGTTAGAAGGACAATCGAGTTAATTAAAGAATCTAAATTGAAATACAAATTTAAATTTAATATCTTACACTATTTTCAACAGGATTAACCAAGGTATTATGAATTCAAGTATCAAAAGAAAGTAGCCGGATTTCTTTGTAAATAGTAGTAGTCCAGCTGCTCCAGCATGGCAACAAGAGGAAGATAAAAGTGGGGGAACTTCAGATATTCTTATATTTCCCCAAAGGGAAAAAATTCAGATTTGAGATTTTCAAACGGGTTTTGTCCTCTTCCTTGGAAAGGTGTAACTCCATCTCAGCACTCATGGTGTATCTCTGGGAAATTATTGCTGCAGTTCGAAGATCAACCTTCGAAGATCAACCAAAGACTTCTGGGACCCAGTCTGTATCACTTTAAATTTCAAAGTCCCCTTGGAAACAGTTCTTATATATAACCAGTCCTTTTAACATAATCGATAAACTTAATTTTGCTATGCCAATTGATGGCCCCTTCTAACTCGTCGAAAAGAAATTGCAAAAAATTGCATCATCTTGTTAGTCTCCTACTGATGCTAAGATTACGCTGAAGTGAAAAGAAATGTGAAAAGTATATAATGCAATACAGCAAATATAAATGAATAAGAATGCATCAGAGAAAACAAAACCTTCATTAGAAAACCTTCTCTGAAAGATGGTAAATATTTCAAGTAAACAATATGCATCTGCTGCAGCATATGATTTCTGCGCTTCTGTTAGAGGACGGCATGACCAGTCACTACATTGGAGTTCCTAGAAGCATATGATCTAAATCAGTGTCATTTGATACAGAGCTTTCTGGAAACTAACGTAAACGCATAGACTATCATTCAAACTTGGAAGAAAAAAGGAAATGAATAAAATATACAAACTAAAAGGCAGTACATCCTTCCTGAAGAAATACTCCACATACATTTTTTGTTCTCAGTTTTGAATAGGATGGAGAAGCAAAAAAAAAAACATAACAAAACAAGTATATATCATAGATGAAAGGTGTTCACGTCATCGATATGATTACACTTGGAAGAGAAAATGCAAAGAGAATGACATGGAAATAAGCATCAATAAATTGGTTTGATCCATTGGTCCACACCATCTTAGACCTGTTGAAACAGGCGGAGTCAGGTCGTCAAGACCCATTTCATAATGCGAATGGATCTGAGGTGACCCAACCCACCCAAACTCAGCCAAAGACCCACATGGTATAGTCTCGACTCCCGACACAACCCAACCCACCATAATCAATCCATTAATCCACCATTTGGCATTTTGTTAGACCAAATCAAAACTCAAATATCATGCAGAATCCTTGCACCATGGGAACCATCTATTCAGTATCTGTCAAAATGGTTCTAGCAATCAGGTCATGTCAGGACAAGCTTGTCTTCTAGATTGACTGAGAGAGTCCAGGTCTTAACTATGTTGATCAGATTGGATTTAAGTCCTGGACACTGTACAGCTTGCCGGGTTGGGTCCAGGGGGGACTTTGACCTGCTGTAGACTCCCAACCATTGATGCCCCTATATGGAATTGGTATTTGGTAAACTCAAGTCAGAAGACACCAGGTTTCTCTTTATGTAATGACACGTAAATTTGTCATTTTTAAAAATTAGATTTACTTTATACCATTAGCTGCACCAATTAATAAAATAGGGGAATCAGTACAAATATATCATCCTTAGATATTAATACAGTTGCAAGAGGTTATACCTTCCATCATCGAATCCATTGACAAACATATGATCAGAGGAGCCCCACTGTCAAGGATTTCGTAACATCGGTTGTAGGGCCCATCCACATCAATCTAGTGGGGATTTCCAACCCATCACTAGAAATATGTGTGCATAATAATGTTGGAGCAATGTATCAAGTATTTGCATGTAGTAGTTGCTTAGCTCCATGCATCTTGCATTACTGTTGCATGCAGTGTGCAATAGGAGAATGGAGGGTAATGGATGTGTTTGGGAGAATGTGTGCAAATGGCATGGAGTTTTGAAAAAAAAAGAGACAATGAGAAAGCCGGTCAACACAGTCAAAGCAATAGTGAGTCAAGTCACCTTTCAATTTGCATGTGGGCTGAGCCTTGTATATATAGGGTTTTTCCTCCTTTCTTTTCTTAAATCATTTGGAGAGGGTGTGGGGGCCAGGAGTCTAAGAAGGTCTTAAAATGCATTTGTGCATCGCTAGAGTTTTGCAGCACCGTGGTTCCTTTTCCATGGAGCTGCAGAAAAGCGACTCCTAACCCCTTCCATAAGAAATGGGTTTCCATGTAGATAAGGAAAACGAGTTCAATTTTTCCTCTTCCTACAAGTAAACGTGTTACACCAAACAGTAAGAAAATGGAAAGCATAGAAATTTGAAGGCTTTTTTGTGCTACCGAGGAATCATTTGTGTTGCAGAAATATGTCCTTGAGGTGAGTTTTGAAAATTAAACTAGTTTTTTCCCCAAGATTCAATGATCAAAGTTCTGTCCATCCAAACACAAACTGCAAGCCTCGTAAGTCGAAACCAAACATGGCCACTAAAATCATTAATAACAACCAAAATATAACGAGTCCTTGATTATAGTTAGACAAAATTATTTTTCATTCTTTAGATTTGTTATGTATTTAAGTTCCCATGAATATGCCATTAGCTAGTCTTGCATGTAATATTCTGTATAAGCTCAATGATACTAAAGAAAGAGAATTCCATTGGTAAGAGAACTTTTGATATTCCATTATCTTTTGTGATGATTTCTTCTTTTGTGATGATTTCTACCATAAGTGGAATCTATCTTTCTTTATGAAGTTTGAACTTGAAATCCATTTCCTATGGACTGGTTTCAAGTTGTCATTTAGCTATGGTGTGTATTTTGCATCATACTTGACTTCGTGATTCACTTTCTTCCTTCTAGTTGGGTTGGGGTTCATGAGGAGTGGCCGTAAAATAGTTTGATCCTTGTCTCCTCTCATGTTGTGGATTCAGACTAGGTTAGCTTAGCCCAGGCTGCATTAATTATACAACTAACAGCTATACTGAAAGATACAATAGCATTTGACTACACATAGAGAATAAACTATAAAGGTGAATCAAGATTAGTTTAATACTCGTTGTAAGCTCGTTTTTCCTGAACATACCCTGAACTTCACAAAAATGAAAATATACATACTCGAGACTTAGAATGTGACCTTTGAAAGAGAAACACCAAGCACTTCTTCACATACTGCAGCCAAACTTTTGGTATCCTTTGGCAGTTTTTTCCCTCTATTATGGAGATAATGGTATATACTGGTAATATCTAAAAAGGGTTCCACCTGTGGTACACAAGGAAGAAAAATGAGAATTCATGGTTGAAAACAGTATCAATGTAAGGACCAAAATTGAAGAGCGAATATTCACTGACTGTTCATACATTACTGCCAGATGAATGAATATGTTTCACTCCATAGCAGCCCGGTGTAAAAGATGAAGAAATTTCAGTTGAAACATATTGAAATTTGAAACACTTATAAACGATGTTTGGAAGAATTAAGAATATTACAAATTTACATGTACCTTATTTGGAGACAGATTTTTTTTTAACTTATTTGGAGACAGAGATTCTAAGGAATGTTTAGTGGAATGACTTGCATTCAATGTAATTGCTCACAATGCACAGGCCTGTGACTATGAAAACCATCATATAGTACACTGCCTTTCTATATTGGTCCTACTTTTACCTTGATTGAGTATGTCCTCTGGTAAAACAGTGGGACAATCTGGTAGTCACATCTTCTTGGGGTGAATGTGATGCACCCTGCTCAAATCTCCATTTGGACAACGAGAAGTTACCAGGGAGTCAGTATAAGGACAGAAATTCATCCTTTAATGGAAATGATACAAAAACCCAAGATGTCCCAAATGTGTCACCCATTGAATGTTAACCCAATCAATGTTTTGATAAAACATCCAATCTAAAGGTGAGGTGCATGATCAAACAATGGCTACAGGCACCAAGCTCTCCTACATACTCACCTCAAACTCTTTAAAAAAAAAAAAAGTCATTCAATTGATGCAGTTTAGTATTATTTCAGTTGCTAAATTTTCGTTAAATCTTTCTAGACTAGTGCAGACTAGTATCAAATGGGCCACAATAGACGTGAAGGATTACTGCAGGTAAAAGCAACCGCGCAGGGCTCTGGTCTATTGAATTTCTGTGTGCATATGGGTTCACCGTAAATCACAATCAATCCAAATACTTGATAAGAGCTAACAATTCCCATACTGATATTGTCCTGCAAATGAGGCAGAACCCAAGTTGGAAATCAAATACAGGGAATTCAGACTTCCATCTTTCCCAATCCAAGTCAAAATCAGCAACCAGAACTAACATTCTCACAATGTGGTTCCTCATTTCCACACTGGTAGAAACAGAAATCATCAACAAACACTGATGACCATCAATTCTGCCAAAATACTCCAAAAGCTTGAATTTTTAGATACACCCAACTCATTCCTGGCTGATGGCATCATCGTGAACATTGCAATAGCATAGACAACAACACTAATGAGAGTAATCGCCAAAGTTTTTAATTGCCTGATTCAGAACAAAAGCTACATATAATTCCTGAGATGGGTCTTCTCAAATTCCCAAATTTCAAAAGAAATGACACAAAATCAGAAATGGGTGCTCAGATTTTTCAAGTGAATGTGGACGAAAAGCCAAAAAAAAGAGCAAGTAGGGTCGAAGGAGTTGGACATGGTGTGGACAAACAATACCTTTTCTAAGCCCAAATCACAGCCGTTGGATCGGAAGGTGGAGGACAAGTAGATCAGATCCTGCTTGAACTTGAATCCGAGCTTCAACACATTGGGAGAGATGAACATGTCCCTCAGCATCTCCCAAATGGAAGGGAGAGGGGTCGATTGCAGGTCGAGAAGGAAGACGAGGGACCCCTTTCCCGAGCCGGCCGAGTCGGGACTGAGTTGGGGGTCGCTGACTCGGCAGGCGATTTGGAGGATGGAGACGGGTGGGAAGGAAGAGGCCGGATTCTGGGACCGAACGGGTTTCCATTCGGCGTCTAAGCCGACGACGGAGGAGTGGTGGAGAGCCCAGCGGAGAAGAGAGAGACCGTCGTCGGATTCAACCGGAGAAACCCAATGGGTTTCGAAACTGGAACGGAACCCGTTTGGATTCGAATCTGATTTTGATTTCGATTGCAACATGGTTGATGCCATGGGCATTTGCAGAGAGAGAGAGAGACGTTTCAGGGTTAGCACGCCACGGAACGAGTTTGTATCGGTTTGGATTTGGGTGTGTCGGTTACGAAGGATCCGACACGGCGTATTTTAGCCGGAATGGAATATTTGACTGCTGTATGTAGGGTGGTAAACGGGTTCGGGGTGAAACCGGAACCGAAACCGTTTTCTAAGAAGGGGAATCGAAATCGGAACTGGAACCGATAAGAATAATGGGAACCAGAACCGGAACCATTTGTGAGGCGGTTCCGGTTCCGGTTCCGGGTCTAGACTAATACCTATATTTTTCTTTAAAAAAATTATGCTTTTTTCACATTTCAATTGGATCACGTACCTACAAATACTAATGTGACATTTTGTCTATCAATAATAGACACTTTTAACCAAAAACTCAGAAATCACATCCAAACCGGCAATGAGATATAGAAAAGTAGAGAACCATAATGTAGAAAAGTAAAAAGGGTTCTGTTCTCACATAATAAAATTACCTTATGTTAGTATATTTTGGGTCGGGTCCCGGGTCCATTGGTCTGAGTCACTGTGGATCCGGAACCGGAACCATTTAGGTATCCGATCCGGAACCGGAACCATTTTCTTATCGGGACCAAAATAAGGACCCAGACCGGATCCTAACGGGTCGGAATCTTTGGGTAATTGGAGAATCGGGTACTCATTTACAACCCTAGCTATATCCCCTCAAGCGCCAACTGATCTTGTGTGGGGCGTCACCATAACAATAGGTCAATAGCCAATCAAATGAAAGGTTTCATGTTGGAACCATACTCGACCTGACGACCGTTGCTAAATAAAGGTTTCCGAATCAGTTTTTTACTTGAACATGTTTTGTTGGTCTCAAATCTCAAATCTTGCACCGACAATCAAGAGCCTGTTTTGTCTTTTATTTGAAACCTGTTTTGTTTTTATTTGGTTCTTTACTTGAACCTGTTTTGTGTTTTATTTTGATTCGTTTATCAATTCAAATTTAAATTGAATTTCGGATTTCAATTTATTTATGATTTAGAATCTAAAATAAGTTTAGGATTTAATTTTTTTAGGATTATAACTTTTGGATAATTGAAATAGGGTGGTGGTAGGTTGGGTTTTGCAAGATTTTGGGGGAGTGTTCATTGACTATGCTTGGTGGGGACAAGGCATGTATTGTTAAGCTCAGAGTGTTCATTCAGACTGGATACAGTAAATGGGCCTAAAAATGGGTTCTGTGCCCGGTCCATTTACATGATATTTGCGGTTATGCTAAATTTTGTTTAGTGAGGCATTCAAAAATACATAGGCCACGGGCCAGACCCTCTAACTATTGTCCATCCAACCCAATTCTTGCATATTGTTTAAACTTGGCACCAACCCACTCCTATAAGGGGTGGGTTTCGCAGTGTGATGGTTGGGTTCCAGTCCGGTATGGTTTTCTAAACTCCCACCCCAGTCAGGTTCAAGTTTTGGCCGTGCCCACCCGGCCCAGCTGTCTTTACTTTATATTCATACTAGCAATAAACGCCCGTGCTAAGTCCGGGCAAAAAATAAAAATACGTTAAAATTTAAGAATTCTTTTGAAATATTGTTAAGATAAAATAAATATAAAATATATATTTTTATTATCTTTGAATATTAGAAAAATTTCTATGTATGAAAAAAATAAAAAATAAAGTAAATTTACATAACACGACGACCCCTTGAATTGAAAAGTATTGACCATTACGACAATCTCATTTACGGATATATTATACCATTGATGATTGAAAATATAAGAAAATGAAAACAAACTGGATGGATCTACATCTATTAAAAAGAACCAAAAGAAAGGTGTAAAAAATTAACGTGTTTGATCCATTAGTGGGTGCCACCCTTGAAATATTTTTAACGTGTGGGACCCACTGATGGCTCTGCATCCAAAGAAGAAAAAAGGAAAGATAAGAAAAAAGAAAATGAAAATTAAATGATTTTATCCTCAATGGGCCACACACCACATCTGGATTTATGGTGATGAAACAGTTGGCCCCCACAGATAATTGATAGCATTTAAAAAAATTTCGAAAGAAAGGGGGCCAAATAAGTGTAAGAGAAGGAAAAAAACATAAAAGATGTGCATTGCATGTGATGAGTGTACGTGGATATTGAAATGAGTCATCATAGTATATTTCTAATAGTTCTAAGTCATATGCACACAAATCACATCCTAACAATTAGCAAAGAAATTAAGTTTGTGTATGGTACCAACTCAGTCTGATTGTCCACTACGAATAGATATTGACCTAAAAAACTAATATATATGCATAATCCATGAGTGGGTCCCACTGCAGAAATAAGTTAAATGTGCGGGGCCCATTAATTGATTTGCATCCATTAAGAAGCCAGACAACGGCCAATAGGCTTGCCTCCCTCCATCAGTGGGGCCCACTCTTAGAAAAAAGTATTTTTATTAAAATTAGATATATTTTATTTTATATTACTATTACTATAAATAATTGGAGAGAAAACAATACATTAAAATCGTAGACTAAATTAACAGCCTGTTGTAGGAATTTCAATATGGGCCAGTTTCCGGATTGGCCCATTTCTACTATCAATAGCGATTGAATGGCCTGAGTTCAGGTGTATATCAGGTCCTAGATACTAAGTTCGAGCCTGCCTACTAAAAAAAACTCAGTCTAATTGCCCACTACGGATACATATTGACCTAGAAAAAAAAATATCTATGCATAATCCATGAGTGAGTCCCACTATAGAAATAAATTAATTGTGTGAGTCCCACTATAGAAATAAATTAATTGTGTGGGGCCCACTAATTGATTTGCATCAATTAAGAAACCAGACAACGGCCAACAGGCTTGCCTCCCTCCATCAGTGGGGCCCACTCTTAGAAAAAATGGGTTAAGAGAAGGCCATTGGGATTTCATCCAATACTGGAGTCCAATCTTGAAATATATTTAATACGAATTGGTGCCACTACTGGATCCATCCATTTAGGGAAAAAAACTGAAAGGAGAGTAAATGAGCAACACTTGGATTTCATTCATTGATAGGGCCCACAAAACATATTTAGCATGGGACCCATATATGATTGAGGAGAGACGCTTAGGCCAAAATGAAAATATATTAAAATTTAAGAATTCTTTTAAAACATTCTTAAGATAAATTAAATCTAAACTAAAGAAATTTATTATCTTTGAATATTAGAGTCTTTTAACATGTAATGAAAATAAATATAAAATGAAGTAAATATAAAATAAAAATAAATATTAAATGAAGTAAATATTAAATCTAACCAAAAGCTAGTGGACATGCGCGATTTAGGGAGGCTGTGTGTTTGGTTCATTTGGATGGACTAAGGGTGAGCCCCACAAGCGTAAGCTAACAGGATTAAATGGATAGGTATTTGTCTCCCCATTGATCATCCAACTCCTTTTGTCCTCCTTGAATCAAGATTAATTTCTATGGATCAATGGCATGTGGTGGGCCACTTCAAGTATAATTCAAGCCTTTGTGTAGTAAAATCTCTCATGTGGGGCTTAGGGATTTATTATAAGATTTCCATCGATGAAAATCTCAGAGTTTCATGCATATCATTCGGTTATGAGTTTTTATGTGATTAATGGCATATGGTGGGCCACTTTAATTAGGCTTTATGCCTTTGTGAAGTAGCAATCTCACATGTAGGACCTGTAGTGCAAGCCATGTGGCCAATTAGAAATCAAAAGGCATGGAAACTAACAACAATTGCATACCAATAATTACGCGGGGCCCACCTTGTGGATCTCAATCACTTGTATGGTCCATATGCTCCTAGTGAATGAAGGTGTGCATCAGGGTGGGCCCTGATCCGAGCTCATTTTGTCAAGTAATAAATAGCATAACAGTATGTAATGTGCATGAGAATTAGGGTTGTAAACGGGTCGGTTCCGGTTCGGGTCCAAGGTGGAACCGAAACCGTTTCTAAGAAGGGGAACCGGAACCGGAACCGGAACCATTAAGAATAATGGGAACCAGAACTGGAACCGGAACCGTTTGTGAGGCGGGTCTGGTTCCGGTTCCGGGTCTAGACTAATACCTGTATTTTTCTTTAAAAAAATTATGCTTTTTTCACATTTCAATTGGATCACGTACCTACAAACACTAATGTGACATTTTGTCTATCAATAACAGACACTTTTAACCAAAAACTCAGAAATCACATCCAAACCAGCAATGAGATGTAGAAAAGTAGAAAACCATAATGTAGAAAAGTAGAAAAGTAAAAAGGGTTCTGTTCTCACATAATAAAGTTACCTTATGTTAGTATATTTTGGATCGGGTCCCGGGTCCACAGGTCTGAGCCACTATGGATCCGGAACCGGAACCGTTTAAGTATCGGTTCCAAAAAAAAGGATCCGAAACCGGAACCATTTTCTTATCGGGACCAAAATAAGGACCCAGACCCGGATCCTAACGGGTTGGAACCTTCGGGTAATCGAAGAATCGGGTACCCATTTACAACCCTAATGAGAATCCATCACGTGAGTGAATCCAACAGTTTACAAAGTTAATACTAAAATCATAATGATAAGAGGATTGGTGGTTAGACAGATTTTAGGATGGATTAAGATTAGAGAGTGATTTGAAGATTAAGATAAGAAGATAAAAAAGAAAAGTTAGGAAAAGAGAGATTTTAGAGGAAGTTAAAAGGATTTTAGAAATGTAGGTTAATGGAAGGAAGAGTTTTCCGAATCTGGGACTCTCATTCCCAGATCTCAGAGGACTCTACTCTCAACTGAAAACAGTTGATCCCTCCCTCTTTTCCTCTTTTTTTTTTCTTGGGTATTTTTCTGAAAGGAGAGAATTTTCAGGGGTGAGGTGGCACTCCCCACAGCCCACCTCCCCCTTTGCTTTAATATATATAACTAGCAACAAACGCCCGTGCTAAGCCCGGGCAAAAAAATCAAAATATGTTAAAATTTAAGAATTTTTTTGAAATATTGTTAAGATAAAATAAATATAAAATAAGTTTTTTTTATTATCTTTGAATATTAAAAAATTTCTATGCATGAAAATAAATATAAAATAAAGTAAATTTACATAACACGATGACCTCTTGAATTTAAAGGCATTGACCATTACGACCCATCTTATTTACAGTATGTTATATCATTGATGATTGAAAATATAAGAAAAGAAAACAAAACGGATTGATCTACATCTACTAAAAAGAACCAATAGAAAGGGATAAAAAAATTAACGGGTTTGATCCATCAGTGGGGGCTACCCTTGAAATATTTTTAACGTGTGGGACTCACTGATGGCTCTGCATCCAAAGAAGAAAAAATGGAAGATGAGAAGAAAGAAAATGAAAATCAAATGATTTCATCCTCAATGGGCCACATACCACATCTGGATTTATAGTGATGGAATAATTGGCCCCCACATATGATTGATAGCATAAGGAAAAAAAATTTGAAAGAGAGGGGGGCGAACAAGTATAAGAGAAGAAAAAAAAAACGTAAAAGATGTACATTGCATGGGATGAGCGTACGTTGATAAAGATATGAGTCATCATAGCATGTTTCTAATAGTTCTAACTCATGTGTACACAAATGACATCCTAATAATAATCAAAGAAATTAAGCTTGTGTATGATACCAACCCAGTCTGATTGCCCACTACGGATACATATTGACCCAGAAAACTATTATCTATGTATAATACATGAGTGGGTCCCGCTGTAGAAATAAGTTAAATGTGCGGGGCCCACTAATTGATTTGCATCCATTAAGAAACCAGCCAACGGGGCTTGCATCCCTCCATCAATGGGGCCCACTCTTGGAAAAAAGGGGTTAAGAGAAGGCCATTGGGATTTCATCTAATACTGAAGTCCAATCTTGAAATATATTTAATACGAATTGGTGCCCACTACTGGCCATTTGGGGAAAAAATTGAAAGGAGAGTAAATGAGCTATATTAATCCATGAGTGGGCCCACTGCAGAAATAAGTTAAATGTGTGAGGCCTACTAATTGATTTGCATCCATTAAGAACCAGACAACGGCCAACAGGCTTGACTCCCTCCATAGTGGGGCCCACTCTTAGAAAAAAGGGATTAAGAGAAGGCCATTGGGATTTCATCCAATACGGGAGTCCAATCTTGAAATATATTTAATACGAACTAGTGCCCACTATTGGAACCATCCATTTGGGAAAAAAAAACTGAAAGGAAAGTAAAGGAGCAACAACTTGGATTTCATTCATCGGTAGGGCCCACAAAACATATTTAACATGGGACCCATTGATGATTGAAGATCTAAGGAAAAGAAAATAAACCGACTGTAAAGATTTGCTTATAATTTGGATAATGGCAAGAAATAGGACTCAAATTCAAACGTTCATAAAAATAACATATTTAACATGGGACCCATTGATGATTGAAGATCTAAGGAAAAGAAAATAAACCGACTGTAGAGATTTGCTTATAATTTGGATAATGATAAGAAATAGGACTCAAATTCAAACGTTCAAAAAATCTCTTATCGGAGAGGTTTTAGGAGAGAAAGAGTAGCCCAAAGTAAGGTGGCACCTTAAAATAATGTGGGTTTTTTTGTGCATATTTTTCTGAAAGGAGAGACTTTTTAGGGATGAGGTGGCACCCCTCACAGCCCACGTCCCCCTTTGCTTTAATATATATATAATGGTATGGTAGGATTTTATATGCATAACTTCATTAGTGCAGTGAGAACGATTCCTTATCTGAGTGGTAAAGAGTGGCGGTTCTCAACTCATTGTCTAGGGTTCGAACTAGGGCTATCCAACCGGATTTCCGGTCCGGTTTTGTAATCGGAAATCCGGTCCATCCTAAAATGAAGGACCGGACCGGTCCGAAATGGTCCGGCTGGACCACTTATAAGTGGTCCAGACTGGTTTCAAAAAAAAATTTTCTTAAAAAGACAAGAGATCCAAGCCCATGTTGGTCATTCCAGCCTTCCAGGAATCAGGCTGGTCCAAAGGACTAACCATGCTTTGAGTAGAAAAAATAGACGGATTAAGAAACAATGTTGACCCATGGTGCAGATTTACCAAGTGGGTAGGTTCTTGACCAGTTACTGGGATCTTCTTATATCTCGTTGGGTATGGTGCAAGTTGGGCCGGGTGTTGCATATCCTATAGATTACGTGTGAAATCTTACAAAAAGTATACTTTTATAAGGCCTGAATTGGGTCCCTGATTATAATAACCAAATCTGAAATGGGCCCATCATCATAATCCAATGTTTTTTGAGCCTATTGAACTATCATCACTCACCCCTGGACCGGACCGGACCCAATGGTTGACCCAGCCTGTCAACTCTATCTTCATATTTCAGTTTCATCATCTTACATTAAAAAAATTTTAAAAAAAATACTTATTATTTTAAGAAATCCGATCCGGTCCAGACCGGATCCCAAAAGGCCTGGACCAGACCAGATATAACCGGTTTTCCAAATCCAGTCCGGACCGGACCGGATTTGGACCACTAAAACCACAAAGCTGGTCCGGTTTTGTGGTCCGGTCCGGTCTACGGTTTCTGTTTTGTTCAGCCCTAGTTCGAACTCTAGGTGTGCCACTCTTCCCGCGTGTGCAGGCTTTCTTCCTATTTACACGGGTTGTCTTCCTATGTGTATGCGGGATATCACTTGGGTCCCAATCTGAGTCAGGTTTAGGGCTGGCTGGGCCATGACTCATGTGTACTTTGTTTTTGTTTTTTTTTTTTCTCGATTGGCCCAGTGACCTGGACATAGAAAGTAAAGTGCCCCCACCAAGGTTCGAAACCTGGTGGGAGCGATGGGAGCGGGCGCCTTATCCACAAGTCCAGCCCTCTGTTCCCGAGTACTCCTAGTTTTTTTTTTATTTTCTTGTGTTGCAGCTGCAAAGGGGATGCAAACATGAGCGGGTTGTCTTGTACTGTACTAGTTTGAGAGGGCCAAAAGTGAAAAAAAAAATATTTTAGATTTTAATTTTTTTAAATGTTTTAAGAAAAAGATAGATATAAAAGAAACAAATATATTATCTCATAGGAGTAAAAACTCTAAAATAGTTTAAATTGAGTAATTAAGATTGCAAATAAGTTACCGAGAGACTAGCATATCACATAAATAACAGTAAAAGATAAAAAGTTATTGTTAGGTACATTATCAACGAAATAAGCATGTCACCGCCCATAATTATACCCACAAAAAAAAATTAGATGATCATAGCCAACAAACACTCATGTAAATGTATATCCATTTTTATGATGTTTGTATGATCTAAAAAATCAAAGAAGTTGTTATACCTATGAAAAAAGGCCTATGCTAAAGCTCAGGCAAAAAAAAAACTATTTTTTTATTTTAGTTTATTTTTTGGTATATAAATGTGAAGAAAAGTAATCTAAAACAAATAATATATATATCAAAACAAATGTTTACTAAAAAAATGTAAGTTACGGTATAAATTTGAAATTAAAAAACTTCACTTATTTTAGATTTTTATACAATTTTTAGGTAAAACAAAAAGAAAAAAAAACAATTTTTCGATTAACCATTGACCTTAACAAAATAAGTAATCCAAAATCTACATTATAGATCAACTACCTTCTTACTATCATTCACAATTTGAACATTATGAAGCTGATTTATTGAATATTTGTAAAAGAAGACACAAATTAATACACAAGTGAAAGATACAGCAAAACACATATAAATCTCCCTCCAACTTCAATGAAGCTATAAATAAATGAATAAACAGTGGTGGCATAATAGCTCACACTTTGTCGTTAATCATTTTATTATCTAATGAAATCCCTTCCTTTCGGGTAAAAAAAAAAAAAAAAAAGTACTGATGTGGACAAAAATTAACCCGATCATACGATAGGTGGGCCTCCATGTGCAGGAAGTGAGAGGAAGAAGAGAGACTTTAGAACCTTTTTTGAGTAGGATTCCTCGTATTTATCACTTACGATCCTTCCTCATTGACATTTGGAGAAATCATTTGATTACGTATGACATACTAACTATAAGATAAGAAAACTGAATGAAAATATAAGTCATGTTTTAAAATATATATATATATATGTGTGTGTACATATGAAATATTAAAAATGTATCACTCTTTGCAAATACAAAAAATTGGCACTCTTTCAATAGTTGGTGGAGTGACATAAGGCATGAGTTTGCTTCCCACGTCTTGCCCAAAACCACTCCACATTCAACTGGTTTTCGTTTGTGTACTGGGTTTATCGGGCGCCGCCGGGGAAGTTAGTCTCGTTAGGTCAAAAACCTCATACATACCTACATCATTAGAACAAAGGACAAAAAATAAATAAAAACTTCAAATTGGGAATTGGATCCTGCAAGGCTATCCATTCCTCACATGATATTGCTCCTCCTCCTGTCTCCATTACAAAATCTCAATCACTTAATTAGAGAGATAACAAAAAGAAGACTTAGTAGAAGGAAAAAGAGAAAGTGAGATAAATGTTATTATTACAACCTCTAGATCTCATGGCTTTCCATTTAAAAAGGAAAGAAAAAAATAAACCAAAAAGCTTTAACTAAAGAAAAAGGATAAAAATAAATTCCCTTTTCCCTATAAGTAATGATCTTCAGTTGCGTTGCTTTGAAGGTAATGATCTTCAGTTGCGTTGCTTCTCTTCAAAGCAGCTCAATGAAAATGTAAGTAAAATTTAAATTATAAATACTTAAATGAAAGATATCATTTATATTCATCAAATATCAAGGTGAAATAAGCGAAATAGCCCATGAATATACGTATAACAAAATAATTAAAATAAATGCAAATAACAAAAGGTGCATAGTAAAATTAATTTTTAATAGGAAACAAACGTAGCCATACAATTAGAGCATATCAACAACACTAAGCAATTATTTTAATGAAATTACAAGTATATTGGATATCTATAAACTGAGAAGTGATCGTAGTATAATATACAATGTATCAATATTAATAAATTGTAACTTGCTCTTCATGTTAATAATTTGTTGAACTTTTGAGGTTGTATTTCACATTTTCTTAGTCGCAGAAAAACAAAATACCTTAGTATTGAATTTTTGCATCCAAGCTTCGGTGAGCAACTTTTCCTCCCTTTAGAAGGGATGAAAACTTACAAAATGACGATAAGCCTAATGGAAAAGTTACAAAATCAATTTTACCTCTAATGTATACGGCGGACGATACCTATGTGGCGGTAAGTAAGTTTTCTTAAAAAGACCACTTTTCTTCATTCAAAGTGGAGGAGAAGTTGCAAAACCACCGATATATAGGATGGTAAGTAGGACTACAAAAAAAAGAAGGGCCACTTTTCCTCCCTTCATAGTGGAGAAAAAGTTATAATATGATCAACTATGCCACCTGCGTATTTGGCCGTAAGTAAGCTTAAAAAAATCGCTTTGTCTCCATTCAAGAGTAGAGGAAAAGTTGTAAAATCAATTACACCACCTAGTACCCTGGCCGTAAGTAAGCCTACCAAAACAAAATCACTTTCCCTCTCCTCAGAGTGGAGGAAAAATTGCAATAAATCAACTATACCACTTCCGTATCCGACCTAAGTAAGCCTACAATTAAAAAAAACTATTTTTCCTCCCTATAGAGTGGATGCAAAGTTACAAGATCAATTATACAGCCCTTGTACAGCCCTTGTATCTAGAGCAACTATAGGTACCACTTCTCCTCGCTATGAGTTGCAAGATCAATTACTGCCTACTTTCTGTCAGCGGTGAGTGAGTGTATTGAAATACCACTTTTCCTCCCTTTAGAGTGGAGGAAAAGTTGCAATGCATACGGCAACCAAATATATTTAATAGCTATAATGTAAATTAGAATTAAATAGTCACTAAATAATACTTAATGGCCCATCTATTATATTCTTTGCATGATTAATAGATCACACTTCTCTTATTTATTTTGTGGTATTTTGTGGGCCTACCGATGAGAGATCATAGCTAACTTGATCTCTATCATTTTTCATCAATCTGTATGTATGACCCCTATCAAAGCCAAAGGATTTTTTTTTTCTCTTTTCTTGCTGGTTTAATAATATGTGGGGGTGAAATGAAAAATGATTTTAAAATATAGGACTCCATTTTTAGGAATTTCGGGGTGCCACCCATTAAATCTAAATTGGTTAAATGTGGGTCTACTTATGATCAGATCATAGCCAACTTGGTCTCTTCCTTCTGTCATCAATTTGTAGGGCACACTATCAAAGTTGAACGGACTTTGTTGAGATGAAAATGATTTTAAGGAGGATCCAAACGCTAAAGAAAAGTTTATGGATGGTCCAAAGAAAAGTTAGTGTCATATTTATATTTTAAGAAGGAATAGTAGGGAATGGATAATGATAAATGGAGAGAAGACATCGAAGCTTTTAGAATTTGGAAATCAATGAGACGTGGGGTGTGTGCCATTAGGAATTTAAGATATTCCCATGAGATAAGGTTGTGGAAAATGATATCGGTAGATCACTGTTTCGATCTTTTATCTTATTATGGGAAAGAACCTCAAAATCTTAACCTGCTAGAATAAGAAAGTTGAAACGAGAAAACTTTTCTTTTTTTAATAATTCACTAGCACAGTTGCACTTGGTTCTTACTTATCTCTTACTATATAATTTAAATACTCTAGATCCTCTCATCTATCTTAAAGGTGGGTCACATGGTTACGTTAAAAAAGGTGGGCCCATATTATAAAATTATAATGGTAGGACCGCATTATAAATCCTATGAATGTGGCCCATGTTTGGATTTTTTAAATATGATATAACATTGTAATTTTTTTAAAGGTGGGTTCCGTGTTCACAATTAACAAAAAAGATAGCACTACAATATAATTCTTATAAAATGTGGTCCCACATTGTAAATTCTAGCTATGAATGCACTGCCCGTATATTCCTAATTTTTAAACGTGGGGAACTATATTGTAATTTCTAAAGGTGGGTCTTGTATCCATAATCACAAAAAAATGTGGCTCTACCTTGTCATTCATAAATGTGGGTCACATGGTCACCATCCAAAGGGGTTGACCCACGCTGTAAATCTAATGAATGTGGGCCCCATATTCTAATTTTTAAAGGTGGGTACCACTTGTAATTTATACAGGTTGGTCTCATGTACGATAATAATAGAGTATCGCAAATAATAAAAGGTGGGCCTCACATTGTAAATCTTATGTCTGCTCATTTGAGCAAAACTTTTATAATGTTATCAAAATAAGTTCCGTACAACATATTTTTTAGTAGATTTAATTTAATATGATAATGCCAAACAAATTCTGCAGAGAATAGTCTCGGTACAATTCGATCTCAGCACACCTGATCCAAGCACAAAATTCAAAACAACAGGAACGATGCCAAACAGGCCCTAATTACAATGCCAAGTGAATCTCATGCCATGTGTCCCTCGGAAGCCTGCTAGTTTAATATATAACTAGCAACAAAAGCCCGGGCTTAGAAATCAAAATAATGTTAAAATTGAAGAATTCTTTTGAAATATTGTTAAGATAAAATAAATATAAAATAAGTTTTTTAATTATCTTTGAATATTTAAAAAAAGTTTCTATGTATGAAAATAAATATAAAATAAAGTAAATTTATATAACACGATGACCCCTTGAATTTAAAGGCATTGACCATTACGACCATCTCATTTACGGGTATATTATACCATTGATGATTGAAAATATAAGAAAAGAAAACAAACCAGATGGATCTACATCTACTAAAAAGAACCAAAGAAATGATAAAAAATTAACGTGTTGATCCATCAGTGGGGGCTACCATTGAAATATTTTTAACATGTGGGACCCATCGATGGCTCTGCATCCAAAGAAGAAAAAAGGGAAGATAAGAAGAAAGGAAATGAAAATCAAATGATTTCATACTCAATGGACCACACACCACATCTGGATTTATGGTGATGGAACAATTAGCCCCCACAGATGATTGATAGTATAAGAAAAAAAAATTGAAAGAGTGGGGGGCGAGTAAGAGAAGAAAAAAAATATAAAAGATGTACATTGCATGGGATGAGTATACGTGGATATAGATATGAGTCATCAAGGTATGTTTCTAATAGTTATAACTCATTGTGCACACAAATGACATCCTAACAATTATCAAAGAAATTAAGATTGTTAATGATACCAACCCAATCTGATTGCCCACTACGGATACATATTGACATAGAAAACTAAAATCTATGCATAATCCATGAGTGGGTCCCACTGTATAAATAAGTTAAATGCGCGGGGCTCACTAATTGATTTATATCCATTAAAAAATCAGACAACGGGGCTTGCCTCCCTCCATCAGTGGGGCCCACTCTTAGAAAAGAGGGGTTAAGAGAAGGCCATTGGGATTTCATCAAATACTGGAGTCCAATCTTGAAATATATTTAATACGAACTGGTGCCCACTACTGGAATCATTCATTTGGGGAAAAAGACTGAAAGGAGAGTAAATGAGCTATATTAATCCACGAGTGGGTCTCACTACAGAAATAAGTTAAATGTGCGGGGCCTACTAATTGATTTGCATCCATTAATAAATCAGACAACTGCCAACAGGCTTGCCTCCCTCCAAAGTGGGGCCCACTAATAGAAAAAAAAGGGGTTAAGAGAAGGCCATTAGGATTTCATCCAATAAGGGAGTCCAATATTGAAATATATTTAATGCGAACTGGTGCCCACTACTGGAACCATCCATTTGGGAAAAAAACTAAAAGGAAAGTAAATGAGCAACAACTTGGATTTCATTCATCGATAGGGCCCACAAAACATATTTAACATGGGACCCATTGATGGTTAAAGATCTTAGGAAAAGAAAACAAACCAACTGTAAAGATTTGCTTATAATTTGGATAATGGCAAGAAATATGACTAAAATTCAAACGTTCATAAAAATCTCTTATGAGAGAGGTTTTAGGAGAGAAAGAGTAGCGCAAAGTGAGATGGCACCTTAAAATAATGTGATTTTTTTGTGCATATTTCTCTGAAAGAAAG
This sequence comes from Litsea cubeba, assembly GCA_012931725.1. Classification (NCBI taxonomy): domain Eukaryota; kingdom Viridiplantae; phylum Streptophyta; class Magnoliopsida; order Laurales; family Lauraceae; genus Litsea; species Litsea cubeba. The sequence goes on from CM022951.1 coordinate 68,581,235, forward strand.
AGACTTTTTAGGGATGAGGTGACACCCCTCGCAGCCCACCTCCTCATTTACTTTAATATATATAATATATATATGAGTAAGGCTCTCCTAAGCTTAAGCTTATGATAAGATTCCATAAGCTAACGGTTCTGGGGCCCATTCTTGGTCCATCCAAATGGACCAAACACACGACCCCCTTAAATTGCACATGCCCACCAACTTTTGGTCAAATCCAAATTTACTAGACCGTTGGATCGACTATGTACCGATCCGAATGGACCGTTGACCATTAAACTTTTGGTGCCCAGATGGAGATGATAGAAACTATGGTTGGGGCTGATTTTTTGCAGGAAGGAGGGTCCCAGGGAGTCCTTGAAATCCCCCCACCCCCATCCCCATGTGGGTCCCCAAGTGGACCCCACCACGTAATTGAGCTTACTTCAGCTTACCTTATCCTAAGCTTCAGCTTAGGAGAGCTATATATAATTTGTATCAATCCAAATTATTGAAAGAGGACTAGGACCTAAATAAAGGGCCAGGCTGAGGCACACATTTATAGAACATATACAATTTATTAATAAATATTGTGGGAAGGAAATGGTTGTTTTAGATCTAAGTATTGGAAGTCTATTTTTATTTCTATTCTCATTATCTATTGCAGTTGTTATATTTTTATCGTGAGTAGATCCATCATGATTTATCAAGTCATTCAAAACTTCATGCAATATAAAGTTTTATGAACTTTGAATAGGATGAAAGATTGAGAGATTTCTACAAATTTTTCTTGAATGACACTGAATCATCCATTCACGGTGAAGATGCAACAATTATGATAGATGATTCCTAGTTACTCTGCTTCCAGTTGGGCTCCACCATGAGTTCCACCAATTGATATTCGTGAATTGTACCCAACACAGTGTTCACATTTTCCAACGTGTCGGGAACAAGAAAAAACGGAGCTTTCTATAGATGGCCCACTTTTCAAAACCAAAACATTTGCGGTGATCAAAGCCGTCCACTTTTCAACGCAAGTGAACTTGGACTCGTCGATCCACAGAAAAAACTCTTGGCGCCAAATCCCGCTTCCCGCGAAACAAAATCAGCGCGCGAAAAGAAATGAAACGAAAAACCCTAAAACACCCGCCATGTATTTAAATCTCTTCCCATCTTGCTCTCGTCTTCTTCTTCCCCTCTTTCTGTCTCTCATGGCTCCAACAACCGTCAAATCCACCTTTCGCAGAAGAACCCAAGCTCCAAAGCCCTCTTCTCTCTCTTCGTCTGCAACAACAAAGACCCAAGGAGGCCATGGAGACTACATCGACGCCTGCTGCGAAGAATGTGGGTCTGGGGAAGTACCCGAAGAGCTCCTCCTCTGCGACAAATGCGATCGTGGGTTTCATCTCTTCTGTCTTCGACCAATCCTCGCCTGCGTCCCCAAAGGCCTCTGGTTTTGCCCTTCCTGCTCCAACCAGAAGAAACCCACACGTATTGGTCCCCCTCCCATTCATTGGTTTATTTAGATTTCTTCGCAGTTTTAGTATATCTCACTGGAATCGTGAATCTATTGATTTCACTGGTGGGTTTTCTTTTTACTGCAGGATTTCCACTGATTCAGACTAAGATAGTCGATTTCTTCCGAATCCAACGGTCGCCCGATTATTCCCAGAAGCCGTGTTGTGGTAAGCGAAATCTCTGCATGCATATTGCTTTCAGATGGATTTGATTTATCGGGTTTGATCTCTCTCTCTCTCTCTCTCTCCTTTATTCCCTTTTCAGATAGGAAGAAGCGCAAGCGATCTGGAAGCATAGTGGTATCGAAGAAGAAGAGGAAACTGCTGGCGTTCAATCCAACTGAGGACCCAGAGAGAAGATTGGAGCAAATGGCTTCTCTGGCAACTGCTTTAACGGACACAGGAACTGAGTTCAGCAATGAGCTTACCTACATGCCAGGCATGGCTCCCAGGTCTGCGAATCTCGCATTCAAGGAGCGAGAGGGGATGCAGGTAAAGGAGAAAAGAACCCAAAGCTTACTGTTGGGCCATGTTTACATGTGATTGGAACTGGTTTAGAAGCACGGGCGATGGGGAAAATGCCTCTCTATGCAACAATACAACCATTTGTTTCAAGAAAGTATAAAACTTGAAAGCATGGAATGAATAGCATTCAGCATTCTAGTCTCTTTATATTGTGATTAGGGTTCTCATAGTTTAAAGTTGCATCATAATGCCTAACCAGTAACCCTTTAACAGTCTTGATTGATAATATGTGTGGACCTACTGGTTCTTGTTAATGGTGTACATGGTAATCGCCTGGTCAAATAAGTTTTAGAATCTGCTTAATTCATTTTCAGTCTCATGAGTGAACACCCCCCCCCCCCCCCCCCCCCCCCCCCCCCACAAAAAAAAAAAAAAAAGAAGACGACATTCACTCATTAGAATCAGCCTCATTTGGGTATTTGGTGATTCAGGTATTATCAAGGGAAGACACTGAAACATTAAATACCTGCAAGAGCATGATGGAAAGAGGAGAATGGCCGCCTCTTCTGGTTGTTTTTGATCCATGCGAAGGGTAAGTGGGTCGATTCAATTTCTTTCTTTGCTACTTTTAAGTTCAAATTTTAGGGAAAATTGGTCGCTTATTTTAGTTTAATACCTTTATGCTGGAATTGAATTTTGTAGTCTATTTCATGAAACAGGTTCACTGTACAGGCAGATAGATTCATTAAAGACTTAACAATTATTACAGAGTATACTGGTGATGTTGATTACTTGAAGAATCGTGAGGAGGATGATGGTGATAGCATGATGACTCTGTTATCCGCAAAGCATCCTTCACATAGCCTAGTTATCTGCCCTGATAAGCGAGGCAACATTGCCCGTTTCATTAATGGCATCAACAATCATACACCGTAAGTGGGTCAATTTTCCTACATCAATATGAGTCTTATGGTTATTGAATATACATTTCTTATCAAACTTTGTAGACAGTCTAGTTTAAGTGTATGTGTGAACATCCCTTGTAATGTAGGTAATATCTGCTCTGCTTCTAAGTAGGACCTGAAATATTCTGGATATTAGTCTAGGAGTGGTTAAGGTGGAAAAGTGGTATGCTGAATGTTCTTGATCAATGGTGTTTGCCATTTTCCATGTGAAAAAAAAATGCTCTATCAACTACCCCAGGGGAGGACACACGTGTTAGTACGCGGGTGCGACCCAAGAAACCCCTTAAATGAGCTCTTAAAAAATTTGCTTTTATTATTTAACTTCGTCACTTGACCATATACTGCACCACCTAAATGAAAATCTTGGGTCCATCATTGAACTCCCCTATATCAGTTCTACTTATAAAGTATAGCCAGATGCATTCCAAGGTGCTTTAAGTTATAGTGCTAGCACCCAGATAAAATGGGTGCTGTGATACAATCAATGAAACCTAGACTGCCTTAAGGCACCAAATGACCAGACAAACAGTAATTAAATATGAATTATATCAATGTCATTTGCACTTGAGCTAAGCCCTTGTTTTATTTGAACAGGGATGGGAAGAAGAAGCAGAACTTGAAATGTGTGAGATTCAACGTCGATGGTGAGTGTCGGGTTCTACTGATTGCCATCCGAGATATATCAAAGGGAGAGAGATTGTATTATGACTACAATGGATATGAGCAGGAATACCCAACCCAACATTTTGTTTGACTCTTATATTTCCCTTTCATCATTAATCCACATCCAGAGTCATGGAAGAAAATGGACTCTTCAGATAAAATATGTTTTGGGTGTTTCTAGAGGAAATTTTGCTGTATTGAATTTTTTCAATTTTAACAGTGTAATAGGTGCATTCTCACCAATTGGTAGAATGGATGTAGGGCAATCAATTCAAATTATTAATTAAAGAATATCTGTTTACGAGTACAAACATAGCATCACCACTCAAGACTTGAAAGAGGGGGGGGGGGGGGGGGGGGGGGGGGGGGGGGGTGGGGGGTTGGTGATTTCCAGAAATGGCTTGCATGGCAAGCCTTTTAAATTACCCAAAGGATCAGGTGTACATCTTTTTTAATGGGTAATTCACTGCATAAAATATCTAGTATATTGCAATAATAGAAAAGTTCCACTCCGCCAACACGCTCATGTTTTAGTGTTGTTGGCAGCTTGGGTATCGCACATGCTCAGGGATTGATCCCTGGGTCTTCAAGTTTAGAGTACCATTCTTGACCAATAGTTCAACTTAGCAAAAAAAAAAAGTCTGCAACTCTAGTTCTTTTATGCTTTTTAATGAGTTTACTTAGCTGCAGTTATTACTGTCTTAAACTTTTAAGTTCTTAAAAGTACTGTCTATCCCTTTCTTGCAAACCAAGACGGGAGTGTGGCTGAAGTTCATGTTTCTTGTGGAGTGTAGCTCAAATATATGCCTCATACTGTGAGGCATCCCAAATGCAACTCATGTAGAGCCTAGAGGTGTTTTGGGGAGGATTTGCCCTCGAGTGAGCCTTGTGGTCGTGGCACCAAGTCTCTGTCTTTCTAAGGGCCTCAAACTTATGCCTTGGATCATTTTTTTGGAGATGCTTCTTTAAACACTCTGGTCTAGTGCTTGTTTCAAAGCTTTAATTAATGGTGTGATGTCTTTTCCTTGAGTAGCAAGTGTAAATCTGCCCAAGCCATGCCTGACAAAAATTCAAATCCATGTGTTACAAATTATTTCATCAGATCTGTGACATGGCTCTCATTTCAGTGCACTTCATGTCTTAAGATTCAAATATAAACCATTTGAAATTAATGATGCCTCTTTATTCATTCCATTTTTATTGGAATCATTTAAATGCACAGAATGATTTTTTTTTTTTTTTTTTGTTGGGACTTGGGAAAACACAATCTGCTTTTGGATGTGCCACAAATCCTTTTGCAGAAGATCCGTTATCTGTCTTCAGTGGAAACTTTTGTCTCTTTCACATTCCAGGTTCTCTTCTAATTAGAAAAGGCCAATGCAAGTTGTTCCCCTCTCCATCAAAATTCTTGGCAATATCTCTGTTAAAACTCTCTAAGCCATGCTATCATTGCAAATAAATTATATTCAACTCATGGCAATTTTCAGTTTGTGATAATCTGCATCTCTCTTTTAAGATAGTGGTGATTCAAAGGTTTCATCTTATAGTAATTTGTTTTTACTTCCAGGACCGCAGCTAATAATGTGTTCATAAGTGATTTTCTTCTTCCTGTTAAGCAAATTGAAATCTTAATAAATCAAAGTGAATGATTATTTGAGGGGATTCCCACTGATGAATTTAGCTTGGATTTATCTACATTTCTTATAAGAATATGTGCATGTGAATGAAGTATTCTCTCAGTTCAGGCTTGATCCTTTTTTATAAAACTATGTTCAATGGAACTATGTTCTGTTCTGTCGATGAAGTTTTAGTTCTTACCTAGGAAGGTACCTTCTCTTCAATGATCACACCATGTTTCTTACCAACAATGAGCTACAGCTGGGGACGATTGAAAGGTTTTGCCTAGAAGTAAAATGAATTTCTTTTTTCCCTTTCTGTAGTGTGGCTGAATTAGCTAAGAATCAATTGAAAGTATTACTTGCGGTCTATTTCGTTTAGAAAGTGATTACTCTATTTATATTCTATGAATCAAGTTCGTATAGAGATAGGAAATGCAGTCACTTTCATCATTAATATCCATTTCTTCTAATGGATTGTATGTTTTGAATGATTGAGAAAGGAAAATATTTTAATAAACCTCTTGGATGGTTTAAGTTTTCAATTTATTCTGTTTTGAAAAGTGGTTTTTGGGTTTTATACTATGGTAATCAAATGTTGTTCTCTTCTATTCAAGGGTTTTGATGGATTTGTTGGAAAGTCTAAACTTCGATAATCTCTAATGTTTTATTTGAGGTTTTTATTTTTTTGGTAAAGTAATGTTTTATTTGAGTTAGAAAACAAGTTGGTAAAAGTTTAGACCAGCTTAAAGATGGTAGCATGATAATAGATGGCATGTGATTAGTTGTGCTACTCTAATAGAAATTTAGTTTGATTTCAAGTCTAATTGTGCAGTGCATGGTCCATTATAATACTTACATATTATGAAACATTTTATGAAAGTGTTAATGTTGTCTTCTCCTATGAACCCAAAAACAGGACATATGGTGCACAGTTTTTAGTTTGATTTTTTCATGCAAGTGTTCTACTCAGTTCTTTCTTGACATGGAAAGTTGTGTAGGTGGCATGTTGTAGTTGTGTGTCCATCTGATGATTAAGCCATGGCATGCATAAAATCCAATAACTGTTTGGCTTCTTTCTTTTTTTTTTTTTTGCTGGAAAACTGTTTGGCTTCTAATGAAGCTGGGCCTGGAAGTAAGACATGCTCAAGATACAGGAAAAGATAGATCTTTCTATGAAGTAAAATTTTGTTAAAAGCTGCTTACATGTGAGATTGTGAGTACAGTCATCATCGTGAAAAAAAGGAGGGAAACATCATTTTGGATTTTCTTTTGAGTTTAATTGGCTATGAGGACAGATGTTCATGAAGTAATATCAACTTTAGTAGCTTCAATTCTGATTGTAATTCCATTGTAAGTTTAATCTTTCCTATGCTTGATTTTATCATTTATGCATTTACTTCTAGATTAGGTTTTACGTCAATTGGCTATTTTATTAGATACAAATCTTTTCACAATTCAAGAGTATTAACAAAGGGAAATATTCAAGTGAGAATTAGTTCTCACCGATTATATGAGAAATTTTTTGTGGGGCCCAATTAGCAACCCATCCAAACTTAGCAACCAATAGGAAACCCCCTGATAGTCACTAATTTCAAGAATTGGCACACATCCGAATGGACTGCACCGTTGGATTTAGGGTTGAATATTTTTTTGAATATGAAGCCATTAAACTTGTAGGCCACGGATGAAGGGGTTAGGGGCATGATTTTGGGGTCAAACTTGATACTTGAAATGGTCTCACATAGACCTTTTCATCCCCCCTGTTCCCATCCCCAAATGGGGTCCTACAAAAAAGTTCTCATATGATATGTGAGAACTAGGTCTCACCTGAATATTATCCATTAACAAAGGCAAAACCTATTTAATCACTCTAAGATAGGTGCTCATGAGCCGCTTCATCCCTGGGTTGGCCTGAGTCCAGTCTGTGTATGGTTATACCTGGGCCTGATTGTTAAATGGCTTGGTGCTGGACCTATTATCCTATATTTAACACAATGGTCTGTGTGTGTTTTGTAAATGGGCTGGGCTGGCTTTGGTGTGACCTTTATGCCTATGGGCTAGATCTGGGCCTGAATTAGGCTTGTCCTAGTTTGAGTTGGTTTGGCTTGGCTTACTCACACAGGATAAGAGTGTGAAATTAGCTGCACTGGGTGTTCATTGTCCGGGTCAGGCTAGACTTCGGCCTATCCAGAACCATCCTGACCTTAGAAACTTAAGCCCATGTTTGGTCCAAGCCCATGTTGGGTCGCTGTGACAGGCCTGGGCCCTCCCATTTAGTCAATTGGTTTGGGGCGGCTGGGCCGAATTGGGCTTTTAGGGTTTTCTAGCAATTGTTTGCTCAATTAGCAGTAAATTACATGCACTTCTTACTGGGGCTGTGCCGGGCTTTGAGTTTTCAGTCATTTAATCCAAGCTTGAGCCAAATATAATGGTCTCAAATTATTTAATATGTCGGTCCAATGTAGGCTGGGCCTTAATTGAGCTCAGGCTGGCCAGCCCATGAGCACCTTTAGCTGCACTGATAATGTCAGTCCCAAGTGGGCCTCATAAAGCTAGATTGTGCATGCAGTTCGTGCCTCGGAAAAAATTCTCCCATGTATACGCTAATGACAAATCCAACTTCTTGATACTCACTAATTCCCATGAGTTAGCACTTAGCTTAATTTGCCACTAATTTGAATTAAATCTCATTAAAAGACATAGTTTAAGAAACTGTTAAACTTTAAGGTTTCCAAATCAATGATTTTGTTGATACAATTGAGATGACCTTTGCCGAAAATTATATCCACAATGAGACATTTCCATCATATTATCCTCATACGACTAGCATGAATCAAAATGGGTTTTATGGTTGGGTGAACTTAATCTTTTTATATTTGTTGGCCTAACTAATATTTATTTTTTACCATAGTAGCCCTCCCAAGTTGGGGTGTTCATGGTCCAGATTGGGCCAGGCTGAGTACATCCAGGCCTGTGTAAGGCCCAAGCCCGCCCACTTAGTCAATCAGGGCTGGTGGGCCGAACCGGTCTTTCTATCATTTGGACATGCATTCTAGCAATTTTTATTTTGTATGGCTTAATCCAACCATGGCCCAAAGTGGGCTGGGCGCAGCCCATGAGCATACATACTCTCAAGGGTAAATTTTATGGATTCCAACTGTCCACATGAGGCAAGAGTTTTTACCTTTCATTATACACACGTACGTTTTGCGTATGTTAAGGTGTTCAGACCCAGCAGAACATGGGCTTGACTGATCTTTTAAGCTTTATCCGAGTCCGTTGACAGCCATGATTGAAAGGCTTCTGAGCCATTTGTTTGGTCATTCCGGGAAAAACAACACAAAGTGGCACTGACATTTCTTCTATCCTTATCCCTTTATCCTGCAAAAGAACGAGCTAGCAGCAGCAGAAGATCAGGCGTGGACAACTCTACTGCTCTGCCAAACCAACTGGGCCCTCGCACTCCACTGACTACTCCCTGAAGTTCAACTAGGCTTTTGGGCGGTCCTTGTAAATAAAAGTACCTATCAACAGCTTCATATCAGAGAATCCAAACTACGTAGTTCAGTGCTTAGATTTCTTCTTAGCACATGGTTATAAACTCAGTTGTAGATTTGTCGTCCTTCCGTGCTCAATTGGTTAGGAACATGGGTGGGTGTGTAAGTAGAAAACTTAATTGCCACACGTAACCAAAAGTAAATTTTACTTCAATCAGAGCACACTGATCATGGTTCCGTGTGGGGCGTCCACATGCCCAGGCTAATGGGCTCCCAGAACCCTAGCAGGTGGTGGGCACCAGGCATTGGTAGGGTTGTAGGGGTGGTCCTGACTCCTGACTCCTGACTCCTGAGTCTGAACAATTGTGGACCTCAACCACACCATTTTTACATCCCAAAAAGGTTACCATAAAATTCAATTTTCCATCTCCAAAATAACAGTGATGATAACCTGGGTTTGAAATTGTAGTTTGCTTTCATCTCTGTTTTTTACAAGCAGGCCTTTGATGGTCCACGTCCAATCAAAATGAGCAAAAGATTGGATGGGTAGGATCAAAGATGGCCTTTTCCCATAAATAACATACAATAACTGAAATATAGGCCCCATGTGTTGGAACAAATTGGTTTCCTTCTGTGGGCTTGGTCCTGCTTCATGTTTGGCAATGCATGATCCACGCCGACCTCTCAATGATATATTAAAAGGTCCCACTCCCACCCACTATCTCCATTAGTTTTTTTGAAGTTGAAAGGTTCCAACTTTGACAATTCAACCTATGCGCGGCACACGTGCCAGGGTTGCTAAAATGGTGGACCCAGTATGGATAGTGCATAGTCCAAAAACAACACCAGTCAAACGATCCTAACAGTCCTATTCTCAATCTCTTACTTTTCTAAATGAGCCCCACTTTCCAATTTTCAAGTCAAAATGGATGGCTTAGGCCAACAAAATCTAGCATATATTATATCCTAACAAAAGTTTAACCAGTTGATCAATGCCCATTAATACTATCAATTGCCTACCATTTAGCGGTCAGTTTGGGACGACCCATAATGTACTTTGACCCAAACTGAAAAACCCAAATTAGTAACAGAGACCTACCTGTACAGGAATCCATACTGGATTAGAGTTACACAAGGCCTAACTTAAATTAAAGATTAATTAAAACCAGAATAAGAATCTGTACCCGGCCCAGTTGAGGCCCAAATTCCTGTAAAATAATATAAGGGGCACCTTCTCCTAAAAGAAACCTTGCATGCCCCGTGTAAGAAATACATTCTAAACTCCGAAGAGGACCCACTTCGATGAATGCCAATTATATACATATGCCTATTTATCATATCATAACCTTTTTGCATTGAGTGTTTGTTTGCAGTGCTCAGTAGATGATATTTACGGGTACAAAGTACTGATCATAACCTATCAATGGTGGAGCATACCACTTGAGCAGTTACAATCAACACCGTACATGACTCCACTGAGGGAGCTGGGAATCAATGTATTCCACGATCTATGTCAGGTCCCCTTGAAAATATCCCACCAAATAACAGTACTGCGAATTTTATTTTATTCAGGACTAGGATCAATCATGCAGTCATGCTTTCTCCCTCTGCTGGTTTTGTGCATATGCATGTACCACACTACATATAATTGAACTTTATATAGTATATAATGTGGGGGAGTATGTTTTTAAATCTCCCCTTGTAGTTTTTGGTATATGTATTAGAAATTGGGTCATGGGAGAGATGTTTGGTGGTTGAAGATGCCTTAATCCCCTCTCATAATGTCGGGAGATATTTTTTTCCAATTTCTTTTTAATGTTATGTAATTTTTTCTTCTTATTAATGAATTTGATGGTATTGATCATAAAACAGTAAATTTTCAAAACTAAGAGGGCATGCGTTTTTAATTAAAACGTGTAAATGAAGTACGTGTGTGACCATATAATTATATTATTTGCCTTTATTTATGCATGTAATGCGTAAATTTCTTGCAAAGAAGACCATTTTTAACCTCTCATTTACCTACCTAAAGTGGTGGTAAAATATTATGTATGTGATTATATGTAGGAGGTGGTACAACTTGCAATGCCTGGGGTGCAATATGGGTGTGAACCCCATCAACTACAATGTGTTTTTCTCACTTTTGTGGGCCTTAAATTAAGATTTGATCCATCCATCTTCTTTTTAGGATAAAGAAATCCTTAGACATTTAATCTCACATCTTAAATCTCCATAGATATTTGAGAAATTGTAAAAAAAAAAAAAAAAAGCATGAAGAATTTCAATTTATAAATCTAGTTTTCTACACTTTTGTGAGGCCCCACGTCATAATCTAAACCATTCAATATTTTCATATTAATGATAAGTAATTAGACATTCAATTCCATATATTAAATCTTCATACAAATTTTAAGAGATCCGTGGAAAAGCTTTAAAAATTCAAATACATCTAAAACTGTTGGATGTCTTCATTTACTCATGTGAAAATGGTGATTTTGGCAAACATGGTAAGTGTTTCATATTTTCAAATGTATCATTTTATGTGCAATACACATTTACTCATCCCATGTGTAAAAGGAAAACAACCCCTAAATTATTCTCAAAATATAAGAAACTCTCAATAATAATTTGGAATATTTTTTTCGTATCTAGCTAACCTATTGATCTTAGCTTAGTTTCCTTGTATTTCCTTGAAGGACTTATATGTCCTTATCCAAGTACATTCGGCATGCCAGCAATTTTATTCATGGATTAAAAGGTTTGTGAGTAATAATAATTATATGTTCAAAGGAAATAATGTGATCGCCAAGTCTCCTTGTATATTATATTACATTAGTTAATTAGTTAGGTGAAAACACGTTTCTACACTCAATGGTAACCCCCACATTTCTTTTTCTAAATAACAAATCTACTCATGCAAAGTAAAGAGAAAAAAAAAAAAAAACAAGTAACTAGGAGGAATATCAAAGTCAAGTGATTGAGATTCATCACCATATGGAAGAATATTTCCTTTTAAAGAAAACTTAGCTTCATTGCAAGACCCATGGTTTTAGTTTCTCTCGCACATAGATACAAGAAAAATGGTGACATTCATTTTGACATGGCACGTATTACAACCACAAAAGATTGATATTCAACTACTTCTCAACTTGACCGCTTAACAATCAAAGGAGCAGCAAAGCAAGTAATTCAAGGGAGTCCTTTAACGTGGCTACGTACACAACATGCAATGAAAGGGGTCAATAGATTCATCTTCCCCACTCATCGTAATGGGTGTCTGAACTATGCAACCACCATTCCACTGTGATAGAGTAACGTAAACGATTCTCAAACAAAGACTAGGTGGGGTCCATCTCCCACAAACACCAAAGGAGGACAGCTCCAGAACAAGACATAAACAAGTCAACCAAGTAGAGAATCCAGTTACTAGTTATTTAAGCATACATAAATATTAATATAAAACACACATGTAATGACTGGTGAATCGTGCATTGGATAAAGTCCTTGGTAATAGTAAGTAAGCCTTGGAAATTGGAATTAGACACAACTTAAGTATTAGTTCTAGAATCGTGCATTGGGTTTGTTGCTAGGAAGTGGATAAAGAAGAAGAATCTCTTCATCATTTGAGTTTCCCTGCTTTGATTTTGCTAAAAGCTGATGGTTATTTATTACTGGAAACGAACGTGGTTTGAGTGTTGATCAATGGATGTGGGCATATTGGTGAATGCACCTGTTCGATTCAAGTGCTGGAGAAAGCTGGCATGCCCTTGGGGGGCTCGAGATAACAAGGATTCGAGTTCCATCTTATTAGAGACTTTGAGATATGCAAGTAAATGAACTTTATTTAAAACAGGCATGCAGGAATAAGTAGTACTTAGGACTTTGGTATTTTATATACCAGACTATAGAAAAGTAATTACTAGCAATCTAAGGAGATTTTAGTCGGAAAGTGTGGAACTCATCACATGACTGTGAGCTCATGTGAACCGCTTACAATGACGGCATATAGTAACATAGGTGAAAAATTAGAGACCACTTTAAGGGCTTATCCACCTTTTTGAGGAAGCAAATTGCTAAACTTATACATCTCTGAAGAACAAAAAATAGTTAGTGAGTAACGAATAGAATATCTCATCAAAAAAAAAAAAAAAATATGAGAAAACAATATTGATATGAGTACTTCATATGGTCTCTTCGGAGACATGCATCCAATATGAGCAGATTATATGGATTATTTGTGGATTCCCAAAATGATGGGTGTGATTTTTTCCACCTCGATCCAGTTTATCTTTGGACCCATTTGAATGGGGGGAAAATCTTTTCTTTAGAAAAAACCTCTTTTCTCTTTGTAAGTTTCTTTTAGAAGTAAAAAAAAAAAAGGTAATTCTCCAATTAAATAACCCATATAGGTAAAGAAATGATATTTTCCATAAAAACTCTCAAAGATAGAGAAATCAACCAAAAATTGGCATCTAACTAATAGATAATTAGTTGTTTGACTTAGAAAGTTTTTAAAATATTTTTTCCTATATTTCTCTAATAGTGATAAATCTCCACAAAATTCTCTTCATTTCTTCTCTCTTCCCCATTTATCACCTTCTCTTCATCCAAAAACGCCTTTCATGAATTCTCCCCTAGCACCAAACCTTAGCCCACTTTTCTCCATCCAAACACCATGCATGTATACAAATCCAAATGTTGGATGACCCAGTTGAACAAGTCGTTTAACTTGAAACCTAACTTAACTAACATTAAAAGGCCTTGTTGTTACACTAACTCAGCTTTCCATGCCACGAATTAAGATGTACATCCTACGTGTCCACAGGTCAACAACTCCACGTCAAACATAGTTTTAGATTAATTATAGGCAATGTGATATGAGTGGAAGATTGTTCCTTGATTATCTTAACAATTTTTAATCCTTGTCTAAGGGTTGCATAAACTTGAAGTTATGTTACCACAAACACCCAGCATGGATTAGGCCTAAAGGGCCTTTCATTTATCCCCTTATCTTTCCAGCCATGAAAGTATAATAAATGGAAAAGCAATAGACCCATTCCTTTGGACCGATTCCTTGTAAAGTGGAATTTCTGTAACAGGCTTGGAATTACCAGAATGGCCTCACTTCATCAAGGCACCGTCATAAATAGTGTTGATAGTTTCTAAATGAAAATTTTTGAAGTTTTTGGGTTTATCTCAGGTTATTGATTAAAAATCATAAAAGATAATTGAAAGGAGTAATTAAGCAATAAATATATTTAATTCTACAATATTAATAGGAGTTTAACCCGCAGAGAGACTGGGCTTACTTGGATGGATGCCAAACAGAGGGGATATAGAGTGATGAAAAGCCGTATTCATGGATGATCGCCCTAAAATGTCCATGAGCTAACTTCCTGGCCTAATTCTCAACTTTACAGGGTTGAGCCCTATATATGCTTATAGACTTGGCCTAGCCCAACATATGTAACATAAAGGGGTGTATGAATTTTACAACCACCTTCGACTGAGCTTAACTTTCAGAACTGTGGGCTGGATCTAGGGCTAAATATTTGGCCAGATAATTCAATGAGCAAGGTTGAACAAAGCTTCAGCCTGGCTGCACTCATTCCATGGATACCCATATGTTTACCCATCAGATAAGGTAGAGTGTGTTATTACTGCAGTTATTAGAGTTTTTTGTATATACCCTCCCTAAGGTTGGTAGGATTTACAAATAAGCCCCTGAGGTTTTAGTATTTATAAATAGGCCCCTGTATTTATATTTTTAATACCTTCCGTGTATCCAAAATCAATAGTCTTTCAACCACCATAGGTTTTTAGTGTGAATGACACTTTTGTCCATCGCTTTTATCCTTATATGTATAATTTTACAAGCTTGGATTTAATTTTTTTTTTAATAAAGCATGTAACATTCACAATTGCACTTAGTAGGAGAAAACAACCCTACATAAATTTACTTTTTATTATCATAGGGCTCATTTCTTTAAGTTCAAATTGATTATGACGACAATCAACACTTGTATTTATAATCAGTTATGATTTATCCAATCCATACATGACCCACTATTGAATTGATGAAAGTTTTAAAATACATGATTTTGTTTCCTGTGTAGGGTGTAAAAGAAATATTGGAGGAATGGAAAAATGTAAAAAAAATAAAATAAATTTTTAGAATTTGCGAGGGGGGTGGTGTTTGGCTTTATGTAAAAGAAATATTGGGGAAGACGCAAATGTGAAGAATATATATTAATTTTTAGAATTTGAGGGGGGAGGGGGGATTTTACACTTTTCTCTCATATGGGTGGGGGCTTCAGTCCTCAGGCCCTTATACCTGGGTCCACCCCTGGTCACGTGCAAGAGAGAGTTATTGAGACAAATAATTGGAATTTGAGATAAAATAATTATATTTTTATAAATAATAATATATCCATTTTGTTTAATGGATGTAAGGGCAGAGCTGTCATTTATGTAAAAATTCAAAATAAATCTCATGGTGGCTGCCTATTCTTGTTAGAAATATTGATTTTAGGGATATGAAAGGTATTAAAAAAAAGGCAGGGGGCTATTTATAAATACTAAAACATCAGCGGGCCTATTTACAAATTCTACAAACTGTAGGGTGGTACATACAAAAAGCTCGTGTTATTATTGTTGTTATTTTTGTTACAAACCGTATTGTTGTTGTTGTAGTTGTTGTTTTCTTTTCAACATGTGGACCCTTTCTAGAAAGTTTATTGGCTCTGCCCTTGAGTGTGGAGGTCATGATTCCGTGGTAAGTGTTGATATGATAGTACGTACTGAAGATCATTAGAAGATCATATGAATTTATTACTTTTGGTTTTCTCTGAATTCAACTGCGTCCTTATTCAGCTAGCAATATTGTTAATAGGGCATGCTAGTTGAGTCAGACCCAAGCCAAAACATTAAGTTGGGTTCATTGGGATTGCTGGAGCTCAAATTAGGAGGTAGATACGAAAATCCTAGTCTGAGAATTTGAGAATTGAGCCTCCAAGAGACACATTGGTTTGGATATCCAGAGCCTTTCCCACATTAATGGGCTCAGTTAATGTACAGTTTTAATGGGAGTATTTGGCCACTACAACTTAGCAAGTTAGCCCCTTCCCTACTGTACTAATGGTTATAGAATTAGAAGCATAGAGGGAGGACCACAACGTGGGTTTCTTACACAGTTACACTTCACTAATAAATATACCTACTCATTCAACCTAATCTATGGAACACAAACACGTACGCCAATCTAGACCATCCAAATCACAGGCCCATGATCGAAGTAAAAAAAATTAATTTCTGAGTGTAAATTTAAGCGATCAATGACATCGCTTGACTATGCACTGGATATTAGCCATTAGTCGGATGGTTAAATTCATTCAATCAATGTATATTTTTCCACATTCTATTTATAGCTGAACCAACTATTTATATAGTCTAATTGTTGTCAACACAAGTCCTTATTGAGTATATTATTTTTGACTCATGGTACATAACAGTCGTAGTTTTAATTTTTTTTTCTTTGATGTGAAAGAACAGTTTTAGGTTTTAGCTACACAATGAAAGTCTTTTTTTTTTTTGTTAATATATAGCATTTTCTATATTGTTTAACTCAAAAAAGTATTCTGCAAATCAGAGTGAGAAATAGGGAGGGTTAATGATACTGTTTTGAATGTGTTCTGAGTCTGAAATGGGCAATTAGTACGTACATAGACCACAACAGTTTTTTGGCTCAATTGATGCATTACACTATAATTCTAAATTCTGGTCGAATTATATCACTGTTTCAAATTTTTTTTTTTTTTTGTAAAAATAGGTAAAATAAAAAAGAGAGGAGGTTATCTATTAACATTTGTGATGGGTCCACCTGTGATCACAGTTAGGTGAGCACCAATCACAGGAGAGAACGGCCCTCACATAAATTGTCCTTCTTGAGGTTGCCTAAGGTTTTCAAATTCAGAAAGATCTCTTTTATTTCTCATGTGCAAGTGATAATTGGGATGTCATTATCCCCTTAGGCTCTCCTTTCCTCCTTGGATAACAAGGGTGGAACGAGCCCTATCAAGTATTGAGCATGTTTTGATAACAAACGAGGAATTCATAAATATATTGCATAGATTTAAGAATTCTCCTCATCACCTCTAAAGTAGGATCCCTCATTGAGCATTTGTATATCTAAAAATTTCACACCAATATAAGTGCGATGTCGTAGAATAATTAGTATGGTGTATAAATCCAAAAATTAAAAAATTTTAAATCCTGTGAAGGGAGGTCAATGAAGAGTCCATGAAGATTCGATGGCAAAATCTAACCTAAGAGAATTTGAGTCCAATGAAAGAAAGAAAGAAAGAGAAATCTTTTTTCTAACCTTGAACAAGATTTGTCCCAACTAACTCAAACCATTCGTCATTTGACTCCATGATTAATTAGGGTATCCATGACCTTCCTCTCGAACCATATATGCACAGTGAACCAGATGCACTATCAAAGTTCTTGCAATAAAAGGCTTACATTTTCATCGTGGCAAGTAACTTAAATTAAATCAAAGGTGACAGACATAAGATCAATTAGTCAGCTGATTCCTATTTGTTTCCTATGACTCTGGGGCATAACAGTCTTATTGAGAAATCCATGACCTTCTCTTGTCGTTTTGACTAGAAAACGGGGTGGTGGAAAACTGGAAAATACATGAATCACAAGGAAGATCACAAAAGAAGAGTCGTGACAGCCAAAGACTTTCAGGGTCTACCCGACAGAATCTCAACCGTTGACCATTTGCTCATCCAACGGCCAATAATTAAATCATTCCAAGACACTTTGTAGTAAAATGCTTTTGTTGCAACATTGTAGGTAAAAAGTCGTACCAGCAAAATTATTATATGTCCTAAAATAGAAACGTTAACGCGGAGTAGAACTGATTCTGCGAATATTCCTTGCCTTTCCATGGTCCCATCTTGTAAAAATTAGATTGCTCAATGATCATGGTGTGATTTGATTGGCCAATTTTTGGTTGAGCCTCCTGGTTCGACTTGGACATATATCATCATTTAGATATTATATGAGAACTTTTTTGTGGGGCCCAATTGTGAGCCCCATTTTGGGATGGGACCAGGGGGGATGGAAAGATCTATGTGAGACCACCTCAAGTATCAAGTTTGACTCCAAACCCATGCCCCTAACCCCTTCATCCGTAGGCCACAAGATTAATGGCTTCATATTAAAAAAAATATTCAACCCTCGATCCAACGGTTTAGTCCATTCGGATGTGTGTCAATCCTTAGGAATAGTGACTATTAGGTGGTTCCCCATTGGTTGCTAGGTTTGGATGGGTTGTTAGTTGGGCCCCGCAAAAAAGTTCTCATTTAATTGGTGAGAACTAGTTCTCACGTGAATATTTTTCTTCTAAAAATGTGCTTGATAGATGATCCTGTGCATATGATGTGCACGGATCTTACATTTCACACCACCTTGTGGGCCCCACCTGAAGACATCACCTCAGAGAGGACCACAAATTTAGGACCCCTTTCATAATCACTGGATTTCAAGTTTGCACCTAGCCAAATGAATAGGACGATTAGATTGACTCCAGTTTCCTTTAATATGAATCTGTTGAAATTATGGACCGTTGGTCAAGGGATTGGGATTACCGGATGAGCCTCAAATCTTGTGCACACATTGGGTCTACCGATATCTTCCGATCCATCCTTTTTCATCCTCAAATGGGGCCCCACAATTAGGTATGCCCGGTGACCCCATGCATGCTATAAATAGTTATAAATGATTAAAGTTCTTAAAATGTAAAAGTAGTTGAAGTTCAAGTTTTAAAAGTTGGTTTGTAATGATTGTTTTTAGTTTTATTCTTGGTCTGATTCTAAGAATTCTACGGGTTTAATTGATTCGATAGTTGAATCTCAAAGTTCTCATGATTCAACTAAAGGGTTATAGTTTTGGTTGAACTTTATTATGACATCTAATGATTACGGTTCAACCTAATCGAGCAGCCATGTTTAGTCTGAATATCCAAAGTCAATTCAAAACGTTCACAAGCACCTGAATAGCCTCATGTTTTAGGAGAAAGATGAAAACATAATATAGTAATATTTTAACTAAGATCGAATTCACCAAAATAACTCTAAGTAGGACTCGAATTTATGCTTAATCAATTACTTCAGGTGCACTATAATTGAGCTACAAAATAATATATATAACCTCGTTTTCAACTCCTATATGGTGTCAAGCCACTTATAATAAGGCATCTCACTTTTCAGAGAGACTCAAAAAATTAAAAATAAGGGACATTCGGCGACAGGTCCCTAAACATTCCATTTTAGGGCCTTAGATCCACAAAAAAAAGTTATAGAGCAAAAGGTCCATCCCACACTTTCACATACCTGAAATGTCTAGTTTACCCTTTCTTTATCTCATGATTGGTGGGATATCCCATTAATAATGGCCAACTAACATTTAATTGCCCATGATTAATGGAATCCCCAGATTTTCAAATAAATTTTAAAAATATACAAATAAAATTTAAAATAACAAAAAATAAATTTTAATAAATGAAATAATTTCAAAAAATACAATAAGTTAAAAAAAGTAATTTATAATCAAATAACGCAAATAAATTTAAAAAGATGCAAAAAAAGTTTCAAAATATCCAAATAAGTTTCAGAAAATATAAATAAATTTCAAAAGACTCAAATAAATCTCAAAAGGTCCAAAGAAAATTAAAAAAATATAAATAAATTTAAAATAACGAAAATAAGTTTTAAAAATGCAATAAGTTCAAAAAATGTAACAAATTTGAAAAGATAGAAATAAATTTCAAAAGACGCAAATAAATTTAAAAAAATCATATAGATTTTAAAAAAAGTAAATAAATTTGTTAAAAAAAACTCAGATAAATTTACTAAAAATAAAAAGGAATATGACAGAAAACAGATAAATTTGAACAGCGTTCAGATAAATTTGATAAAAACTCAGATAAATTTTTAAAAAAACTCAGATAAATTTATTTAAAACACAAAGAAATATGTCAGAAAACAGATAAATTTGAATAACACTCAAACAAATTTGACAAAAATTCAAATAAATTTGGACAAAACTCAGATAAATTTGACAAAAACTCAGATAAATTTGATAAAAAAGATAAACAGAGTCAAAAGCGATCACTAGGAAGATGTCAGCCAAAAATGACGAACACAGATCTGCTGCCGCCCTCACATCGCCTCTTTTCTTCAGCGCCGCCTCCGTCTCCAATCGCCACCGCCACAGGATCGCGATCTGCGGCTATCAACAATCAGATCCTCATGAAATTCCTCAAGATCTCCGATCTCACCCAGCCGGAATCTCAACTCCGGGCCAGAAGACCATAATATTCTCTTGATCGTTTATCTCCGTCTTCCGTCTTCTTCTCTTGATAGCACTTGCATCCAACGATTGGTGGGGCGCGGACCTGATTGAGGGATCATGTTGATTTTTGAGATTTGTAGCAGCACTTGCATCGAAAGATGGGTGGGGCGCAGATCCAATGGAAGACTTAGACTGATTTTTTTGATTGGCAGCAGCACTTGGATCAAACAATGGGTGGGCCGCAGATCTGATGGAAGACTTACTGATTTTTTTGATTGGCAGCAGCACTTGGATCAAACAATGGGTGGGCCGCAGATCTGATGGAAGTATCAGGTATCCTTTCATTCCCAAAACGCACCTTTGCTTCAAGAATGAGGTCGCGTTGGAGATCAGCAAGCAGAGCATATTCTTGCTTCTTCTTCAAGATAGATTTGATGATAGAGACTTTTGCATTCCGGTCGTCAGCATATGAAAGCATGGATCGGTTATGATGCATTAGGGGAGATGGGTCGGATTGAATGGAGGTCGCCCCTCCATCCATGGTGATTTGGCGTGCAGCCCGACTATGACGGCGATCGTGCAGCGATGAGACTTTTCCTACTCCGGTGGCGATGAAAGCGGACGGCGTCGGGTAAGGTTAGCGGAAGGCAACCTGGTTTCTTCTTCTTCGATTGGGTTTCTGCAACAGAGACTGTATACAATGAGAGACCTGGCTTGACAGATATGGCAGGGAGGAAACGGTTGTCCATTTACCGATACGAGAGGATTTAGGAATGAGGGAGGAGGGAAGATTCAAAATTTAAAATCTCAAAGTTTTATGCCTAAAATAGTTGAATGAGTAATTTAGTCCATAAAAATGAGAACATGTGCAATTAGGGAGCTAAGGCTGGAAAAAGCCTAGTTGAGTGGACCATAGGCCTTAAAAAGTTTTTCTTGGACCGGAGTCTGGATACATTCACTTATAGGGACCTTTCGCTAATTTTATCTAAAAATAATCTTTAGTTGTTGCTTGCTGATTACATATTTGTTTGCATGTGCGTAAGTTGAATATTTACTAGAGATAAAAAAAAAAAAAAAACTCCTATGTACTGAAAGCATACAGATTTTGTATCCATGCACTCTGCCCTTTACGTAATATAAAGATATGCAATTGAAAAGATATGCATGTTGAGGGAACCAAGAATTCTATTTTTATGAGTTAAGTGGTCATTTATATATTTACCAATCATGTGTGGCTCTACTCTTACTGCAATCAAAGTGAAATTTAGGCAAATCACAATATTTGAAGTTTAATAGTATTGGATGGAAATGAATGGAAAAGGCAAATGTAAGCATGTACCCAGACCTTACAAGACTAGTTTTGGCCTTCATTTGATGGGACAAGACCGAACTGAATTTGATGGAGATGATATAATAAAAATGGGAGAAGTTCTGTCAAGTTGGTGAGTGCACACTCACACGGGCCTAGATAATGTGAGGTTTCAATTGGTAATCAGTGGTCCCCATTCTACAGAAACAATGGGGGTACTCTGATTTGGAAATGAGCCTGCTTTTTCTTTTTTATCTAGAAAGATAAACTTCTACAAACCTGGTTGTAGAAATAAACAAAGGCAATAAATTTGGAGAAAGGAACAGTACCTACTACCTACCAATGCCCCCAACGTCCGTACATGTGTAACCACTGTCATTTATCAGCCATCCATGCTGTTGAGTACAACTAACAATCTATGGATCCGGACCAGTTTGGATGTAATAAGGGATCCGTTTCCACAATCTATATATATGTGGGATTTTTTTTAAAGAAGCATCTGTTGGCTTGTCACCCTTGAGATTGTCAAAGCCCCAACAGATACAGATGGCAGGGAAACAATACAGAAAAAGGTCCAAAATAAATAAGCACAAATGGCTCCCACATGTGAAGAATTTATGGCTTTAAACCTTATAATTCTGCACTGGTAAAAGCAGACGGCACTGTCAGAATAAGTGTCTTGTTGAGTTGTGGAAACTCTTCTGTGAACCGAGTTTATAATTTTACAGGTTGGGTTGGGTGTGGGCTCAATTCCATATGTATTAACTTTACCCAAATCCAAACGTAGTTGTAAGTTTGAATGTATTTTTGCGAATCATTATAGTTTAAATGTAAGGCATCTTCCTCTCAGCAGCACGGAGAGAAATCCAATCAGTAATAATCTTCTCATGTTAGATTTGTGCAGTAAGTGTGGTAAGCCTGCACGGGACCTTAAAAATAAAAAGGAAATCAAGATTGGACTAAAAAAGGGTATGGAATTTAAAATGCATGTACTTACATACATAATATAGACAACTGTGTGGGGATATTTCCGAACTCGCCGGATGACTGGCCGGATGCTCTATCTCATGCTCCGGCGCCAGCTAGGCCATCTCGGCAAGACTCGTCTCAATGACCACCAGCTCGGCCAAGTGCTCCCACTTCGGCCAGAGACTCATCTCGGCCCCATGCACAGCTCCACTTCGGCGTTCCTGCAGGGTCCCCCGCCAACCTCGGTCAGGATGCCAGAACTAGCCAAGGCAGGGGTTGACAGCTGTCCCCCCTTGAACACTCATGCACGCTACAGCACGTGTGACAAGACAAGGGCACGCCCATACTCTCTGACAGAGCCTCCCATGCCGCCCACGCTCTCTGACAGAACGGCGTCCACAGACGCCCGGGTATGGCCCGATGCGACACGACATGTCACGATGGGATAGCTCCCTGACAGAGTCACCTCCTTGTCTCCTCTCCTCCTCTATAAAAGGGGCCAAACCAGAACAATAAGGGGACTCTCTCTCTCCCGTCCGAGAGAACCACACTGGTATCACCTTCTTCCCCTAAAATCTCCTCCTACTATCCAGCACTCATACTGACTTAGGCATCGGAGAGCCATGCGCTGCCCACAGCCAGGGTCCTCTGACCTGTTTCTTCTCCCTCTTCCAGGTTCTCAGGCATCGTTTCTTCCATCATCAACGAGGAGACGGGGAGCTTCAGCCTTCGTCCTCCTCAGTGAGTCGCAAGAACACCACCCCCCCGGGTCCGTGAATTTTTGTGCACTTACAATTGGCGCCGTCTGTGGGAAACGCTATAAAAAGCCATCTTCCCAAACGCCATGCCTCGGAGAATCAGAAAGGGAAAGGAACCGCTGACACTGTCGACACAGCTGCCGACGGTCCCCCACCGGGAAAGGTCAGGAGCAAGATCCAATCCAGCGAGCGTCCAGCAGCAGGGTACTCAGTCGGGTTCATCCTCTAAGGGTTCGACCTCGACTCCACCTTCCAAAAAGCGCGCCCTGAAGGACAACAGAAGCAACCAAGCTCACAGCGAAAGCCCGGGTAACAACCACGACTTCAGAAAGTGGCTTGATCGACACATCGAGCAAGCAGTACGACAAAGCATGGAGGCTGCCGGTTTCGCCCAAGTTCGGCTGAACTCTGACGGTCTCGGCATATCTCCCCTCTCTCTAGAGATCAGGAGCTTCCCCCTTCCCGAAGATTTCAAAGTCCCGAGGTTCGTCGTTTACGACGGAACCTCGGATCCAGCAGCACACCTTCGGCACTTCACTCAGAGGATGTCGGTGTGGGGCGATGCAGGCCACCTGAACTGCTGAGTCTTCTCCTCCAGCCTCGGGGACCTCCCCCTGAAGTGGTTCTGCGCACTCCCCCAAGGATCGATCAAAAGTTGGCAGCAGCTCCGAAGTTCCTTCATGACGAAGTTCCAAGCCCACAGGGTCGTCCCCAGGTCGGCCGCCGACCTGATGGCCCTCAGAATGAAGCAGACCGAGAATGTCACGCAGTTCGCCAAAAGGTTCTGGACTGTCTACAGTCAGATCGAGGAAACTTCAGATGCAATAACGATCCTGTCTTTCCAACAAGCCCTCCTACCAGGCAACGAGCTTCGAAGGGACTTGGTCATGCACCCCGTGGACACTATCGCAGCATTGATGACCAGGGTAAACCAGTTCGTCAGGCAAGAAGCAGACGAAGCCCGAGCCCAGAAGCATTTCAACGACAATCAACAGGCAGCGCCCATCTCGGCGGACGCCTCCATCTCGGCGGATGCCTCCAGCTCCGCAGCAGCGTCCATCTTGGCGGACACCTCCATCTCGGCGGATGCCTCCAGCTCCGCAGCAGCGTCCATCTCGGCGGACGCCTCCATGACAGAAGTCTCCTCCAGCTCGGGGGGCTGCTGAAGCCTCCTATCGTCTTTCAGCTTCGACCGCCCGTCAGCTTTGATCGCACGACCCTCTACCGTCATTTCTGGCGGCACGGTCCTCTACTGTCAGCTTCGATGGCGCCGTCAGCTGCGACGACATCGGTACGACCCTCTACTGTCGGCTTTGATCGTACGACCATCTACTGTCATTTTGACGGCACGGTCCTCTGCTGTCAGCCTTGATCGCACGGTCCTCTGCCGCCGCTAGTCGTCCAGAGCCACGTACCCCTGGTGACGAGCCAGTGGGATCTCCATCGCGTGCGGCAGGCGCATCTCGGCCACGCGCCAGATGCCCGGCATAGGCCCCTGGTGAAGAGCCAGTGGGATCTCCATCGCGTGCGGCAGGCGCATCTCGGCCACGCGCCAGATGCCCGGCACAGGCCCCTGGTGAAGAGCCAGTGGGATCTCCATTGCGTGCGGCAGGCGCATCTCGGCCACGAGCCAGATGCCCGGCACAGGCCCCTGGTGAAGAGCCAGTGGGATCTCCATTGCGTGCGGCAGGCGCATCTCGGCCCTCGCGCCCGGTGCCCGGCACAGGCCCCTGGTGAAGAGCCAGTGGGATCTCCATTGCGTGCGGCAGGCGCATCTCGGCCACGCGCCAGATGCCCGGCACAGGCCTCTGGTGAAGAGCCAATGGGATCTCCATCGCGTGCGGCAGGAGCATCTCGGCCACGCGCTAGATGCCCGGCACAGGCCCCTGGTGAAGAGCCAGTGGGATCTCCATTGCGTGTGGTAGGCGCATCTCGGCCCTCGCGCCCGGTGCCCGGCGCAGGCCCCTGGTGACGAGCCAGTGGGCACCCCTGGTGACGAGCCAGTGGGATCTCCATAAGCGCCTCTCGGTACTCATTCTCCAGCTCGGTAGTTGTGTGAATCACCAGCTCGGCAGAAGCACCCTGTTACAGCTTAGCAGTAATGCCAACCTCTAGCTCTGGTCCATTGCCAGCCAGTCATCCTCCATGATACTTACCTTCTGACCTCAAAAGAGCAGTTTATCGAACTCAGAAGCTGGGGGGCTATTGTGTGGGGATATTTCCGAACTCGCCGGATGACTGGCCGGATGCTCTATCTCATGCTCCGGCGCCAGCTAGGCCATCTCGGCAAGACTCGTCTCAATGACCACCAGCTCGGCCAAGTGCTCCCACTTCGGCTAGAGACTCATCTCGGCCCCATGCACAGCTCCACTTCGGCGTTCCTGCAGGGTCCCCCGCCAACCTCGGTCAGGATGCCAGAACTAGCCAAGGCAGGGGTTGACAGCTGTCCCCCCTTGAACACTCATGCACGCTACAGCACGTGTGACAAGACAAGGGCACGCCCATACTCTCTGACAGAGCCTCCCATGCCGCCAACGCTCTCTGACAGGACGGCGTCCACAGACGCCCGGGTATGGCCCGATGCGACACGACATGTCACGATGGGATAGCTCCCTGACAGGGTCACCTCCTTGTTTCCTCTCCTCCTCTATAAAAGGGGCCAAACCAGAACAGAAAGGGGGCGGGCTCTCCCGTCCGAGAGAACCACACTGGTATCACCTTCTTCCCCTAAAATCTCCTCCTACTATCCAGCACTCATACTGACTTAGGCATCGGAGAGCCATGCGCTGCCCACAGCCAGGGTCCTCTGACCTGTTTCTTCTCCCTCTTCCAGGTTCTCAGGCATCGTTTCTTCCATCATCAACGAGGAGACGGGGAGCTTCAGCCTTCGTCCTCCTCAGTGAGTCGCAAGAACACCACCCCCCCGGGTCCGTGAATTTTTGTGCACTTACAACAACTACCAGAAGTACTTGTCCCAATCTCACATGAGTCTGAAAATGCACACGGCCGAGACAACTTATTATGAAAACTAGCCAATTGGCTAGACTCAAAATAGAAAGCTAATCACACTCAAACTAAAAAGGAACAATCATAATCACATCTCTAATAGGAAAAAACCTAGCCTACTATATCTAAACTTATCAATTATAGTATAACACTAGCTTAATATATCTAAACTTATCCTTTACAATATTCTCTGTTGATTTTTTCCTTCTGGGGATGTTAGATGCCTTTAGTTTATATTATCAGTTTTGTGGTAGGACCCCGCCTCTTTAATCATAAGATAAAAAGCCCCCACACGAGGATATTTTCATTGAAGAAGATTTTACTAACTTTCTATAAATAAGTACTAGCTAGTTGCCCAAGCAATAATCTTCCTACTGCACTTTGCCACTACCATTTGTTAAATGGGGGAAGTTCAACCACATGAATCACATGAGCTGAATGTTAAAATCCATACAGGGAAACAGTCAAAATCTTATTCAAGGAATAAAAGTTACCAGGCTTGCAACCCATATAAAACTCATGGGTACATCTTCCAAATCCTGTCCAATCATTCAATGGGCATTTACTATAAATGGGCAACAATTCATAAAAAAAAAAAAACACATCAACCAGTTGATTTAGCCGCATATAGGAATTTATAGCAGCAAAAGGCCAAACCACCTTCCATCATAACGTGGGCCCAGGAGTGGACGGTAGATGTCTCACTCTAGAAGTAGGTGCAGCCTATTTCCAGAACCGGACATTTTTCAATGGACCCCACCACAAAGATCCCGGGCCCCACGCAAGTGTGCACCCAAAAGTCGGGCATCTTTTCTGACGCACGACTTTTCATATGATTTGTCGACAAGTCGAGTTGCCGATACATAACCGACACCAGACGCAATATCGCGGAACACGGACGGTACTTTCTCATCGTTTGTTGGCCTCTTTCGTACGTAGCACAGAAATAAATTAAAAAAAAAAAAATAGATATCGGAAACGTTCCATACTTCCGTTTCGGGAGGCCGTCAAAGGCCCGACTGGTCACGTTTCGTAACTCTCGGAGTCTTGCGTTGACCCGCGTCAGATCCGACGGATACTTCATATCATGAGCTTTTGCCAGATGGGTAATTACGAGAATGCCCTCGTGGTGTTCGCACGACGTGGAGAGTTGCGCACGTATACGTCGCAATTATCAATGTAAGCTCTGCACGTGCGCCTTTGTGTTGTGGGCCGTGGCCCTGTGGGAGAAAATAATAAAAAGATTGATGAATTTGTTCCCTGACATTTGTCTGTAGGCTTTTTTCGAGCTGTGTAACAATGTTCGAATCGCCTTTTCATATGAGTTATTGGATCTTATTTTTTATGGGAAGTTGCATTAAGAATCAAATTGGACCCATAAATTATTATATTTTGATTTTGCTTGACATATCTGAGGTTTGGGTGGGCGTGGTAGACACGTATTCTTACTAGACATGGTTAGTAGTTGCGGGTCTAGATAAAGTTTTGACCCCTGAAATGTACTCCACATCCAACGCCAAGGCCCTATTCCAAATTTGACTATGAATGGGTGGGTTCAATTTTGTGGTCCAGCTATATGACAAATTAAGGTCAAGATTAGGTGTGGTAAGAGGATAAAATATATATATATATATAAAGTTTCTGTATTGAGTGCATGTGTATGAATTAGGAAGTGCGAATCCACTGGAACAATGGCCGGGCACCTCTCCTTTGCAATGACAGCAATGATGGGAGCCACTTGGGTAAAGGGTGTGTATAAGTGTAAAGAGCATTTACTAGAGAAAAAAGATAATTTAAATATCAGCGGAAGATAAATTAGAATGGAGAAACAAAATTAGCCCATAATAAAATAGGAGCAAGGATGTCCATCCTTGTAATGAAATTTTATGAGGAGGAATGGATGGATAAATCTAAGGTTAGGGTTTGCAAGAAACTTTTCTTTCGTACTCATATTTTATGAATCAAAATTCGACTTCTTCCATAGAAGGGATGATAAGCCCTTGAATCATGCTTGATTGAATCATGATTTGAATTATAATCCAAACTCTCAGTGATTGAGAGAAGAGAGTGATGATTTGGGAGAGAGAAAGGACGTCCTACCTAAAAGAAATTGAATTCAAAAAGATATCTTTCCACATATACCAATTATCTATAAGTTGCGGTCCACCCACTTGTGTATTTACTTTACGCAAGACAGATAAAAGACAACAAGATCCATTTGACCACCGTCAGTCTATCTTGGCCCATGCTGATAGCGTCACCAAAATAATAGTGCATCAGATGCTGTACTAATAACACAAATCATCAAACTATACAATATGTTAAATATCTAAAGCCAGTCTAATTAACATTAAAGAGGATGTTCCCTTTAACTCTTTTAGATAGAATGTTTCCAATAATGCAACCCAAAGATTGGTAATAATTAATTAGACCATATCATGGAGTGGAGGTTCGTTGGCATCTCCTAGTAGGGGTAGTATGTAGCACTTTACCGTATGGTATGGTAAAATAAGTGGTATCTTGTATCAATGGTATAGTAAAATCTCCCCCTATGGCATCCATCAAAGAGCGACACCGTAGCGTTATGGCGAACAGTTGTCACAGGATATGCAAAAACTGCGAATCGTTGTGGCGTCGCCTGTCAAACGGCTCTGCCATTACTGTTACGCGTAGTTGAAAATTCATGCACCCACTCATAAATTAAGTGGTCCCGACGCCAAAACACTCTCTTTCTTGGGGACCAAAGACGATATGAAATTCGTTTTACATTACTTGCTCAGTCAAAAATAAGCCCCACTGAGTAGCATGTACCAAAAGTTAGTATTGACTTGATCAATTTTATTAAAATTAAAAATTATTATATTTTCTGCTACAGACGTCCACTTACTTAAAATGGAGATACCAGAAGTATAAAATCTCTCCATAAGAGTTAATTAACTTAATTTTCTAGGTTCCTATGTTTAGCTTTTTATTTTTGTAATTTTAGATTATTCTTATCTAATGTGATGTGTTTTTCATTTAACAACTTGAGAACAAAAATAAAAATTTCAAAATGAGCACCATTTTTCATTTATTGGAAAAAAAAAAAAACAGAGAGAGAATGATGTAGTGGTGATATCTTTTATGGTGATTTTTACAACTTTATGACTTTGTTTTGTTTTGTAGTTTTTCACTGCTAACCTATTCAATCTATAGTTTGACAATTTTGGAACTGATGGAGAATATGAAAGTCTAAAACTTTTCAGCTCTGTTGTGAATAATCTTTTTTTTTTTTTTTTTTTGCTGAAGTAGGATTTATATTAAAATAAAAGTGAAACAATTACAAAATAGGCCTTGAAAAGGCAAGTGTTACTACAAGAGTGAGCATCCTTATTAAGCCAAAATACATTAAGAGAGATAATCAAAAGGACGATCAAGGCATTAGGATGTATCTTCATTCTGCATTCTTCTCCAAAAGGTGAGCGTTGTGAATAATCTTTTTATTGTGATTTGTGATTTGGGACAATGGTTGGAGATATTGTCCTCAACACACAATAAATAACACATTTTTATTGCTTGGACTTTAAGAACATGTTAATATCATGATCAGTACAATGTGATAATATTATAACATTTATATAAACTTTTTGCATTTCTCAAAAGGGTCTATTTGTTCTTGCATGAAATTAGTTTGTTATATTCGAGATATGGCAAAACAAAAAAATTAGATTGTTATAAGTTCTAAAAAATGTGTCTAGGTCAAAACAGTGTTATGTTTCATCAGCTGTATGCCACCTGCTGAGCTTTGATAAGTATAAGTAACAATGGACAAAAAAAAAAAAAAAATTGCCTATCAAGGACGGTGGCAGTATAAGGAAAACGAGACAATAAAAATTAAAAGTAAAGAAACAAAAGTAAATGACGCTTAAATAAATCTCTCATTTTGTTGATAACTCAAAACCGATTCATCACTCTAATAAATTAAATCGAACAGCAATCAAGTATTAGTTTACTGCGAGAAACCTCTCTTTCAAAAAATAAGGGATTATCTGTGTTTGTAGCTTTGATGGTGAGGGATATCAAAAGGGAGTGATTTGGCGATTGTGAGTATTCTATAAATCAAATATCTAAAAAAAGCTTTGGCTCTCATTTATCTCTCTATTATACATTCTTCATATTTTCTTTAATTTTCACCTTCACATATATTAATTAACAGCTACTGACGACTGCTCTATGGACTCACTTGGAAGGGAACGACAGAGGTTCGAATGATCATCCTAATTATACATAATTGTCTAAGGGTCCGTCACGCTAACTGGAAGGGGATCTTGTGTTACACCACCAAGCCGTCCATCTACGATAATTGAAAATGATGATTTGAGATTGGAAACAACGAAGGACATTCCGGTAAATTCAACTACCAAGCCGGATCGTATTCGGTAACGCTGTCCACCACGTTAGTACTGACTTACTGCTCGTTAATGGAGTGGTAATAGCGTAAGAAACCAAACCCATAGTGGAAGCCTGGAAGGTAGTAGAACAACGGAGTGGAAAAAATCAAGACGTCGATGATTTATATCGAGAGAGAGAGTAAAAAGGGCAGAAGAAAGAGAAGACAAGGGAGAGAAAGAGAGTAAAAAAAAGAAAAGGAAAGAAAGGACAATAGGCAGCAGAAGTAGGCAGTAGCAGAGAAAGAGAGGCAGCGGAGTTACGCGGGCGGGCGCGCGCGCACAGTGCCGCACACACACCTCCTTCAATCTCTTCTCTTCTTCTCTCTGGAAATCTCGTTAAGCGGGCCATCCACCCCTCTCGGAAATCGAGGCCGTTGCCTTTTGTTTCTTTGATTTAATAATCAACCCATAATCCTCCATTTGTCCGATTTCCTTTTGCGCCAGATTACACCACACCAAAGACTCTTCTTCTCTTCCCCCACCAGTCAAAGAAGAAGTGGAATTTGGGTCGATTTGTAGAGCTTGAAGTCGGCCATGGATTCATGGGTTTCATGGATTTGACGTTGTTTGTGTTGTTCCTCGTGGAAATCCAGGTTAGAATGAAAAAAACCTTGGAAAAATCATTTCTTTTTATTATCTTTGTATTCTGTTTGTGTTTTTTTTGTTCTTATGTTGATTTGATGGAGAGAGCAAGGAGGAGTGATTTGTAGTTTTTATTATTGAATTATAAAGTTTGATTCTTTTTCTGTTTTTTTCTCCTCTTAGTTTTTTGGGGGTTTGGTTAGTGCTGCGGAGAAAGGATTTGTTAAAGAACTAGGGTTTTTGTGAATTGGGTTTTGTTTGTTTGCTTGATCAGAGACCAGATTCAATGAGTTTGAGGATTGGGATCTGTGTAGGAAATATAGGGTAGGTTTGGATTTGTGCACTTGACTGATCTTTAGGGTTCCTCTTTTTTTTTTGTGTGTGTGTGTGGAGGGAGTTTAGGGCATTTTGCTTGGGGGCTCGAAAGATTGATGCTTTGGTGGATTTTCATGGGTTGAACTGAAGGAATGATGGGGATCTGTGGAGACGACGACAGCGGGGAAGAAGATCGGTTCTTTGATTCGAAAGAGGATGTCTCGTCCTTGTCGGATTCGGACTGTGCCGATGGTTCTGATTGTAACGGCCGGGTTCTTGATTGGGTTTCGGAGAATTTCCGGTATGAGGTCTGGATTGGGAAACCGGACAGTGTTCGAGAGCGTCGAGATAGGTTCTTGAAATGGTTGAGTGTGGGGAGTTTGGATCTGAGCGATAGGAGTAGAGAATCTGCTGATTTGTCAGGTGGTGAAATTGCTGCCGATACTGGCCGAGTTACAGAGACCAGTGGGGCTGTGCTTAGGAGGAGCTTTGATTTGGGAAATGGGCTCTCATCTTCCATGTCCAGTGTGTCCAACGATACGCCTGATCAGTCAGAGGACGGAGTTTCAGTGGAGAATTTCATGTGCAGAATTAGGAATTTGGACGATGGGACGGAATTCATCATGGATGGATTGGGTCAGGATGGAACACTGAGCGGACTTCGTGAAGTGGGTTCGAACCGATTGTATACCGTCGATGAGTTTCAGCGGGTTCTTGGATTGTCGCCGCTTGTGCAACAGTTTATGAGGAGAGAGGCTACTGCTGAGAGTAATTTGGGCGCAGCAGCAAAGAGAAGGAAGAGAGGTTGGTTGAGGCGATTGGGAGCTGTGGCATGTGTAGTACATAGGGAACAAGAGGAAGGTTCACTTCAATCGGATACTTCTGGTGGCATCAGAAGGGTTGGGGGTCAGAGAGTCAGAGTTCGGCCAAGTAAGAAGCGGTCGAAGGAGTTATCTGCTCTTTATATGGGACAAGAGATCCAAGCTCATGTGGGTTCGATCTTGACTATGAAGTTTAGTCCGGATGGAAGATATTTGGCTAGTGCCGGTGAAGATGGTGTGGTGCGTGTGTGGCAGGTTCTGATGTGTGCAAGAACGGATGAAAACAACATTCCTAATGTTGATCCTTCTTGCATATATTTTGCAGTGAATGGCTCTTCAGAAGTAGCTCCTCTTTTTGCAGATAAGGAGAAAATGGGTAAATTCAGCAGTCTGCGAAAAACACCTGATTCAGCTTGTGTCATTTTGCCTCCTAAGCTTTTCCGGATATCAGATAAACCATTGCATGAGTTCCATGGACACAATGGTGAAATATTAGATCTGTCATGGTCCAAGAAGCAGGTGAGATTTCCCCAAAACAGAGTAGTTAGTCTTTTTGGGTCAAATTTAGTTTGTATTTTCCTTTTTTTTTTTTTTCTAATATTTAGTTTGTATTTTCCTTGTACTATTAAAGACAGCTGAAATGTCTTTTGCAGCATCTGCTGTCATCGTCGGTGGATAAAAGTGTCCGGCTTTGGCGAGTGGGACATGATCAATGCCTCAAAGTCTTTTACCATAGTGATTTTGGTCTGTGTTTGGCTGTTCTATTGATTTTACCTTAATGTTTCTTCATTTAGTATAATTTTATTGATTCCTTGTTATTGTTTTGTCGTTCTCATTCTCTTGCTTTTTTCTTCTGAATTTATGATGCAGTGACATGTGTTCAGTTCAATCCGGATGATGAAAATTACTTCATCAGTGGCTCAATAGATGGGAAAGTTCGAATTTGGGACATTTCTGGTTTGCAAGTTGTTGATTGGACAGATATAAGAGACATAGTCACTGCCGTGTGTTATCAGCCTGACGGCAAGGTTTGTTTCCTATTTGTTTGATTTAGCATTCAATTGAAATCAAACATTACTAAAAACAATCTACTGGAATTATGTGATAATATTGTTGGTCTTTGGTTCATGCAGGGATGCATTGTTGGCTCGTTTAAAGGAAATTGCCGCTTTTATAATACATCAGGTATACACACTTGTTATAGCCACATACTTTTTTATGACCTCGATTTTATAATTTGAAGTAATCTCTTCTGTTCGTCAGTTCGTTCTGACATTTTATTTGGTTTTTTAATGTAATCCTAAAGTATGTGCGTTCCTTTCCCTTATTTATGTAAAATTACAGTGGCATTCTAGTTTTTGTATCTAACCATTGATAATTTGGTGTCCTATTATTTTTTTTTTTTTTTTTTGCACATTCAATTTGCTATGATTGTTTTGTATGTGGTTGTCCTTTGTCTGCTTGTGTGTGTGTGTGTGTCTGGCTGGCTGTGTGAATGCATTTGTGTGTCTTGGAGCATCTTTTATTGTCCTACACATGATTATTACAAACAACATGGGCATCTGCTTGTTGACAGGGAACACGTGCAGTTCACCTCTAAGTCCTATCTAATTGAATGGAGTGGTATTGTGTTTCGGTGTTGTCTTTCCTGAGTGTCACTGAGGGTATTAATTGGCCATTTAGTTTCAATTTCCTCGCGATCATAAATCGTGACAATTCTTGAATTGTGTAATAAAAGGGGAGTCAAGGAGTTTTTGGAATTTTCTTGACTGTGTTTTTCCTACTTGGCGGCACCTGCTATCTGTGGCCTTACTAAGAGTTTGTACAATGAGAGAACTAGAATCTAACATGTTTGGAATTATAGAGGAATTGGAATTCAAGGGCACTTCAAATTTGCATTTGGCAAATCTCTGTTGCTCTCAATCACTGGAGTTTTGGGAGTTGTGAAAATTCCCAAAAAAAAGGCAGTTTGTTACAATTGAATATAATTGTTTTGGCCTCATATTTCTGAAGAAAATTGTTTAGTCTAGGGAGTTGACTATTCCTTGAATACACAGCTATGTGAGTCAATTGATCTCTATAAGTCCATGCTTTTAAAACTCAATATCAGTGACTGATTCTTTACAAAGAAAGTCCTATATGACTCGGTCGTGTTGGCTTTAACTCTGCCGGTATTTGAAATCATCCTTAAAACTATTCTTGTAAAGTCCTATATGACTCGGTCGTGTTGGCTTTAACTCTGCCGGTATTTGAAATCATCCTTAAAACTATTCTTGTACTATTCTGAAACACATAACTCGGGTATTTGAAATCGTAATACCTATAGGCTTTGCACCTATTGGTATTATGCCGGTATTTGAAATCATCCTTAAAGAAAGATGTGTCATTACGTCCTATAGGTGCTCCTCACCTGCATAATATACAAACTCATTGTGAATATGATACGCTTAGTTCAAACTTCCCGTTGAGCCTTTTCTTTTATACTGAATATTGGGCAAAATGATCTTCTCCATTGGCACAAGGGATTAATGCCAGTCTCTATGCCTTCCCTGCAGAAAGGTGCCCAGAATGGCTGAACTCACGAGGCTACTCCTTCGACATAATTACAATATATGGCCCCAATTACTTATCCTCACAGTGCTCTCTTAGTTGGTGACTTTTTACCAAGCAATAATAAAGACTAAGTTTTTATCTAAGATGTTCGAAGACTATAAGTTTTTGAACTTTTATGTGGATCTTTACTTTATTTTAAAGCCTTTATTGTCATTATTAGTGTTCCTAGTTTTATTATTATTGCCGCTGCCTGGGCAGGTATCCTTAAAAGCAATAAAATAGTAAAGATCTGTTTGATAAGGAAAAAGCCCTCAAAATGTGACCTTTTTATCAATGAGTATGCATGCATGTGTTGTACAGAATTTCATGTATTCATCTGTATTTTGTTTCCTTCCAATTGACGATATAACTCATGGTGTCCTTAAGCATTATATATATAATATTATTTCCATTTTTGCATTGGTGTGCTCCATAGGATAATGAGTCCTGTGATTCTTTATGTTCTTTGTTCCTTTCTTGGTTCTATTTCTTTTTAATATCAATCATTTTAGCACAACTGGCTTAGTCAGGTTGGTTGTCAATAATTTAAATTGTGCTAGCCTGTCCAAGTTCTTGAAATTATGAGAACAATGATTGAAAAAAGAGATTTAAATTTATAACCAATGTCTAGATTGACTTCCAAGAAAATCATGTGGTGACCTGCATGTGGTCTCATTAAGATATGTAAGGTAAGTTGTTCCATATGCACACCTGTAGGGGAATGATCGCAAAGGGCTGTTTATTCCAAGTGGACAAGTAAGGTTGAATGGAATCCTTATATGTTTGGTCATTTTGTGGAGATCCAAACCGGCAACCGATGTTTTCCCTTGTAAGTCTATGAACTGCGTCAGTTGCTATTGGTTTGGACAAATCTAAAAAAATGTGGTTTTATCACAAGTTAATAAAAAAAAGGGCCAACATAACATAGATCCAAAGTGTCAGTTAATCCTAACTCATACATTGGAACATCCAAATTTTTTATGCCAACCGAAATAATATTAACTATTAGACTGGACATGTAAAAAACATTGCTAAATTGGGTTCATCACATTCCCAAGAGTGAATATAATTCTGATTGGACTGAAATTTTATTCAGTAATAGGGAAGGGAATTTTACATCTGATGGAGAATCCAGATTATCAAAAGATGGGCCTGATTGAAAAATACTAATAGATCATTTTAATTGGTGATTTAATCACTTTTTATTTGTTTCAATCCAATTTTAATGTCTCTTCCTTCAGAGATGAGCTGAAGCATTCTATATGTAAACATCATGACCCCACAGATTCAATGGTTTAGATCTTTAAAATTTGGACCCTACATTTTTAACATTTGGTTTTGCCTTGACTGCACCATGTGCTCAAGCTTTTAAGTAATATATTTATAATTTTGAGGAACAAAGAATGTTCCTCAGCTTGGAACAATATGGCGTGCGGGGTTGTGGGGGTGGTTCGATATGTTTTGAATGGGGAGGCTTGGACATCATAATGGTGGATCCCTCAAGCCACAATGGGGGCTCCCCCGCTCTGTCACATCTTTGTTGCTTTATTATTAATAGATATCGGCGATAACAATATAAGAACTACTATATGACAGATTGTTGATAGATTCAGTTTATATTGTCCAGGTAATCATCTACAAATGGAGCATCAAATTTGCCTGCAAGGTAAAAAGAAGTCCCCTACCAGACGAATAACTGGCTTTCAGGTAATGAGACATCTGTAAACTGTTTTGAGAGCCCGATTGGAGTATTTTTCTATATATATGGGAGATGCTCGTGAGAGTTACCCTCACGGTACTATGAGAGAAAGTAAGGGGTAAGGGCCCTCGCATTTAGGCTGCACACAAAATCAGCTCTATCCTTGATTTCTATCATCTTCATATGGGCCACAAAAGTTTAACATTGTACCGTCCATTCGGATGGGTGTTATTCGATCTAATGGTCCAGTTTAATAGGATGGGGCCAAATTTTGGTGGACATAAGCAATTCAGCCCCCAACCCCCCCCCCCCCCCCCCCCCCCCCCCCCCCCCGTGTGGTCCATTTGGATGGACTAAACAGTGGGCCCCACCCTAGGCAGCAGACAGTCCTCTCCCATCAGCTTGAGTTGAGGAGAGGGCTGGCCTATATATATATCAGCTCATATGCAAAATATTACAGTGCCTGACATCATTGTATAAATATGTTAATGCATCATTTGCCGAGATTGATGGGATGCGATGATGATGATTGGTGCACGATATTCGATTGTGTTTTGTTGATGTGGCTGTCCAAATATGGGAAAAAGAAATGGAAAACAAATTGCAGTGCTCAGCTTTGGCTTCTTCTCTCTGAATATGTTTCAGGCTTTGCAATATAAAGCCAAAAAGGTGGAAACCTTGCAAAATTTGGCCTTTTTCCCAAGTGTAGCTTATAATTTTATTGTCAGTTCTTTTTTCTAAACTACTTTGGCTTCTGTTACATTTGTAATTTTTTTTTGTTATATTTGCTCCAGTATTCTCCAAGTGATCCTATGAAAGTGATGGTCACTTCCTCTGATTCACAAGTACGAATCCTTGATGGGCCTGAGGTCATCAGCAAATACAGGGGTAATGAATCCTCCTTTCATACTGACATCTTTATTCAGTTCGTTGTTATGCATTTTCATCTCTGATTTTGGATCTTTGTTTTTCCATTTTTTTAATGGTTTTGTTTCTGCATCGTCAGGACTAAAAAATGCTGGGAGTCAGATATCTGCATCATTCTCATTTGATGGGAGGCATATTATCTCTGCAAGTGAGGATTCTAATGTCTATGTCTGGAACTACGGTAACTCAGAAGGAACCTTAGCTCATCAGCCAAAGAGCATATGGTCTTATGAGCGTTTCTTTTCCAGAAATGTATCGGTTGCAATACCTTGGTCTGGCATGAAACCCGAGAGTTCAGCCTCATGTACTTCTGAAACTTTTACCTCTGATATGCTCTCTCAGCAGTCCTTTGGAAGTTCAGACATTGGAAGCCATTGTCACACAGACTCATGCCGCAACACGTGCTTATTTCCATCTCCTGAACATTTCTTACTGGGCCATGGGTTCTTCTCAGACATTCTACCCAGGGGATCTGCAACTTGGCCGGAGGAGAAGCTTCCTTCAAACACAATGACTGTGTCTTCTGCTGTGTGTAAATCCCAGTACAAGTTGCTGAAGACATCTTGCCAGAACACAATCACGTCCCCCCATGCATGGGGTCTAGTGATAGTAACTGCTGGCTTGGATGGAAGAATCAGATCATTTCACAACTATGGGTTACCTGTTCGCATTTGACTTCACAGTTTTGGCATGATTATAGATATTCCTGTTCGTTGTGCAGTTTGTCCGTTCATAGCTGAATGTTTTTGTATAGTACCATTTGGCTGAGACTAGATGCTGCAGGTTTGTCTCCGTTTGGGCTCAATCATTCACAAAACATATGAAGTTCAGGTTTTTTGGGGACATGGGTGTGCTGTCATGGATTTTGCAGCATAAACAGCCATAGCCAGTCCACATCATTTCTTTAACCTTGTGGATTGCACATGTAGTTTGAGACATGGGCATCTGCATTGCATGCCCCCTTATATAGCTTTCAAGGAGAACTGGAGGTTACTACAAAAGTAAGTTTGCAACAAATGCGACAATCTCTTGGCTTGGTAGTGCATTTAGACAAAGTAGCAAGCAATTGAGGTGGTGGCTTGATGACGAGAGCCATTTAATTATACAAATTCTTTTATTTTAATTTTTTCACACAAGGGGTTCATACCGGCCTGCTGGAAAAGGATGTGGAGTCCATACATTCGGTAATGTGTACAGTTGCAGGTGCTTGTAGGGTCTCCAGACTCCAGAGCTCTACTAGAAGGTTGGAGTGGGGAACTGGCAGCAGGTAGTGGGGATTCATCCGCTTAAGAATTTAGAGGGTCCATTTTCATCACATGCTGCTGATATGGTCTAATTGATCAAGTTGCTGCTGCATTTAGTGGGTTGTTATCTCAATATCCCGTTGCAGCCTGAGCGAGGACATTTGCTGCGCAATCAGTGTCTTCTACTATCTTTGGAAAGATCTGTCAGCTTCAGGTGATTTGATTCGTGACCTGCTTTTTTATTCCTTGCACCGATCAATGTATCTGTCAAGCAATTTGTCATATTGATTATGGGCTGTCCAATTTCCTTAAGCAATTTGTCATATTGATTACGGGTTGCCCAACTTTCGTTCTGATATAAAATTATTACATTTTTTCTGTTAATTTTTGTTAATCTCTAGAAATTTGAGCTTTGAGGGATCGCGTCTCTTGCATGTTGAAGAGTCACATACTTACACATTTGCAATTGTAATTTATTACCATACAAAATGAACATGACAGACTGTTTCATTGATGTTTGTCTCTTGTAAAGCTGAAGGAGTGAGACCGGAATCCTCTGAACCTGTGTGGCCTACTCGTGGTTTACCCGTAAATTTAGCTAACATTTAACTCAGTTTCCATGTAATTGGTTACTGCAAAGGACAAAGCAGTTGGCAGGAAACACAGGTTACTCAAATGCATATACCTTGATTTATTCTTACACTAGGTTTATGAAGATTCGGATGGAGTTGGATTACAAATGGGACTATTCAAATGTGTTATGTTCCTTTACCTCTACTATATGGGTTTAAGGTTTTAGATATACGATAAAAAATGATCTATGACCTATGCATTAGATGTGATGGTTATTCAATTATTGATGAAATTAAGTTTTGGTTGCTACCTAGTCCACAATCCTCCCTTTGGTCTTGTGATGCTTAGGAGCTGATTGTGAAGAGTGAATTAACGTGGACCCATTACATGAAAATAGGGCTGCTAAACCACTTAGAATCACTCTTCTTGGGTATTAGCTGTGGACCCAATTTGATTGATGGTCCCGTTGTTAGATTGGCATTCTTCAAAAGATGTGATTAAGACTACCGAATGAGATAATGATCCTTTAATCGCACATTCTGAACGCGATCGGCCAAACAGCGAGACACATTCTTGTTAGAGTGAAACTTTGCCCAGGACCAGTACATTGGGAAAGAAGGGTAATGAATCTGAACAGTTTGGGTTGTAAAGTGGGATTATGTTCTTGATATGAATGTGTCAAATGCAGGGTTTCTCTCTACACTAGTTAACGCACAGGATCTTTTCTGTGGTATTGAACATTGTTATGTCCCTCCCAGCTTTAGGACAACACATGATCTATCCTCAGATAATTACGATTTTCTAAAAATTATTGTGGTAAATGCCTGTAATTTTGTCCAAAATAAATCATTAGATAAATCGAACATCCTGCCAAATTATAATACACTAAAGCCAAGGGGTTTTGGATTTAATTTTGATCACATTTATTCCATAACTGATGTTCGATTATTTTGTTCTCTGCAATATTTTATGTCAATCCTTTGAGAAAGCAAGATTCTTGGGAAAGATTATTCCATAAATAATTTAACCTCTATCAACCCCAAGACATAATTTTTTCTTCCATGGTATCGAGGATCAGAAAATCAGAAAGTTGGTCATCCCTAGGCTCATTAGTCAGGAGTCTTGAGACCCACTACCTATGATTCCAGTTTAAAGCATACGGCAGTCTGCACCTGAACGTGTTGTCCTGCCTCTCTGGTCTGTTAAGTCTCCTTTTTTTGGGCCATGGATGGCTCTGTATGGTCGTGTTTCCAGGGCTACAGTTTCTGACTTTGATTACTGTCTATATAATAGGATCCGGACTCCTGTGTATTATAGCATTAGCCCTCATGTTCTTGCCCATGTGATTTGGTTGACAGGCCAACTCATTGATCTTTCTTCTTCACCAGATTTCTTCTGGGTTTCCACTCCATAATTGAGGAATAATGATCAAACAATAACAAATGATAAAGCTAAAATTGCAGGTGTTCTTCAATTGGAAAAATTCACTAGTAACAACAGCAACTAAAAGAATCATATACCCACTACCTTAATTTTCCTACTAGTTGGATTGGATGGAATGTAGGTGGATTTTTAATGCATAAAATGAAAATTGAGTATTTCTTACCACCTGCCCTAGTAGTCTAGGACATGCTACCATCATGATTGCATTACTAAGCAAGTGATAGGCCTGCAAATTCTCCTTAACATATGGGGTATATTTGAAATTTCAACTGGTACCATCATAGGAGGGCCCAATTGATAGCATGGTATAGAAAATATATACATTTGAATGTGTACATAAAATCTTAAATCTATGCATAAACAATGCATATAAAGGTGTGATTCGAATCAAGAATTTTAGAAGCTTTGAAACAATACATAAATTCACTAAACAAAGAATTAAAGAATGATAAAATTTAGAAGCATTTCAAAAATCACGCCTTCGAAACTATGTTTCGCAGCTATGTGCTTTTTAAAATAAAATTAAGTATAATCAAAAGAAAGTTCCCTTAAAATAGGAAATGCCCTTTGATTTGCTCCTTTAAAAGCCTTTTTTTCCTAGAGTATTTTCAGTGTGTAGCCTCCCCCAACTGAGTATATAAAAGGCCAAAAGCCTACAAAAGAAGAATAAGTGGGGAAAAGGTGACATTTATGCAAATGCATGTGCACCAAACTATATGTTTTTTTTCCCTTTCGTGGATAATGTCATAGGGAAATGTACCCTTATATAATGTCCATCATCCAATACTCTTACAGTAGCAAGAGATAGACAAGTTGGAAGTGGTGCAAGTTGTGCTTGAACTTCCTATAGATAGTCCCTCTTCTCTCACTATGGCTGCACATGGAACATTAATAACCCCAACATCTTCAACTACGTTTTATGCAGTAGATATTCTAAAGTTATGGCCTCACATGGCACCTTCTGCTTCAAATGCCTCCAATGAAAGGAAGGCTCTTGCCTCGATGGGTGTTTCATCTCGAAACCCAAGGAACCAACAAGAAAGAAAGCTTGCAATATTGGAACATTCCATTTCCATGGAAGGTGTCTTTCCAGCTTTTCTTTCTTCTCTCTCTTTAATTTTAATTACGCATAGACTTCTTGTTCTATGTATCTATGCAGAGGAAGAAAAAAGCCAGCTACTAAAGAGGAATATAAAGTTAGATAGCCGGTTGCACCGGACCTATTGGTGGGGGGGTGGCATGTGATACCCGTCATTAAATTCCTGATTGATTTCATGTATCAGAAACTGGTCGAACTCAGACTATGTTTACATGCAAATGCAATCTCTCCATTGTAAAATAGTAGTCAATACATGGGGATAGATTTCAATCCAAAAGAAAGCAGACCAGTCATTGCATAGCTGGAAAACATTGAATCTGTCCCAGTCTTAGAATGATGCTTTAATAGGACACTTGATAATCATAACACTCGTCTGCAACCTACACCTTTTTTAAACTCATTTAAGTGGTTGAGTGCATAAATAGATATGCCTCATCTCAGGTCGCAGCTGGCTCGTTCCGGTGTGGTCACGCAGGTCTAAGACAGATCTGGAGAACTTGAACACTTATATAGTTAATTAGATGATCACCTTGATGCACAAAAATATCCATAGTGTGTAAGACAGATCAATTGGTCCTATTCTTAAAAACATTGTTTTGATCAATGATCAATGTTTTGAATAGAAGACATTACATAAGATTACGCAAATCTTTCCTCCACCACTGGATCAAGTGGGAGATATTGAGCCCAGATGATCTGACCGAGTCGCCGAGGGATTACTTTCCCTCCCACAGCGGTGGGTCCTGCATGCACGCTTGACAAGTGGCCTCACCTCAAGGACATTTGTCAGCAATGGAGGAGCCCAATTTATAAAAGGTGCAGATTTCTTTCACCTGGCCCACGCAGTTTTCACTGCACCTATCATTGCCTCAAAGCTTG
Source organism: Litsea cubeba (assembly GCA_012931725.1). Classification (NCBI taxonomy): domain Eukaryota; kingdom Viridiplantae; phylum Streptophyta; class Magnoliopsida; order Laurales; family Lauraceae; genus Litsea; species Litsea cubeba. Next base: position 68,623,944 of record CM022951.1, read on the forward strand.
CCACTTCTAATCCGACGAACCCAGTTCATCAATCAATCTGCAACACCTAAACACGTCTGATTAATGATGGCAAGATCTAAATCACTAGCTCATGTCATTTTATGGATGTATATAAGTGTACGTCCTATACAAGTTGTAGTTTGATGCCAAAGCTCCAAGATGGACTTAAACAGCAGGATTTCATATTCCCGGCATTTCATAAATTCAAGATGTGGCACACTAATTGGAATCAAGTTGTACCATTATGAAACCAATCCAATGGGGGTCATATGACTCCACGAGTTGAATCAAACAAAATTCAATACATGTCATGTCATCCCATGTCAATATGGACAACCTAAGATCAGTGCTCAGTATGTAGTACTTGTCGTCAAATCACATTCTAAAGTCTTCATCTACCTCTGATACACCCTAAGCCTAAAATATATATATATATATATATATTCCTTTGATTATTGTTTTTTTATATAACCCAGGTCCAGGATATCTCCCACCCAGCCCAGCCCTGAGCCCAAAGGATACTCAATTTTAGACAGCGGAGAACTAATCCCTTGGGACACATGCAAACCCTCCTATCCACATGCACCGAGTAAAACTATGGGAGGTGGCCAACAAAGATACGTGTCGAACACTTCTAGAGCCATGAAAGTGAGTAAATGGAAGCGTATCAGCTTTGCTCATATTAATCGAGTAAATAAATTAAGGATCTGCACTTCCTTCCATTAATTAACACAAGTCACCATATAAATACAAAATTTAACAGTTTGCCTGGTAAAAACTCGGGTAGATGTACATTTAGAATGGCCACAAGTCACCCCAGAGAGACCTGCGAGCCTGATGATGCAAAGTAGGGTTCTTACTCTGGGTGATGACCACACGCTCAAAAGCACCCTCTGAGCCATCTTCTTTGGTTGACCGGCAAATGTCCATTGAAACCTGCTTGCCCCTGCGTACAGGCATGAAGATAATCCGACCCCAGCCACTTCCAAGATCAGCACGGGCTGCTTCCTCTTCCTCCTCTAATTCTTCGTGATTGTCCCCAGCGTCTGTTTCTGGGATGTCAGATGCATACATAACGGGATCTTCATATGGAATATCCTCATCCTCAGATACAAATTGGTCCTCTATCACAAGAGTCAAAACAAAATCCACAGTAAACATCCGCCAGATTCTACTAAAAATAAATAACCTTATTCCGAGTCTTCACAGTAGGTCATATAGTGATAATCCAGTCAACTGATGGATTCCAATTGTGACCACTAGATGCCTGAAAATATTACAGTTTAACAGATCCCTGGCTGCCTATAAATGGATGCTTAAGAAAATAATACAGCAAAGGTCCTAAGGATTGGCTAGGACCCTTAATCTAGAGCAGTAAACGATCAGCTAATAGTTAGGACCACATAACTTTATGCCACACAGTTAGGATATTCCACATCAGCTTGTTGCATTTAGAAACAAGCTGACCAGTTTAGTCAGTGAATGTTTTTCCACCACATCTTATGGGATAAGCATGCACGGATGTAACTCAAAGTTCCACACAAAGCACAATTGTGTTTCTGCTTGCACATCTACTAGTTCAAAACACAATTTTATATTTATTGTACAAATGAACAGAACGAATCCAGGGAATTCTACTTGAGGCAAATTTTCATCTTCCGGATTGTTACAAATTTGCATTTGGACAATCGAACCATCAACATTTATTCTTAGCTGTATAACAGCTAACAAAAACTATTAATCAGTTGATTTATTTATTTTTTTCAAAAAGTATAATAAGAAACTCAGATCATAGAGGGTCACCTCAACAAAGAGATGTACATACCATAATCAATCTCGAGATCTTCAGGGTTTCTTTTGGCATGTTGTTCCTTGAGGGTATCAAATTTCATGCCATCAAGTGGCTGTTGTTCCCTGTATAATACAAGAGCTTCAATTTCATGAACAATCATTATTAATCACTAAAATGAATACAAAGAACAAATAAGTGTGCTCAGAAAAAGTGCCACTCTTATTCCACAGCAGTGAAATTCCCTTAAAGCCCATTTGTTTGTTTGGTATTAAATTCCCAAGAAGTCTTGGAACTATAGAACATCAAAGAGGTGAAGAGTAAAGGATATAAGGCGTAGATGGAGATGGTACCCACACTTACCTTGGATTTGATTTACGAGGGTGATTGGCTGGGTAATCATTTTCTACCAAACGCAAGGCCATTCGATGGCCATTTTTAGATCTTCACATTTACTTCTTCAATGCCACTTTAATAGGAAGCTATTTATTAGAATCCTTAAAAGTTTAATCCCAACAAACAAATGGGCTCTTAGTCTCCAGTCTGTAGCTCAGTGTGAGAGAGAGTGCATGTGTTCCATTTAGCCAAAAAAAAAGCCCTTATAGAGATTCTTGTCAGTGCTCTACATTGCTTCGTGGAAGTAGATAATTTGAAGAAATGTTTCTTGTACAAAATATAAGGAATGATAGAGTCATGCATATGAAGACATCAAATGATTGGCTCTACCTGTCCACGAACATGCAACCAAAACAATTGATATTCAGGTGGGCCACTCTGTTTAGACCAATTAAGTTATATTCACATTTTCCAGTCCAATGCATGACTACAACATTCCTTACAATCCAACAGTCCACATCAGCGCCTGACCTCTAGCATTTTATCTGCATTTTATGTGGTTATATATGTTTGCAGGCATGTATGCAGACAACAAGTGTACTTATTTATAACATTTTTATCAATATATTTATGTGTAACCTCTTCTACCCTGCAGTATTTCATAATTCTTGACTACTAAAATAAGACTTTTCCAGTGTTGGATATACTTACCGTGGTCTTTCCCCTCTTCTTAGAGCAACAAAGCAAAATTTTTCATCCTCAAAACCACGCAGAGGCTCACCTTTAGACCGCTACAAGTAAACAAGTATAAATTATAGAATAAAATGATTGATTTCTTACAACAAAAGAGAAACACCTCACTAACAATCGCAACAAACAAATAAGTATTATATATACATAGTTGTTCATGCTTTGCCACCTCAATAAATAATATAGATAACACATTCATTTTTTCTGTTAATAAATTTATTTATTATTTGACTATAAGTTTTGCATATTATCCCTCTTAACATTAGTATTATTCTTTAAGAGAAGATAGTTAGACTCGCTTTCTTGCATGGAGCTGAATGATGGACAACAAAGAAATGAACATGATAAAATGCAACTGAGATGCATATGCTAAGATGGATGTATGAACTTGCAAGAAAAGGATAGGACTAGGAGTGCGTACATAAGATCAGAAACATCCACATAACAACCTATTAAGTGTCACATATCACAAGTTCATGGAACTAAGATGGGGCAGAGCAACAAAGGCTTGAATGAAGTAGTGAAGTGAAAAGAAATGCTAGATAGTGAAGTTACAAAGACACATTGGCTTTACATGAAGTTGAGTGGATAAATAAAACTAAAAAGCCCAACTTAGGATAAATCAAATATCATATACAATGATGACAATTCGATCTTCACAAATTAAATTTGCTTTACATGATGTAAGCAAACATGGTCAACCTTGGCTATCACAGTGCCTTCGACAATATTGGAATGTTTGCTTCAGAGAGAAAAACTCATACAGTTTGGATAATCAATATTTTCCCCCCTTTTCCTTTCTGAAAACTAACAGAATCCAGTAACAGGCATTTGTTGAGCCTTTTCCTCCAATGATGTGTCATAGAGGGAAGTGCTAATACACTGTGCACTCGTGCTTCTATTTGCGCTAATTCCTAGGGCTGCACCAAACCGGACCGGATCAGACCGGATTTGTGGTTTTAGTGGTCCAAATCCGGACCGGATTTGGAAAACCGGTTATATCTGGTCCAGGCCTTTTGGGATCCGGTCTGGACCGGACCGGACCAGATTTATTAAAATAAAAATGTTTTTTTTTTTAATATAAGATGATGATGATTATTTGGTTATCCATGGCCCACCAAAGATATAGGAAAATCTCAAGATGTGAGTTGAAAATATAAAAAAAAAAACAGCTTAGGAAAAAAAAATTGAACCGGTCTAGACCACTTATAAGTGGTCCAACCGGACCGTTTCGGACCGGACCGGACCAGACCACTTTCCTTTATTTTAGGACGGACCGGAAATCCGGTTGTGCAGCCCTACTAATTCCACTCGCGTCCAACATGTACTAGAAAAGATCCATACTCCTCAAATTCCATTTTGTTCTACACTATGTATCGTTTTGCATGTATTTATAACTCCAGAAACCATCTTCTAGTGTCTTATATTTCTTTAGATTCTTAAAGAACACCACAAGCTCAATCAACTTGATTGAACTCTCAACCTTATTTCAAGTTGACTTGGAAACTAAGACACTCATGGTTGACATTCTTGAGTTTTTTTTTTTTTTTTAATCATCCTATATAAATTTAGAACAATGTAGCTGTATCCAGCCATTAATCATGTTCACAGCCCTACTTTAACCTAAATAAGAACTGAGATTTTGATTCAACATGCTGCCTATCTACTATTTTCCATTCCATTTTCCAGAGATAGTAAACCAAATCATAAAATGTAGCAAAAACAATTGCCACAATCTGACTCCCAAGATTATAGAAAAAATGATAAGCGGCACAATACATATTGTGTTATGGTATTAATTTGAAAAACCATACCATATAGAGAAATTCATTAACTATAATTGCCAATAAACACCATCAAAGTGGTACAAAAAAATGACAAATATGACCGCACCTTGTATGCACGTTGAGAAGATGTCCTCTCTAAGCGCTGAACAAAATGACAATACTTTCCTGATTTCTCCAAAGGACAGGTTCCATCATGAGGACACTATAAGAAGTAAACATCATCAGAATGCCACCATAAAGAAGTAAATTATATGATCAATGTATAGCAACAATTATAAACTTACTGGAGCAACTACAAATGCACCACTTCTAGAAGCCTCTACATTGTCTCCAGAAATTTGCATCTCCCTTGACCCCTTGCTCAATGCATCATCGGACTTGCGGGATTTCTTGAGGCCATAAATATATAATCACTATGCTTAGAAATGGATGATTAGAGAACTAGGGGGAAATGTTTCTGAAAAAGAACAATCAGCTTACTCTTTTTGCCATCCATAAGATATGAGATCGCATTTGACAAATTATGCTTGATCCATGAGGAGTTCCAGGCTCAACCAAAACCTGAATCAGACACCATATTATTTGGAGATATAAATAACAGCACTAATCATTTGATAACAATGATGAAGATGATGATACCGAGTTCAGCGAGGAGTATAAAGAAAGCTATCATATTTTGTGATTAATGGAAACCGCCTTATCTCTTCCTGAAAATCTTAAATGTCATTGCACATGCAGTTGTGTTTTCCATAATGCAGTTTTAAGAAACCAAATACTCAGGCAGTACTACTTTCCCACCATCTTCACCCCAATTTGTCCCCATTATTTTTTTTTTCCAATCATTGAATATACAAACAATAAAAGAAGAAGACATTCAGTTTTCATCTCCGGTAGATTCGGACTTACTTTCAGACAAATTTTTTTCACAATTCCTCTGCATGTTCTCTTTACTAAAGTATACTTACCAACTTTTTCAAAATCACTTCTTTCATCATTATAGCAACTTCCAAGAACCTGCAAACTAAGTGAACCTCTGTAATCTTTACTCAAGTATACTAAGTGAATCCCTGTAATCTTTACTCAGTATACTTACCAACTGTCCCACTTCCTCCATCATTATAATGACTCCTATGCATCCACAAACTAAGTGAAATCTGTATGGTCCCAAATCAAGATTGGTAAGAAAAAAGTAGAACTAGACTAGTCCCCTGGCAACTCAACAAGGCAAATTTAGTAGCTTGAGGAAACATGAGTTATAATTTCTGATTTCTTTAATTAACTACATTATTCAAATAACAAAAAATTTCTTTCAACCACAATGCTAATAGATAGTTTTATGTTTTTCAAGTGCTTGGCACTTTGCTTGGACCTAGTTATACTAAATGAGAACTCTTATTCGCCATAATGATTGGCAGAAGAGTGGCAGCCACACTCTTGCATAAGAGGTGAGCTTCATTTTAGACGAATGCAACAGGATATCATTAGTTACTTTTGGGCTATTATGCTTGGACCACATTTTTTTTTTCTAAACCATTTTTTCATCGGCAACAACATTTTATTTTCTAAAACCGTTTTTCAAAACAGAAGTTGGAAGTTAAAATGCCACAAAATTGGTACTAGACATTGTTGCAAGAAGCTTACAAACCATATCACGATTCCCATGATTCATATCGAATCCTAAGGAAAAAGATTCAAATCTATCCAATGAATCCCATTTGTGGTAAATCTTAGTGCTCAAGTGTGAATCTTACTATTTTACACTTGCTTTATTGAATCTTACAATTCAAGTGATCAGTCTAAGTGGAATAGCCACGGCCTGATTGCCAGTATTAATAATTGTTTACCTTTTTTAATGTTTCTATTTTAAAGCGGTAATCTAGTGATTAAAGAAATCTCTTAAGAATTTGTGGGATATAAGGGATGTCTTATAAATAAAGAAAGAATGGGCATGTTGCTAGAGCGTTTAACTGTATTTGAGGGGTTTTGTCCTATAATTTTTTTTATATATATTTTTTCCAGTTTTTTTTCATAAACACTTCTTTAACTCAAGTAAATTTTGATTTGGGTTTTATTTTTATTTTGAAAGATACTACAACTCATCTATCTTTTTAAGTAGCGTTGATATCGTAAACATATTTTATTATTCACACATATCAATTATGATTTATTATGGCTGCATCATAGTCTCATTGTCTTCTCTTTTTTTTTTTTTTGAATGGTGGTCTTATTGCCACTATATTAATGCTGCTATGGAAGGAAATTAGATGGGTTATGATTATAATTTATAAATAACTAATTTAAATACTCTTTTCTTAACTTTATTATTGTTCATTTTTATAAGAAAAATCCTATGATATAGGCTGCTTGTTCATTTAAATCCCTCTTAGCGACCATTTTATTCGCAACATTTTTTACAAGTTTCCAGTCTGTCTCTAACTTATTCAAAAGGCCATTGCAAGGGTCACAAGACTCACAACTCCAAAACGATATAGGCTGCCTACTAGTTATATACATACAAATAGGCATCTGCATGTAGAGAAAGGTGCCCCCGAAAGAAGAAGCCAATCTGACTCTCTTTTTTTTTTTTTTAAATTCCTTCCTCCTTGCATGCAATGGAATTTAAGCAGTTTCCCCCAACTCATGATCAGAATCTCTATCATCTCTCTTGTGGTCCATAGCCTCATGGGACAATGCTCCAGTATGTTTACATTTCTTGCTATTTCCTTAATAACATAACATTACCACTCAAAAGAAAATAGAGGTGGACATTAGTAGATCCATGCAAAATCTACAAACGCAAACAATACCAACATATGCTGGGTGGTGTTTAAGCTTCATGATCACTTGCAGCACAAAATATTTTATGCACAGGAGCATGCACTGGACACATTTCTTGCATACATTTCAATTTAAAAAATAAATGTTAACAGAACCCAGGGAGTTAAGATACTAGAATCTAAAATTCCCCAAAATATAACAGAATAAGCACAATGCAAATGTTTTTTTAGATCGCTATGAAATCATACCATTAAAAGAAACTGAACAACCATTAGAAAGGGAAAGTGAACAATGAAGCACGATTCAGTTGGGCTTACAGAGCATACCAGCACATCTCGTGTAAGTTCCCAAAGTTGCCGAACCACAGTGATTCTGTCTTTGAGTGAAGGTATCTCTCCAAGTACGTAAGACTTTTCAGTGGTTTCCAGCAAAAACATTAAGTTAGCACCAGTTGAGCCAGATAACCATCTTAGAAGAACAGAGCAGAGTGATGAACTAGGAAATTGTATTCAAAGAAATAAACATATAGCAGTAAAGTGAATTAAAATAAGTAAGATGTTGAATTAAAGGTACAGGATAAGTCATCAAATAAGTGTTTAGAGATATTGTCCCATTGGGAGACACTAGATCAAGGTCCATGAGACCCCATTGGGAGACACTAGATCAAGGTCCATGAGACCCAACACCAACAAGAATAAATATATATATATATATATATAAAGTTACAGTGAAAACAAATTTGAAGTCTTTACCCCAACAGCAAAAGTTACCAAACACAAATTCTTAACCAGAAGGCATTACAAAAATATAGTTCAGAATACATACAGCAACTACAAGGTCATGCTCCCTTTCTGTCTTTCCAAGCTTTTGAGTCAATGCTTGAATGCTGTCATAACTTTGAATAAGCGGCAAATCCTTTGAATCTTTAATAAGCACAACACAACAACATTAGGGATCTACATAATGTTCTCGAGTCCTCGACAATCATATATGTCGTTTATAGACACAGAAAACCAAAGAGCCAAGTTACAATGAAAAAAAATGATCTACAAAAATGATTGTATTCTTTTTTCTTCTACTTTTCTTTCTTTTTTCTCTTTGTCCAAGTGGGTGGTGACTTGTAGCATCAAGCTTAATACTATTGATAACGGCAAAATGAAAGAACATAAGAATAGTTCAACAAAATTTCTAGGTTGGGGGAATCATAAAGAAAAATATTTTCTTTATGTAGGGCTATAGTTACATGCAGACATGCTTCTGTTACATAAACGCCCATACGTATATGGATAAATATAGCCATATATTCCAGGTGTCCAGTCTAATGGTTTCATCATCTAATATTGGTGATTCTGGGACTACCCAACAGATGATGGGCAGTAGCCCCTTCCAATCCCCCCTCCCACTGACCATGCAGGTGGTCTTTTGTTTTATTTTTATTTTAATATTAACATTCATGTAGGTTGTCTTAAGTAAGCCTTCCCTTCCAACCTCACCTCCTACTATGTGTCACTTCTGCATTGTTGTCAAGTCATAAGATCAATCCTCTCTCTCTCTCTCTCTCTCTCTCTCTCTCTCTCTCTCTCTCTCTCTCTCTCTCTCTCTCTCTCTCTCTCTCTCTCTCTCATAAATACATTTTTATCAAAAAAAATAAAAATGAAAGGAGATAAAGATGAAAATTTTGAGGGTAGTGGTTAGCTGGTACATTAAAACAACAGTTTGAACACTGTTATCAACAATGCACAGCACACATCAATTTCCTACTGTCTATAAATACCTAGACCTAAACATGCGAAAATATCCAAACTGGTCCCTTGAAAACATATTAGCAATAAAAAAAGTATGACAACCAATTATTCAGATACAAGGCTTGAAGATCTATTAAATATCCAAAACTAATTCTGACCCCACAACTTGATATAACAATTTTTTTAGTCATCCCAGGATTATGACATGTTTCTCAATTGTTTACTGTATAGTTGAATATGCACATGGAAGCCAAAGACATTGAAGAAACCAACAGATTCTAGCCATGAAATGACAGTATTTTATAATCCAGTTTAACTATGAGTTTGCCTGATGAAACTGCTATCCGGATGTTTAACAATTTAATGTCTCATGAAAAAACCCTGAGGAACTCTTCAGTATATATCTTTTGTACTGCTATGCTTTGATTAATACAATTCACCATTCAAAAAAAAATGAGGAAAAGGCTTGAATAGGAAAAGATAGTATTATTTGATTAATTACCTTGTAGAAGGCTTTGACAAGTGCGTTGCATTGTTTTTGATGGCTCAATTAAATTAGCTGTTTCCAAAGAACGAGGCCAAACTTCACGCAGAGCCCTGGATAAGTGAAGACGATAATTACATTGAAAGTAAGACAGTATATTTGGGGTGTGGAATGCTACAGATATGTAAGTACAATATTTACATCTCTTTATGTACATACTGATATGGGCATGTTTTTATGGGGATAAGGTAGAATGGCATAAGCTATCCACTATTGCTATTGCCACATTGTTTGCTTGGAGAGTCAAACTAGGTTGAGGCAGATAACTCCCCACCATTTTTCCTTGTTTTCATTCGTTAATGTAACACAGCTGGCAGGCTGAAACTTTCCTTATCCAATGTAAACTACCAGAGGTTGGCTTATACATGGCAGTTAACTACATTCTAAATAAGCCCTGAAGAAAAGCATTACCTTGATAAAAAAAAGTGATATGATAGTGAAGGTCAATCTAAATAAGCCCTGAAGAAAAGCATTACCTTGATAAAAAGTGATATGATAGTGAAGGTCAATTGTAGATAACAGATCGATTTGAAAATGGGTACAATGAAGTGAATAAGATGGTCTGGTGTTCCCAAGCAACAGACAACAATGAAGTTTTGAAAACCACATAGATTCAAAATCTCATTAAAAAAGCAAAATAGTTGACATGATGATCTCTGACTTGCACACACAATCGGAATGAAAGTAGAAGGTAGTTCAATGCTTTGCACTTGGCAGACCCTCTGTTTCCAACTTCCAAGACAAAGATACATTGCGATAACTTCCACAAAATTAGAGAAAAGCTAACATCTTTTTAATCACTGAGAAGGCGATCACATGTAAGAAAAGGAATTTGAAGACAGAATAACACCCAAGGAGTCTTGAATAATGAAGAAGAACGAGAAGCAAGAACAAATCAAACAAAACACCAAATTTTTTTTTTCTCTCCTGGATGGAAATATAGATAGTATATACTTGAAATCAAGATAGTACTAACATAGCATCCATACAAAATAATCGGCACAGCGGATTCTCACCACAAAGCAGTGCCCGGACCAGATCCAAAATCCAACACCCTAGTAGGAGAGAAATCCGGCAGCCTGCGGCGAACCTACAGAACACATTAGTAAGCACTCCCTGCAATGCTAAAAAAAACCAAGTAAAATCAATGAAGAAGAGAATGGCAATGGAAGAAGGGGGGAGGGGCGTACCTACCTCTCTGAGGACACGGTGACAGGCAGAGTAGACGGCGGGCATGCGAGAGGCGACGTAAGCGACGGTCTCGTCGTCTCTGTACTTGAGGCCGATATCGCCATAAGAGGACTTGATCTTCCATCGCTTGGAACGCTCCATGGACTTGAAAGGGTCCTCTACCAGCTCCTTGGATGTGTTGGCGCAGAGCTGCAGATTAGACTCTTTGATTTCGGAGAAGGATTCGGACAATCTGAGGACCTTCCTGTTCATATGTGCTTTCTCCTCATCTGATGATGATGCATTTCACACATGAGAGGACGAGAGAGAGAGAGAGATGTATTTGGGGGAAAGAAAGAAATAAGAAAGAGAACCAACCTCGGAGGAATCTTTTGATGGCTCTGCGAAGGCGGAGAGAGACGAGATGGATGCGTTGTGATTGTTTCGCTGCAGATCGTAGCGTTTCTGCTGTGAACACCTTCGAGGCGCTCTCGGGTATCAAAGATGCCATTTTTTCTCTCCTCGATTTCTCTCTCTATTCTCTGGCGCTTTTACAAGCCCCCGCCTCGGCCTTTCGTGCTTATGTGCGCCCGGGGGTACTAGTAGGGTTTATCAAAACCAAGTACGTCCAGGTAGCAGGGCTCTTATCAAAATCAGACCACCCAGACTAGGGCAGTGGTGCTCTCCTGAGGACATCAAGCTAGCCAAATTTTTTTTTTGGTTTCTTCACAGTAAGTCCTTAACTTTAAATGAGGAAAAAAAAAATTTCTTTGTGGATTTTTTTATTTTCTTTTATTTTTATTTTTTTTTGTTATAAGAGGATTTTAATTCTTTAGGCCGGACTAATTCCTCCGAGCCCAGAGGGAAGCCGGGTAAAACTCTCCCTATAGGCTCTAGTCCCAGTGTAATAGTAGTTTCGAACCCACAATATCCGGATGCAAACCGTAGTCCTAGGCCAACTGATCTAGTCCTTGGGGTTTCTTATGGATTGAATACTAGAAGGAACGCAAAAAAAAAACTCACATCATGGACAGCCTCCCAATGGATACATATCTCCACCAAATTATGGCCTTTAGAATTCTAATGTGAGTACAAATTTAAAGCGAGGTAACTATGTAATTAAAAAGGTCAGCCATGCATGCATGCAGTTCCATGCACCAACCTACTGTTTATATGATGAAAGATCCATGTTTGATAGTTGCTGGTTCGTATTTTGGTATGCTGCCTTGTTTGTCAAGGTCTAGGGTTGACCAAGCTTCCACTGTAGTCATCGTTGATTGGCTGGATCTCTTGGAGTTTTGATGTTTGCTTACCTGTTTGGTGAGATGGTGCTATGGCTGGGTTTGTAGGTGGTTCGACCCACTTGTTTAAATGGACTTGTAATCAACTGGTTGCCTCGTCAACTCATGTTTATCAATGGAAGGAACAAGATCTAAAAGTGTTCCTTCCATGGATAAACATTTCATGATAAGACCTATAATGTTGCTATTTATCACCTATCATCATCATCAACTCATACTAGGGCTGGAGGGGATTTATCCAGTTTTTTCTGGGCCTGAAAAATTAGTCTGGCCCAAAGGAATAAAGGACTGGTTCACCCTCCCGCATATCCGGATATATATATATATATATATATATATAAATCATTGGCATAAACTCTGTTCTTATTCTAAAATGGCATTTTTCATGATTGCACGGTTCAATACATTTGCAGCACAAGTAATCAATAGTCATGGCAACTCCAGTCCAGGAATATAGCTGATACTCTTGCCTTTTTTCTTTTTTTTTTTGTGTTTTTAAATCATAACATAAGAACACATTATGGATTTTGGATTATTCTTTTAAATAAAGAAATTAAAAGTTCAATAGAATCCGATTGCCATATACGTACGTTTACTCAACACCGAATATAATTATCTTATTAGTGTTTAGAAAGGATTCCTTGCACATTTCTTTCCACTTCTCGAGGAAAGAGACTATTCAGTGTGACTGCAAAGAAAATGTAAATATGTTTGCGTGTGCACACCCATAATTGTTGTTGGCATGCTAATCACTCAAATTAAATTGTTAAATATTATGAGAATCCAAGAATACTATCATATTAATTCCTCGAAACCCTAGTTTTCTCTAGATATTTCTAGATTATCAATATGATATTTTTTTTTTTTTTTTTGCTGACGCAGGGTGTCCCGGCCCTTTGGGCCGGAGTAATCCCTGCGGGCCCAGGAGGCAAAGCCGGGTAAAAACCCCCTGTGGCCCCAGTGTGGTAGCGCGGTTTCGAACCCTCAACCTCCGGGAGCAAACCGTGGTCCTAGGCCAACTAAGCTACCCCTTGGGGTTAATATGATATTTTACAGTTTGTGGAAGTAGCCAAGACATGTCGGTATGGTGACCTTCAGGGAGCTATATTCACAAATACCACTAGTATATTTTTGAAGTAGTGTGGCAGATTAGTAATAATAATATGTATTATTTGCAAGATTTTGGTAACCTGATATTATCGCGATAAATTGAAATCATCATCAATTGAGAATGACATGATATCAACTTAATACTATCATGAAATATTTTCAAAACGTTTTCCTAAAATCACTGCATTTTGATAAAATTACATATTTTTAGCGTTTTTTCTATACTTCCCAATTTGTTTTCTTATTTCTTAAATATTTCATGTTCTTAATTTGGTATTCATCTGTTAATAACCTTAGAAAAACCTAAAGTTTTGAAGATGATCTCGTCCCATGATTGACTCCACCTGAGTAATCCAAAAACATCATTTGTGATGTCCATAGGTACACAGTACTAGATCCATAATTTTCATATGAAATGTGCCCATTATCAGTAGAGTTCTCAATAATCTCCCGAGATGTAAGCTAGCTAGTTCATGATTTTCCAGAGGCTTAAATTAGTGGGTGGGATAGTTGCCCAACAATGTTCCATAAATATACGCATCGATCTGATCTCCCTCTCCAAACCACAAACGCCCAAAAATAAATAAATAAATAAAAACTCTTTTTTAGGACCTTCACACACTTATTACCCCAGCGCTGACACTAAACTAGAATTTAGTCGCCTTTGAATTTTAACACAATAAATTTTAATTTTCTGTTCTATATCTAAAGTCTCTGCCACCCTATTTTGATTGTGTTTTTTATATAGGAACCTTCGTACAGCTGACCCATTGTTCTGGAACCGGTAAATAGTCACTATTGGATTTTTATCATAATTAAATTTTATTTTTTATATTTAATTTTAAAAAATTAAAATTAAAGACTAAAATCATTTGACTGCTTGCTTGAATACAGCTAGCCCTCTCTCTCATCCTCTTTTGATAAGGAAACTGAACATATGATGTGACCTTTGTTTACCATTCTATGAATGAAATGAAAATCTGGCTGACCAATGGTCCTACTTGGTTTATATTATTATATAATAAAGCATGTTAGCTGGCCTTCTAAGAGAGGTGGAAAAAGGTATTAGTCACTGGCAGACCGAGATATAAATGACCCGGGCAATTTTGAAATTACCTGATATTTGAATGAATCTCTACCTCTCTCACGTATATTAATAAACAGTCGCTCCACGTCTAAACCTTGTGATCGCCCCACATTATAAACTGAAAAGATTGAAAACTAATCATCTTCGCGCCGATCCATTTCGACTTCTTTTTAGTGAGAGTCTGAGATCCTCTTCGCACCGATCGAGCTTCTCATCGCCGGTCCTCTTGTTGTTAGTCTCTCTCTCACCAAATAATATCCTAAATAAAGCAATTTTCCTCCTCAGTTGTAGTATAATCATAATCACTCTATACATGAATGTGTACCCTTAATTTTCAAATCCTAATTCCAAACCCTAAATTTTCAAATCCTAAGCCCTAAATCACATCACATCTACAAGTTCAAAGCTGACTAAATAACCGCTGGGCACACTTTAAACTTTAATTAGTACATAAATCGGGCCTTAGGGTTCATATTTTTTGATGACTTGAGTTATATTTAAGTAGTGTTTTTTTTTTTTCTTTTTTGCCATGAGCCCATGACCAACTATAGGAAATTATTTTTATAGCTAAGGTAACTGCAGTCAACCAAATTCCTTATAACCGAATAAATTCCCTTTAGAAACTCAAATTAGATAAATGAGTGCTTAGCCTAATTACCGTTTCAGGGCATCCAAACACCTAGGATTAAAGAAAATATTATCTTAGATTGTTTTGATGATGATGAATTGATGATCCCTGAATTTGGGAGAGGTAGTAGAAAGATCCTTCAATTGGGTAGGAGATCTGAGCATGGAAAAAAGTTGTCTCTATTTAGATGAACTTTTTTATCTTTTGATATTGTTAATGTAAAAAAGTTAGCAAAGTCGAGTAAGAGTTTAGCCCACCTAAATAAAAATTATGAATCCACCACTGGTATTAGTGAATGTAATCAATGTGATGGACGACGAAATGACAAGGGGGAGGATAATTTCGTTCCTATCAGCATCATCACCATTATGTCATCAAGCCATAAAATATCTGCATTACTATGCTAGCATGGGTTCCCCTATTGTCTCCATAGTCCATGCTCACCAAACAAATGTCATCTCTTAATGGTTTGCTGGTCCCCCATGGACTAATAAATCCTGCTCGAAGATTCTTTGAAGTTTGTTCTGTCATATATAGCAGATGTCCACCAAAACTTGGCCCCATTCGATTAAATTGGACCGTTGGATCGTATGACACACATATAAATATATATATACACCATTAAAATCTTATGGCCCAGATGGAGATGATAAAGATTAAGGATTGAGCTGATTTTTTGTAGAGAGGAGGGCCCCTGTGTGTGCTTCAAATCCCCCCATCCCCATGCCTAGGTGGGTCCCTATGTGGGCCCCACGCCCTTGAGTGCACGGGCTTATCGTGCACTTGAGCTGAGGAGAGGAGGCCCCATATAGGGGAATCCTCCCCTCAGCTCATGCGCAGGGGAGGAATCCCGTCCGCTGCCTAGGTGGGGCCCACTGTTTGGCCCATCCAAATGGACCAAACAGTGGGGCCCCTTGAATAGCAGATGTCCACCAAAACTTGGCCCCATTCGATTAAATTGGACCGTTGGATCGTATGACACACATATAAATATATATATACACCATTAAAATCTTATGGCCCAGATGGAGATGATAAAAATTAAGGATTGAGCTGATTTTTTGTAGAGAGGAGGGCCCCTGTGTGTGCTTCAAATCCCCCCCATCCCCATGCCTAGGTGGGTCCCTATGTGGGCCCCACGCCCTTGAGTGCACGGGCTTATCGTGCACTTGAGCTGAGGAGAGGAGGCCCCATATATATATATATATATATATATATATAGGGGAGTATATAAGTGCATCCAATCCCTCATCATTTTTGGTGAGGGACACCTATATTTGAAAAGTATCAAGTACAAAAGGGGAGTGTCAAGTACATAGGACTCCCTTTTTGTACTTGACACTTTCCAAAGGTGGTGTGCACTTGTATATTTTCCATATATATAAATATATATATTCTTATTTTTAAGGGCAATTTTTTTTTTCATATTACATACATATTTTGAATTATATCTTTCCCTCCCACATCCACGGAGGAGGAAATTTAATTAGAGCTGTCAAATGTAATTGGCCTATTTATTTTAAATGCAAATTAAAAATTGGATATATCATTTTCAAAAAAGAAATTCGATTTTTTTTAGTAGATGTCTGATTCTCAAATGCTCTTTAATTGGGTGGATTAGAAGCATGTCCTCCCATTTTTAGGATCTTCAGTTTTTACTGGGATCCATCACCTTTATAGCTGTGAGCCTATTGTTGGTGTTAGGTGAAGTATCACTTCCATTTTCATGATAGGCAATGACACTTTTTAAGCTACTAAAATATCAGCCCTTACTTTCAGCCATGATGTTGTTTAGACAAAGTTGAAACTGATTTGTAGATCGCGACGCACCAGCTGCATTTTAAAAGGTTGCAAGCCTTTTGTGACCTGCAAGCTAACATCGAAAAACACAGGCTGGAGGCAACATATATATATGGCGGTCTGGACTGAGTCCAGATCTTCTATTTTGTTGAAACAGATAAATATTATTTCAGTCAATCCATATTTGCCATCGGTATAAAATGCATTCGTTTTTTATTTTTTGTGTTTTATACTCTGATATATGAAATTAGAAATTTTATACAAGTGATGAATGTGGATCAGCTGAAACAATATTTCCCGATTTCGTTTCATTTGGACTTGCAATTAAATTCAGAAAGGCACCCTTTTTATCGCTAACTTGATCATTAAACAGATATGTTCACCATCCTAGCTCTTTCAGTAGGTTTTTTTTTTTTTTTTTAGAAAAGCTCTTTTGATAGTTTAACAGATTGAATGTTTTTATTTTCAATGATAAACATATTAACTGGAGGGTATAATTTCAATATGATTAAGTAAGGATCAAATACTGAATAAAAAATCCACATGATCCTGGTTTTATCCTATTTTCCTTCTTATCGTGCATAATTTGATACTTAAAAACAATCTAATAACATTGAAACTCCAGTGGTGTTCTGGTAGAAGTAAATATGATGGATTGAAACGCATGCAGGGCTCACTGATATAAGAAGGCTTTACGATCTAATATTTTAAAAGAAATACAGAAGATATAATCCGTTGGATGTTGGAAGCTGTCTTATTTGGGGCTATAAAATGGATGGTAACCAAATATTAAGGGGGCTGCGGGCTGCCCCAATATTTTTATAAGAGCCTAAAAGTTTAAGAAAATTTTATGCATTTATGCATAATGGGCCTCCCAAAAATTATCTCCTAATTGCACTGATAACAGAACAGGTTTGGCACCACAATTTTGTCACAATATTTTAGAAAATCAAAACACTATCCCTTCATGCTATTACAATTTCACTAGCATAAAGAAATGCAATCAGTCATTTATCTACAACAAACACTTGCTCAGGATAAAATTGTAAAACCCTAACATTCACATAGTAGTATTAAAGCAAATGCTAACTTCTCAATTATAATGAGGACAAACTGCATGAAGAAAGAGATGGCAACCAGCCCCGGTGACAGCGACTTCTAGTTCCCATTTCAATCCCTTTCATTTCATGCACTCCAGCTGAGGGACCACCTGTGGGTAAGGAAAAAAAGACCCACTTAAGCCAAAAGCTTCAAAGATATTTGTAAGGCCCCAAAGGAGAAAAGACCAGACATAGAAGGAAGATCCCTTTGTGTTGGGCACCAACAACCACCTTCAGAAAGTGAGTAAAGTTATACACACACCATTCATCTGAGTGCCTAAGCATATCTTACCTGAAAACCAATCAACCCTACATGTAGCATGTGTTCAAGCTAACCCAGAACGTCCAAAAAAAGGAAATAAATAAAATAAAAACAAGGATCCAGTACAATGACCAAAAGGTTATTCTAATAACGAGTCTCAGGCTTAACTAATTAATCCCTTGTTATAGTACTGATAGTAAGGAATTTGAGTTAAGATGACTTTCGTGGTAAGAGACTGGGTTGGACAGGTTTGTGGTTGTGTCACTTGTGTGAGTATTTATCAAAGCATAAAAAATCCTTAAAGCTGTATCCTTGCAATATTAGGTGACATGGCACACTACAATCTCTTGATTTGGCATGTGCCCACAGGCGGAACCGGTGGTGGTGGTGGTGGTGGTGGTGGTGGTGGTGGTGGGTGGTGGTGGTGGTGGTGGTGGGGTGGGGGAGAAAATATACTGGTCTGGTTGGTAAATGGGACCCATTCTTCCTAAGATATACACCATTCCAAGGATGGTGATAAATGCCAATACTTTCTCGTAAATTTGAAAAAAAGGTGGAACTCATATGAAATCCTTAGAAAGGCTATCCTAAAGCCATTTTCCGGTCAAGACCGACTATCTCTGATTCTTTAGTGGAATTTCTGCCATGAATTCACCATGTCAGGAATTCTTAGACATGATGTGACAGGCCGTTCCCTGAAATTTTTGAATTTCATGTTTCTTTACTAGCATTACTAGTATTTTTGAGTTCCAGCCACATGAAAGGTCTCTTCTGACCTTTGGAAATCTAGAAATTCCACTTTCTTTGCATTTTGGTGAAATTTCTGGATGCTCAATCCCAAAGGAGCATCCAAGAATTCCACCTTGTCTAGAAATTTAGGAATTCTCCGGACCGAAAGAAATAGGCCCGTGTATCAATGTTGTCTTCCTCAAAGGTTTAGCATTTCCATAAAATAAAATAAGTATTACTTGATGATAGTTATCTATTTAAGGGGCCCAGACTTGGCATTTTATAAGCACAGCAAAGTCCATTCACATTGGGGGAGTGGGAGTGGGAGTGGGAGTGGATTGTGGGACTCTCCTAAATTAGATAAATGTGCTCCCACGAGCCACACCATATGCACTCAAGCTCAGGAGCACACTTGGGCCCACCTTTGATCAATGCAGCCCTTTCACACTCTTATGCTCATGATCCAGCACCATCCCAATTTCACTCGCATCAAATCTTTATCCACCGTTCGATTGAATCTCAAAGAAATCTATGCTTAAAAGACCTCTAAACATTAAGGCTTTTAAATCATGGGTTAGGATGATCCAATGCAGGTGGTTTTTTTAAGCCATTTTCCATAACAGACATTTCCATCATATACCCAAGAAGGCATCTAAGTAGGCCCTCACCATGTAATCTATTCTATGTAATCTATTCTTAGTATCAGGAGAAGTTACTCTGAACTGAATTAAAGGCACTCAACCAAAAAAATTGTATATAGTCCCCAATGAAACAAATATATGCCAACAATCTTATGTTTGACAAGGCCCATGGACCATGGGGCTACACGCGTGCGGACTATAAATTTGCAAGAGCCCCGCGCTTACTCTTTATATTGCAGGACTCTCGCGGGAGAAAACATCTCATTTAGCATTGAGCCTACAATTCCTGCAAGAAGATCATGAAATCTTCAACAATAATGCTTAATTTTTAAACAGCATTTTAGTGATGCACACCTGATCTTGAGACCCATTCCTCCTTTTCCTCTCTCTCCTACCATTTGTTGCTCTTCTTGCTCCATCATCTGAAAGGAACAAGGCCAAGAAACAAAAACATACAATCAAATGTAAATGCTGGAATGAGAATATACAATAAGACTTCAAACAAACTAGAATGAAAAGAAACAGGAAGAGTTCCATTGCAGGTTCTTCGGAGCAATTTTCACTGAAAATCGTTTTCTCTAGCAAAACGGGCTTTTAGTGAAAATTGTTTCATCAAGAGTATTTTAAACCGTACGGCGCAGGTTAGCATAAAGCCTGCTCATTTTGGACATGTTAGAGAGATCGAGGAGATATAGAGAAATCAACTCACGGTGGTTATTCGCTTGGCTTTTCTTTTCATTTACGTCTGGTCTCTGATTTTGAAAATCGACCGTGGAGTCGGAGCCGTCGGGGAGGTACCGGTCGAGGGGGAGGTGACTGTCGACGGCGGCGGCGTATGTTAGCAATGGCTGGTCGTCCCTTTCATGCAACCTCTTAACGAAGGATGCTTCCATCCAATTGAGAAAGGAGATGTGTTTTTCGTCCGTCCACGAACCACCTTCAAAATGTCTTCTTCTTTCCCCCAAATCCATTCTCTCACTCGCACTAAAATCAGGTGTAGCTGCTTTCTCTCTCTCTTTTTGCTTTTCCGTGGTAACGCTGGTCATGTGATGATTGTGCCTACAGGTCCTTCCTTTATCATTTCATTTCATATAGGAATAGGAGAGGATAATAGAGGGGGGTGCATAAATATCTGAGAGAGGAGAGAGAGGTGATGGTCATGGAGATATTTTGTATGGGGTTGGGGAAAGAATCTGATTTCTTGCCTTCATATTTTTGGGTGATGGTGGCCTCCGTTTGTGGATTGATTGATTGGTTGATTTTATTTTATTTTATTTTATTTTTAGTACAGAAGCTCGCTAATTATACAATCTAGGGTTAGATGATGGATAAGGATGGCGTTTAATTTTAGAGCATCAAAGTTCATAGATTCTACATTTTGTAAAATTTTTTTGAAATTTAACCTTATATGCATAATCAAAGAAGGATGGGAAATCCTCCAATGAGTACATACATGTACTCACACCAGTGAGCTCACCTTATCATTCATCCCAGTGGACCATAAAATAGGGATCCTCACTTGATAGTCACCAATTCTAAATTTAGCATCCATCCAAATGGACCATGGCCCAGAGGCCCCTGACCAACTAAGTACTCATTTGGATGGTGAAAATCTACACCCTGTTAATCACATAGTTTGGATGATGGTTGAAGCTCCAGTCACCTTAGGCAGGTCATTTTTTTTTTCTAACGAAAGGTTTTCAATTTTTTAGGCTGGATTAATCCCTCCGAGTCGAGAGATAAGCTAGTTCCTAATTCTTAATTTGCCCCGAAATTCTTAATCTTAATGTTTTTAGTTTAATCAACGAAGTCAGCAATGAGACAGACTAAGGATTTTCATATGGGTTGGCTTTTTACATGACCCAAGGGGCGACAAATCCTAAAACCATTTACGTGGGTCTCGGAAACTCCCATGGGAGAAGATTTGATTGGTAGTATCCGTTGGTGCATCCTGTAACATTGTTAACATGGTTCCATGTGTGAATTAGAGGAGCATCGATAGAATCGACTGAATCGATGTTGTGATTATGTAACAATTAAATGGGATATATTTTTTTTTCTTTTGCTTTTAACACCCCACCTTTTGTCCATAAAAAACTTCTATTAAATAATTATAACAAACACTCTAAACTGTTTAATCAAGTGTTAAAAGATTTCTTGGCCTAACAAGCACACTCTTTCTAATAAATTTAATTATTTTTCTGTTTTTCGATGACCGCCTCCTTACACTGAGGATAGGTAAAAAATAGAGTACAGTGAAGTTAAATGGACCCTAACAGTCTAAAATTTCAACTTTATCCCATTTGGATGAGTCTGACCCGATAGATGAAGTAATATTGTGAGCCATGTGTACTCTATTTTACTTCAACTCTAAATACTTCCATTTCCTTAAATAAAAGTATATTCTACTTCAAAATAACATCCAAATGAAGTGAAGTAAGTACTCTACTTTAACTTTGATCTACTTCTCTTCACTCTACTCCACATGTGAAATTCACTTCATTTTAGTCTACTCCTCATTTATCGAAACAGGTGACCTGTTTTGATAGGCAACAAAAAGAGTAGAGTGAAGTTAAATGAGTTCTAACAGTCTAATTTTTAACTCTACACCGTTTAGATGAGTTTGGCCTGGTAGATGAAGTATGTTGTGAGCCACATGTATTCTATTTCACTCCAACTCTAAATACTATTATTTTCTTGAATAAAAGTGAATTCTACTTCAAATCTTAACTTCAAAATAAGCATCCAAATGGAATGAAGTGAAGTACTCTACTTTAACTTCAACCTACTTCTCTTCTCTCCACTCCACATGTGAAATTCACTTCATTTTACTCCACTCCTCATTTATCCAAACAGACGGCCTGTTTGATAGGCAACAAATAGAATAGAGGTGAAGTTAAATGGGCCCTAACATTCTAAATTTCAACTCAACACCGTTTCGATGAGTTTGACCTGGTAGATGAAGTAATGTTTGTGAGCCACATGTACTCCATTTCACTTCAACTCTAAATACTTCAATTTCCTTGAGTAAAAGTGAATTCTACTCCAAACCTTACTTCAAAATAAGCATCTAAATAGAGTGAAGTACTCAAGTACTCTACTTTAACTTCAACCTACTTCTCTTCACTCCACTCCACATGTGAAATTCACTTCAATTTACTCCACTCCTCATTTATCCAAACAAGCCCTAAATTTTATGAAAGCGGTTAATGTTGGCCATCATAATTGCAGTTTTCATGGTTCCAGTTTTAATTTTGACCAACAAATCATAATTTTGATTTTCGTTGTGAAATCTATGCATCTGGTAGGATATTTTCTTTTAATAAATGGTTCCTTTTCACATAGGGAAGTAACGAAGCCTTCCTTTAAAAAAAAAAAAAATTATAACAAGTGTATCATGTGCAATTATATAACTTTTACTTTCACAAAATCAACTTCAATTTAAAAAAATATATGGCCAATATACCTTAAGGATTGATATAACTATTACTTTGACAAAAACAACCTCAATAATTTTAGAAACAAATTTTATTTGCACGAGTTATTATACCTTTATATATATATGGGGTAGCTCTCCTAGACTAAAGCTTATGATAAGGTAAGCTCAGATAAGCTCAAGTGTGTGGTGGAGCCCACATGGAGATGAGGATTTTTAAGGACTCCCTGAGACATTCTTCTTTGTAAAAATAAAATAAAATCAGCCCCAACCATAGTTTCTACCATCTCCATCTGGGCCTCAAAAATTTAATAGTCAACAATTCATTTGGATCGGTACACAGTCGATCCAATGATACAGTAAATTCAAATTTGACCGAAAGTTTATGGACATGTGTAATTCCGGGGGGTCGTGTGTTTGGTCTATTTGGATGGACCAAGGGTTGGCCCTACGAGCGTGAGCTTACAAACCGCTTAGATGGCCCGTGCACGAAAAATGACCTCATACTTCCTTTTCTAACCTTTTACTCTTTTAGAGTGAGCGACGATATAATCTCTTATTTTAATTGAGCAACGATATTGTCACCCATTTCCACCCATTTCTTCTCCCTCATTCTCCATCTCCCCACTCCATTCCAAATGAGGGATAAGGGGAAGAAAATTATAAGGGTTTTTTAGAAATTTTAGGGGTTATTAAAATTTTTGGGGCCAAATGTAAAAAATTATATAATATTCTAAAACTTAAAGGGGTCTTCAAAAATCTTAGTGGGTGCCGGTGCTGTCCAAAGTTCTGGTAGTGGAGTCTTGGGTACCAAGGGAATGGGATTGATCCATATGTATTTCATTCTTACTCACATCTATCGGCTTCTCTTTCCACTTGTGTGTGCTTTCTGGGTTCACAACTCTTGATTGAGAAAAAAAGTGAATATATGAATTGTAAAAAATCCATTTCTATAAACGGCGACAATGAAGAAACATATCTCAATTTTCATACATGATTATAAAATTATCTATCCTTTGATGAAAAATGAATAAAGGGAATGTGGGGAATAAATAGCTCCTCACCACCCGAACAATTGAAAGCTTAGAAAGATAAGAGTTGCATCTATATCGCCGCATTATATAAATCACCATTCACTTCATATCATTCACCTCTATATGTTTGACTATAAATTTCTCTATATTCAATTCTTATCTATTCAACTTTGTACGAGTCACCATTCATCTTATATCATTCACCTCTACTTTCGAGCGCACTCTGTTAGTTTGTTTACCGTAAAACGTGATTAAAAAAAAAAAATACGGGCCGGGCTTACTAGGTAACCAATACCTCTAGCCCGGCCCTTGCTTGAATTCTACTCAAAACTTACAAAAAAAAAATTGTTCTTGGAGGAAAGGAAAGAAAAAAAAAAAAAATTTAGATGAAGAGCATCTAGTAAAAGTCATTTTGAGTCACAACATTATTAGAAAGATATAAAACCCAATAAACCTCCAAAGCCCCCAGTAATTCTTCTAGACCCAATAATAAAACTCCAAAAGCCCTCAGAGTCAGAGATCCCTGTAATTCTTCTATTACTTCCAGAAATCTAAAACCCTCAGCAACCAAAAGGAAGTAGGAGAAATGTCTCACAATCCTTCTCAGCTCCTCCCATCTGGTATCCATTCTTTCCTTTTTCTCTTTCTCTTTCTCAATCTCTTCATCTATATTTTACAGAAATCTGATGCACCTTTTTTTTTTTGTATTTTTCTCTTCCTCTATTGTATGTATGTATGCAGAGTTGATCGATCGATGCATAGGGTCGAAAATATGGGTGATAATGAAGGGTGACAAAGAGCTTGTTGGAACCCTAAGAGGCTTCGATGTCTACGTCAACATGGTTCTTGAGGACGTCACCGAGTAGTATGCACTCTCTATTTCAAGCTAAATAAGGGTTTTGTTCGATTTGATTGCGCGCTCGGTTCTTTGGTTTAGTTAGTAGTGTGTTTGGGTGTGGCTTAAAATCGAATTTCATTAGTTTGGTCTTTGGTTGAAAGTATTTTTGGTGATTGGGAATGATTTTAGATGCCTCTACTGCACTAGAAACATGAAACATGTTTTTTTTAATGGTTAAAACATGTGGCTTGGGTATGGATTGATTGACATCTTGGGCCTGTTTGTTTGTGTAGAATGCATAGGAATTCATGGTTAAATGAGCTTTATCAAAGGATTAGAAATAGAAGTCTCACAATTCATGTGTTCTATTTACATGAAACAAACAGTCCCTTTATCAGTGTCTAATATTTTGGAACAATTGATTGGGAGAGGTAGCTTAGGCTGGTTCATGATTTGGCCGACCTCTTCAATGGCTGCACTCACTTATGTCCTTAGAAATTCTGATACTGTTAGTTTTTAATGCAAGAGCTACCATGGTTTGGTCTGGTACTAAGGGTTTTTGACATAGAAAAACCTGATAGGGCTGGTGAAAGGGGTCGGCGCTGGAATTAGTCTACGTTGAAAAGGAGATATATGGTTGGAGAGTCATCCTTTTTAGAGTCCTTATCTCGCCGTCTCCCCCTCCATTCAGAGTAATCAAAGACAATGAAATTTCATAGTTGGAGTCCTTTTAAAAGTTCATAAGGTGGTTATTCCTTCAAAGAAGCAAGTTCATAGAATTTGGGTAGAAGAGTCTAGTGGTATTTGCTACACCAATTCCGTTTTCCCCTCATTTGTCTAATTTGCGGGAGGTTTTTGGATATGGTTGTTTGCAGGGATCAAATTCTCGCTAAGTTAGCCTCAAGTAAAAGAATTTAGATACGTTTCCTCATCACTTAAATAGAGAATGGTTAGCATCAATTGATGGCCCAAATCATGCTTTGATCCAATCATCAGGGGAGGCACCTCTGCCACTAGGGGGATGCAAGTTGAATGCTGATGGAAGCTTTATGGACTTTATAGGACTGTCCCTCAAGGGTTTGTCAAAACAAAAACAAAAAAATGTATTTGGGAAGGTGTTATTTATTATTCCTAGTTTTGCAGGGTTTGGTGACTCAAATTAGGTGTAAAATCCTAATCATCAAGGAAGGTTTTGAAACTATCCGATCCATGTTTCATTGGCCACTGGGTGGGTTGTACCATTGAAGGGGAGACTCAAAGATTTCTATAGCTTAGTGGAGCGGGAATGCTAAAGTCTAGCATTTCTACTATATCTTGAATAGGACCAATACTTTGTCTCAAGAACCAAATGTTGCCTAAATCAGAACTGCTTTTCATAAATTTTATTTTGCCAATGGAGTTGCCTGACTTTTCCTAATGAACCCATGTATGTGTCTTCCCTTCTTGAATAACATAGCTGTTATTTCTCTCCACAAAGAAATTCTGAAGATACATGATTGATTGCTGATGATAATATGGTAGGTTGGTATAGGTTTCCAGCAGAATTATCATCTGAGCTCCGTATCTCACCAAAGCAAATCTTTAAACCCCTCAATTAATTGGCGGTATGCCTGGATGTCATCACTGTCTTGAATCAAGCTGATTACGTGATTGACTTACATGGTCAACACAACTTTAAATAAAATGGAAGAAGAAGAAGAAGAACTCAAATGGTTTTTATATGATTCTATTTAAGCTCATAAAGAGAGATGCTAACACCATGGCGGAATCCCTTACAAAGGAGGAATTAGGAGGCAAAGCTTGTTAATTCCTACTCACAGAGACCTTTGCTTTTGATATCATTGGCCACGGTTCTTTTATGTTTTTTTTTTTTTTTTGGTATTTAGTTTCTTTTTGGATTTCACTTTCTTCATTAGTAAAGTTATAATTCAAAACAACATTAAAAAAAAAAAGATTCTTGAAGCTTTATTCATTCCAACAGTGTGAGACAAGTGATATTTGAGCCTCTGTCATTCAAGAAAATTCGATCTGTACTAATGGCCCCTAAATGTTTCCAATTCTTTTTATAATGGTTGATATGACCAGTATTTGTTGGTCTTGAATGGATATGATACCTGCACTATTATGATGATGACAGTAATGTGGTAAGGTATTGCTATTTAGGGGTGTACAAAAAATCCGTCGATCCGGAAATCCGATCCAATCCGATCTGCGGATTTTTATCCGATCCGAAGGTAAACGGATTGGTGACGGATTGAAAATTTTGTAATCCATTAGCAACGGATCGGTGGCGGATTTCACCCTCAATCCGCGGATTCAATCCGATCTGATCCGTTGGCATTAAATATAAATTAAAAAAAAATATAAGGGGTCTAAATATAAATTAAGATGTCTAAATTTAAAATAAGAAAAAAAAATTTAAGGGGTCAAAATGTGATTTTTTATAATATATTTGATATTTTTATTTTAAAATTAGATTGAACGGATTAATCCGATCCGATCCGATCCGGTCCTCCACGGATCGGATTTTAACAGCAACGGATTGGTGACGGATTCCAAATCCGTCAATCCGTTGGTAACGGATTGGTGACGGATTTGGCCCAATCCGCACCAATCTGATCCGTGTACACCCCTATTGCTGACGATGAACTATTCAACTAAAAAGGATTTTCAACTAGTTCATTTCCCACTATATTTTTTCCATTTTCACCAAGAGGATGTGAAAAGGCACATTTGGCTCTTGTCCTAAGTTCGCTTTAAAAAAAAACACAAATTAGAGCTCCAATTGTTTCATCATAGAGGGAATCACATTTGAAGGAAAAAGGATTCTATTGGCTAAAATTTTGTTTTGTTTTTCATTAATATGTTGTCTCCTTTCATCCAAATTTAGTGTAATTGACCAATTGTCCAAGTAAGGGTTCGGTTTCTTGATATATCAAATGTTAGATATTTTATAACCACTTTTGGCATTTTCCTCATACATCTTAAATATATGATGTAGGATTTTGCAACTGCTAGCAGTGCCAATTTGCCTGGACTCCAAAATTTGATATGTGAATGAGTCTATTAATATCTGAATGAATCTACATTGTTTAGGCCATATCTTTTGATTTTGTTAGAATCAAATTCGTTACACCTTTTTTATCGGTTTCTCTGCCATTTTCTTTTTTTTTTTTTTATTTATTTACTTTTTGACAATGTTTTTGTCTTCCATTCATTTCGGCAAATTTATGCAACACAGATTTATACACCTTCCTTTCTTGTAAAAAATAAATGGGACATTTTTTAAATACATTCCTTTTTTCCCATTTTAACACAAAATAAGTGCATGCATACTATACTTAGTCTTAAATCTTCAGATGTATAGATTCTTAGTTTTATATCCTCAGATGTATCGATTCAAGCCATTACTTACAATTCCATATACATTGTTTTTTTATTTTGTTGATTTCATATCCATTTTTTCTTATATGTGTTGCTTCTGTGTAATGCTCTACCAAATAAAGTGTGCGTGTAATACTACTATGCTCATGCCTTCAGATCTGTTTAAATATTGCATAATGCTTATGTATAACCTGTCATCTTAATTTGACATTTTTTTAGCATTAACTTGGAATATATTTTAAGGATAAAGCATATATAGATGGCGAATCTTTAATTTACAAATTGGTCTTATTTTCATTTAAAGATGAAGCATAGATATAGTGTTGGTGAAGTGTAGAGTTCACTACTTCTGTTAGATGTTTGTCCCTTCTCCTTCAAATGAACTTCACAAGCACCTCCTCTAAAAACTACACTTCCATTATACTCAACATGGACGTTGGTCAATGTGCCTATTATATGTGGATGTGTCTGAGGGCCCATTTCCCAGCAATCACACAGTAAAAGGTTATCACCCATTGCGGTCCCACTGAAGCAGGGTCCTGGGAGGGTCTAGACTAGATAGACCCAATCTTTGGTAATTTTGTACAAAATGGCTGCTCTCAGGTCTCGAACCTGCATTATCACGCATGGCACCCCGAGACTTTTACCATTGCACCAAAGCAATCACACAGTGCAGGGTAAAATAATTATATGTAAGAAAATAATCTAACAAATAAATTACTTAAAACAGCATTCATCTGAAAAAAACAGCAGTCATCTGAAAGTAACATAACATGCATATTAATATGGTTTTTAGCGACAATTTTGAAGTAAATGATGTATACTAGTACATACAGAGCCTATGTCAAATATAGAAGGACCGGAACCACTGTGATTATGGACATGCATTTCTGCTGTTCGACATAATAAATGAAATTAATAGGGTGGGAAAAAAAAACCAATCTATAATCATTCACACAAATAAATAGAAATAAAAATAAAAGCAAAAAAAAAAAAAAAAAAAAACCCAATCTATAATCATTCACACAAATAAATAGAAATAAAATAAAAGCAAACCAACTATTGCTCATGAATCATCAATGATCCTGTACGATGACAAGGTCAAAGGTTCCTTGATGTCTTTTCTCTCCTCCAATTATTGTTCATGATGAGGGAGCGGGGTGGTGGTGTTTCTAACATTAGCTTTTCTTCTCTTAATAAAGTCGATAATATCTCACGCATGCACGCTTGCTTCTTCTTTAATTTCTCTTGCATCGATATCTTCCCCTTTATCTTCATTCCTGAGCTTTAATGGTATCCCAATGGATTTGTGATGCCTCACATATGATGCCATCTATCAACATCTAGCCTAGGTCCCTCATATTGGAACATAGCCAAGAACCTTTTGATGCAGCAAACCTGTCACTGTAATCATCCATCAATGAAAATGGAATCTTAAGCCCCCCTAGCACCATGCATAGACTTGAGCATGATTGCGCTGAATGAATACAAGGTGATCCATACATAAACATTTGAAAAAATAAATAAAACTGATTGACACGTGACAACAATTACTCAACAATTTCTTTTGTAGGTGCAATATAGGCTTGCAGTCATTCTTATTTGCCCTTTCCCTAGCGGCACTTCATGGCATTGTACATATTACATTTGCTCTGTTTAAGGTTCCTTGTTCAATGGATGTTGACATCATTGCATTTATGTGTGGAATGCTTCATCTTCATTTTCACATTGTTTTTTTACACTCCTGTTTCAGTGAAATAACAGCTGAAGGGCGCCGTATCACGAAGCTTGATCAAATTTTGCTGAATGGGAACAACATTGCCATTGTAAGTTGAAGTAACGTGACCTGTGTAATATTTTTAAAATGATGTTTATTTTTCTTAGTTTCTACCCACCTAGGAGTTGGTGGAGTGGCGTAACGCGTGGGTCAGCTCTCTATATCGTGTGTTTGAAACTGCTCTAGATTTGTCTGGTGTGCATTTGTGTGGGTTTAGCCGGCACCACCGTTGGATTAATCCTGTTGAGTCAAAGACCTCAGGGATACCCACATCATTTAAAAAAAAAAAAACTAAGTTCTAAGTAATGGAATCTTTATACAAAGATGCCTTTTTCTTTTGATTACTACCTGATTTCTCCTGCTTCTCATTTATTTCTAGTCACTATACCGCTTTAATTATCCTAAATGGCCTATAGTTCTAAAAAAAATGAAGAAAAGTATGACTTCATTGTTGCTGCCTTCTTTTTTTTGTTCGATATGAAGTGGAAATATTGTTATTTCACAGAGTTCTGTAAATAAATGCTGTTGTATTTGGATGTAGTGAAAAGTGAATCTGCTTGAACTCTTTGGTAGAATGGATGGTTATCCATTTGCTGTTTGGGATATTACAATAACAAAAAGTCTACATGGACTAACTCATGGAGTTAGTCCATGGACAGACCCCAGGTGATTTCCCCCCTAAAACTATGGAGTTAGTCCATGGATCGGTCCATGGGCAAGTGCTTCATGGGCTTCTGAAATCATGTCAGCTGTTTATAAATTTATATTTATCGAGCTTAGCTTGTAGCCCATAATGGTTTCAGACCACGCAACCACCTGATTTGGGGAGGAAACAGCCAATTGCTGTTTAATGATTCTCATATCTGAATTGAATGGGTCTGAGAAATTGGAAGTAGCTCTCAATATGGTGTTATTTTCGGACCAGATCATTTGTCTGGAAAGCTGTAATGGATCACTGCTTTTTTATTGGAATTTCTAACACTCAACAAAGTGCTTGAATTAGTTTATTTTAGATAAAGTTGAGAAGTGTTTCAGTTATTTCTTATTTGTCATTACTTAAGTCTCACTACTTTCACATTACTGGTGCAGCTGGTCCCTGGTGGTTCACCAGATCCTGAATGAAAAGGCGTGGCTGTCTTTGGTGGTTTTTTTAAAGAAGCCAAAGTTCTGCTGAATCATGAGGAACTCATGGAAGATTGGAAACCCCATTGTGGGGTCATGTAATTGTCATTGTTGTAAACCCCATTTTGATAGGAGACATAGTTATCCTTCCATCCTTGACAAGGTATTGATATTAGTTTTTCTTGGTTGTTTTCATACTAACTAGTTTCTTGGGTGTTTTTCATACTAACTAGTCTGGAGATTGAACTTGATCAAGTATAGATTATGATGACTTAAAATTGAAAAAATTCTCAAATAGTGAGTACTTTCTGTATTCAGATTTAGTTTTGTCTGTCTCATCTTAACCACCGTAACAATGGACTATGCACGTCATGGGCTGTATGGTACAATAGCATCTGTTTGTTGGAAGGGTGTAGCCTCTGCTGAATAGACATTTTCGACTGAAACTGGTGAGAAATTGGGAACATTACATATAATCACCTGTCTTTTCTGATTCCCACGAAGAACCACAAATGTGTCTGCAAACATAATCTTTTCTTCCTACAATGGTTGATCGAACCAACATAGCGATCTGCAGAGTAGGGGGAAGATGTTGATGTTAGTAAGGGTGATTCAACATTGGTCCCATGGAGACGTGTTACAATCAATATGTAACACTACCAATATAGTCCCAAGTGGATTGGGATTTGGGAGCATCGATGTAGTCTATTGCTGAATCATGAATGGGTTTCAATGATTTGAAAGTGTCAGCCGTCCACACTCCTTGAAAAGATGGTTGAAAATAATTTACCAGTGCTTTCTCCCTAACACAGTGAATCAGAGCTTGGCAACATGTTAAAAAAGTATCACTAAAATCTTCAAATATTGCCAACCAACTGTTGGGGTTTTTTTTTTTTCTACAAGTTTTCCTTTTACATGACATTTGGTTTTGGTTTGGGGAATAGACAGAGACTATCCATCTCAATTAATCTGAGCTAAACATACTTCCCAACCGTTGGGATTGCAGCAGTAGCATTAGCATTAGCATTAGCATTCTCTCTTTTTCATAGAGTCACATGCTAACACATCTTAGCGCGTGCGACGGCCATGGGATAGCTGAAAGAATTGGCGTACACAAAAGAGAGAGTGACTCCACTCTCCAGTGGCTTCCCATCATTTACTATGCAGTCGTTGGGGCCCATCCGCCGGAAAATTCTGGGATTCACCAGCTTAGCCGAGGCGAAGAGCCCGCACGACACGTGTAAGTTCCAGATCCGGCAATCCGACTGGCAAGTGCTGGAGATCTGGACGGAATACGTCGGTATGCCATTCGATAATGGACTCCCAACCGCCTGAGCTATGACGATGTCGGACGCCTTGCATCCATGAACAAAAATACTCCCACCACCATCTTCTTCCTCACCTCCAAATATTCAAATAAAATCAATTATCCAGATTGCCCTACAAACATATCCAAATCACAAAACTATTTTGGCTTGTTTGTTTGCCATGAATTACAATAGAAAAAAAATGTATTTGCAGAGATTTGGAAGGATAGCTTAGCCTTGCAATATCTGCGGACAAGGACATGTCTTTGAGTTGAAAAAGAAAAAAAATTGAAACTGTTAAATTTTATTTCATTCAATTTTTCTTCCATCCCATGCCAAACAAATTAACAAGCCCAAAACAGATACGATTGACTTACTATAGCGCATCCACCACCTTCCATTGTAGCTGCGAGTAATACGTTGCACGTTCCCTGCACCTAATGAATGAATGAATCAAGTCAGTAACGGACGAATATACCACCACAACTAGAAAGGGCATACGTTATAATTTTTTAAAAAGGGGAAACTGAAAGTCTGAAACTGGGGGAAGATTGTTTACCAGAAAGACCATGGGCAGCTGAAGTAAGAGGTAGAAGAAAGAAAACAAGAGCAAGAAGATATGTTTGAATTAACATGGAAGAAACAGAGGCCATGAAGGTGATATATATATAATTTGAATTCAACTTAAGAGGGGATAGTAAATTCAAACTCAGATTCAGATCAAATTGAAATGATGGAGAAGGGCTCGTGTGGTGTGGAGCGAATGAAATGAAAGATGGGTACTTGGACTAGTTGTGATTTGATGTTATTGAAAAGGAGAAGGCAGCGCAGGGCAGGGCTTAATAAATGAGAAAGAAAGCTGAAATGAAAAAGAAGAGATGGAGGCAAGAATTGTAGCTACTAGCCTAGTGAGTTGAGTTCTACAGCTGCTTTTATCGAGTGCCGCCGATGCAGATGAGGGAGGTAATATGGTGCTCTGCTTGCTTGCTTTGGATTTAGAAGGAAGATTTGATTGAAATAATAGGAATGACTGACAGTGGGGAGCTAGGTTTATAGTACGTGACTAGAACCGTTTCTGACTGACTGATGATGCATGCGACCCGACGGCGTAGCGTCTGTATTCTTCACGTGGCTCATGTTTTCTTCCTTTTTATTTTTGGAGTTTGGCGCGCCCTCTCTCTCTCTCTCGCTCGCGTCGTGTGGATAGATCATAGAAGAAGGCAGTGAGGAACTTTTTGTTGGGTCCCCTGTGAGATGAGGTCCACTTTAAGTACACATGGTCAGACTTGCTGCTGTTATTGCTTCTTGTGCAATTAAATGAAAGTGAGCATAATACTCTGTTGATGTGACATGGTTGGGGCTTTCTTCTTCCAATTCCACTCCCCTGGAAAGAATGATAAGAGTACCAGATATGTCAATTTTGGGGCATATATCCTCAGGATATTCACGTCCACTGATTATTAATATAGGGTTATTATTAATATAGGGTTGGAAGTTCGATTTTCGATTCGATTTTAAATTGAAATAAAAAAAAAAATTAAAAATCAAAATGTTAAAATATTATAAGCCGAATCAGATCGAATAAGATGTAAAATTGAACCGAACCGAAAATAATTAAACAATTTGGTTTTCCGATTTTTGGTTTAAATCGAATTTTTTAATTAAACATTTGATTTTTCAGTTTTTTCGCTTCCCATTTGGTCTTTTGCTCTTTTAGTCTTTAAATTATAGTCTATTAGTCTGTGTAAATTACAGTAATAATCTGTCTAATACTGACATATATATATATTTAATTTAAAATATGAAATATAGTTCAGTTTTTCGGTTTAAAACCGAAATTATTTCCAAAAAATCGAAACCGGACCGAAAACCTAACTTGCCAAAAACTCAAAATCGAAACCGAACCGAAAACCGACAAACCGAACTTAATTTTACAGTTCGGTTTTACAGTCCAGAATTCGGTTCGGTTTCTTCCACCCCTAAGAGAATGGGTTTGATTCACATGAACACCATGAAGAGTGATTCCAACTCAATCTACTGTTTGATTCAACCATTATCAAATTAATAAAATGTCTTATTATAATAGCCCATCAAACTTTGAAGCCCATGAATCAAGAACTCGGATAGTCTCACTATAGGGTCATACCAGGGGTGGAAAATGGGTTAGGTTAATCTTAGATTGTCTACATTGAAGCACAACCCAAATCTGAGCAGTTTTTAAAACGGTTTAAATAACCTCAACAATCATCCAATCCAATGCAGGTCAACCCCACGCAACCTACATTAACCTACATCCAACATGAGTAACCTCAACATAATCCAATTTTTAGAAACTTGGTTCAAGTCGAATCCATTTTAAGCTTTTATATTATATTTAAGTTTCATTGTAAGAATAAGAAAAACACAAAGTAAAGCACACAAAATCTAAACTGAACACCAAACCATTTAAATTAGTTTAGATATACAGGTCAACGCAAATCCAACATGGATCGATTTCTATAACCAAATTCCAAAAATTCCTCGGATGCTAGTAATTGGGGGCAGTACCCTACCCCTTTCATTCACGCAGTGGACTCCGGTCATCGTTGAATAGATCGGCCCTATTGAGTTTTGGTAGCGGAAATGTTTATCTTGGTCGGGAGCTCCCACTCAAGAGGGCTTGCAAAAGTTCTTTGAGTTTTGACAAGATTGATTGGAATCCCACGCCACAAATGAAGGTGGAGCCTATCACCAGATGTCTGCAATTCAAATTCATTATAGGCGGTCCTGGTTGGTGCCCATAATGCACAATGTTTGTAATTTTGAATCGGATAACCAAATTCTATACATATATTTGCTGAAAATAAAAAACGCTAACTATTTGCAAATAGGCACTTAGGGCTAAAGTTATTAAGTAGTAATAATAATAATAAACAATGAACAAGCCACGTGCACGACAAGGAGAACGTGAGTTAATGGTCTCCCACCCTATCTCCTATCAAACAGTATTATAGCATGGAGTAAAAACAATTAATTGATCGGGTAAATATGCATCTAACCACCACATATGCACATGCACATGCACAAGCACAAGCTTTGCACATGCATGTATAGGAACCAAAAACAGACACACACACACACCAAAAGAAAAATTAGAAAGAAAACAACATATCTATGTATATACATATTACATACACCACCAAAGCATATACCTGTACTGTATTCTTGCATCCAGGTGTGCATTTTGCAAATAACAGTATGCATGAGGTAGACATATTTTAGAGTGCATGAATTGTTGACGTACATGTCCACAAGCATCCCTACACTGTTTCCCTTCTGTGGACGGCACTCTTCGTGATGCTATATTTGCAGAGCGGGCAGGTAGCATTGATATATAGCCATTTGTCTATGCAACTGCTGTGAAAATGATGACTGCAAGGGAGCTCTCGCAGCTCGACTCCATCATCATAAGCCGATAGGCAAATGCAACAC
This sequence comes from Litsea cubeba, assembly GCA_012931725.1. Taxonomy (NCBI): domain Eukaryota; kingdom Viridiplantae; phylum Streptophyta; class Magnoliopsida; order Laurales; family Lauraceae; genus Litsea; species Litsea cubeba. The sequence goes on from CM022951.1 coordinate 68,659,870, forward strand.
TCCTGAAAGAACCACAAGATTTCCCTTAGATTTTTGTTGCGTCAAGCGCAGCATGATTTTTCTTTTTCTTTTTTATCTAGAAGGAAGATAGACCAATATGACCGCTAAATGCAAATGCATAGCTGTATTAGAATTTTCAGAAATGTTGAATTCAAGTCCATGGAATTGGAGTTGGATGACTTACAGCATCCTCTGCAGAGAGGACATGTTTGATGGGAGTTTCGCTGCCACACTCAATCATTATTCCTCCAGAAGGTTCCGATGTCTCACTGCTAAGTTTTTCAGCCTCAACAATCCTTCGGAATTTGTATTTTGGAAGTTGATGAATGTCCTCGTCAGATGCTCCTTCCTGCTTTCAGGAAGAAGGTGCATCAAATGCAAGAAACTTTCGTCTTCAATGTTAAAAGGCATCTTAATGGTACATATATAGAAAGAAGATAAATATACATATATGGGTAGAAGTCACATAACTCCTAATCATGTGAAGTCTACATCAAAACATTGCTGAATAGTCCATTTTCCTAAAGGAGCTTCCTCACCATTTCATCTCTTATGAATTCGTTTAAGGGGGTAGCAATTCCCAACCTGACCTGGTAATTTTTGGTTGGGTTAACATTTCCAAACCAATTAATGAATGGGTCAGGTTAGGGTTGGTTCCGACATGCTACTAAACCCGCCAACCTACATGAACCAGATCAAAACTCACTCATTATACTTCAATGCGAGACCGAACCTAACCAGAGCCAACAATTTAGGGTTCAGATAGACATTTCCAACCTGCTTAATAGCAGGTTAAGTTCAAGTTAGGCTCATGAGAGATCAACCCAACCAGAAATGGACCCAATCCATTACTACCCCTAACTCTAGGAAAACTAATGAACCATCTATATTTGACTCTACAGTCTACATTCGACCTTCTCATGGGTTCAGCAGTGCACTGATGCAGGATGGACCCATGACCCATGAGTTGTCCCGGCCATTGGGTCCATTCCACAAGCCTAACTGGACTGATCACTTATTTAGCAGTCTAAAAAAAAATGATCTATCTTGATTTGAATCATTTTAGAAAATATTTAGGGATTTAGTTTCCTTTTGTTATTGAAATTTACTTTCCTTTTTTAATGTTCACCTTATTCTGTATAATTGTAATCCGTCCATGAGGAGAGAAAGATTTGATAATTTATTGAATAGAAAATTATTCATGCACCCTTTTGATTTACAAGTCAAAGCTTCCAATTACTGAAGATTATTCTAAAAATGATACTCCATGGCTGTCTAATTTGTAAACGGTTCGATATTGTCCGAGCTTTCCAAACTCCAGGTGAAATCAAAAGAAACAGCCTCAACCAACTTAACCATACTAATTTAATCACTTCACAGTTAATCGGGGAAGAGACATTGGAGTACATTTGGTAAATGTAGAAGTTAACAAATTTCACATATATGGGAGATAATTCATGACAGCAGCTAGCAATTAGACCTGCATAATGATACGGAATCACATTATCAGAAGTCTGTCCCTATTCATTTTGTCCCACCATACACGCAGTCAGCATTCTTTTTACCCTTGACATTATTGCATGGAGGTTATCTAGTTAACAAAGTTTGGTTTGTCATGTACTTGCTTTTTTTTTTTTTGATATCGGAGGGTGTCCTAGCCCTTTGGACCAGACTAATCCCTACGGGCCCAGGGGGAGCCAGGTAAATCCCCTATGGCCCTGAGGTTTGTCATGTACTTGCTTTCTTATGTAAGTAAATGGCATCATCTGCAAACAAGATACAACGAGGGAGAATCATCCTTAAAATTTATGCCAATTTTTTTATTAACTAAACAAGCAAATCCTTGAAGAAATTCAACTCTAGTTAGGAACTCAGTCATCCCATCACACATTGTGTCAAACTCATTCATTGATGTCCGTCATAGTCTCAATATAGGCATTATAGTTTTCTTTTTCTTTTTTTTGGGCACATCTACTACATTAACAACCCAAATACCTAGACATGGGACTTCTCGACATCCAATAAAAAGCATATTTGAATTTCCCTTCCAACTAAACTTTCGCATGAGTTGTCCCAATAAAAAATTTTTGATTTTGTTGTGAATGAACAAATTAAGATTATCTTGAAGATTAGTTTGACAGATCCAACCCATTCTATATAAGCTAGCCCTTTGTGTGTGTTTTTAATGTGTTTATAACTTAATCTAGTCCACATATTTCAGTGAATGAACTCTTGATATTTTTATGTTATTCATATGCCGCCGTGGGGGAAGGAGGTGTGGCCTTTTATTTTCATGTTCCTTTTACCGGTTTTCCATAACAATAATATACAAACATATTGGGATTTTACAAATTATATAAAAGATTGATATCACCACAAACAAATAACCCGATCACAAAGATCAGTGTGCACATGTATCAATGTCAGTATTAAATCATTTTGCCATCCATGAAAACACGAGTGCATAAATTCCAATTTAAGCAATAATTTAGTACATTGTTATTCGAATCTAGCTTCAGAACAAGCTATGTGAATGTGGATATTGAAAGAAATGTGATTTAGGGAACACATAAGTTACCTGATCTGCGACTGCATATAAAATTGCAATAAGGCATGGCAGACAGCAGCAAACAGCAATACCAATCGCACATGCGAGAGCAACACAGAAAATGACAAATAACACATCAAATGCCAGAAAAACTATACAGAGCCTGCAAAACCAAATTCCATATGTTTAAGTAATAGATAGTCAGTATATCCATGGCCATATGCTCAAACCACAGGGAAGGAAGACTGTGTTTGCACAAACCAATAAAGCTGAGGAGCGTCACGGATCAAAGTTTGGCCACCTGATGATACCCAATAGAATCCAATGATCCACCATATGAATGAGAACATTGTATTTGCAGATTCCAGATGCTTTGCAACACTGACAAAGATGGATGCACCAAATAAGAAAACAATAAAATAGTGTCAGACGAACTTAGGCACTGCATATGAGATGGTCATTGATGCCTTACAATTAGTTACAAATTATATTAAAATATCACACATCAGCCACAATTAGTATCTAAACATTGGCACTTAGGCAACAATAAAATGAAAACAATAAGGCAAGCAAGATATATGACAACAAAATGCAAACTAAAGTAGTAGTTTGAGGCATTAGTATTTGCAAGACCGTAAAGGGGTAGCAAAAATGAGATTTGTTAGCTAGAGGACAGATTCTCCTGTGGAGTATGAGAACTGTCTTGTGGGGCCCTACAGGGTACCAATATGGATGCATGAATATAATGATAATAATTTGGCCCAGGCAGGCCTCACACACACGCTCATATAGCTGCAACTGGTTCTCATGAGAAACCATCAGAATCACTGTTTGTTGGATAATCTGTTTCAAGGAGCCGTCAAATTCAATCAATTAGTATTAAATGAATCAATTTTTGTAGAAGGCCCTTAATAATAGCTCCCCCACATATATTCACTTGATGAAAGCGAACAAAGGAAACAAGAAAGCCCACAAAGGAGGAAATTGGACACTGAGGGGACGAGCAAAGATACTCAATGCAGCAACTAAGCACTAGAAACTTTAGCAAACTGATGCATATAGAAAGCAAACTTCAAAAAAGAAGGGAAAAAAAAGAGAATACTATTAATTCTAAAATCAAATAACTATAGTAATGAGCAATTTGGCCTCATCAAGACAGAAGGAACCAGCATGCACAGCTCTAAAGAGGTATGCAGAACACCGAAGCAAAACAAATACAGCCTGACCTAAAAAACCAATGAAGAGTTTAGTAATATATTAACTCTCACAACCAAAGGGAAAGAACTAGCAATGCCCTAATTGAAACAAAGCACATATATGAAAGTTGGGCATGTATAGAACTCACAGATGTGAGTAATGCAACCATGATCAGGAATGGTCCAAAGCGATAGAGCCAACCTCTCAGAAACGATCAAATGAGAACAAATTAGTTAAAGTTTGGGATCACAGCTTTTCCCATATTTATCAGAAAACCCAAAAACAGTGATCTGGCAGCTCATCCACGGGATTCCCAAAATGGGCCTACTAACACCAATTTATACTACTTTGAAACTTCCATCCAACAAGTAGAATAATGATCTAAACCTGAAAGTAGGAAATACATCTTTTCGGCTCTAGAAAAGCCACCTACCAGTTTAACTGCCTGTAATTCACTTATAATGACTAGCAACAAAAGAAGATCACACATTACAATAACAGCATTCAAATCAAAGCCACACATACTCTAATGGGAGCATTTAGTAATCAGGACAAACGAAAGAACAAAACTGAAAACAGAAGGATCATATCAAATAATCCAGATGACTACTTCCAAAAACAGGGATTAAATTTTCATACTTAATCCTTTCTTCATCCTGACTCCGCTCGTTGCCATGCTCTCCACCTTCCTCCGCCCCATCCCCAGCACCCAAACCAGGATTCTCGCGACTCCTTCGCACCGCCGTCGATTGCAGCGACAGGCTCCTGCGTCTATATTGAATGCAAACACAGACCATGTGAAGAACACACTGCAGAGCATATCCGACGATCCACACCCTCAGAGGCTTCGATTCCCTCTCGTCCCTGCTCAACACCAGAACCGTAATCGCGACTATCACGAACGAGAAATTCCACATGATGTCGAGAAGGACGACTGGCCTCGAGTACGCCCAGTCGCTCTGCCTCTCCTCCAGCTGCTCCGCCGCGGCCTCCCTCACCAACATCGACGGCTCCCTCATGGTCCGACTGCTTCCCGCGCGGAGGAGGAACCTGGTGGCGCCGCGGAGGGCCGGTCCCGGAGAGAATCGCCCGCTCCGGACGCCTCGATTTCGAGTCGGATTCTCGAGCAAGGGGCTCGGATCGACGGTGGTGCTGTTTGTAGATGAAGATGCAGTCGTTGGTGTTGATGTTGGTCTCTCCATTTTGAGATCAAGGAGATGAAATGAAACGCTAGGGGTTAGAGGGATCGACGCAACAGTTTCATCGATTGAATCGAATTTGTATCGTCTGGACCCTCTAATGTATAGAAACCAGGCGTAGATTTCTTCAATTTCTGACTGAATGGATTGCAGAACCCTAGGTTGGATTTGGGTTGAGCTAGGGACGGATCGAAATCTGTGTGTGGAGGAATCGAGCGATGGGTGCAGAAGTCGAATTGGAGAATGGAAGCTGAAGAGACTGGCAGTTCGATTCTGCATCGACGACTGTTACGTGGTAAATATCATTGGCTTATTCGGATCCCGCCAGTGGTTGATAATTTGACACCTCTTCCATAGAATCCGAATCCGAATCCGAATCCGAATCCATTCATATCCGAATCCATTCAATATGAATATCATCTCCTCCCACAATGGCTTCACATTTTCCTTTAATGGAGGTGAGTCCCAACTAAGATTGAAGACATGATTGAAAACGTGATGGCAAGCTGATGTGGCATCACATGCTCAATTCAACAGTTGACCCATTGTTATAAACTAAAATTTTAAGCTATAGTCATTGAATAAATGGGATTCTTTCTGAATGATCTGAAGTATCTCTATGCATGACCCATGATGGAAATAAAATTTGAAAACTTGGCATTGGAGGGGATAGACATTCAATTTTTGACAATTCAGATTATCAATGGGTGGGCCCTAATATAAAATTCCACGTATCCTACTCACAAGAAGCATGTGGGAGACCACCTGGAGGATCTACACTAAAAAATTCAATCACCCAAACTAAAAAGGTCAGGTACAGTGGTACACAATATGTTTCCAATTTTACCCTATAAAATCAGTTGTTCCCCTATAACATCCTATAAAAAGTCTTCTTTTAACAAAACAAAAAAGTGTTGGTCTGAATGTGAGTCGACTTCTACATGCTTCACGCGAGTGATGATTGTAATTCTACCACGAAGTCCACTTATCCATGGTCTAAAACCTTTTAAATTTTACTTAATTAGGATCTGGCTAGTCATGAAAATAAGTATATAAGGAGGCATAACTACTAATGTGAACTACCATAATCTTTTACATTAATCGCATTATTATGTGTTCAATTTTACGGTGGGTTAATTTAAACTAAAATTTAAGAATGCCCCAATGCGGGGGATGAAGTTTACTTTTCACGGTTAAGATTAGGGTGCACAAAAAAAAACTGTCAATCCGTAAAGTCGATCCATTCCACGAATTTTTAATGAAATCGAAGATAAATAAATTAGTGACAAATTAAAGTTTTTATAATTCGTTGGTAACAAATAAATGATAGATTTCACCCTCAATCCGTTTGGCAACGAATCGGCCCAAAGATTGACAACGAATCGGCCCAACCATTAGAGAATAGAGTCCTACACATCCCTCCACTCACGCTAAGTGTGCGAGACCCACGCACGGGCGCGTTTGATCGCTGCAATATGTATATATAAGTGGAGCCCTCACCGTTTCCCTCCACTTTCAGAAAATTGGGGGACTGGACTGGACTGGACTGGACTGGACTGGGAAGGGTTTTAGGGATTTACGAGCCACGAACAGCGTCTTCGTCTCTTTCTGCAATTGTAATGGCTGCTGCTTCTTCATCTTCCTCCTCCGCAAACGGCTACGAGATCCCATGGGTGGAGAAATACAGGCCTACCAAAGTAGCAGATGTCGTTGGGAACGCAGACGCCGTCTCAAGGCTTCAAGTCATTGCAAGGGATGGTAACATGCCCAATCTCATCTTAGCGGTATCCATATCTCTCTCTCTTCTTTCCCACTTCAAATCTTCTTTGATTACTCGTATTTGGAGTTGGTTGGTACTTTCTTCGCTGGAATCGCTGTAAGATCATCATATTTGGTAGAGCTCTTTCTCTGTTCTAATTAGTTGATTTCGCGGAATTCAGGACACTGCATTGTTTTTCTTTCTATTCTATTGAGGCTATAAATGAATCACATGGCCTTCACTTGGCAGAAGATTAGATGGAGGTGGCTTGATTCTCCTAGAAACTTACCTGTTTTCCTCTTCTACTTTTTTTAACAAATTTTTTTTTTTCATGAAGATTCTCGTGGAAACACAATCGTGAGGGCCAGCGGAAGACCGAATTTCCCATAACATTTGTGGTTTTTTGCGCACCCCCACACCTGAACCAATTTAAATCTGGTTTTGGTTTAGGGAATGGGGAAATCTATTATGTTGCACTTGAATATATATTTTTGTATTCTGGATTTGGGATGAATAGTATGGGTTTATGGTAGACAACGTTATGCACTCTGCTGACCCAATCCGGTGGTGATATTGGATAATCCACTCTCAATGTTTAGATCTCTTTTTCCTTTTTTTTTTTTTCTTGTTAGGGCATCAATAAACAGTTCTATATGGCTTCTATTTGCATAAAAATAGAACCTTTATTTGCTTCTCCCACTCAAAATTTTGTTTGGACCTGAAAGTGCACCTCTCATATGGCTACATTACTTTAGTTTGCTTGGTGGCATGTTGTATTGTACATTCCGCTATCAAATTTTGCACCTCATCAATGAGGACATAAGTCCCAATTTGCACAAATAAGATACTTATTTTTGGATTCCTTGCTAGTTATTTTGCTGTTATTGTCTGGTCATTTCTCATCTTTTGATCCATAGGGTCCTCCCGGAACTGGGAAAACCACTAGTATACTCGCCCTTGCACATGAGCTTTTGGGGGCAAACTGTAAGGAGGCTGTTTTGGAGCTAAATGCTTCAGATGACAGGTAGAATAAGCTTCTTCTAAACTTTGGTGGACTTTTTTTATCCTCTTTTATATTATTATTCTGAGCAAATCTTTTCTTTTGCCATTTACTATTCAGAGGAATCGATGTAGTGAGGAACAAGATTAAGATGTTTGCTCAGAAGAAAGTAACACTCCCTCCAGGGCAGCATAAGATAATAATATTGGATGAAGCTGACAGGTATTAATCAACTGTTAAGAGTCAGTGTTGAAAATATTCCAATGGCACTGATGTGGATGTTTGGGTCCATTGCTTGCTTAGACTGATGATTACAATTGTCTCTTTGATATTTTTCTTTCACCATTCCCACTTTTGCATACAATTTTCCACGAACAAATCACATATTTGGTGCTATGGTGTCAAAATCTTGGATAATTCCAGCATGACATCTGGAGCGCAGCAAGCTTTGAGACGGACAATGGAGATATACTCAAACTCTACACGATTTGCACTTGCGTGCAATACTTCTTCTAAAATCATTGAACCTATTCAAAGTAGATGTGCACTAGTTCGTTTTTCAAGATTATCTGATCAAGAGATTCTCAGCCGTCTTATGATCGTGGTTGAAGCTGAAAAGGTATGTGTTTTCATTATTGTTGTTGTCATCAGTTTGTACTCTACAAGTATACCTATAATAACGTAATGCAAATGGCAAAAACATTATGTGATAATTCTATATAATCTGAGGGAATTTTGATCTTGAACTTGCATGGTTTTCAGGAGAAAAGGAACAAGTCTTCAAATCAAATGTGACTAATATTGAAGTGTATAAGAATTGATAAACTTTTTTTAAAGATATGTGAAAAACACAAAAAAATTGTAGCAATAACAATGAACCCCTGAGATTTAGCTGTGTGATCACACACACAAACACATACATAGACAACTCATCCCTCTGTTCTTCAATGTTTTTATTCTTTTGGTTACTGGAGCACCTAGCCTAATTGTAGCTGTTTTTCAAAGATGGCTATCACGCTGCACATCTGAATCCAAATGCTTTATTATATGAGACAACATTTGTGAAGTTGCAGTTGCACACATAAGATTTCTAGCATGTTGCACATTTTACAAATATTGTCTCATATGTGCTTTATTATATGTAAACCTTTTTTTTATTTGTTTAACATATAGGAGTCACTGAATACAACTTCCAGCATTTAGATGAATTTGAGAGGCATGTTTCAACCAAAGGATGTGCAATTGCTTTTGTATCATCTCTTAGCTCAGTTAGATGCATATGCAAACTCAACTAGGTACTATCACCTAAATCATTTTAAAAAACATAGATAAAAACATAGATAATAAGGTAATTGATAGCTTTCTATTATATCTGAGTCACTCAGTGTAAATCTAAGATGGTATAAATACTTAGGGAGCTGCTGCCCTTCTGTTAGATGCTGGACCAATTAAGTGGAATTGTCTTTATTGTTGATTATATGGAATGTCTTGTTTCCAAGTACTTCATTTTTTTTGTTAAAGTTGTTATAGGTTTCTTGATGATGTTCAAAGTCCATTGTTGAGGGTTCCATTTGGAATCGGACAAAGAACTTATACACCAACAAAGATTGCAGAAATGCTCCTCTTATGGTGAATATGAGCATCTCCCTACCTAGTGGGGGAAAAATGCTGCATGTCCATCCTCAAGGCCCTATCACCATCTTTGTGTGACCCCTGTTGTGTCTTTCCCTTGCATTGACCCCCACCACCCTGCCTTCTCTAGTGACCTTGCTTATGTGGCATGTATAGAATTTTTTTCCATTTTCTCGGTAGAAAATGGATTTACAGATTTATGCACAGCTAACAGGCTTAATGTTGCTAAGGTCATTAGACGGTTGTCATACCCATTTCTGTTTCAGGAGAAAGATAATGGACATGTGGCGGTGCTTGAATGGTTGAGTGTGATCACAGTTATTGCAGCCATGGTGTCTGTGAATTGTGAAAAGGATGCAGGACCGTTGGCCAGGTGGCTTTTCTGCAGTTGTGAGTGCCTCCCTAATCTATATGGGGAGGCTCTCAGGTAGTATGAGAATTCTATTTTTGGTAAGAAGGCAGTATAGAAATTCAAAGTCCACAGCCTCCCTTTGTATCTTTTATAGGCTGTACTACACTTACACTTTCCAGCCAGTTCAAGTTGTGCACTTAGTGCTTCCTCCCTTTTATCCCTTTACACCATGAAGGGTGCATGACCCTGTTTACTTTTGTTGGAAAAATCATGTTGATATCCTCTTACATTTGAATATGAAGATGTTCTTCACCTAGACGTTTTCTACCTGTCCACAGTCTTTTCTTATTTTCACTTGCAGAACTGCATTACCTCTGTAAGATGGTCTATGCTGCAGTATATGTTCCATAATTATTAGAAACTCTTATCTCATTTAAATATCTGTTTTTTAAAAGAAAACTTTTAGTGCACCTCCCTATGCTCATAGATACTTGTGTTATGGGACACTTGTATAGTCATCATCATCCTCACTATCACCACGGCACCACTATCTAAGTACAATCCTCTCCCAATATTTTGGCTGATCTACTTTGAGTGGGCCACATGAATAAAAACAATGTACAGGTAAAGGAAAAGGTTCAATGGTCCACGATGAACTCAACAAATCAATCTGCCAATTTACTGGATCGGATTCCACACTGGTTTCTGCCCAGCCCAATGATCATCTTGGCTCTTACATGAATCCAAGGCCAGCAAGTGTGCCCTGTGGGCATGCATCTCTGACAATTTTTTATTATTATTAATTTTTATGACAAGTCTCTTGTCCTGAAGTCATTCCAAGATAATTTTCTTGTATTTATCAACGTTCTGCAAGTAATGATATATTTCTTTCGACAACAATTGCTTCATACCTTGTACCCCATAGTTTATTATTGTGTCGTTTATTTTTGGCATAGAAGCCAACATATCTTATGTATGTGGAACTCAAGAATTCTTCCGATTGTTTTTTTACCCTTATTTATAAAAAGTGAGTTCCCTTTACATATATTTCAAGTCTCTAGATTAGTTGTGGTATTATAAGCTAGAAGGGTGATCCTCATCAGTGTTCTCTTTTAACTTGCTTATGGAATTTTTTTTTTTTCCTGTCTAAGCATAATTTAATACTTTGCTAAGCTTTGATGTTAATAAATTAAGTTTGATTTGGCTTACTAAGAAAAAAAATTGATTTGATTTGTGTTTTGTTTCTGTAAAACAACTGAAGGTTCCATATGTGCCAGAAGGCCTGGAAGCCATAATATTCACTGCTGATGGCGATATGAGGCAGGCTTTGAATAATTTGCAAGCGACCCACAGCGGGTTCCGGTTCATCAATCAAGAGAATGTTTTCAAGGTTAGAAAGTAGAAAAGGATGTATGTATGTTTTCCATAGGGCAGAATTTTGTGGGAAAGTATATGATATATATATATATAACATATGGTTATTACACCATTCCAGATATCCAATAGTGGGGCCCATTGTTGGAGCACTGCTCAAAAACCTTCCACATCCAATTACCATATCATCTGCTTTTTTGATACGATTTAGACTTCCATTTATTTGATTATGCTAACCGTCCATTGAATGACCACGAATTGAATGTCTAAGATCATCTGATCAGCATGATTACATGGATATTTTCATCTGCAATAGGGCTCATGGATGGTCAAGATTTGGAGTGTTGCCATAGGTGCACTTGGATGAATTGCGATTAATTCTGATCTCTGCAACCCAGTCTCACCAAGAAGAAGTTTATTTCTTTTTTGATCTTCTAATGTACTGATCTGTCACATTGGTTTTACTTGCTAGGTCTGTGATCAGCCTCACCCCTTACACGTCAAAAGCATGGTACGCAATGTACTTGAGGGGAAGTTTGAAGATGCCTGTTCTGGCCTGAAACAGCTCTATGATTTGGGTTATTCTCCGACCGACATAATTACAACACTTTTCCGAATAATTAAGAACTATGATATGGCTGAGTATCTGAAATTAGAGTTTTTGAAGGTAAGGTCATCCCGTCCTTCCTATCTTGTAAGGTCTTGTCTGTTTTCATTCCAGATTTCTGATGTCTTCTCACATGGGCCCACAGGAAACTGGATTTGCCCACATGAGAATCTGCGATGGAGTAGGCTCATTTCTTCAGTTATCTGGTCTACTGGCCAAGCTTTCACTAGTTCGGGAGACAGCCAAAGCTTTCTAAGTGGATCATGATGCAGTGAACCTGTTATTTGTGCATTGAAAGTTGGGAGCTGTTAGAAACATGGATTAGGCATCTGTATGTTTGGGATTGGTCATTTCTCAGATTAGGCTAGAACTACTTCGACCTGAAGTTGGCTGTAGGCAGCAAAAAGGTGAGATAGCTTATGCATATGGTTTCAAATTATGAGATGTCTTGCTCGTACGGATCTGATTTTGTTATGCTTGTTTAAATCCATTAAGTTATGCTTTAGCTTGGGGGTCTTAGTGGAAAAGTACCTGTTGGGTGTGACAATGATCTGGAGTTGACACAATTAACTGTAGCTAGATAAAAATACAAAAAATGCACAGCCACTTGTCAGTTCTCGGCTCTCAGGACAATTCATTGGTTGGTCTCTGAGTCAATGATTTAGAAGACTTATAGCGAATATGTCCGTGTGCAAATGGAAAATGTCCATTGGGTCACCCAAAATAGGACCAGCCAGGTGTATGCTTCTACTCACGAGGAACCAAAAAGTGAGTCTTAGATTTCCATCGAGTGTAAAGCTGTGATTGGAACTTGGAATAGTCTGGTGCAAGACATTTTTCTCACGGGACTGTTTGATTGCATGAAGTTGGGAGAATTCATGTTGGGAGATTTCTCCAAAAGCTATCTCCCTGAAAGTCCCCAATATACCATGCAGAAGAGCATTTGGAAATTTGATTAAGGTGACAACTGCTGTGAATTATAGCCAATGTAGTGAATTTCAACAATATCTACAGATGATCTGATATGGATTTTGAATTCCCTGCTGAGTGGAATTTTGGTTAGTATTCTGCTAACCGAACAAGCCTTCAGTTGCGGTGACAGTTAAGTTTCTGTCCCTTCCAAAAGGAAGTTGGTCTTGTCCGGCTTCAGCCTGGCAACATGTTACATGTGTATGCTGATTGGCCCTTACCTCAGAAACATTTTTTTTTTGATAAACCACCACACAAACTTAAAGAGAGGATTGTAGGCTTGTCATCCTATGAAAATTCAACTCCATATGATATTTTAAGCAATCCAATCCAAGGCATTGATTGTGTGTTGCAGCTGACTTTTATACTGACCATCTACTTCAAACCCTCTGATCTAATTGCTAAGATTGTTGAATGGAGCTTAGCTTTTCGCACATCACTAGTCAACATTCCCCAATGCCACCAAGCTGACACTGCTTGGGTGATAGCATTTTGTCCTCCTTAGTATGATTAAAGAAACTGTTTGGGTGGTTCCAAAATTCATGCTGTGGGAAGCCGAGAATCAGGATTTGAACAAAAAGATGACTTTAACTGACTGATGGTGATTGGCTCGGCTTCTGGTTGGCTGGCCAACAGTGGACCTAGGGACTCTCTTAGGAACAAAGTAATAGAGCAGGGATAGCTCAGGCTGGGGAAGATCAGTCCAAGCCCTGTCCATGTAGTTTTGGCCTGGCAATATTAAGAATTTCTACAATTCTGCATTAAAAATTGACCTTTATCAAATTATTATTTTTAACAGCACCTTTTAAAGTCACTGGTTAGCAAATAAGCAGCTCGAGGTGAAACATTTGAGTTCACATAATCCTGCAACTATTAGGCTACTTGAAAAGATAAATCATCATGAAGGACTATTGCAATTGTTAATCTAAAATATCCGTTTGTAAAACCAAAAGTTGATAATCTTCCAACAACCGAGGCTCCAAGAATGAGGTTATGATGACAAGAAGCCCATGGTACTGTGAAACTAGATTGTTCTCACCATTGCAACCTAGTGATTATGGGTGGTAAGTCATGTTACCTATCAAAAGCAAAACAAAAATGGGAAAGAAAAGAGAGGGAATGAGAAGTGCTTAATTGTCCTAAATGGTTGGGCCGGTGGATGGCCAGGTTGTATACTCAAATGAGATATTTAAAATTGAACACCATCTGGTCCAAATTTTCCTCTATTTTTTGTTGGGTCCTGGTCCTGGATTCATACCAAGATATGCCTTTTGATCTGTATCTATTCTAACCTTGAACGAGTTTGACTTGACTCAGTTGAGTTCTATTGATCCAATTTGTCTGGACTCGGCTGAGTTTCATGCGTATCTTCCGTCTTGTCATCACTTGACCGAGTTTTGATTCATCAAAACCCATTTTAAAATAACGGTGGTCATTAGATTGATACGAATCTTATTAGAACAGTGTGTGCAATGCTCACCTCACTAGTCGATATGAACTGCTGCTTTCACTTGTTGGATGTTAATTAAGATTATAGAGGCGGCAGAACCAGAGCCCAGAGGTTGCCCATGGTAGAGAAACAGCAAAATCACGTTTTCGATTTCCTAAACATAGCCCAATTCAACAACACTCTGCTAGACAGAGTCCCCCCACCATTGTACCATACCAGTTTCTACTGGGGCCTATGTACCATACCAGCCCATACATGTAGATTTTTTAAGAATCCCATGTCAAGAGTATCAGGTATTCAACACTTGCATCACCAATACATGTATTTGGAATACGGACAGACGCAGGCCGACAGAGTACAACATTGCTTGTCACTGCTTATCAGCAGCATTTCATAGTTCAAAGCATTGGTCAAACCGGACCCACTTGTAGATCCCTTCTCCTTAGCATTGCAGTGGAAGGTGGAGAGGGGGAGGAAAAAGACAACGAGTGGATACAACAGAAAAATAACTGAGATGTGATATGCAATCAAATCAGGTGAAGGAAGGAAGGAATGGTGTACACATCACACTACAGAAAGTGAATTTAGTTATTGAGATGAGATGGCACAGAAGCATGCGCCATTTCTCTCTTTTGTCGTGTCTTGGCGATGTTCAGATGTTGTTAGCACAGTCAGGTACGTGAGTGAGGTCGAAGGCATGTTTCATGGACCAATCGAAGCAGAAAAGGACATAGTTGGGAGCCAATGAGAAGATAAAATGCAAGCAAAAGGTGTCCTCATCCTCAGTCCCCTCACTTTAATCTCTCTCCGGTGCTCTAAAAGCTGTAAAAAAGATGTTTTCAGTTCCCTCTGTCCCGGAGAATTTTGTCCTTCTTCTTTATTATTATTTCATGGCACAGGCTGCTTTGCATTTTGAATAGCTGTACGTGAGGTTTGTTTCCATAGGTTTTGTCATTCTCTCTACTCACGTGGAATCACGTGCAACTTACTACAGTAGAGGTTCATTGAAGGGTTTTCTACTTTTCTTCTCTCTTTGACTTGAAGTGGATATTTCTTTACTTAGAATATCAGGAATCCATGTAGGGGGGATTTTAAATTTTTCAAAGTTGTCCCCTTCGTTGAGATTCCAAATCCTTCTTTTTAAAGGAGCATTTAAAATTCCAACAAAATACATGGAGAGTGGGATTTCAAGAATTTCAATAGTACATTTGAGATTTTTTAGGTGGTTGAAATTTAAAAGTTTGATGAAAAAAACATAACATTTCAAATGTTAAGAAACAAGATGTCATATTATGTCCAAAAAACTCCCGAATAGTAAATTCCTATCATGAGTTCTAGTAAAAAAACAAGCACATGGTTTCTTTGTTTGGTTTGGCAGTGATTATTCACCTACCATTTAAGAACTAATTTGTTTTGAGACATACCATATCTATTAGCTAATAGAAAATTCAGAATGAAAGAAACAAAAAGTAATGTAAATCGAAATACATCCTACATTCTACTTAAACAACTGAAGTGAAATGAAATAAATTTAGAATGTTTGTTTAAAAAATTAATAAATAAAAATCATTTTATTTACCAAAAAAAGTTACAAACGAGCATGAGAAAGATCATGATGATCAAATCAAGTATAAAGGATGAGATAGCAATATCTACTGGCTAATGTAAAATGAAAAACTAAAGCAATATATCATGCAAATCAACGTATCCTTGTCACCTGATGAAAGAAATAAAATTCGATGAATTGCCCTATTGAATTTGAGGATGTAGCTTGGAACCAGCCACAAGTTTCTTCTGTGGGCCAACCTTTGATGCATATCAAATACCTCGGAGGGTGAGATGGGAAAAAGTTCTTTTTTTTCTAAAACTGTTAAAAAAACATTGTAGCCCTTCAATTGATAGCTATGCAGGTGCTTATATTTAGCTTACCTTAAATCCAAATCAAGACCTTCTAGCCCTGATCTACAGCATTACTGATATGCATCAAAATTGCTGCACAGGAGGGTTGGCAAGTTGGATACTTGGCATCGGCTGGTAGCATTTTTTTTCTTCTGGTTTTAAACTTATACATTTACTTTGACTCTTTCTAAATTAATAGATTAGGATCTTCTACAACTTTCGCGTGAGAAAAGCTCTTTGATGACTTTTAAGATAGGATAGAATAGGACAAGTAAAGGAGTTTGTGAGCATCAGCTCAAGCAGCTACAACATTCAATAGTTTTTTTTTTTTTTTTTTTCTCTCTCTCTTCTTTATTGAAGGCTAATGTTCAAACCTCTTTTTTTTTTATGTGATAGGGGCATGCATCTGAAGGACATCGCAATGTGGTCATACGATCATAAAGAAAAAAAAAATTTATGCCGTCTGATGCTTTATTCATAATGTGGCCCTGAGATCATAAAGAAAAAAAAACTTATGCTGTCTGATGCTTTATTGCATGCATCATGCAAGGCAGAAAGACGGAAATTGATCATCTTTAGAAACAAACATCAACTCTCCCAAATCCCAATATCTCCATTTGTTATTCTGTGGGTTGCCCAGTGCAATACATCTGTATTTTACTATCGTCGATAGGAATGTTTCCAGAGCTGGGATTGGCTAAAGAATAATATTTCTTTCCTAACCGGACACGTCTCAAGCCAGAAGAATATGACAGGAATAAAAATTCACATCATAATAAAAGAGACCGTCGGCACTCTTGGCATTGATGACAAGTGTATATGTTTTAAGTCATTTTCAGGAACAATCAAGCCTTTTTTTTTAAGATTGTGCTTATAATTACAATCATCAGGGAGTAGAAGTTTGAAATATCTTCTTGTAATCTACCTTTCTACCAAATGTGAAAATCATTTGATTATGAAAGATACTACTGTATTGAAGCTCAATATGAGTGTTGTATTTTGCATATGATTAATTGGGGGGCTTATAATATTCAAATGAATGTCGAATTTGAGTTGTTTTGGAAATTCATGGTAATGTGTCGCGTGTGTAAAAGGTTTTTTATTGATCATGAGAGGGCTAGGTGGGCTCCATAGGATTGGGCTGTTCCTAAGTGACAAACGTTTTGACAAAATTTTCAAAAATTTTTCTTACGTCACCTCACCCGAGGCGTCACCTCACCCAAGGTCTACTTCCTTCACCAGAAGGCCGAGGTCTCGGGCCGCTTTAAGTTGGATTCCAAAATCTCTCTCTCTCTCTCTACGCCCAGGTCTAGCCCCAACCTGACTTATGAACACCCCAAGCATTGAATAAAATGGATGACTTGCAAGGATAACGTAAATAGAATTCATGAGGGGTGCTTAAGGTGGAGATTTTATTTGTTTTTGGAGTACCTGACCAAGGGGCCTGGCCCGTTAGAGAAACTAGCTATGAGGAAAGAACCCACAAAAAGACAAGCTCTAAGGTATGGGGAAAAAGAACCCAAAAATTAAACTCTAACTAGTTGGGTGAGAAACAAGGTATCCAACCAACTCGATAACCCCTTGTTCTTAGGGCTGAAATAAATTAGATTGAATATTACGTTACTGCCGAGTGTGACCTTTATCAATGTGCATTTAAGATTTGATTTTACCTGCAATATTATGTAAAATTGGGTGCCGGTACTTGTGGCCTAGCAAATCGAAGAATGATGTATGAAGTGAAGTATAAAATTATGAATTTCGCACATGAACATGAAGGAAGATTAATCTTGTTTGGGACTACTTTGAACATTGGGAATAACCCCTCCAATCTCCATACATACTAAAATCAAAGTGCTACAAGTACAAGATTGGAAAAGGCTTGAGGCTAATTATGATTTATAACTATAGCCCGCCATTGCAGCAGGTCTAAAGTCCTACATAGCTTTTGTGGTGGAGTCCCTTTAGGAGATAATTAAAACCCAGAAATACATAGGTTATTTCGAAAAATTAATGAAAAGCATAGATCAAATGGCAGGTCGCAGGGAGTAAAATAAGATCAAATAGCAGGGACCGAACTTCGTATCTTTGAGAGACACTTGACAAGTAAAAACCATGATCAATCTCATTCTTCCTCTAGCTGTACAAAATCATCGGATTCTTTTTAAAAATTGTGATATTATTGTAAAAAGTTATATTGGCAAAATGTGCCCGTGCTTAACATGCAAAATATAATTTATAATATTTTTTTTTAAATTGAGAATCTATAGACGGTTAATAAATATTTTTTTTTTGTACGAATTACATTGAGACGATGGTCAGAATTAGAATGTAAAAACATTATGTTGTTATTTTTAAAATAAGGGAAACTTCAGTTTTTCTTAAATCAATTTCAAATTTTACTTAGCAGGGGCACTCTTTTTTCTTTTTTCTTTTTTTTGAAATCATGACAATCATGCCCATCATAATTTCATGTATCTTGTATTTTGTTGAATTTTATTGATTGTGTCCATCTCTGACATGGTTTCAATAGTCTGGCACATAACCATAAACTCAATTGCTGAAACTTTTTAAAATTGTGTTATAGGCAAAAAATGAGACTCGTAAAGGGTATTCAACTACTAGAATTTTGGAGCCGGCCCATTCATTTAAATGGGTTGGATATCTTCCCAGTCCATTCAATCAGAAACATCATATGCATATGCCTCATGATTTGAAAAATAAATGATATAGTTCCATGTTAGTTGACACCTCTGAAAATATAGTTAAAACGCCACTAAAGTCCATTAATTAAAATCCTCAGCTATAAGTTACTATGTGGGGATGGGGCAAAAGGCATTAGTATTTGCCACTCTGCTATAGAAAACCAAATATCAATAAAGGAAAAGAAACAAAATTCATAGGATAAATTGACATATAATAGAACAAACATAGTCACCATTAGACAAATTAAGATATTCATTTCTCAGAGTAGTTTTATGGAGAGGACTTGGTTGAAAGAATTATGAAAAACTTTTATACTTTTTAAAAATATTCGTGTCTTCCCTTCTTGAAATTCTCTCTTGTTTATATACCTTGATCTTACCAATTTTTTTTTTTTTTTTGCAAGAAAGAAATACAACAAAAATCAGGTTTGAGAATTATAACTTATGAATAACAAACAGCAAAAATTAGGTTATCACGACAATGATGCAGCATTTCTTCAGTGTTTACCTAGAATCTCTATTAATTTGCTTTGGATTAACATTTTTTAATCCTTTTGAATAGAGTTATTTCCTATGAGTCTTTTTATTTTATGTGTTATTTATGAGAAAATTGAAATTTCGAAAATCCTGTTGTAATGACATCACCGTTACTTATTTGTGACAATGCTCACACCATAGATCTGAAGTGTTACCTAAAATTTTGAAAGGATAATTCATGCAGAAAAACCTGTAATTTTGACAACTAAAAATAACGGCCTTTATTTTTTATTTTTACAAATAACCACCATTATCAATTTAAAAATATGTCAGTCTACCACTTATTCGACTCAAGATTGAAAGCCAACTTCGGATTGTTAATAAAATTAACCTACTATATATATTCTATTTTAAAAAGAAGAATACTTTCTTAGACCTAATTTGATTCAAGTTAAACTAAGGGCTGTAATAGCTTGATCAAACTGACTCAAGTTAAATGATACTTTGGCACCCCAAATTAAATTCGAATGAGCTAGGCTTGTTTTAATGTGTTCTTATCCTTGTAAGCAGAAATACCATGGACTTGTCAATCAATCAAAAACCAGTCATTGGCTAATGTTGAAGGTGTTGTGCGGTAGCGCCGCGGTGGGTTTTGATACCACCTATTGAGATAAGTGGCGTAGCGGAAATATAAGTGATCGATGGTCTAGATGCAACGATGCATGAACATATGCATTCAATCCACACACAAAAGAGAGACATAAAGGGTTTACACGGTTCGCCCATTGAGGGCTACATCCACGGAGAAGATGACAAGTAATTCACTATAGAAGAGATATACTACATATGAATGACAAGTAATTCACTACAGAAAGAGATATACTACATATGAGATTTCTCTCGAATTCCCAATTCCTGTATTTACTGGATACCTCACTTATTCTCTTATGTGGTGTAACAAACACCACCGCAAAAGAGACTATATTTTCTTATGTCTCTTGTGCTCCTTTTTCTTTCCCACTTCTTCCACTCCATAGCCTCCCTCCTTTTATAAGGGTTCTAAGGGAGACAACTTCACATGCACCCCATGCACCACCTGACAAGTGCCATGTGAAGTTCTTCATCTAAGTCAAAACAAAGGGGCTCCAATCAGTGCCATGTAAGAAGCCAAGAAGTCAACAATGGTGGCTGGGAGAGCATGGCTGAATTGAGCCATTTATCATCAATTAGCCACCTTGGCGAAAATTCACCATCCATACTAAGTGACCAAATTAAAACTGCCTCTAAAAACACCCTTAGACTCCGTATACTCGAAAGTGCTCAAACTCGAGATGTTCATCAAGTCCAAACTATCCATCAATCACAATACAAATGGGTTGGGCTAATACAAATGGGTTAGGCATACAAAACGAGCGAAACCCAAGCCCACATACCCAACAGAAGGTGCTTGACCAATATTGTCCAACTAATAGAGGGGTGTTGTTTGCAAAAACATGCAGGGTGTTATATGCAAATCCCCCCAAACTATTATTTCTCAGACACATGTGATTCTCCTCCTGTGTGTCATTGGTAAACAGAGATACCCATTTCTTTAATTAAGAGCAACCAGGTTGTTGATAAGACATATTCAATGCAGAGGCAGTGTCTTTGGTATGGGAAGACGCACCTTCAAAAGTTGAGTACCCATTAGCCCTCAGATATCATTTTATAATCAAGGGGAAAAAAAGGTTTATTCTCCACTGCGACAGTGTTATTTTTAATTGCAAGCCCAAACACGGCCAGAAATTCTACTCTGCATGCATTAGAAAAGGGTCATCAGAGACATTACTTCCCTTTCCAACGAATCATCTCTCTCTTTTCTTCTCCCTCTCTTCATGGCTTCTCTCTACGCTTGACACGGGGACATATATAGCTTTCTACCATGTCCTTTCCACAGACATAGATCCCTTCTCATTGCCGAATTTTCGAATCTTTGTGATTCCCAGTCATTCAGTCATGCAAGCTTCATCTTTCTCTCTATCTCTCTCTTTCTTTCTATTTAAACCCATTGATTCTCCAATGCCTTCCAATTGATTACTTTCTAAAATATCTAAACTTATTTGTAGCCTCTCTTCCTCTCTCCCCATCTTAGAGTTTTAACCATGTCGAGATTGATCGAACCACTTACTGTAGGTAGAGTGGTAGGAGATGTGTTGGATGCTTTCACCCCCAGTGTGAAAATGCAGGTTACTTTCCAATGCAACAAGCAAGTCTATAATGGTCATGAGCTCATGCCTTCTGCTGTGACCGTGAAACCTCGAGTTGAGGTTGGTGGTGACGACATGAGAGCAGCTTTTACATTGGTAAGTTCCAATGCAACTTCCTATCACTTGTTTATTTCTTTTTTCAAACTTTCACCTACTGTTTTCAAGTGTTAAGTCCACGTAAAAGAGAAGGGTTGCATTCATAATTAGTCAATTATAAACACTTGTCACATTTGCTTATAAAATTTACCGAATGATGAGATAAGGCTAAGATGATTGATGATCATGATCATGACAACACTGATATGTCTAGTAAATGCTTTTTTTTACCTGTCAACTTTTTTTTTTTTTTTTAGATAATGACAAACCCAGATGCTCCAAGCCCTAGCGATCCACACTTGAAAGAACATCTCCATTGGTCAGTACAAGGATAGTCTTTTTCCATTTAGTTTAATTCAACTTCTATTTCAAGCTTTAGGATCAATTTCCAAACCAATGTTTTTTTTTTTTTTTTTTTTCCCCAGGATTGTTACAGACATTCCAGGTACCACTGATGCTTCCTTTGGTAAGTTCAATAGAGAATGCCATATGCACTAAAATCAATAAGAACTCTGTCACTTGCAATACCCGTCATGTAATTGAGTTATAATTCATTATAAACCTTAACTTGTTCATAAACTGAAACTAGGTTTTGATGGACAGGGAGAGAACTGGTCAGCTATGAGATGCCAAAGCCGATTATTGGCATACATAGGTTTGTTTTTATTCTCTTCAAGCAGAAAGGAAGACAATCTGTCTGTACACCCGCGTTAAGGGACCATTTCAACACCAGAAAATTCGCAGAAGACAACGATCTGGGACTCCCAGTAGCTGCAGTATACTTCATTGCACAAAGAGAAACAGCTCCAAGAAGAAGATAAGGAAACAAAAAGACTTCCCTTTGCTGGGTCTGTTTTCCTCCAACCCAATAAACCAATACAGTTGAAATTCAAGGGAACTTACTGCTCTCTGCTTTCCTCGTGTGTGTGTTTGTTTGTATTAAGTTTTTCGTTGCATGGGTTCTTCTAAGGATTAGGGTTTTAGGGCTATGAAAGGAAGTGGTATTTAGTAAAAAGCATGTGTTTGTTAGGGAGGACATGACATGCATCGAAGCCGATCGTACGGCCAGATTAATCTGCACATGTAAAAGGAGTTAACGTGTCAACATCTCAGATTCTTTCAGGAGAATCTCGTTCTCTCTTTGTATTTTGACTCGTAAAGACATGCAATTGTAATTGGCTTCGAGGGAGTAGTAGTACTGGAATAGTAGCCTTTTTTCCTTTCTTTGCGGTAGCTTGAGTATTCTGAATAAATGATTTGAGTGCAACCGGTTGTTGTGCCTCGCAACCCACTTTCTGGGATCCTCTTATATATAGTGTTCATGGCCTAAATTTAAATTTGTTTCAATGATCATGGTGATCGATTGAGAGTAAGATCGGTGAACATTTAAATCAAATTGAGATAAAACATTTGATTTCTAGCCATTCACAATCATCCAAACATCGACTGAGTGGGCCTAATGAGATGGATAAGGGGCGGACCCAAGTGTTGTCACACGGAAAAAACCACTTATATAGTATCTTTAAAAATCTAATTTTTTTTATTTGATATCTTCATTTGACCATATACCGCGAACTACCCAAACGAAAACTTTAGGTCCGCCATTAGATGGATTGGACTGCCATTGTAATCGATCCGGATCCAATTGGACTTGATCATCTCTCGATTATCTTTAGCATTGTTTTAAGCCATGATATTTGTGAGAAAATTTGGCAAACTGAGGGCTAATTTCACATCAAGATGAACGGTTGAATAGTTATGGCCCTTGGAATAGGGCGAAGATAATCACTTCAGTCCTGAGGTAGGTGATATTTGGGCCAGTGACTATTTATAGGAGAATATATCGATAAATTGGTAAATTGACATTAAAAAAAAAAAAAAAATGGGGCCCCACAGTGCCGACTGTGCTCAACTGTGTGGTAACCATCATACAGACTCCTGTTTAATCGTTTATAACCAGATACAGGTGGTATACATGTACTTCATAGAACTGGCTTCACATTCTGATTTTGAAGAAAGTGGTGCTCATGGTTATAAGATGAAAATTCCGTATCAGATGGGCTTTTAGTAGGTACAGACCATCCCTTAGGAGTCCCAACCTCAGAATGATAATGTGATTAATACAATCTTATGTATTAATCACATTATTAATCCTATACTCAATCTTACTGTATCCTATTTTAGAAAAAATTTGGAGACTGGTTCACCTGAGTGATTCAGATTAGCGATGATTCCACTCCTCACCATTTCCGCAGGGTTTATTTCATTACCTGTTGTAAGGCCTTTCAACCAAAACTCCTGCCCTGCCCTGCCCTTGTGTCACAGCTTAATTGGGCTGTGAGAACAAAGGGAAAGAAATTTATTCTTTTCCCTTTGGGCTGCAAAAAATTTTCTACATTAGAGTAGTGGTAGTGGTAGAGCACTGTGGGTCCAACCTAGGATACCCGCTGTTGTCACGGTGTAATGTCTCTACCACTGAGCCATTCAGTGGTTGGGCCATTGGAATTAGTGGACCAAATCATCACCATAGTACATGAAGATATTATGATGAGACTGGATGGAACAGAACATAAGGTAAGTACGGTAAAGGGTAAAATTAGGAATGTAAATGGATCCTCGATTCTCCGATTACCCAAAAGTTCGGACTCAAAGGCAAGTATTGTAAAGGGTAAACCTTAAACCCTAAAAGAGGACAAATTTCTGTCCCAACGGAAATTTCATAAAATGAGGTTTCATCAGAGTCTGGAAACTGTGCATCCTCCATGGTGATTATAATAAATAAGGGGCATACATCAAAATTGAATGTAGGTAAAGATGGGACTACAGTGGATAAAACATCTATCAAAATTCAGCACTATTGATCTAACCATTCGACCTAACACAATTTGAATGGACTGTCTAAAAGGTACAAGGAAAAATATAATTCCCAAAACTGGTCCTAAATTGATGAGATAAAAACTTCCATGGTGATGGTGATTATGAAGACAGATGAGACATGAATCGCAACCAACACCAAAAACGGAAATAGGTGTTTAATTATAGTTAAACAAGAATTTAAATCTGTTCACTCTTCGTTGTTGAATATGAACATTCAAATAAAATATAGTGAATACAAGATGCAACAACTTATATATATATATATATATATAAGTATGCTTCTTCTGTTTCCTAAGTCCTACATAATAAATAGCTGGGTGTAGACCATCTATCCACCCAAATTCTGGCTCTGAGAAGTAAAAAGCAGCCAGCAAAAAGCATCAAACAAGCGCAAAGCAGCCAACGAAACAACTAGGAGACTCTTGAGAAACTATATATGGCCGATCTGTTTCTCAGGGAGGAAAAAAAAGGGACAAACCACGCCTCATTAAGCATTTTTTGAACCCCTCCAAATCACACAAATTGAATATCTTGGCCGAAAAGATTGCAATCCATTCTACTATGAATTTTGGGTGGTGTGGAACAGAAACAAGAGTTAAAAGTTTGGACATCACCAAATAACATCTGCCTAAAAGCATGTGTTCCAGCTTTGGAGTGATTTGAGATCTATGCATCATTCCAAAAGCAAGAAAAATGGATGAATATCCATTCTGCCAAGATTCTTGAACTGCAATGATTTGGGGTTCATCAAAACACACTAAACAAATATCATTACCCACAAGCAAATATATTTTTCAAGCGTTTATTTCTGATTTGCATTGATGCTCTCGGTGACAGCTTCTTCTGTTCCAAAACATACTTGAGCAGCTTGTTTTCGCGACTCTTGACCCTTCCATTTTATCCTGCTCATCTGACACACTCTGTAAGTGCGGAGGAGACTGATCTTGTGTTTCTCCATCTGGGGTTTCAAGCGATGGGCATGGGTCATCATTGCACGTGCACGAAGGTATTGCAACAGATGGGAATGGACTGCAGGAGACGGGGCAAAAACGATCTGAAGAAACTGAAGAGGTTCGGGTCTCATGGAAATCAGATTGAGAAGATGTTGACGGTGGGTCAGGATCACATGTTTGAAGAATGCATGGGGTGCATAGGCCAAGAGAGAGATTTAGCTTGAGCTCCTTGGCAGAGGAACCGGGCAATTTCACAAAAGAGATTATGCTATGTCGACAGAGAGGACATGGAATGGAACCCGGTGGGCCAATTATCTCAGAAGTGATATTGCTAGTTGAGCAAAGGTAGAGTGCACATCTCACGCAAAGCTCATGGGAACAACCTGAAAAAGAAAAGGAAGCAATCATGTTATTTATGCTAACAATCAGCAAAACTAAGTCTAATTTTCATGGTTACTCTAAAATCTAAACCAGAAAAGATCTAGGGTTTGTTTGGCCACATTCATGGATCGATAATCCATGGCTGCCACTTTAGCTATTTCTGCATTCGTTTTTGGACTGCTTCCCTCAAAATCACCAAATGACACAAAGCAAATAATTTTCTGCTTTTCCACTTCAATGGCTTTGCACAAATATGACCTTTAAGTTAATCGCAAATATTCCAAACAACCAAATAAACTGATCCAAGGTATGAACAAAGTGGTTGAAATGAGAACATCTTTCTTTACTGAGATTCTCAAATAATTTCCTTTTAAAGTTATTTATAAAGTATGTATAAATTAGCTCAACCAATAAAAAAAAAGTATAAATTAGCTCTTATCGATAACTTGGGATAAAGTTTCTATCATAAGAAAAGAAGTGAAAAGGAGGTTATGATGCTACTCAAAAGCACACCAAAGATACAGAATGGTCCACCAAATGAAGGACATGGTTCTTGAAGTCGCATGGAAAAAATAAAATGATAAAAGAGGATACACTAATAGGTAACCATAGCTACTAACCAACAGGGTGGCATTTTACTGAATACATGAGAAAATAAGGGATATAAACTTGATAAGAATCTAACAATTCTGCAAGTTCATGAACCATATTGTCGTTCACAGAACTTTGATCCTTATTGGAGTAATACTCACTATTGGATAGCACCATTGTCACAAATGTCGTTATGAAGAAATTAGGTAACGAGAAAATGCCAAGATATTTTCAGATTATTATTATTATTAGACAGAATAAAAAATGTAGCAGAGAATAAATTAAATTTTCAAAATAACAGAAATTAATCAATAATTATACAAAAAATGTTAATAACTATTTTTATAGTTTTGTCTATTTTTCTACTTTATTGCAATACAATAGTGATTCCTTGTAATATTTTTAATTTAGGCAACATTTTGAGAATATCATGATATTCATGGAAAATAATGTCCCAGATAAATGATGTGACACTATCATGATATTTTTAAAAATTAACCGCTATTTTCTGACACCGGATAGAACCACCCCATTTTAACAGTTACATCATTTGAGCTATGAAATGTGTGGTACCCTAACCCAATCAGAATGATTGTCGGGAGCCTGGGACGTCTCTATTCCACCCAAAGACCCCATTTCCTGACCCTTTAGTTGACATCATGAAATGTCTTCTATCTGGGCCTCACAAACCTCTCACATAGCAAACTTATGCAGTACATTCACAAGGGACTATTATCCCATAACCTTTTCTATTATTATTCAAATAATTTAGCAATTTTCTCACAATATTTTAAAATTTCATGATATTTTGAGAATATCTCAATATTATCGAGAAATAGTCTCGGATAAATGTTGTCATATTATCACGATAGTTTCAAGTATAGCCAATACTTGCAAACTGGATAGAACCACCTTTTTTAAGGGTTACAACATTTGAGCTATGAAATTCACAGTATCCTGATCTAATGAGGATGATTATCAAGCCATCCCTTTTCCACCCAAAGACCGCTCTCCCTCCCTCCTTAATTGGTAATCATGGCATGCATTCTAGGTGGGCCACACATAACAGCTTGGATGGTAAACAATTTGCAAGAGTTTATTATCCTATATTATACACATGTCTGTCAGGGCCGGCTGAACTATAAGGCCAAGAAAGCAATTGCTTTAGGCCCCAAAAAATAAGGCACAAAAAAAGGCCCCATAATAGCAAATGACATCTTTTAAAATTCCAAAATAGAAAACTTGTTAACTGTCATCCCTTTTTTTTCTCCCCAAAATATAAAGCCCCATAATAATTTGAGAAGATACAACCAAGATTTTCATGGGGCCTTTAAAGTGTCATTTATGCCCATTATATTTCCAAATCTGCCCTTATATTTTTATGGCTAGGAGTCCAACTGATTTTAGCACACCATTATATTTAAAAGCAGTCCATGTGTATCAAATCTTAGCCATACATTTAGTCATGAACTTATTTCACAAGAATTTCTCATTATTTTTGTGTATCCTATTTCAATAGGGGTCCCATTCAGATTTGATCCATGATGTGGTTGTAATGAATCTGTAGCTTGGGGTTTCAACCTTAATAATAGATCTTAAAATTTAAGATAAACAATGGGCCCCCACCTGAATTTATTCACTTGCCCACAGTGCATATGAGTACTGTGTATCTGGAACAATCAATACATGGGGCACACCTCTGAAGTCCATCTTGGACGGTCCTGACTCATGGTGGGGGGGTAAATAGGTAGTTGGATTTTGTAATCCAAAATTTCCATGTGAGTTTTGGGATGGGCCCAAAATTCTCATGTGGGTTTTTGAGGTGGCTTAAGATAGGTTAGCAAAACTTAAATATAAAAAGTTAATTAGTAATTTCGCATCATAAAAAAGCAAGAAAAATAAAATTTAAGTAAAATATTTATAATAATATTAAAATATAAAAAAGGCCTAATTTATGATCGTCGCTTTAGGCCTCGAATTGTCTCGAGCCGGCCCTGATGTCTGTGTAATTGTATTAATATATTTACATTATATAGGAATATGAGAGAGAGAGAGAGAGAGAGAGAGAGAGAGAGAGAGAGAGAGAGCAAACCTTCAGCAGCAACAGCACAAGCTTTCTCAAGACAGACAGCACAAGTATCACTATCATCAGATGAGGCAGTAGAGGACTGCAACCCACATTCTCTGCAGCACACAAATGCAATCAACATTCTCATTTTAAGTACAAGGAAACCGGAAAAGTACAAACTATTGCATTGTTTTTGAAAATCACTTTTTCCAAAATGATGAAACATGGTAAGCAGAAAGTACGTCCTTCTCTAGAAGAATATGTCGTCAAGAAGAACTATATAACTTCTACTCATTATAAACAGACATTTTTTTCCCTTTTCTGGAAATGAATATCCATATTTCACCATATGACAGACCAGCTTAGTTTCACGTGTCTGACATTAGACAGGTGGTATTTGTTTAGACTGAGATCACATGGTGGCCAACTGAGAAAAGTTATTGGCAGCACAAGTTCGGCCAAAAAATTTAGCTCGCCTCACTAAATTAAAAAAAAAAAAAAAGATCTCTCCAGTTGCATAAAAACAGGAATATGTATGGTTGGTTCTATTTGTCATCCTCCTTTGTATAGATGGTTTCTGAGCTTTGCATGTTTTCATAGTAACGTGTACAAATATTGTAATTGCAGTTCAAAATCTAGGTAGTTTATGATATGAGTGGTGCTATTGGCACCACGAATTTTTCTCTCCTCACCGCACTAGAGGACAAAAAAAAAAAATTCCTAAACTACCCTTCCTCCCTCCTCCCTCCCTCCTCCTCCCTCCTTCCTCCCTCTTCCACCCTCCACCCTCATCCCCCTCCCCCCAGTCGCCGGCAGGGAGGGAGCCCCTGCCGCCTGATGCAGCCCGATCTCCCTCCCCGCCGGCGACTGGGAGGGGGAGGGGGAAGAAGAGTAGGGGAAGGGGAGGGAAGGAGAGGGAGGGAGAGAGGGAGAAGAGGAAAAGAAGAGGGAGAGAGGAAGAAAGAGGGAGAGGGGGAGGGAGGCCAGCCGGCGCCGGCTGGGGCTTCCGCCGCCGGCTGCCGGCCGGGGCTCCCTCCCCGCCGGCGACGGGGGGGTTGGTTGGGGGGAGGGGGATGAGGGAGGGTGGTGGCTGGGAGAGGAAGGGAAGATGAGGGAGGAGGAGGGAGAAAGGGGGAGGGGTGGTTTAGGAAAGGGTTTTTTTTTTTTTTCGCGGTGGGAATAGCAAAAATCGTGGTGTGGATAGAGCTCCCCTTATGATATAGGCTATTAAAAACATCAAAAGATTGTGAAACATACAGTCCTTGTCCATCTTCTTCCATAAAAAAATAAAAAATAACAAAAAGAAGAAGAAGAAGAAGAAGAAGACTCCTCAACTTATCTGATGCTTCACCAGATCTGTTTATCTGATGCCTCGCACTTATACAAGGCATGGTGAAGACACATGTAAATATCCTATATTCTTATAGACTATATTTGTGCCTTCCTTGCCTGTTCAGTGATAACTCTTGGAAGAGAGATGGAAAGGCCTTCTAAATGTATCATTTCCGCATACTTTCTGGTGCAAAAATTGGGAGAACAAAAAAAAAAAAAACAGAAGGAAATAGTCAAATGATACTAACACATTCCACTTCAGAAGTTTATTTGAAGCAGGAATTTTCTTTCTTATGGCTTCGGTAGGGAACTGCAATTTGGGTTATGAGACTTATGTTGCTAAAAAAACGGAGGGTTGAGATTAGGATAGTTTCACATCATTTTTAGGATTTTCCTTACCTTAAAACAATGTAGGGATGTTGCACAAACAATGGGTATACGGCTGAGATATTTTTTAAGAAAAATATTGCCCTGAAGCTTTCTGTCAAGTCATGACTCATGAGGACTAGTTCCTTTCGCGAGAGGCCATTGAGGGACTCATTCCTTGCCATGAACCTGATTTTCAGTTATTGGATTGTTGCTCTAGCTACTTTCATTATTCTGCTTGATGTTAAAGACTGTTTCATTGAGTGCAGCCAAAAGTCATTACAGATGATGTTTGGGTCCAGACAGAAGATATAGTAGGTACCGCCCTGTAGATCTGTGCTGCAGAGTTCTGATGCAAAGAGAGACCTCAGACCACATATAGGGCCCAAGTAGATTTAGGGGTCTTTCTATTTTATTTTATTGTTATTAGTTACAAATTCTATTTAATAATTGTAATTAGAATTTGGTTTTTAATTTCATTATGATTCTTATTTTATTTCTTAAGTTAGGTTGTTAGGTTCTTAGGCATCAAGATTTCTTTTCTTATTTATATGGGGATTGTAGAAGATTATTTTCAGAGTTGATTAATGAAAATTGGGTTTTCCCATAGAGGTGCATCTTCGTTATCGTCTCTGCGGAGACTTGTTGAAGTGTTTGCAAACACGTGGTTCGGCACTTCCATGCAAGCCCTTATGGCCTGCATCAATTTGGTATCAAAGTGAAGATCCACATCGCTTCGATCCATCTCTGGTCACCGATCGGAGCCTATCCACCCACTTCTTCAAACCAAACCTCCAAAACCCATCCCACAGTCCCAAATCTCCCGGAACACCAAATCCCAGCCACTACCTCCCCACTGCCAGTAACCCAACCACCATCGAAACCCTATGCCCTACCCTGGCTACCCATCGAAGAAACCCTACACATGTGACCTAAGGTCTCCCTCTGCATCAAGTTCCAATTTGAAAAACCTCAATTGCTTTCTTGAAATGGTATTCCTGTAGGAATTTAAGAGAAATTGTTGCATATTGGTTTGCATATTTGCTCACTAATACTTTTGGGCCACAAACTATAGTTTGAGTAGGTACTTACTTGTTGTATATTTAAATTTCTGAATAATTTTTTGGCTTGTGCGTTTTTAAGTGAGAACTTGGGATCGTAGCCTAGGGTTGAATCTGTCCACTTTTATTTACATTATTTTGAGTTGAAGTGATGCATCTGCATGTATACAGCATAGAGATTAGAGACTACAGAGTGTGGTTATGGGCTTATCTTCAAGTAATAGAGCTATACTATCTTCTTCTTTCAACATGAAGCAGCATTTCCCTTTTCTTACATAGGGAAACAAACTTAGTCCAACCAATGTTGCATTGAAAACAGCTTTAAATAACAAGATGAAACAAAAATGAAGTCAAGTCAACCACCATCTTGTTTACGAGGAATCAGTGAGAATAACAACATTTCTTTTTGCAGTTCTGCATTTAATAAGTGATGAACTTATTTCTTACGTTATGAATTTCTCAAGTCAAAAGATTCTCTAAAATTAGTATTTTGTACAGAGGGTGTTACATGGGACAGTGCCGTATTTTAGTTGTAAGGTATCCATCTTTCATGTTAAAATGAGAGAGAGAGAGAGAGAGAGGTCAAGCAATCTGAAGGAAAAGGCAAATATGATTTAATAAAGAGTAATTAGGGGGCAGACAATGTCATGCAAGTACACACATGATTGCACACTAATAAATCTGGCACCACAAGTATTTCACACATTAAAAGCAGTAAATAATCACAAACATACCTTGCTATATTAAGTATGCTCATAAGTGGCAGGGACAGAAATTTTGATGGAGGAAATGTTGGCAAAGTCATGTGCGAATTCGGTTCCAGCCATGGCTCTAGCCAATGACGTCCCCATATCCTAGCAACATCAAGTGGTAGCCACCTGAAAAGGTAAATGAATTTCCACAAAGCATGTTAAGGAGTTTCATTCATAAGTAAACTAGAAGCCATACTAGGCGTTCAACCATGTAGGGGGTTAAAATCTGAAGGACAAGTTAGGAGAAGATACCCATTGCAATTCAATGCCAGGCGACAAGCTCCTCTGGCAAGAAGGATCTGCAGAAAGAAAATAACAAATCCTTTAAAACTCTCATTCAAAAAAAAAAAAAAAAAAACCCTTTTAAGACTCTAAAAAAAGATAATCATGCTTACTGTTAAGATGTGTAACAGTAGAAGGAAAAGGTAGTTAAGATACATGCCTGGCAACACTTGAGGTTCCCTCCGCAAGCAGCATAATGCAAAGCACTGCTCCCAGATCCTGCCATAAAAGTGAGGAAAATGGTAAAATCATTGGAAACCATTATGCCATCTAGTAGCATGTAATCAACATATATCTCTTAACAGATAGATAAAACACCTATCAAATCCATCGATGAGCCATAATGGAATGTTACAGCAGAGATATTTGCATGAAGATCAAGCAGAAGCTGTACACAATCGAAGTAACCATTCAATGCAGCCATATGAAGAGCGGTTATGCCACCATCAGCCGCCTTGTTTACAAACTTGGAGAGGGCACTGAATCAACAATATGCATCTCATTTTAAAATAAATCAAAGAAAATATGTCACTGCAAACATGAACACGACAAATATACCTCAACATTAAAACTGAAGTATTCAAATACGATGGTAATTGTGTACCTACCTCAATGAGCGATTGCTTCTATCACCATCATTCACAGATGTGATTGTCTCATATGGGGCACTTGGGACAAAGTCAGCAACTAAAAGCCTTATGCATCTAACATGTCCATTTACAGCTGCAAAGTGCAGAGCTGTCCTTCCGCTGAGGTAGTCTGCTCTTATAACCTGAGAAGGAACGTGACATTTAGCAATAGAGAGCTACTACTACTTTCACACTGGAACAGCAGATATTGTCAACCAATATCTCCTTTGTTCTTTGGCAGTTGGTGGGTTTTCCTATGAAAATTCCCTCTTCAGATATACATAAAGAATCGTTCAAACCACCAAAAGACTTTTTCCAGTGGAAAAAAATACAAGCTTTTCTCACTTGAAAACTCTGAATGAAAAGCCTGAACACTACAAGTATCAAAAATTGAAACTAAGAAACGACAACCTACATTGCTTCTGAATAGAAGAAGAGTCTGCACCACTTCCCAGTGCCCATACCGGCAAGCATGCATCAAAGCAGTCTTCAATGCAAAAGAAAACCACAATGATTAGATCCAAGAAAAATAAAGAGTGCTTTTATAGCTTAAGAAAGAGAGCACTCCTTAAAATAGATGAGTCATGCTTGTAAGCTTCAAATTCTGCCAAAAACACACAGTCCGATTGCAATTCAAGATGCATCTAAAAACATCCCCTTGATGTCAAAACCTCAATATTTCAGCACTCAAATTAGAAATGAGAAAACCCAAATTCAAAAAGATCCATAGCCAATATGAAATCAAATTAAACGCTAACATCAACCACAAACACTTGTTTCAAAACTGATGGATCTAAAACACAGAGATACAACAACAACGCGTAACAGAAACTCACCTGACCACAGTAATTTCTCGAATTCACATCTGCCCCATTTTCAAGCAACAGCATAACAATCTGCAGAAAACAAAGAGAATAAGAAGACCAAGAAATAAAAAAAAAGAAACACTAAGGAAATCTTCAATGGGGAAATGGTAGTAGATGATGAGAAAAAAAAAAAGAAAAAACCTCATTGTGTCCTTTGGCAGCAGCAAAATGGAGAGGAGAATTGAGACCGCCAAATGTAGAATACCTTGCCAGGCAAGGATTGAATTCCAGAAGCATCCGAGCTTCTATCAAATCTCCATCTCTCGCCGCCGACACCAACCGCTCCCCCGACGCCGAGCACCCAAACGAATTCCCCATCTCAAAAACCCAAATCCCCAATCCCAAAACCCTTCCTCCTCTACTCTCTCTTCAATCAAAAAAAAAAAATAATAATCTAAAACTCTAATTTCAAAAATCAGACCCACAAAAAACAGATGACAGATGAGAAGCACAAAAAAACAAAAGACAGATGGAGAAGTAAGCGAAAAACAAAGGGCCTTGAGCCTTCAGCCTTGTTAGGTCAACCAATTTCAGAACAAAAGGGTTTTTATTTTCATTGTTGGATTCGGGTCGGTTGAAGACGTCCAAGTCGATGCATCTTTTTCACATACTCTCCTTTTGTTGAAAATGTGGATTCTATGAAAGCCAAAATACGTAAATATTATATATATATATATAGTCTAAAAGAGTATTAGCGAATGGACTAGTGGTCTTGTATTTTCTGTTTGCAGGATGACACGGGCACATAGATTTGGAGGAAGATGAAAGCAATTAATACGAGAGAGAACTTTCAGCTTTCCCTTTTTGCTTCTACGAAAGCAGCAGCTGCAGCTGCTGCTTCTTCTTCTTATTCGGAGATTGATTGAGAGGAGGAAGATGTGTTTGATTTTTGTGAGAGTAAAAATGGGAGGTAGGTTTGATACCTATCCGTTTTTAATCTTATCCGTATCCTCGTACCATTACATTACAGATTTACAGTTGGGATTTTTAAACCTAGAATTAATGAGTCGTTTTCTTGTTGAGTAAGAAAGAAGATTTTATGGTAATTATTAAACACCATGTTACCCTGATTTAGTGAATATGCGGATCACTTTTTTCTAAATCCAACCCACTTGTATTTTCGCAGAAACTTCCTCAAGGAGTTTCTATGTAAGGGCATTGTGAGACTGATTTAGTGATACTGCACTCAGCCAGATCACTTTTTTCTAAATCTAACCCACTTGTATTTTCGCATAAACTTCCTGCAGGAGTTTCTATGTAAAGGCACTAGAAATTTCCCGTGCCTTCCACTATTGGATCTTGGATATGCCTTAGATCGACCAGAACGTAGGTTCCATGCGTCTCAAAAGCAAGTTCAACCATAAAATGAATTTCATAAAAAAAAATCCAATTGATTGCAAAATGATATAATTCCATTCATTCATTTATTCTTAACAAAACTGAATAATAAAATCTTTCACCCAATTTGCTCATCTCATCTTCTTTATCTCGGTCCCATCTCATCATCAATGAAGTGGTGATTTTTTTTTTTAATAAAGAAGGAATGGCGATACCTGTAAATAACTCAAACTTGCTGACCCTTTTTTATTTTGATTGGGATGGCAAAAACTTGTAAATCTCTCCAACTTTTAGCCCATTTTCTTTTAAATGAAAAATGGATGGCAATACCTGTAAATAACTTTAACTTGCTGCCCCTTTTGCATTCCCCTCTTAAATCCAAGGGTCCAAAATATCCCTTGGATTTATGTACATAGATCCAAGGGCCTAAAATGTCCCAAGATTCAAAACCTGATGTGCCATATTATATAGATTGCTTTGCTCCATTGCGTACGGACAAGGGCAATAACCAATCGGTTTATCGTTCGATTTATCATTTATTTTAGAAAAATTGTTAATCAAACTGTATTTTATGGTTTTCAATTCTTAAAAATAGTAACGTAATCGTATCCTAAAAAGCTATTAAAAATTGAACCATCGTTAATCGTATTAGACGATTCGGTTACGGTTAATTGTTACTTAGAAAAATCTATCTTTACCATTTGACTCTACATGTAAAACAACACTATCATTTTTCACATGCCAAACAAAACAACACTATCATTTTTCATGAAAATAAATACAATTAAAAGTCTAAAATGATACTGCAAAACATCAATCATGCAATACATTTAGGCCTTTTAGTTATTAGTATAACGTTTGGTTAACCATGTATTTTGGAAAAACGGTTAACCGAACCGTATTTAGTTTGGTTAATAACCGTGAATTGAGACTGAAAACCGTAACCAAATCGAGAAACACAGTTTTTCAATTTTAATAATTGTAACCAAACTGTGAAACACGGTTATTGACGGTTTTTCTTTTTTTTTATTTTTTTACACCCCTAATACCAACATTTACATCAAGGGGTGTTCTCGGGTCTGATTCGGGCCCAGCCCGCTTTGGATCAGCTTGGATATGTATATAGCTAGGCCCATTTAATATTTGGGACAAACTTAGATTAAGTGATAGATAGTTGTACAACTAATAAAAAGCCCGGTTTGACGACCTGGGTGTTCTCGGGCCTTCAAAAACACCACTTGTCTGAATCATATGATTCCGTATTTCATATTTTGAAGTCTCAAAGACAACATGTTCTCATCCCTAATTATACTATCTAAGACTATCAAAGGACCCACCTTACACTGCTAATCCAACTTCGTAGTTCTCTTGCTCTTATCAGCAGCCTCCACACACAGTTTCTTACACGGCATTGGTGTCTTTTGTTTCAAACAATCTATATTCTGGGCTCCACAGAATATTCAAGTATTTCAATCAAACATCAGAGGAGGAGATTCTAATGCAGATCATTTTAGGTGAAGAATCTAAAGGGACTAATGGTTTGCATTACATGATGATATCGACATTAGATATTTATTATATCATTTAGTGGCTCATGTGACGACACATGAAATGAAAAGTCAACATGCTTGTTTGCCACATAGATCTATTGGCATATTTTTGTACAGTCCGGATCCACTGTCGTGTATATTACATGAGAATCCCATGTAACAGATTTTTGGAAGTCCACCGTGAAACCCACGTAATGATAATTCGGACTGTTTAAAATGAGTAGTCTCGTAATTTTCAATGAAAAATCTTTAAATTCCACTTTCACTTCAATAGGATGCGGATTTCACCGTTAGATTAAGCACATGATTAATAATTTGATTAGAACAGTCTTATATAGTAGTAATCATACACGTTAGTATCAATTATGTGCTCAATGTGGGATTCACTCTGAAATTTGAGAATATTATTAGAGGAGGTTACATTCATCTTAAACGGAACGAATTATCATTACGTGTGCCCTACATGAAGTTATGGACATTTCTTAGAAGGGAAGCCTAAAGGCGTAGTAGACACGAAAGGTGATCGGACTCAATTTTCTAAGCATATATGTTGTAAGCATTTGAAAATAACAAAGAGGGTTAGGAATTGATGAGGGTGGGACCCTGATTCACATGGGAAGTGGAGCCCACACAATCATAGTGAAGTTAGCAATGATATATTCTTTCTTTTTATCACTGTGACCAGCATTATGATGAGCACATAAACACTGGTTAAGTTCAAAGCCCCTCAATCAATGGGCCTAACTTTGTAGACACCCCATCCAGGATGAAGGACTACTTCCATTGATATGTTTCCACCTTAGGTGGGCCCCCACAGGGGACCCCACACTAGATTTTGTAAAAGATAAATCAAATGATTATATTATAATGATTATCAATATCTAAGTTGCCAATAATAATGCAATGCAACTAATATAAGGAAGGATGACAGGTTGCGTGCATCCAATTGCTTTGGTGATTACATATTTTTCTATTCCTAATTTCTTCCAATTTGAAAGGAGAAGACCCTTTTTTTAATAGGACCAGCAAACTCGACAGTGACAATAGGATGGCTATCAGTGGGGCCATTTTCGTTGGTGACCTGGATGTTTTTGAAGCAAAAACTAGTGTCTAGCATTCTAACTTAACAGGCGTCTTGAACCCGGCAGATACATGCATGATGCATGATGTTAGTTGGCTGGAATTCAGATAATTTCTTTTGGAAGAAATTCTAAATTTTCCAAATTCCATTGTCAATGAAAGAAGTTTTTTAAATCCTCCTGAATATCCCGATATTTTAAATCCTGAAATCTCGAGAATTTGAAAAGCCAGAAGTGATATTTAAAAGTTAGATTTTTATTTATTTTTATTTTTTCACCATTAATTTCAACATTTGTGAATCCAGATGAAGTACACTATTCAGTATTCAGAGAATCTTGTATATCCACTAAACATGAAAACTCCATCAAACAAACTGGCAGTTTGGGAGGTGACTCGGGCAAAGCCAGGAAATTTTGCAGTTTGCCAATCATTGCCTTATTGTTCTTCTAGGAGTTTCAACTCAAGCACTCTACTCATACGCCCATGTCCCTAACCAACTTTGCTATAGCTGAGGGACGAGACAAATCATCCACCATAAAAGTATATTCATTTTCCTTTACCAAATGAAGGCAAGCGATCTTTACTGCAGATCAAAACTGGGGAATTAGCTTCATTCCTGGCGCATGCATGGATCCTTCTAATGGAGAGAAACAATAGCCTGAACCAATGGAGCAGCCATCTTTGAAACAGAGATTCCCCACTGTATACAACCAATAGGATGCATGGGGCTCAAGAACTAATCTTAATAAAGTTAACCACTAGAGACATTTCAGACAGCATGACAGGTAGCACATTATGATTATCTTTGGATGAGATTAGCTGATAAGTCTCCTGTTATTTGTGGTCTTTTATCATAACGCACATTAGAGAGGGACTAAAGCTTTTATGAAGTTTTTACAATCATCGCCGTCAACTTGATGGAATTTTGCCCTTCTAACAGAATGATCAAAAGGGTTTTTCTTTATTTTTTCCACACCCAGATTCACTGCTTGAGCACAATAAAAAGGGTGGAGTTTCCTCCTCTTTTTTTTAGTTCTTTGCTCTAGTTAAAAAAAAAAGCATCCTCAACCACACACTATCCAAATCCCTAACCAACAAAGCTATGAGTAGATAGGAAGATACCTAGCCACCAAGTTATATTTGGAAGACGAGTCCACAGAGGAACATTAGGAAACTGTAGTAGTTTCCATTCAAAATAGGAGGGCACACTCAGTTACTGGGTACAAGAGAACTTGATCGAGCCCCGTTAGACACACAATAAACAGAAGCAAAATAATCCAGGGACCTATTGTGTCGTTGGAGATCACACTAATTTCTAATTAACCAGGTGATAATTGAACTAGTTTAAATCTTGCCTGGACTGATTCTAAAGTGAAACGTGGAGGAAAGAAAAGCCCAGATACATAAAAATGTAATGGAAAAATCTGCTGTACTAGTTTTAATCTTGCCTGAACTGATAAAATAAATCCGAAGGGGGAAAGGAAAGAGAGAAGAGCCTACATACATCAAACAATAATCGAAAAAGATTCCATTCCTCCAACATCAATTGTTTCTGCACACTTGGAAATCTAACCTCTAGATGATAACAGATAAACAAGGTACTAAGCATGGTAAATTTATAACCATAATAAAACATCTGGCAGGTGAACTAGATATTGACCACCGTATAACTAACGATACACATCAAGACAGAAAAAAGGGGGAGCTAATCTATTCATATTGCCAAGCTACCAAAAATACAGATATACCTTTCTGAAAAATCACATCTGAGCATAAATTCCCCTAAAATCTGTCCAAAAGGTCTCAAGAGGGGCCCTTGTATTTTCCGCTGTAAATTGTCTCATCTCTCTGGATGCACTTCTGTAATCCACCAGCGAGTTGTAGGCTGTATAGAGCCACAATGCCATCAAGCACTGCCAAGCCATTTGCAAATGAGATAAATATGATCACCAGACTTTAGTGTTATCTGTATAGTTTATTTCCTCATATGCTCCGGAATAAGACGTTGAAGCAATTCAGGAGTAGCACTGGCCAACTCTGCACAAATTGGAATGAAAAGAGGGATCGCCAAATATTTAAAAAAAAAAAGTGAAGCAAAACTGAGGTGAGTCTGACAGTTTTTACCTTGAGGCTTGAAGTCAAATAAAGGGGGAAGGGGCCGTCCATTAGGCAGGTGCATATTGGGGCCTCTCAAGTCATCAAAGAAGGGGTGGGCACATGCTTCCAACTGCAAGGAGATCAACATTAATTAAAGTTTTTCTATAACTGTAACGTTTGTGCTGTTTTGGGTGCATAGAAAATTTTCTAACCAATAGTATGGTTCAAAGTGAGGTCTAGTTTGTTTAATGACCAGTTCCTAAAATCATTCAGTACGATGCTAGATATCAGTTGTTTTTTTTTTTTTTTTGGCATATCAATTGTTCTGTTAACATTTATAATCAGACTTCTACACTTTGATCCTGCAATTGCTCAGAAATATTACTACAAATGCCTTTTCCCAGCTTGAATTACAATTCTATTCACAATCCTTGCAAACACTGAATGAAACTGTAGATTCTTTGACATCAAAGTAAACACAAACCAGCAGCTCTATATACTTGGTAAATGAATCATGCCAAAAGCCTAAAAAAAGGATGACTTATTCCAAAAAGAATCTGAATAAGAAAAAAGTTACAAAATAATACATGAATGTAGGCATTTATTTCAAATCGTTTTACAACCATTATGCCCAAAAGATTTTAATTTGGAACGCAGCAAAACTTACAGCAGTACAACGCAAGTTTGGAGAGTACTGGAGCAACCTTGACACAAGATCAACTGCTTCAGGAGGCAGCCGCTTGTGGAAAACCTGCAGAAGCAAAGTATCAGCCAATCAAATGAAATTGATGTTATAAATACAAGGGCTAATCAGTTATCAAAAAAAAAAAAAAAAAAAAATACAAGGACTAATTATTCCGCAGTCCCTGTCTTTTGGCCTACTCATTAAGAAGTCCCTGTAGTACCAGGGAACAATCACAAGTCCCTGACTTCTACAATTTCCTAAAGCATAGTCTTTTCAGTCAAACTACATATAGTGAAAATGTTTGGTTATTTCAACTTTTAAAATCATGCATTACATTTGATGGGCCAATTTGGGTTGGGAATTACCAAGCCAAGCCAACCCAAACCAAAGTCGGTAATTCAGGGTTTAGATTAATCTTTTATTATTTTTCAGTTAGATCCCAGTTGACATTTATAATCCAATTAATAAATTGGTTGGGTTTGGTGTTAAATGCATTCTCACTATTCAACCCACCAACCTGACCCAACATGTTTATAAGCTCAATCCAAACAACACAGATTAATCAGGTTTAGAATGTCAAGCCAACAGGCCAAGAAGTCAAAATGATCAACTTGAATAAGTCCTTTTTCGGTTTGGGTTGGTGGGGTACAGAGTAACTAGTTGGGTTAGGTGAGGTTGACAGCTCAAAGATAAGAATGGATTCAACCCAAACCGAATCCACTTATTAATTGGTTAAGAAATGAAATCAAAATATAATCCATTTTAGTAATCAGGTCGGAATTTTCAGCTCAAACCCAACTTTTTTTTTTATTACATTTTATGGATTTTTATTTATAACAGCTCAAACCCAACTTGAAATAAGAAGGATCAAGTTGAACATTGCCACATTGGGTTCGGGCTGAATTGGCGGGTCCGGTCAGAAAATGTCATCCTTAATTGTCCTGGAAACTGTTACCCACAATAGATGCAAAGGTTGGAGGGGAAAAAGTCAAAATGACACCTTCTTTACCATGGAGGCGCATTTTTTTCCATTTGTTACATATAGCCTGACCATGACTTGACGATAATAAATTATAAAAGATAGGAACTTATGACATTAGGGGGGTTGGGGGGTGGGTGGGGGGGATATATATAAATTTCCTGTACTAATAAGATGTGAACAAAAG
Source organism: Litsea cubeba (assembly GCA_012931725.1). Lineage (NCBI taxonomy): Eukaryota > Viridiplantae > Streptophyta > Magnoliopsida > Laurales > Lauraceae > Litsea > Litsea cubeba. The sequence continues at coordinate 68,701,451 of CM022951.1, forward strand.
CGCAATTCAACAGATTTAATTGTCCAAAGGACCTTGTGCCACGGATGAGCTTTAATCTGAGGAAATTTGAACTCAGTATAATTCGGATTCATGCACTTGATCTCTTCTCTGGTGGGGGTTCCCAAAACCTGAAATGATAATGACATTCACGTAAGATTTGAGAACAATATATGATGAGAAGCATGTGCAGGAACAGCATGATAATCCTACAGACATTCAACCTTGATAATCTCCACTAGCTGGTCAACACTACTTTCTCCAGGAAACAGAGGCTGCATGACAACCAGTCAAACATTTATCAGAAGAAGCCATGTGAAATGTGCAACAGTGTAAATGTGATTTTAGAATGAACACCGAATATCTTTTAATGGACAATATGAAATGCACCTTCCATCAAGACCTGATGGAAATACAATTCTATTGTTTGTGAAAGGTTGCCACAGAATAAACTAAAAGTAGAATTAAAAGCAATTTTTCTCAATGTTCATTGTGATCTGCAACTTGAATTCTGGATGCCCAGAGCAAAGCAAGCACAGTGGGCAATGTAATGCAGATACATGCCGCAGATTTGCATGCTGCTTTTAGATAATCAGGCCAAAGGTCAACACCATTAATTTTCCTTTCAAGTATCTGTAACATCATAAGACAAAATTATTGTCTAGTGAAAAGCCAGCCAACATCTAAGATTGAGAAGAAAATGATTTTGCGCATATACTATACAACTAGGATAAATTTTGCAAACATGGCTAGCAATAAACTAGGCTGAGCATAATTCATCAATGAATCTAGCTTGTATGATCATATTTCATACCTACCTGTCCTAGAAGAAGCTCGGCTAAGACACAACCAACAGACCACATATCAATTGCGGTCGTGTACTCTGTAGCTCCAAAGATCAGTTCAGGAGCCCTATAGTACCGTGAACAAATGTATGATATATTAGGTTCCCCTGGCACCTGGAATTAGATGGGACATAGATCAGCATTAAGTAAATAATACAAACGGACACAGATGTAAGGGCATCTAACATACCAACATTTTGGCACTTCCAAAATCACAAAGCTTCAACTGATGAGTATGGGAATTGACCTGCAACATGTTAACTTTTGCAATTTTAACATTTTCATATAAATGATGCACCAATGTTAGTAATATTATCGTTGTAAGTATCAAGATAATTACTTATCATTGTAAATAAATGTATTTTATGACGTATTACTGATGACTAGAGCAAAAGTATGGTTCTCTCATAATAATAATAATAATAAAAAGTACAGTTCTTTTGAGCAATCAATACATCGTCATCATTTTCAAAAAAGAAAATGGCTCCCTTCCTCCCTCCATTTTCTACATAAGTCCTACTTTAGAATGTTGTGATTTCAATAAATTTGTGTCCTAGAATAACTTATTTTTCATATCAAGAGACAAAAGAAACTAGTTTTACAATCCCTAGCCATGAGCTACATTAGTGTTGGAGATGGATGGAAGACCAAGCAGACCAAGCAAGTCACGAGCACCATGAAGCACTCATCGGAAGAGCTTACCTACGAAGTCAATGCATATCAAAATGTTGTGTGCCTATGTAATTGATAAAGAAAGTAGTCTAGCATATTCAAAAACTTCCTGTACCAAAGCATAAATCTGCAAGTTTTGGATCTGTATGGTTGCATACCATTTGTTCCAATGATAGACAAAAGGTCGATACCTATTAAAGGTCTAAAATGCTAGGTTTTCTGGAATCCAAATACTCATAATAATATTTTCGAAAAAATGGAATCGAATGAAATAATAGCTTACCAATAAATTTTGTGGTTTGATATCCCGATGACATACACCAATGACACCATGTATGTAAGCAAGTGCACGACAGATCTACCGGAATAACACAATAATTTGGTTTAGATGAAAGCAATGATACTCAAACGGGAAGTACCATCAATAAAAGTACAAAATAAACAACCCAAACAATTTTGCAATCTACGCATGTCAGAAATAAAATGCATCAAAAGACCTGGTACGTATATAGTTGCACATGTAGAGTAGGTATATGCTGATTCATCCTGCTATAGTGCCTTGCAACCCGATAGACAGTTTCAGGGACATATTCAAGTACAAGATTAAGGTAGAGCTCATCTTTGTCAGTGGTTGAAAAGAAACAATGCTTTAGTTGAACTACATTAGGATGGTCGAGCAAGCGCATAATTTGGAGTTCCCTATTCTTGTATCTCTTATCCTGCAACACCTTCTTGATGGCAACTGCTTCGCCTGTTTCCAAGCACTTGGCCTGCATCAAACAAAAAATCAAAAGCCTCGATAAACCCAAACTAACTGCAATGTCATGAATGGAAGATTCAATGTCCATATAAATCTGTTGCAGATACCTGAAAAACTACACCAAATGAACCAGTGCCTACCACGCGTTCTGCCATGTATGAGATTGTCTGGCACCAGATTAAAAAATGAACAACGTTAACTCAAGCAAGTTTGCCATACCATCTAATGAAAAAGTCAATTATACTTTACTAAAAAAAAAAAAAAAAAAAAAAAAAAAAAAAAAAAAACTAAGGATAGGTGATGGGGAAAAAAGGCCACTTCTAAGATACATGTTTACAAATCAACAGGGCTATAGAATGGACATAATAAAACAGATTGGGTGACTATGAGCCTCAACATGTTAAAGTTATTAGTTCGCAGCAAGAAATGAAAGTGCAACTGAAAGTGAACCTAAGAATTATCTATCAGATTATGATGCATCCAGCACTAGCACTAGATGCCCGATTTGTTGCAGGAGTCAGCCATGTTGTCCAGGCATGCATGGATCCTCATGGTCAACATGAGAAGCATCTACTAGTATATTTATTTCTTAGTTTTATAAAGCAATATGTGCATTAAAGGCATTTTACATTTAATTATTTTGAAGTGGTGTTCAAAGGAAAAACTGATTGTTTAGATTAGGATTAGGGTTTTTTTACTGTTGCAACACAAATAAGGGTGCAGGAAGCTTCCAATGGATTTAATTTCTTGGACATTCACAATAAAATAATTGACTATCTAAAGAAAAGAACAATAGCAATTAGCAACCATATCTGACCTCTCTAACATGTGAGCCTGGTACTCTCAACTGCTGTTCACATGAACAAGAGGACTCATTACTCATAAGGCATGTAAATTGATCTTTGTTTGAATTGTTTAAAACCAAAGTTTTGAGTTCCAAAGGACAGAATCAACAGATTTACACATGTAAACAAGCTGTTTCTATGTCAGGATTGTCAGAAATATATTGCCACTGTTGCTAAGATTTCTGGTTATATTGGCTGAATCTTCTAATAATCTGGATTAAAAACTGATGGGGTGATTCTAAAGCAAGTTTTTTGCAATCCTGATTTTGCAAAACTTGCTTCCAAAACTCATATTTTAATTGTGAGGTTTTGTCAAAAATTGGTGTTTTTTTTTATACAGCCAACCTTTCTGGTCAACTATTGAACTTCCTTCCTTTACAAAATTAAACTGCAGCCCCTACACCTTAGTAGTTTGACTTTAAATAAACTCCCAGACGTTTCATAAACAGAAATTTTTATTTTTGCTGATGGGACATGAAAGGACAGTGCCAAAAGACACAAATGCCCCCCATGTTAACTAAAGGTTATACATGCCAGACTAGCCCATGCACAGAAGGGGGGGAAACTGCCCTGGCCAACGTGCCAGTTTTGGTCCTAATAGTTCACTCATAATCAGGCAGGCCCAACTTAACCCTGACCCAACCTAACCTGGCCTGACCAGCCAAGCTAGACTTAAATGCTAATACAATTGTTTAGTCAAACATACCACCACGACTCCACCTGGGAATTTCACCTCTCTCTCTCTCTCTCTCTCTCTCTCTCTCTCTCTCTCTCTCTCTCTCTCTCTCTTATGGACAATGTTGTAAAAATCGCTAGGCGGACGCTAGCGGTGGGCATGGACTAGGGATTAATTTCCGATTAATCCCCGCCTAGCCCGATTAATCCCCTCTTAGTCGGATTAATCACCGCCTAGCGCTAGGCGGTGACCGCCGACTAGCGCCCTAGCGGCGCCCTAGGCGGCCGCCTAGGCCGCATTTTTGCAACAGTGCTTATGGATAGCTACGCAAAGTATCATGATTGGGTTAAAAGGTTGATGGAAACAATACTAGAAGAAGATTACTCTTGGTTTGAGATTGAAAATTTTGAAAATTTTTATAATAAGAATTTTTTTTTCTCTTGATAAGTGTCGAAGTGCAAACAATGCTCGGTCTAAGTTGATATGATGAGTGGAAAAAGAAACAATACTAGAAGAAGATGACTCTTGGTTTGAGATTGAAAATTTTGGAAATTTTTATAATAAGAATTTTTTTTTTCTCTTGATAAGTGTCGAAGTGCAAACAATGCTCGGTCTAAGTTGATATGATGAGTGGAAAAAATGCAGAGCCGTTGGCGCCCATCTCACAAGAGAGTAAGGATAAGATGGAGGTAAGATGGACTGTTCTGAGAGAGAGAGAGAGAGAGAGAGAGAGAGAGAGAGAGAGAGAGAGAGAGAGAGAGAGAGAGAGAGAGATCTTCTTCAACTTTCGAGGTTTAAATAGAGGGATTTGTGGTAAATAAAACAAAAATAGGAATCTCCTGTAGGAAGTTGAGAGATCTCTATGGCCACATGTGAGGAGATATGGAAGGCTGGATTTGGGACAATTTACAAAAACCAAAACCATAGGTTTTAGGAATTGTCAATTTTGAGGTATTTTGGGTCACATTATAGTTAATCAGGCCCGATTGGTGAGCATAAGAGAGTTGCATAGGCTTGTAGATCCCATTTGATGGGTATGTCATGGATTGTTTTTTGGATTTTCTCATGAAAAAAAAAAACATTTTCACATATTAAGAAAATTCTTTTTGCCCCTTAATGACTATGATTTATTTGATCAGATGTGGAAACAAGTCTTGGAGGATTTGATGGCGTTCATTAAGTACATTCAAGGCAACTAAATGTTGGATTTGATGATTGTACAAAGACTGAAAAGATTTTATTGTCTTTGAGAAAAAACTGAAAAATCTAATATTGAGAAATCAAAGCTCACTTTTTGGGACCCATTTCTAAGCCAGCAGAGCCTTTTGGGCCCATTAATATGCACTATCAAATCTGAGTATGAAGACAACATGACACCATGCTTGCGCCAAGTAATCTACAATAACAGAGGCATGGAAATGCACGCAGCAGATAAATCACTAACCCAAAGTTGGAACAATCAAAGTACCTGCTTTGGCTGACCGTTGCGACCACCAATCGTTGTTGAAATGATATGGCCTGTCTCTGTTCCGTTACCATTCACAACAGCAGCTTCCATATCCTGCTAGATCCATCCACCAAAACCAATTAAATGGCATCATAAAACCATACATGTGACCTGCATTTAGTAAACTGAATATATGAAACTAAACTAACTATACAGACACATGGAGATATCTAGAAATGGAATATCACCTTTTCATCATGATTATCAACTTTATCATCTCTAATTTTCATTTCATGCATTTCCTTTGGAAGCTGATCAACACTGGCCTTTTCAACTCTACCAATTGAAGCCACATTGGATGAACTGGCATCAGTTTCCAACAAAGTAGAAGTTGTATCTTTATCAAGGTTCATAGTTGCCTCTAAAGGTAAATGAGGTTCCCCGGGAATATTGCCCTCAGCATCCTGATCAACTTTCACTCTCTTGGTGCCAGAATCCCCGCCCTGATACAAAAGAGGGAAAATTAACATTTTCCATAACGATCGGAACAGTGAAACAGCTTTAGAGGAACAATATATGATCTCAAAACAAGGTATGAACATGAAACAACTGACACAGGCCTTGCTTAGAAAAATTGCTAAAATGATCCAAAATAAATTAATTTCAGGACAGAACATCACTACAGTAAAGAAGGACATGAAATAAGAAATCCAACTACCCAAAATCCACAATGTCCATAGAAAGACTTCAAGGCTCAAGCCCAATCATGCCCTGTACTAGATGAGGCATGCCGCATGCATAAAGAAAATTCTTTATGGAGCTTAGGATGGAGTCCAAGGTAACACAATGGACCACCATAAGAGCCCCTTACTTGTCCATGGAACCTGTTATCATAGTCCACACATCTTGTGGAAACTGGAATGCAAGAGCCTCAAAATACAGACTTTTCAATAGAGAAAAAGTTTGTTTTGGATAATAAATAGCGGGGTTGTTTCAGATTCTTCTATATTTCATTACATTTATTGACTGAGATTAAAACCTCTGTAGTGGGGCCCAGAAGTGTTTCAGTGCCTGTTTAAAAAAATCCTTGTAATAGAGCTGGATGGCCTATCCTACATTTTTTATTGAGATTAAAACCTCTGTAGTGGGGCCCAGAAGTGTTTCAGTGCCTGTTTAAAAAAATCCTTGTAATAGAGCTGGATGGCCTATCCTACATTTTTTATCCATCTTATACTTTTGTCATTTCCTAAGGTCTTGACAGGAAAATCGTCTTAGAGCAGGCATGATACTTGTTTATACTTCCTCCATACTACTAATATTGGTGTTTATTGTATGCACGGGGTGTGGTGAGTGTGTCTCCTTCCTTTTTTCTAATATTTAGCTGTAGGAGTATTGGATACATAAATTCAAAATCTAGACTGTAACACAAACGCCATCCTCCACACCAAACCCATCCTCCCACACATAGAATATCTAATTATCAATATCCCCTCTCTCAATGTGGGTGGAGATTCGTTGGTCCTTAGAGATGTAGATGCAATAGTGAAATTGGTTTAATTGGGCCCATTAAGCAGGAGTTGAAGGCTTCAAAGGAGGACCCATAATTATAGAGATCACAAGCGGTTCCAAGAATGAAACGGGGAAGCCCCAAAATCTAGCCTAAGACCTTACTTTCAATTTTGATGAGAATCAAATAACTCCATTTTGTTAAACATTCACCTCGCATATCAGAGACAAGGCAGAAAATACAGCTAGCTTGCTAGCAATGACAGAGGTTTCTAAAGAGTCACGTTGAAATCCAAATGCACGCATGCCCTTATTATGCCGCTAACATTTCCCCTTACTTTCAGCCAAATGCAACAATATTTAAAATTTCAGACCATGCCCATAAGCAATACACAGCCCAATCGAAAGGAAAGACAGAAACGTTTTTTAAGTCATCCCCAATATGCAAATGTGGCCTAAATTACCAATCAACAAATCCCAACCGAACTCAGATAATCCATTAAACACAAAAGCTAAAAAATGCCAATACATCAGTTTAGAAAATGCAACCTAAAAAGTCTAATATTCCACTTGCCAATACCAAACTCTGATCAGCAAACAAAGCATCAAATCAACAAGAAAACCATAAAAATCTAAACACATTCCACACAGAAAAAAAAAAAAAAAAAACCTAAAATCTTAAGGGGTCAGATTAAGATAATAGCATCAACCCCAACGAAAACCAACCAATAAAATCACGAATCAGAGAAATCATCTGGGAGAGAAAAACTCACGGGATCGGAAATGGATGAACGGCCAGAAGCGATGCTCTTGAGTCGCCGCATCACATGCATGGCTCTTCCACAAGAACCCTAATCTCTCCCTCTTCTTCTTCGTTTGGACTTTGAAACCCTAAAATATGCCCTTTGGGGGCTCTCTTTCTCTCTCCCTCTTTCTATCTCTCTTTCTTGTGATGAAACTGCCCTAACAGAGAGGGAGGGAGAGGGAGAGAAAAAGGAATAATGGCAAAAGGGAAAGAAGAGAAAAACATAAAAAGATGACGTTTCTTTTTTGGTTTTGTTATTGTTTTCGTTCTCTCTGTCTCGCAGCTCCCGCGACGGAGAACCGAGAAAAAAGTCCGAAATGTCTCTCCCTCCACCTTTTTTTTTTATGTTTTTGTCAGCAGTCAAAGGCGACACCCTCAATCATTCAAATCTAATCCGTACTGTGGGTCAAACGTATAACCACAACCGTTGATTTATTATCGTGCGACATTCGATAGGTCACGCCCCTGTTCAGACCAGACAGGACCTCCGTCTCCACTCTTATGTGCGTCTCCCACAAAACTATTCTTGTCCTAAAAGGGTTCGCTTGTCATTTCGGGATGAGATAAGTAAATACAATTCACATGTATATGTATATGAATATTTAAATTTTAATTATGTAACATTTATATATATATATTTTTACATTATTTTTTTAATAATATTATTTTTACATCATTTACACATGCGATTCATTTTATTATATTTGTTTCAATGATATGTATAAATGTACATATTAGATGATTTTGTAAATGATACTTATTATTCATTAAATTCAATTCTACTATAATGATTAGAAAATGAGACAAAAAAGTTTCATTTTATATCAAAATTTTCATTTACATCTGAACTCCTTTAAAAAGAACAAGTCTTTCAACATAAAATATATATTTTTATCAATGATCACCTTCACAAAAATGCATTTTAAACATGTCTGGTTAAGCAAATATGAATTTATATTATAATGGTCAAGAAAATAGGATTATATATTAATATTTAATTTAATATTGATCTTAATTTATTATTCAATTTGCATAAAACTTAACACATCCATCTCATAAGCTTTATGCTAATATTTTTATTAATTAATATTTAATTCAATTCAGCGATGGATGAAAGTTTGATGAAAGTGAAATTAGACTGGGGGGATGAGAGTGTGAGAGGCCATGCATTGATCAAAGGTGCATATAGTGTTATTGCCCTTAGGAGTATATTTCTCTTACCAGTTTCTCGGTGTTGTAAGGAAATGTGGTTGGTGTAGGGTTGGAATCGCTGCTAATGTGGTATGGATCGCATTTCTATTATGGTACTCAATCAGCTGTCATGGCACACCCGTGTTGAGATGAAATTTGATGATATATGATTGAAGGGGATGAAATGTACAATTTGAATGATCTCTATGTAATAGATTTTGAAAGAAGTGTACCACTACACCAAAAATGAAAAATTGGAACGGATTACCGTTCCTAATTCGTGTGTTCCTAATCCGTTCATCCGTTCCTAAACCGTTCCTAATCCATTAATCCGTTCCAAAAACAGGAAATTGGAACGGATGAACGGATTAGGAACACACGGATTAGGAACGGTAATCCGTTCCAATTTTCCTTTTTTGGTGTTGCACCATATCGTGTAAATGCTGCAACAGATAATTTAGACTCTTTTAAAAATATGATGAAATAATTCATAATGGCTAATCAACTTTTTACCTAGGAAGTATAAAAACCGAGGTCTTTTTTTTCACTCACTTGCATATGGGCATGTGTAATATTTACTCTTTGGTCATTTTTGAGTCATTTTTTATTTGCATTAATTCTAACAAGGCTTTACCTTTTTTTTGTAATAATTTGGCATCCACCTCGCCATTATTCTTCCACACATGTAAATAAATCAGCAGAGGATACTGAGTAGGATTGAAACGCTGTATATCCACCTAGCTCGAGGCCATCTTGACGGAAATTTAGACACATGTGATGCAGGCATTGCATGATGAGGTTATTCATTTCTATATTCTCCAATTTTGAATTAATTGGGATCTACCCTAGAGTTCCACTCCTTCAACTCCGAACCAACGTGGACTCCGGTTAATATTCCACTTGCCATGCGAAATATCTGAACATCGAGCCAAGCCGTCACTCTCATTTTCAGTTGAAAGAGTAAAATGGTATGTATTCACTTGTATCAAAATATTTCCAAGGAGACCACGTACGCCGTGTGGATCTATATCAAACAAAGGTATGTATCAGCTTCACATAAGCAATAGCGAAAGACGCGGCAACATATTTCATGATGTGAAAAATGTAAAAATAGTACCCACTATGGATGCAATCGAGTTATTTGGATATGGCCAATATTGTAAGCGAGTTATTTGGATATGGCCAACATTGTAAGCAAACAAGATTTCTTCATGTGTGCTTGATTGGTAAGGCGTCAAAGAAGCTTAGCATTCATGAAGTGGATAAAATAGACGACAAGAGGTAGAGGCAAAAGAAGAATAAGGAAAACTTGTGGAATTGGAAATGTGAAAAGAGTGTAGGAAAATTGAGATAGAAGATAAAGTGTAGAGATTCATAGTAATTGAGAGATTTTTTTTAATAATGAGAGATTGGTAATTTAGTGGCATTTATAATATTAAAGAGATATCACTATTTTTAACATGAATAATGACATTTTTAGAAGGAGAAAATAAAATTTTAATTCAGAAATGCAATAGGCCATAATGACGTGGCATCATGGAGGTTAATGAGCAATTAATGCAGTATTAAAGAATTTGAAGAGTCAAATTCAATTGAAAATGTCAAAATCAATTAAGTAATTGAGGCTGATTTTTAAATTGTAACAGTCCCTTTCATATATATAAATTGGGGTTAAAAGAAAATCCCTTTTTATATCAGCAATGTATGGGTGCATCTATCCCTGACATGCATCTTATTGTCACCCGTTAGACTTGAAAGAAAAATAGTGTACAATTGGAATCAAAGAAGTGGAGAAATCAGCAGCAAGCAAGGTGGCATTGCCACGTCCAACTCTGAACTCTGCAAAAATTTGCAAATTTCCTACTTATACGAACAAGGCCAGGAGGCCAAATTATTTGAGTTGAGAAAGATATTTTCAATTTCCACTTGGGAATTCAGAAATTTCTCTCTCTTTCTATGTTTTTTTTTTTTTTTGGGATGAACTGTCTATGTTCTATTACACTAAAATGATTCAAATCGGGATGAAGATTTGAAGGGCCATACTCCATAGTGTACTTGGCACTGAGCCCTAAATAATAAGCTTTCTAGTTTGAACTGAATACAACTCAGGCACACGTCGTAGACGTACGTACGCATACTACGGCTGGTACCTATACTTGTCGTAGACTGACAACCCAGATGTGGAACGTCCATGCAGACAGCTATGTGGGGGTCCACTTAAGCTTAATCCAAATGGACCAGCAAAACCAACATCCCCTAGTTGCATAAGAGCCATTGATTTACAGTTATTCAAATGGATAGGACCGTTGAGTTGAGAGTTAAAAGATTTTTTTTTTTTTATCTTTATATATAAAGTTGTTAAATTTATGAGCCAAAGACCAAGGGACTAGGATAATCTGATGGACTCACTATTTTACACTAGGCAGGTCACATCCAGATCTTCCAATCGCCCACTACCCATGATTGATAGGGCTCTAGGTGGGCCTCGTAAGACCGTCCGCATGGAGGTCCATGAGAACCATCCCTATAGGAGTATGACACTTTAAATTAAGGCCTAGAACTAAAGCCAAATTTTGAATAAATGGTCTGGAACTAAGGTTCAATTAAAGGGCCTGTACTTTATTTTCTCATAGAATGCTCACCATCTTGTGGGGTCGGTACCGACCCTTGACAAAAAGTAGAGGCAGGGAAGGATAGGTTTGGAATTGGATTGGGAGTATTCACCAAATTCAGTCAAATAATTTTATCCCATTGGTGTTAGCAACTTGTTTCACACATACGCCCGTGAATTAGGGCCGCACGACCGGATTTCCGGTCCGGTTTTTGGATCGAAATTCGGTCGGACCGGATTTCCTGTCCGGCCTAAAATGAAGGACCGGACCAAACGGTCCGGTTGGACCACTTAAGTGGTCCAGACCAGTTTTAATTTTTTTCCCCTAAATTTTCCTTATGAGAAAGCAAAAAAAAATATAGTTTTCAGGGGGTTACAAAGAAATCTCAATAATTCCCCACCGAGACAACAAAAAAAAAAAAAGAGAAGATCATGGATCTGAAAATCCATAAAAATCACAACTCAGGCAACCCCTAATTTGATTCATGAACAATGATGCGTTGAAAACCATAAAATTTCTACTGTTTATTGTTCAAACCTGATGATAGAGGGAGAAGGAAAGAACACGCAGCTACAGCTGATTTTGATCAGTTCTTCAATGAGTCTTTGATTTTTTTTTTTCATGAGGCCTGATCAAGCTAAGAGGCTGCAGAAGTTGGAGAAGCTTTATGGGGAATCACTGGATCATGAGAACACCAGACTCTATGCTAAGTACTACAAGGACTATATGAACTTTGATTCAACTGTTAGCAAGATGCCGATTGCAGAGCCGCCCATGAAGTTAGCCTGAGAGATCGTCGCCTCACGCCTGTGATAGTGTGATGTGATTCATGTGAAGGAGAGGGTTTTAGGCTTTTAGCCTTTTAGGGTTCTCGGCAAATAATGGAGTGTAATACTGTAATGTATGTTGCAAATGGGCTGGGCAGTGGGCGCAGGCCTGAACTCAGGCTCATGGGTAGTGGGCGCAGGTCCAGTCCTGTAGTTAATTCATCATATTTGGTGGGCCGGTCTAGACCGAATAATCATCATCAACATATATTAAAAAAATTATTATTTTAATAAATTCAGTTCGGTCTGGTCTAGACCGGATCCCAAAAGGCCTGGACCGGACTGAACCGGTTTTTCAAATCCGGTCCGGACCAAACCAGATTTGGACCACTAAAACCACAAATCCGGTCCGGTTTTGTGGTCCGGTCCGGTCTGCGGTCCGATTTTGTTCAGCCCTACCGTGAATCCATTTTTAGGTCCTCAAGTTAAAGTAATTAATGTGATAGGCCCGCCCAATACGGTCCATAAAAGAAAAAAATATATATTCCATTATAAAAGTAATATTTATGCATATATATCAAAGAAAAATGTAAACAAAAATATTAAAACATGGATAAAAAAAGTTTTGTAAAGAAAGCAATATAGGGGAAGGAGTAAGGAAAAGATAAATACTTGGATTGATTATGTGGGCCCATAATGATATAGTGCTCTAACCCACGCTTTTATATATTATATAATAATAATAATTGTACTCATGTCCATATGCCTAATTTAATAATTGAGTATGGTCAATGGTCAAATGTGTGGGGTTTGTTATGTTGTTCAATTTTTTTTTAACCCTCAACCTTAATTTTGCTTAATTAAGGATTAATCATGTAAGATATAGGGCTGGCCCTTTTTGTTGGTTTAATAATTTATGTGGTTGTTTCACATTTGATTGGTGGGACCCATCTATAAAACCCAAATAAATCAAATAAAAACTATATACTTCTATCTCATTCCAATTGAAGAAAGTATATTGACCACTAAAGGTATATATCTATTAAATCCAAACCACTAAAGATAATTCATGAGATAAATTATATTAATGATTTAATAGAAATAAGGACCCAATAATGGGTTGATTGGGTTCTATCATGGATCAATCATATTAACGATCATTTACTATCGGCTAAATGGAAGTCATATATATGGCGTAGGATTAAGTATATGTAAATTAAATTCAGTTTTAGTAAATTAATAATCAATTCAACAATGCCATTCAATTTCATGGAAGAGGGGTGGGTTCACAAGATGGTAGGGCACAATCATATTAACGATCTTTTACTATCGGCTAAATGGAAGTCATATATATATGGTATAGGATTCGGTATATGTAAATTAAATCCACTTTTAGTAAGTAATCAATTCAACAATGCCATTCACATTCATGAAAGAGGGGTGGGTTCACAAGATGGTAGGGCCCATCATCACAAAGTGGGTTCAATCCTCACCCACTGATTATTACGCTACAAGAAAATCTTTCACGTCATTGTTGGTTCAAGATAGCATGACAGAGGAAAGAAGGATTAAAGAGATTATCATTTAAGAATGGAAGCATCAGCATTGGTACCCTACACTGCAAAATGGAGTTGAGGTATATCTTTTGCATGTGAGATGATCCTATTAGTTGGAATGGAAAAGATCAAATTGTGTGAATTTGATCCTATAGTAAAAAAAACATTAAAATTGATATTATGATAATAAGAAGAAATATTACCGCCCCTACCCCGAACCAAAATTTCCCACAAACACTCCAATTCAGAATCCAAATGTCCCATAGAAAAACAAAGAATTGCACAATCGAAATATCAGAAATAAAGCAAACAATTTGATACAAATAGAGTAGCTCTCGTGGAAAGTCTTTAGATAGAGAAGTACGTAATGTTAGGGTGATAGCATACTTTAGGGGAGAAATTGTAGGGCCAATTAACGTGGACAAGATCTTTTAAGTGCTCGAAAATATATACAAATTAGAAATTTTCCGTGCCTGAAGGCACGACGCACCACCGGATCTGGATATGCCTCAGACCGGCCGAATCTAGGTTCCATGCGTCTCGAAAGCAAGTCCAACCATAAAATGGATTCCACAAAAAAAAAAAAATTCAATTGATTGCCAAGTGATATAATTTCATTCATTCATTTATTCTTAACAAAACTGAATCATGAAATCTTTCACCCAATTTGCTCATCTCATCTTCTTATTTTGGTCCCATCTCATCATCAATGAAGTGAATTAATGCTTTTTTTGTTAAATGAAAAAGGGATGACAATACCTGTAAATAACTCGAACTTGCTGACCATTTTTTGCTTTTGATGGGGATGGCAAAAACTTGTAAATTTCTCCAACTTTTAGCCCATTTTCTTTTAAATAAAAAAGGAATGGCAATACCTTTAAATAACTCCAACTTGCTACCCCTTTTACATTCCCCTCTTAAATCCAAGGGTCCAAAATATCCCTTTAATTTATGTACATAGATCCAATGGCTCAAAATATCACAGGATTCAAACACTGCTCTCCCATATTATATAGATTGTTAATGTTTATCATTTTTATCTTATTAAGGAGAAATCGTTAATGTTTATCCATTATCATACTAAAGAGTAACTTTTAATGCAAAATAGAGAAATTCTAGAGATGGGGAGGAAACGCCACAAGTCGCTCCCTCATGAAAAGGCTACTGCTTTAATATATATGATAACGTTTTTGGACCAATAGCTACTTTGACAAAAAAAAAATAAAAAAATCTATCATTTCAATTTCATCAGACTTTATAGTTCATGCAAAATATTGGGCTAAGATCCCCAGATTATGTATAGCAACTCTCACCTTCACCTTCATGTATAAGAATGTAAGAATTTGAATCTCTTTAAAATCAAGTGAAAAAAGAATGAATAATTAGAGATGACAATGGGGTGGTGTGGGTTTTGGTTTACATCGACCTATACTTGACCTGATTAGCATTTGGACTCCCCCATATCTGCTCCAACCCGTGACGGGTTTTATGGTTCTTATACTAAACCCGCCCCATGATAGTCACGGATTGATCGTCCCAAACCCAACTTGGGTTAGTGTTGGGAAAACCATAACCGACCTAAATTCGAGCAACACACTACCAAATCCCCTTCTAATAGGAGTGGGTAAGAATGGGTCCCACTTATACCCGATCCATTGTAAGGATTATATATTGTGCTAAGATCGAACCAATGTTTGCTTTGGACTGGTGCAATACAAAGGAGGGTTTCTCACAGTTTGAATCTTAATTTGTTGGAATTTCAGGAATTTCCTGTTTCTTTGCTGGAATTTCAGGAATTTTTGTATAGAAAATTCTTGAATTCCCAAACAAGGTGGAGTTCCTGGATGCCCCTTTGGCCTTGAGCATCCAGAAACTCCACAAAATGCATAGGAAGTGGAATTCCTGGATTCCTGAAGGCCAAAAGAGACATTTTATTTGGCTGGAATCTAGAAATGCTAGTTACGAAACATGGAATTCAGAAATTCCAGGGGATAGTCTGCCACATAATGTCCAGGAATTCCTGAATATGGTGAATTCCTGGCAGAAATTCCACTAAAGAAACAAGGCCTGAAGGGCCTGTTTCTTTGATGGAATTCCAGAAATTTCTAGATGCTCCTTAGCATCCAGGAATTTCACAAAAATGCAAAGGGAGTGGAATTCTTGGATTCCCAAATGTCAAAAGAGACATTTCATGTGGTTGGAATTCAGAAATTCCTGTGAAGAAACATGGAATCCAGAGTTTTCAAGGGACAGCATGTCACATCATGTCCAGAAATTCCTGGTCATGGTGAATTCTGACAGAAATTCCTCTAAAGAAACTGGACTTTTTATACCCGACCCATTAAACTAGCAGTCAAAGGCCAAAGATCTCTACAAATGTGTCAAAGGGCCGTCTTTCCAATCTAACGAATCGGATCGTATCATGTGTGGCCCACTTGATGATAATGATGGCACAAACCTGGACTTTACCGAGAGTCCGGATCCACTTACAAGATCCACGTGCAACGATAGTTAGGGTTTCCATAAATCTATCGACTTTCGCATATAGGGTTTTGCCTTCTTGGGTTTCACTTTTTTAGGGTTTTTGTAAGGGTGAGGTCGAGAACTTGAGATCAGCAGCGGCAGCCATGGTTCTCAAGTGAGTCTTCTCTTTCTCTGGTTTTCATTGTTTTTGATCCATCTAGTTCTTTCATTACAGCCTTACGGAATCGTGATTTCTACGTTCAATCTCCTTACTGTTTGGTTTTTTATCGCTATCGATTATATCTAGATTTAGGGTTTAAGGCTTTTCATTGCAGTTAGAATATTAGGTTTGTTGCGCGTTTGGATGTACCCCAAATCAGATACCACATGATTCGATCAATTATGTTGTGACTCCCCTCTTTTGCAACCGCCCAAGTTCATTGTTGGAACTTAATTTGATCTGGGGTGCCCCCAAGATTCAAAATACAAAAGAGGGGAGAGAGATCCTTATTCCATGTGTTGATCATTTGCTATAGTTTCCAAAACTCTCCATGGGCTATTAGGGCTGTATTAGGATATAATCCCAAAATAATTTCAACTTTTGCATTGAAATTTTGGCAGAGGATGCTTAATAACTTCCAATGGGAGATGTATCTGATGATGATTTGGACACATTGCGTCCATACTCCATACCATCCCATTTAGCTTATGATACTGTGTCACAGCTGTGGGGTTGGTTTTTGCCATGATGTTGGATTGGATGGTAATGATATGGTCGTTGATTGGGTGATGTTTTTTTTTTTTTTTTTTGTCATGGGCAGTGAAACAATTTCATTCATCTTAAAAATTTGTATGAAAGCGCACAAAGCATGATCTGTCGAGCTTTAGAGTCATCAAGATAGGAACTATTTGCAAATATGAACACCCATCCTTTCTGCGCCCAGCTTCCTCATTAGATGGTGGAGGTGCATGATTGAAGATGACATTCAAGGAATCTACTATTTTACGAATCTCTTCCACAGTAATTTGACTCTACTAGGTTCTTTGACCTTCTTCAGTCAAAGCCAAGGCATTCAAATTACCTTTCACAAGTGCCCAGGGAGAGTGTTAAAAGACCATCAGTTTTATTTGACTCCCTAAATCTCCACCCTCCTGGAGCCACACTAGCCCACTTAGCTGAATAAAAGCACCATCCATCTCTTGATGGAGCCACCTGGCTCATGCGATTGATTAACTGAATGGTGGGTACCACCTGAATTACTGCCCATCCAAACAAAAAATCCAATATACCTTTCCGAGATTGTGAATCTTCTAAGGTGTCTTTATTTTTACCACGTAAAATTATTTATTTATTCCACACAATAAACTGTGATTTAATACTTGGAAGATAACATGAGGGTAAAATTTATAGTCGATCCACCACACCCTCATAAATGTACTAGAGAGCTTTACTCTGCAAAGGTTTATCCAATCTTGTCTACTTTTTGAAGGCTTTGTTCAATTGAGATTTCAGAAGGAACAAGAAACTGACTGATGGAAAGGAGTTAAGGACTTCTAATTTCTTAAAAAAGGGCATTTTCTCTAATAGCTCATCTTTTGTAGAGATCTTCTTCCACCCTCTTTTTATCATTAGGCCACCGGTCAGTCTTGGACCTTGTACCTGGTTCTCTATGTTCATGATATTCCTATATTTGGTCATGTGATGATGTGTTAATTGTTATTTTCTGTAGTATCCAATACATATCTTTTAGTATACATATATGCTAGCATTCCGAATTGTGTACTTTTGAGATTAACTTGATGACTTTTCAGGACTGAGCTCTGCCGTTTTAGTGGTGCCAAAATCTATCCTGGTAAAGGCATCAGATTTGTACGTGCTGATTCACAGGTAACAATGTAAACTGGTACTATATCTTTTGTGAACATCAGCAGACATTTCTTCCTAAAACTCTTAGCATCTATTTTTTCCCTTAAATTTTGATCTTCCATTGGATCTGAACCAACATCCTCTAATTATTGTAGGTCTTCCTGTTCGCCAACTCAAAATGTAAGCGATACTTCCACAATCGCTTGAAACCCTCAAAACTTACCTGGACTGCCATGTACAGAAAACAGCATAAGAAGGTGATTTTCCTTTGTTCTACTGGGCTTTTCTATGATATGGTTGTTTTCTCAAAATTTCTTGGACATGCTCTGCTTCCTGCATTTCTTCAACAAGCTTGCCAATTTTCCAACTTTTGTTACCTTTGTTTACCATGTCATCGTTTTTCCAGGACATCCATGCTGAAGCTGTTAAGAAGAGGCGCCGTACAAATAAGAAGCCTTATTCTAGGTCGATTGTTGGTGCGACATTGGATGTGATCCAGAAGAGGCGAACTGAGAAGGCGGAAGTTCGAGATGCTGCCCGGGAAGCTGCTCTTCGGTATGTTTGATGGCCATTAATTGTTTTGTACATTTGGCATTGTGATTTGTTGTCCTCAACATTTTAAGTTATTATATATGGTTCAACAGGAGAAAGCAATTATGTGAGACTATCTGGAACACAGAAGCGTATGCTCGTTTCCAGTTAGAACTTTATTCATTTGATGTTTGGGTTTGTGCAGAGAAATTAAAGAGAGGATAAAAAAAACCAAGGATGAAAAAAAGGCAAAGAAAGCAGAGGTGACATCCAAGAGTCAGAAGGCTCAGACCAAGGGTAGCATGCCCAAGGGTGCAGCCCCAAAAGGCCCAAAACTTGGAGGTGGTGGTGGAAAGCGCTGATTTCAAGTGTTGTTTACATTGCGGATGGTGGACTTGGACAAATATGGTTATGTTTTTTTTTGTCCTAACTAGTAATAGGGTTATCTACCTTTAAATTGTCTTTGTTAGATTGACTTTCTTCACTAGACCTCTGCTTTGGTGCCCCTTTTATTTTCAATCACAGTTACTTATTTTCATATGGACTTTGTGTTGCATTGCTCAAGTTGGCTTACCCGTGATCATAACCAAATTTAGGCCAAGGCCAGCTCTTTTCTTCTGGGCTGTTTGGATGGGGACCTTGTTGTTTTTGAGTTTGTTTTAAGTTGTCTGTGTGTCCATTGCCATGTTTTGGCGCATACTAGTTAGGCTCTTGCCTAAGTGCTGGTTTGCTACCTTGTGTCTCTTCATTAAGATGTTTCCAATGCAATGATTTTGTAGCATTTTTTATATCCTGAAACATTTTTTTTTTTTTTTTATTTTGAAGTGGCCCAAGTACGAGCAAAATATAGCATTTTATTGGAATTTTCATTTAAATTAAAATAATCTCTTGCCTTTTTGTTTCTATTTATTTCCTTCCATTAGGACCCCGAGCCAAATGATAGTATTATAATATCAGGGTGATATTCTTCTAGCAGACAGCTCGTGGGGCCCACTTAAGATGCCGCCTTATTAGTGGGGTGGGGTGCATGAAAAGGTTTCCAGAGAAGATGAAAAAAAAAAAAAAAAACAGCCCCATAAGGTAGTCCTAATCCTTGATTTAATAGCTTTAATGTTTTAACCATAGATTTCTTTCAATTCAAACCTTGAAGAAAGGTTTGAAATTGTGTCGGGTACAACGGAGCACTGAATAATGTTTGGCTGAAGTGGGCCCCACAGCTGGATTGCATGAGCAGTAGCTCCTATAATATCAGAGGACTCCAATGAAATTTGAAGCAGTTTATAACTTTTCTCTGTGGTTTCCATCTCACCAGAATAATCTGCTGAAAGCATGGAAATCACGTGGCTTTTCGGTGAAATTATTTCAATAATATTACCTGAAATTTTGGATCTCGTTTTCAGCCAGTTAGCCAGCCCCACAGGTCCTTGGGAGGTTTGGTCATTGGAAGTTGAAACGATGACAAGTTTGGATTTACATGTCTTTCACTGATTCCTTGTAACTTGTGTGTTTCATCTTGGAGGAAGTTAGAGCGAGAAGCCTGAAATGTGACCTGAGGAAGCATTTTAATCACATGAATTTACTGGGGCCATGCGTAAATGTACATAACGAAAAGTTCTCACTGGGGATGAAAGCTTATCATTGAGTGGATTGTTATGCTTGCCGGAACAAATGCTTAGGAATTTAATGATATCCAAATTCCAAACACAGCCAAAACCATGATAATAATAAGAGAACCCGAGGACTTGATTTTGCAATCAGAGGATATGCTCCAAGGATTTGTTTTTTAACCAGAGAGGAATTCTGCATTATTAAACCTTTCATTGGAAATCAAAATCCCCACTATCAAGGAGAATCCTCTATAGCTAACCCTCTCATTGGAAATCAAAATCTTCACTATCAAAGAAGAATCAGTGACCATTTTTTTTTTTTTTTTTTTATAAAATCTTTCCTATAACTTTACAGAGCAACTTTCCTTTCAATTGCAGAATCCTCTATTCTCGTGGATGACACCCTTTAAGAATAAGCTTTGATGAACAAAAACACTTCAAGTAGAAAGAGAACTAGAGAAGGCATTTTGGCAACGTCCAGTTCGGCCCATAATAGCACCCTTCTAGGGCCCATTTGTGTGCCACGTGGTGGGAAAATAGAATGCGTCAGCAACCACTGCACAAAAATCTAAGTCCACGCTAGTGTAACCACCTACCTATCTGTGGAAAATGGAAATACATTTCTTTAAGCCCATAAATAAAACAAAATAACACCTATGCATCGCAGGATGTTTTTCAATGGAAAAGTGTTTCTTGTGTGATACTTTTTCGGAAGGAAAAACATCAAAACAAATGCAATCATCTGTGATTTTCCTTTGAAAAGTTTCTCCAGAAAGAAGGTTTTAGCCTTTTAACAAAAGGACTCCACTACTCCAGAGTGTGCAAGTGATAGCTTTCCCTGTTTCAATCCAGATGTTACAGATGGAATCCCCTAGTAGTGTAGTTTACCCTCTCCAACAGCTAAATATCAGAACAGATGCCACAACTAAAAATCTATATTCTCTATCACGACACAACCAGGAATATAGTGGAGAAGACAAAATAAAAACAATGTCTCATCACTTTTAATGGGTTATATTAGTATTTCAGGAATAAAACTAGATGCAGCAACCTTCGACGAGAAAACCACAGCATAATAAGTGAAATACACATACAAAACTGTTAGTTCAGAACATCTAAAAAGAAATGCAAAACATGATGATCAAGAACTAGTTTATTCAGCACATGTATAATCGAGAAAAACATTATGTCACCACCACCAATGACAATAATAACAGTAAAACAGATGGCCCCGAAGTTAAGGAGACCATCAAATGGTTCCGAGTAAAGGTAGAAAATTTCTTTCTTTCTTTAAATCATAACCTACCATCCTAAGCAACTGAATTTAACATTTTTCTTTCTCTTCAATGCACTATTGGCCGATACCTCCACATTTCAACCCGGGGCTCAAACCTGTCTACCCTGCCATCCCTGGGGTAAGTTTAATAAAGAACATACAGAAACTCTTACTAATCTACTTTCTGTTTTTATGCTTTTAGTACTAGGGCCCACCCACCTTTCTTTTATGGATAGAGAGAATGAAAGATTATCAACGGAAAAAAAAATGACAACTTATAGCTTCACCGCCGGCCTCTTCCTCTACTCCCACCACGACTTCTCCCTCTTCCACCACCTCCTCTTCCACCGCGTCCTCGTTTACCTAGAAATTCTGACCTATCTGGCTTCAAATGCAAGGATTGGATGCCTCGTCTCTTGCCTTCACGGCGCTCTTCCTTTTCTGACTTGGCAAAGCTCCTAGAGACAAAGGAAATCTCTCGCGAGCCACCAGGACCCAACTTCACATTGCCAGGAGTATTGGAAGCTCGCTGTTGACGAAAAGCAGCTACCCTCTCTCCCAGTGGAAGAGCATCCTCTTTTGCCAGGGAGACACTGTTCCAAAATGCTTCTGCATGACGCTCATCCTTCACCTCATATAGCCTGCAAGTTTACAACATTGTTACATCATCCTTCATGCATATGAATAATTCACTACTTCCATTGCCTAGCAAAATTTCATTACAGAAATTGGAATTCACCCTAAATTTGACGACTAATACGAGATACACACATCGTTGATTCTCAAGATACCATCAAAACTTCTAAGCCCATAAAAGAATGGTTGTGATGATTTGATTGAGATGAATTTTTGCCCAAAATCATATTCATAATGAGACCTTTCCATCAAACTATCCTCGCTCACGATTGGCATCCATCCAAGTGGGTCCCACCAGTGGCTTAAGAGTTAAGGGCACTTGCTAAACTGTTGGTCAGGTTTGGGGCAATAATGGCTTTCAAGATTCTGACCTAAGTCAGGATTGGAAGAGGATGAATCGGGTTTGAAAGAGGTCCTGGCTTTAATTGCATTCAACCTGCCTGACTCCATTAGTAATTAATTTACATAATACCCATTAATATTCCAAGCAAAAAACCTTTGTACCACAACTTGTGGTGTGCATCTCTTATAAAAACCAGAGTGTTGAGGTGCAAGACTACAGGTTTGATTCCTCGGCTAAGCTAGAAATGTTATTTTAAAATAATAAAACATAGTATCAAACTCAACCTTCCCATCATGGGCAGGTTTGGTATCACAAACAATAAATACGTCACAGTTTGTGTTAGGCACGAGGCAGGGAATGTCTTTGTTGAGTTGGGTTCGGGTTTTGGGTAGACCACAAATCTGATTTGACCATCCAAAAAAATTAAATCTTGATTTGTTTAAGTTATATCTCTATATGAAAATGTGCTGCAATAGTAGAATGGTATAACTTAAAATATATTTGAATACAAATGAAAAATGAAATTATGTCACTATAATTTATGTAGATTTTCAGAAACATAAAAAAATGTGTTTTTTAAAATAAAAAATGAAATAATGTCATTAAATTTATGCAGATTTTCAGAAACACTAAAAATATTTGGATTTTTTTATAATTTTCTTATAGATTAATTACTGGAAATCTAATAGAAAATATAAAAATTTAGTTACTGACACACTAGATATCTTGGTGAGAACCCAGTAATTGGTTGGGTTGGTCAACTCACCAGGTCATAAAACTATCCATGGTACTATCATGGAAACTTCTAAAATGAGAATGGCCAAGCTGGGTTGTTATGGACTGGTTGTCATCAGCATGCTAATGGTTCTTGAACACTCATTGGTTGTAAAGTAAAAAAGTAAACGTAAATGAGTGTGAGAAACATTTTATGAATCAACATTATTCGAAGGTGTGATGTGTATTTAAATTATTTGGTAAACGAACATGCTAAATGGTGCCAAATTTTTTCCTGAAATTGCTTAACCACTCTACACCCTAGATTATTCAATAAATATTGGTAATCTGACCTTGGAATCCTTGCATTCTTCTTTTTATCTCTATCAACTTCATCATCTGACAACTGAGGTGATTTTGATGCATCTGACTCGCCCATGCCCAGTTCTTCATCTGACTGAATGGGCTCAAAGTGTTCGTCAATTAATGAAGGCTGCTTCTTGGAAGCTGTAGGATGCAGAGCCAGATACTCCGAGGAGAGCTCATCCACTTCAAAGTCCTGCCATTAGGTCAATGAGTCAAAATGTAAATATTAACACTTAGTGAATTCCCATGATCACAGAGGAAAGTTAAAACACAAACTTTCTATGGCTAACAATGGTATCCAGGGGATGCATTAAATATCATGTTTTTGATAAGACAACTGATAAATTAATATATAATTGACAACTAATGTAATTAACTAGCTGGTGCATGGTATCCGGGGGAAGCATTTAATATCGAGTATCTGATACAACAGTTGATAAAATAATACATATCTATATATATACAGATATATTTTTTATAACTAACATTGGATTATCCACATGCAACATAAATAAGTTGATAGTACCTTGTTCTCAAACATTACTGCAAAACGCTCATCTTTCAGCAACTCACTGCCTAGAACTTTCCTTTTCTTTGATGTTTTCTTCTTTGTGGAGGAATCATCTACATTATTGACTTCAGCTTCAGCTTCTTCATCCTCAAGAAGACGAGCAGCAAGAAGCTTGTTTACTTTAGGTAATTTCCTCTTAATCTGCAAATGAAAACATGGCATAAATTGACAACGATGACAACAAGAAGAGAATGCCAATACATATTGTTTTCCACTGAAAAATAAATCCCATGTCTTTGGATATGAACATGCCATTGTTGCAGGCACAATACTCGATACTTGTGCAATTCTGTTAAAAGTTACTACGGCTAAAGCCATAGCTCTTACATCATACTTTTTTTTTGTTTGTTTGTTTGAATGGTAGCTCTTACATCATACTTGAGTGAGATATGATGAGAATTTTCGCTGGAAAACAGTCGTAAAGCCCACTATTCCGTAGTACATATCCGCTCACCTGGCGAGCTACATCATGCAGTGGGCCTGCACCATGTTGGATGTTACCCATTGGATGATGATAACTATTTAATTGGTGGCTTGCAAATATACTGCCAATAATTCACATTCCTTTACTGCAAACTAAAGTACCAAACAGTATCATTCAACATGGGTAGCTTTGGAGGTTTCCCCATCCATGGCAGCATCATTTGAACAGTTCAGAGCACCAAATGGTGGAAGCTACATGTACAGATTGCGCGGCTAAAAATATGGTCTAATGTAGCATTAAATATTTCCAGCATTCCAGTTCGGTAGTTTCACAATTTCAAACAAAAATGTTGGCCACAAAAAGAGCAATCAATGTGGTACAAAATTTCCTGATTTTATAATATCTTTAAACAGTTATGATTTATCAAAAGGCAATAGGACATTCACGTTAAACCAACCAAATCATGAGCAAACTCGCAAATTTTTTGATAAAATCTATTAAGCCCAGTAACCTCTCAACCAAAAACCGACTCCTAGGAACTAGTTCAAATTCAGACTTGTAGAAGAATCATAATAAAGAGTGGGGAAAGAAAGACAAACTGTGATGCGAGAAGCACGTTCTGCCTCCATCATCTCTTTTTTCCGCTGCTCTATGTAGGTATCATATGCAAATGGATCAGCCAGCGATTGCATCTGCAACATAGGGGGAAAAAGATCTTTAGGTGGTGAATACAAATCATAAAACCCAGATTTTTACCTTCTGTAAGAAGGATGTTGTCGTAAAATACAAATGTTTAAAGTAAGGAGCGGATTTACCTTTTTATAGAGCTTATAATTGATAAAGAAACCGTGCATATAAGCTCTTAATACATCAGTGCCGATGTAATGAGTCAAATTCAGCCGCTCGATCTCCTCTTTCGTCAAAAATTTGTAATCATCATAAATGGTTGCTTCTGCACTCTCCTCCAGCTCTTCCTGTAATGACAATGGAGGTAAGTTTCCCAGCTCAATAAACTAAATGAACTCAAGGTGCACACAAAGGAACAACAATTTTCAAACAAAATTCAAAATGATCTCAGAGGTACGCACCGTTAAATGCTCTAGGTATGAACACCACTTAGGTGCGGTCCCTAGAGCAGGTATGAAGTATGATGGTATCTGGCTGCAATCTAAAGCCAGAAGCAACAACCCACTCTCAGGGAAAACACATACATCATTAACAGTTCCAGCTGTTGGTTCAATGCTGGTCATTCCATCCCCCTGCAGAAAATAGAAGAATGTCACGCTGGTGGTATTTGGATTCATGACTAAAAATTTGGGAAAGATGTGGTAGATGCAAGGATTTTACCTATGCAAACACAAAATAATGCTAAAACATCACACACTGATATCTCACATCAGAGTGCAAAAAAATGCAAGTCATCATTAAATAATATTAATTGCATATCCAAAAACGAAAACAATGGACTCATCTATACATGTTAGCAATTGTTCTTTCTAACAAAAAAAAAGACAAGTTAAGTTTGTTTGACTATGTCAGCAAAGCAGTGACTCACCAGAGGGATCATCATCCTATACTAACTGCATGGAAGCTGCAGACTCATAAGAATCCGTTTCCTGCCCCTTCAAAATGTAATAGTCTAGAAGGGGAAGTTGGTGGAAGCATGAAAGGGAGAAGCATGGATAATAGTCCAGGAATGGCATGAAGTGACATGACCATGTGATATTAGCAGCAGAGACAATGCAACATGCACAAATTTCAAGTTCCTACTTCAGATTGAAGGTAACAACGTTACAGGGGCTGAAGTTCACATCAGATAAATATTAATAAAATGTGACAGTAAAAGTTATTAACAAGTCTCAACATGATTAATTTATTTATATGCTTCACTTTTTCCTTTTCCTTGCAATAATGGAAAAATACTATGAATGTAAAGTTATCTAAATAGAGTTTACATATATTGGTAATTTGGTAGACTGTATGTGTAGTGCACATCACATAGCATTAAGAAAAATGACACATATACAATTAAATTAAGATACAATTGAATTATCAAATTTACACTTTCAGTATTTTCCTATTATTATTTTCAACCCCAAAAAAATTGAAAATTATCCAAAAAAATCTAGAATATTTGAAAATGGTAGAAAACAATTTATTTTTCCATTAGCACTCTAAACCAAACCAAACCAAGCCTTTTCCCACTAGGTGGGGTCGGCTTTCCATTAGCACTCTATAAGCCAAAATATTGATCCTCCTAAGTCATAACATCATGCATCGTTGTTTAATCTTTAATTGTTAAATATGTTAAATTTTAGTGTCCAATATTTTTGACCCGTCCCCATAATTTATAAATCCATCAACGTAGTTCATCTCTAAATTCCAAACTACTAAGACCAATTATCACTATAATATTAGTTTTGAGAAGAATTACACTCAAATTAGAGTTGGGCCCCAGCATCTAATTGAACATTACACATTAGTAGAATCACTGGCCCATTAGAAATAAGATCTCAGGATCTAGACTTTCACAAGAAATCCATTCATGAAAGATTTTCATGATCAAATATCATTAATTGGATGTCAAAAAATAGAAACTGCGCTCACTGCCCATTTATGACTTCAGATGGACAGTTGGCAGAAACCAATTTCACTCCAATAGAACTTGGCCCACTATTGGTTTGACCCTATTGTAACAATTTCTTGAGGGCATAGAGGGAGAGACCTTTTAGTGGTTCAAATTTTCGTAAGTGTATGGAGGTATACTTTTTTTTTTAAAGTACATGGGGCTTATCAATTAAAAAAGTTCAATGGGGCCCATGAATTATGTGACTGTGTGAGGCTAAGCCTAAACAGTACACGTATTGAAAGAAAACCCTTAAAGAGGGGAAAAGAAAAGAAGAGAGGGAAAAGAAAAAAGAAGAGGGAAACAAAGGGAGGAGGAAGAGAAGGCAGGAATAGAAAAAGAAGAAGGTGGCAGAAGGTGGATGCAGCAGTGGAGGGGGGCAATGTGTAGGCGGCAAAAGTTACTGGTACTATCTTCTTTTTTTTAATGGAAAATTGTATTGATCAGAGAAGGCCAGTACAAAATGAATGTACTGAAAAGCAAATATGAAAAGCAATAAACCAAAAAAACAACAAAAAGGGAAAGATAGATCCCCAAAGGCCTCAAAAAGGAAGAAGAACCGCCCCAATAATTAAGAGGAGACCACGTCCCTCCAATTAAACAAAATGATCTCTAAAGGCACACCCCAAAAGTCTGGTAGGATAGAAACCCAAGCAGCAGCAAGAAATCTAGCACGTGCAAGAACAGCGGACGTAGAAGAAGGCCCACAAAACATCTATGGTTTCTCTCCTTCCAAATAGCCCAAACGATGGCCAGGAATGATGAACGCCACAGAAGTCTCCCTTTAGCTGAACAAAACCCAAACTTCCAACCATCATAAAGGCCAGAAATGGAATTGGGGAGAACCCACGAGCAGCCAAAATCAGAAAGAATCAAGTTCCATATATTATATGATGGGCCATCAAACAATTAAGAAGGTGATCCACTGGTTCTTCAGCTGAAAGACAGAGGGCAGGCACTGACAAGGATCATTTTGGTGCAACAGAGGTTGCCCATGGTTAAGATGCTACCTCAAAGCACTATTTTTTTTTTTTTTGAATGGTACCTCAAAGCACTAGCCAGCCAAAAGCAAGAACTCTAGGAGGCGCCTTAGATTTCCACAGAAAATTGTATGCTCTCTCTGGAGCATCTGAAGCTTTCTAGGCCGAAAAAAAAAAGAAGCCACTGAGAAGACATCATCCTGAGAAGGATTCCCACTCTGCTATCTCTCCCATCCTCCGGAATGAAGATATGACCTAACATGTCCAAAAGAGAGGAGATTTCTCTCCTCCCACTCACGCAAGTTCCTTCTGAAAATTGGACCCCAGAATATTCGTAGGTTATCCCTTTCCATGTAGTCCTTTACTGTAGCCCGGCTGTCCCTGGCACATCTAAAGAGATCTGGAAACTGCATTGCAAGAGGCCTAACCCCCCCCAACCCCCAACCCCCCACCCCCACAAAGCCAAAAGAAAACATGATCCCCAGACCCCCCAAGCCAAAAGAAAACATGATCCCCAGAACCAATCTGGAAACTTATGTGAGAGCGGAACTCTTCATAAATAGAAAAAATGCCTTTCCACAAACCAGAAAACCTGCAGCTCAGGTAAGAAATTCCCCAACCGTTTCTCCTGACCCCATATTTAGCCAAGATAACGCACCTCCACAAACAGGCTGAGTCCTCCCCTAGCCTCCACAACCACTTACCCAAGAGAGCCTGATTCACTTGCTTAAGAGGCCGGAAACGAAGGCCACCCTCCTTCGGCTTGCAAACAGAGAAGATACCAGTACTCTCTCTCTCTCTATATATATATATATATCTGTCTCTCCCCCTTTTTTCTTTTTCCTTTTTTTCCTGCGACTACATGTAAAAGATACATATGTTTCTCTGCTCTTCATTTCTCTCCATCATTATTTATTTATTTATTTTAATGTCGGCCGTTAAGACTGATATTTTGAAAATAGTGGCTGTGAGTCGTGAGAGCCAATATTGCACTGATATTTACATGATACGCATCATGACCAATATAACAACAAAATACATCATCACATATTGGCCAATACGTACCAACATCGGCTGATATTTTAAATCATGCCGAGGATGATGGCAGCAAAAGAATCACCCTTCACAACCTAGGAAGCACGGATACATGAAATTGGGTGGCGTATCCGTATCCCGGACGTATCGGATACGGATACGCCCGGATACGCCATGGACACGTATGGTTCGTATCGGGATTTTTTTTTTTTTTTTTATATTTATCGGACACGTGCCGGACACGTCCCGACACGAGCGGGACACGCACGCTTCGTGTCGGGACACGTGCCGGACACGAAAATGAGTATAAAGAAGGGGGAAAGAGGAGAAAAGGAAGAAAAGAAGGAAGGGGGAAGAAAAACCCTAGAGCAGCATCTTCGGCCTTCATCTTCCTCCGACGTGACTCGAGAGCATCACCGGCCTTCATCCTCCTCCGACGAGCACCGGCCTTCATCCTCCTCCGACGAGCATCACCGGCCCTCATCCAGTCATCCTCCTCCATCGTCATCCTCCGACGACGATAGCTGCGTCATTTCT
The DNA here is from genome assembly GCA_012931725.1 of Litsea cubeba. NCBI lineage: Eukaryota > Viridiplantae > Streptophyta > Magnoliopsida > Laurales > Lauraceae > Litsea > Litsea cubeba. Next base: position 68,731,106 of record CM022951.1, read on the forward strand.
CCTTCCATTGTCATCATCAGAAACCCAAAGCGCCGCCGCTGAGCCTGTGTCGTTTCTCCTTCTCTTCCATCGTCGTCGTCAGAAACCAGGCCGCTGCTGAGCTGTGCCGTTTCTCCTTCTCTTCCATTGTCACGTCTCTGCTGTGCTGTGCCGTTTCAACTTCAGGTTCAGGTTCTTTTCTCTTCTTTTCTTTCCTTGTGCTGTATTTGTCTGTTCTTGCTCATTTTCACTGCTGCGCCTTTTTTTATTTTCTCTGTTCTTGCTGATCTTCGCTTCTGCCTTTATTTTTTTTTTTTTTTGTGTCTGTTCTTGCTGTTCTTGCTGATCTTCTTTTCTCTTCTTCTTCGCTACTGTATTTGTCTGCTAATGTGCCTGTTTTTTTTTTTTTTTTTGCTGCTGCTGCTGTCAACTTCTCCTGCTTGTTCTGTTTTTCTATTTTTTCTAGATGCTATTCTATGCTGCTGTATCCTGATTTGTTTTTCTGTTTTTGCTGATCTTGTTTCCTCTTCTTCTTCGTTGCTGTGTTTGCTGTAATGTGTTTGTTTTTTTTTTTTTTTTCTGCTGCTGCTGTCAACTTCTCCAGTTCTCCTGCTGTTTCTTTTTTTTTTTCTAATTTTTCTTTATGCTATTCTATGCTGCTGTATCCTGTTTTTTTTTTTTTGCTGATCTTTTTTCCTCTTCTTCTTCGCTGCTGTATTTGCTGTAATGTGTCTGGTTTTTTTTTTTTTTAGTCATATGGCTTCTAGTGCGGGTGATAGTGCTACTGCATCTTCTCCTTCTATTGAAGAAGATGCTCACCACCCTCTTTGGAGGCATGTGACAAAACAACAAAAACTTGGTGATGGAGGGGGAAATGTGTCGTGGCAATGCAATTTTTGCCATCAAACCAAGAAAAGCTCATACACAAGGGTGAGGGCTCATTTGATACATGAGGCTGGTCATGCTGTTGTATTCTGTCCAAAAGTTAAGAGCAGTGATATTGCGGAGATGAAAAGGTTAGAGGACGAATGCAATGAGAGATTGAGGAAAAATGCACCCAAGAAAGTACCTTTGCCTACTTCTAGTGTGGATTATGATTCAAAAAAAAGGAAGGCTAGTGGAAGTGGAACTGGAAGTTGGGGTGCATGTGACAGTAATACGGCTATTGGGAAGTCATTTAACCTGAAGTTGCGTGACCAAATGGATGCGGAGATTGCTAGGATGTTCTATGCATCGGGCTTACCATTTCACCTAGCAAGGAGCCCTTATTATGTGAGTTGTATCCAATTTGCTGCAAACAATGCTCTTGCAGGCTATGTGCCACCGGGGTATAATAAGTTAAGGACAAGTCTACTCCAACAAGAGAGGGCTCATATTGATAGGTTGCTAGAACCAATTAAAGGCACATGGAAAGAAAAAGGTGTAAGCATTGTGAGTGATGGATGGAGTGACTCACAGAGGAGGCCCTTGATTAATTTTATGGCGGTGACGGAAAGTGGGCCTATGTTCCTTAAAGCCGTGGATTGTACGGGTGAAGTTAAAGATAAATACTTCATTTATGGTTTGTTGAAAGAAGTGATAGAAGAGGTTGGTCCCCAAAATGTGATTCAAGTGATAACTGATAATGCTAAGAATTGTGCGGGTGCAGGGCATCTCATTGAAGCACAATTTGAAAATATTGTTTGGACACCATGTGTGGTTCATACACTCAACCTTGCCTTGCAAAACATTTGTATGGCAAAGAATATAGAAAACAATGCTCTAACATTTGAGGAGTGTCATTGGATCACAGACTTGGCCGAGGATGTTGTGTTTGTCAAGAACTTTATCATGAATCACTCCATGAGATTGGCTATGTTTAATGAATTTGTCCCTTTGAAGTTGCTTTCAGTTGCAAGTACACGTTTTGCTTCGGTCCTTGTCATGCTTAAGAGATTCAAGCTCATAAAAGGTAGTCTTCAAGCCATGGTTATTAGTGAAAGGTGGAATTCCTACAAAGAGGATGATAAGGAGAAAGCCAAAGCTGTGAAAGATTTTGTGTTAGATGACATTTGGTGGGACAAAATGACTTACATACTCAATTTTACAGCTCCTATATATGATATGCTAAGGGCTTGTGACACGGATAGGCCTTGTCTTCACTTAGTGTATGACATGTGGGATACCATGATAGAAAAAGTGAAAGGTTCAATATATAGGCATGAAGGAAGAAGACTCGATGAGACATCTACCTTTTATGATGTGGTGCATAAAATTCTTGTGGATCGTTGGAACAAGAACAACACTCCTCTCCATTGCTTAGCTCATTCACTAAATCCAAGGTGACTTCTAGTCTTAGAACTTTTTTTCTCCCTCTTAGTCTTAAACTCTTAATCATAAACTTATTGCCTACATTTTTTTTTCTATTCAAGGTACTATAGCGAACATTGGCTTCATGAGGATCCTAGTCGAGTTGCTCCACATAGAGATATGGAGGTTGCTACAGAAAGAATGAAAATCCTTAAAAAATATTTTCCTAATTTGGAGGAGCGCAAAAGGATAAGCACAGAATTTGCTGATTTCTCTAGCAAGTCGGGATATTTTGCGGATATTGATTCCATTCGTGATCGCTATGACATGGATCCTAAAAGTTGGTGGGTCACCTATGGTGCGTTTGCACCTTTGCTTCAAACTCTAGCTTTCAAGCTACTTGTGCAACCTTCCTCGTCGTCATGTGCAGAGAGGAATTGGAGTACTTATTCCTTTGTGCACTCGGTGAGAAGGAATAAGATGACACCAAAACGTGCTGAAGACTTGGTTTTCATTCATAGCAATCTTCGCCTTCTTTCAAGAAGAACTCCACAATATATAAAAGGAGAAACCAAGATGTGGGATATTGCTGGAGATTCTTTTGATTCGTTTGATGATGTTGGAGAGCTTGAGGTTGCACAACTCTCCCTTGATGAACCGGAATTGGAGGCCATGCTCTTTCGTGAAGATGATGATGGAGGTGATGGTGGTGGACCTGGTGGTCAGGCAATTGAAGTTTAAGTGGATGCATTGTCTGATTGTTTGGGTTATATGCTTATGTTTCTGTAATAGTTGGTGAAACTTGGAATTTGAACTTGGAACTTGGAAGTTGGAAGTATTGAATGTAATGTTTAATGATGATTAAATCAATGAAAGTGCATATTTTATGGCTATTTTGATTGAAATAATATTAGATTTTTATTACATGGTCATATAAAAAATATTTAAAATAAAAAAAATTCAACGTATCCCCGACGTGTCGTATCCTACTTTTTTGAGAAATGCCGTATCTGCGTATCCGTATCGTATCGTATCCGTGTCTCGTATCCGTGTCGGTGCTTCATAGTTCACAACTAGAAGGTTAACATTTAATGGATGTTAGCAACCATTGCCCAACTCTACAACACTGATAACCTTCCTACCAAGTACCACCTAGACAAGAGAAAAATCTCACCACCATCACAATTATTCTTAGGCAATTCCATCTGTGTTTAAGCTTCCATCCACCAGATAAAAGAATACAAGGGAAATTTGGTCCTTTCTAGGGAAATGCACACCTCTTGATTACTGCATTCCAGTCTCACTTCAAGTATGAGACCATGAAAATCACCTATATAATCCCCAAAGAGCCTAAACTCGATAGTTACCACCGCCTTTTGGACAACATTTACATTCAATTATTCTTCTATTCTCTTGTTCTAAATACCCAAGCAAATGCCAAAGGTAGCAATTCCCATGATCCTACGCCGATTGCAGCAGAAGGACCCACAGGGCAACTTTCCATGAGACACCGGAAGGAAAAGAATGAATTTCAAATAACGCATCTGGATCATAACAAATAAGGTGGCAGCCAACAAACTCCTTGTTAAACCAACATATGAAACAATTAATTCGCCTTATCCATTTTGAGGTGACCTAAGCACAGAGGATTGCTTTATCAGTGGCCACTGTCCATAAGAAACTTCATGCTTGGCAGCACAAAAGGCTCCAAAATGATTTCTGACATGATGGATACCGAAATGGCTTTTTCTCAAAACACCATAAAAAATTTGGAGCCCAAAATCCAAATGCTCTGAAGTCTGATCACTTCCACCCACTGGGGAAAATCACCTGCTAGATATGGTTCATCAGAAGCACACGAGCTTCAATTTTGTAATCAATTAGGATCTTTCTTACAGTGATATCATATACCTCAATACAAGTGTGTCAACCCCAGTCAAATCCTCCATGCCAAAATCTAATGCCATCACCATCCCTTGCTGAAAACAAGAAGTTTCACAAAAAATTTCCACCCACTTTAAAGAGAATGATCATTTAAATCAAAACATCTTTCCACACCTATGAATCTCTGCATGTCTTTAGCATGAATGACAATGCAAAACACACTCCATTTAATTGCAGAATCAATGGAGTAGAAATTAGAAAGCTTCTTAACAGGCTGATTGCTCTCCATTGTAAAATTTGTCCTACTTAGTTGTCTTATAAACTTTAAAACAACAATAAGCTCGTAATACTGTAAGTCAACCTTTGAAGTTAAAAAAAAAAAAGAGAGAAAAAGAAAGAAAGAATGTGGCAGACAATATCTCAGGTCAATAAAGCAATGAAAATGGGGTTCAAAATAAAAAAAAGGTACAGGGAAAATAGGGATTATTTCTAAAGGAGAAATCCCTTACCGTCTCAGGGTCCCAAATTCGAACAATATGATTATCTGCAGTTATCATCTTTGGCCTCGCAGAATTAAGAGTCTGATGCCACTTAATGTCTAATATTTTGCTTCCATACCTAATTAAATGGCCACATAGGTTGTAAGAAGCAATAGGTACTGTTAAACCAAAGAAAAGAAAACTGATACGCAGCAGTAATTGGCTGTTTAAGAACCTTATAATTATGATTATGAAGGATACTCACATATGATCCTTGACATGAATAGGATGAGAAGATCGCAAATCATAGATCAACACCTGCATATTCAACAACAGGAATGAGAATGTGGCTTATGATAGAACCTACATAAAGAATGTAAAAGCTACCACTGGAATAGGATTCAAAACATGCAATAGCATTTGAAAGTGCATGCACATACAAGCTGCAAGGTAGTTACTGCATTAGCTTTGAAACCCTATTGATATAAATGAAAAGGCTGAGTGCCCTGCGTGTGAAGCCTAAAGCTGTCTATTAGGTTTCTTCTTTTAAGTAATTTTAAGGATGTTTAGCTTCTGAGCTTTAAATCTCTGGTTGGATTGCCTATAGAAATCCAGGCTCGTTAAATATGACAACTCAACTCCAAGGTTAATTCTCAAAAGTCTGTCCGTGCTTGAATAGCAGCAAGGCTGGAATTGTAGGGCTTACAGCTTGTAACATTTGGGCATTCTGAAATTTTAATCGTATGCCACTCCACAAGATACTGTGAAAATCTCAGGGTCTCCAAAAGATGGAAATGTTAATGATGCCAGAAACCTTTTGTTTACAGTGAATAAGGAACTTCATGAATAAGATTGTAACAGGAGCCTTAGTTGAAGACTCTTCAATCAACCCAGAAAGTAAGAAAAGACAGTGGCGGCTCCAGGAATTCAAGTCAGTGGGGTCAACAAAAGACTTAACTTCTGCAAATCGAGTAAATTTATTTTTCCCTTTATCAACATTTGTCATCTACTTTCGATAATTCGACTAGTATATAATTCTCAAATAATCTATTTCCGATAATCCGACAAAGATAATATTGAATTCTAGAAAAAAAAATAATACATTGTTACTAAATAGTTCTTAATCCAAAAGCAAAATCCAAATACATAAACTCCTACAGCTACCCTCAACAGGTTTTCATGTGTTGAAATCGTTGCATAATAGATTCATTATCAACACTAGCAACCACATATTTTTCAATATATGTAACCAAACAGTCATTCATCCATTGATCTCCTATTCGGTTATGCAACCTGTTATTTACGTACTTCATTGCTGAAAAAGCTCTTTCTACCATGGCAATCACTGCTGGTAAAATCAACGCCAATTTTAAAAGCAAATAAACCAATTGGTACTTGATATCCTTCTTTGTCTCCACTAATTTTCTAGCAATGTCACAAATTCCTTTAAGTTCTAAAAACTTGTTGCTAGAGCGCATATCAGTAATGTGGGCCCATTAATTTTATTTAATTTTTGGTAGACAATTGGCCCATTAACTTAGGCGGTGGGTATTGTATGGTGACTTTTGTTCACTACGACAGCAACAAAAAAAAAGTGTAAAGTTAGCTAACGTGGGGGTGAAACTCTTAAATTGAGTGGGGTCAAAAGCTTCCTATAAGTTCAATTCATGAAATAAATTTTTTTATTTTTAAATGCTTTTTCGGATTTCAGTGGGGTCAATTGACCCCACTGTGGAGCCGCCCATGAGAAAAGAGGCTATTTCTATGTGAAGGATAGTGGATTGGATTAAAGAGGCAAATGGATTACTGAAGAATGGAGAGTCTGTAGTTCAGAAATCCTCAACGCTCTTTACAGTTACACAGATCAACTGTCGAAACCGTTTTGGAGACTGCCGTAGTTAGTATGCCTCCTTAGTTAGTACGCCTTAGTTAGTACGCCTTAGTATCTCTATTGTTTGCTTTCAGTTACTGCACTAGTCTACCCTATCTGTTCTTATATCCTTATTTTTATGAAATAACTTTATCTTTGTTGAAAAAAAATGAAAGGTATCATGTCTTTTGTTTTAGTTTCTATACTTGGAAGCTAACACTCTAAATAGTTGATGTATGATCCAATATGTAAAAAACAATTGCCAAAAAAGTATGATGGTCATTTCAATGAGCAGCATGGTTAACATGAGATTAACAACATAAAAAGCCTACCTTCCCAGCACTGCTTCCAACTGCCATAAGGAACCCACCAACATTATCAAATTGTAGCGCAGTAACCTCCTGCAAAAGTAATGAACATCTCAATAGATATTCATAAGTCATGAAACTTATGATCTCATTACAAAAGCCAAAGAATGAGAATCTATAACTGGAAGGCAGCGGTTATACTTGATCAACGTCACCAACAGGTGTCACAGCATTAATCCTTCCAATTGAAGATTTTGCTCTCAAGTCGAAGCATTCCACAGCCCCATCATCACCTCCACAACCAATCAGTCCATGAAGAGAGCTGAAATGGTTTTTTTAAAGAAGAAAGGAAAAACAAGGTATAATAAGCCTTTGATGTAAACACCATCATATTAAGAAAAGAACTACAATTTAGTTCAAAAAGAAAATGAAAAAAAAAAAAAACACAACTCTTGACAAAAAAAAAAAAACTCTCCAAAAACCTTCGTGAGACTACATTTATTGCTGGTGATTGAGTACAGAGTGAGGAGAGAAAACGCCCCTGTAAATTGGATAAAAGAAGAAAGAAGGTATTAACATCATCATTCAAAATATTAATTGAAACGGAACATATTTGGATTTTGATTTTTGAGGCCACACATACGATTTAATCATGAGTGCTGGTGGCCCCTAAAATATGCAGAAAATAGAACAGAAAGATCTAAAGCAAACCTGTTCCAAATTAATCCTGTAGAGATCTGGAGAAGAAGCAGCACAGAGCAAGTCACAAGACCAGGGATCATATGAAATATCCCTTCCCATCCTGTCAAACAATCACATATGAACAAAACTATGGTGAATCTAAGGGCCAGAACCAAAACACTTAAATTACAGTTTTTAAAAATAGATGAAATGAGTTGAACCCATAACTGTTGAAACGAGCACCTTCCACTTGTGCTATTGACCCCACTCAAAACATTTAAATTACTCATGCATGCAACAATTAGAAATGTCAGAGTGCTAATTTCCAGCAACAGTGTCCAAGTTCATATCTTCTCAATGTTTTTCCTTTTGCCCAATAAGGTTCTCACAAGTTGAACACTAAAGCTAATGTAGCTGAAGTCAGTAACAGATATATAAATAAGGGACACAAAGTGGACCCTTGGTACAAGGGAGCCACATATATGGCAATGGGGGTGGTCACCCCTGTCTGACTTGGGTCCACCTCCAAAACACGCATGAAAATCTTTGGTCCACCTCCTCAACCCACATGAAAATTCCGGGTCCACCCCCAAAACTCACATGAAAATCATGGGGTTTGCCCACAAAATTCAAATACCTGTTTAGATCCGCCCCCCTCAAACAAAAATCCTGGGTCCGCCACTGCTTGGTACAATCCAACTAGAAATTCAGTTATCTCCCACCATAGTTCTTGCACTCCTAATTGTCATACATGTTTTGTATAATCTCAATGTAACTATAAGATGCATTTATGAACAAATTTCGGGGAATCTGCCTTAGCGCCCTATCAAAGGTTTTCTCTAAAATTGATATAAGCCCTCTGGAAATGTTTCCTCTAAACTCTTTCATGAGCTGTCTTCATAGGAAAATGGCTTATGTAGACCTAGTCTAAATCCAAAATGGTTCCACGAAACATTAGATTCTTGTCGTAGGCATTGTTCTATAATTCTCCCAAAAGTTTAATTATTATTATTATTTTTGAATGGTACCCAAAAGTTTAATTATACCAGCTGAGATGTTTCAGAGGTTGTCAGTGTTCACAATTCTTAGTACTCATTTGTTGGTGTCGAGAGGGACCACAGCACACTTTCTCCATTTTCCGAGCATTCTTATACTTGAGATTTTTAAATATTTTATACAACCTACAAATTCAATTTCGACCACCGAAACCCATATTTCTATAGGTATAGTGGTATACCATTTGGTCTTAATGTTCCACTTCATCCTAGCAAATATTGTAGTTACTTCTGTCATAAATAATTATTTAACTTGCTTCTAAATCATTGTTTATTTCACTTGCACATTCCATGGTTAAAATAGCCAATGGTATGGTGAAATGGAATTACTAAAATGTTTAAATTTCACGAGGAACCCTTGATCAATATTGTAGGCATAAACTAAATACTTAATATATTGAGTTCAACTCTCAACGAAAGCAAATGCATTTTAAGATTGTAAGGTTATACCGGGGGAGAGCTTGACTTCCCAACATAGGTTGTTGATCATAGATGTGCAGTTACAAAGGTGGACTAGAAAAAAGAAGTTGTATACATGCTCAAGGACTAAATGGTGGAACCTGAAAGGTGATAAGCAACTAGCTTTAAGGGAAAGAGTACTAGAGGAAGACGTTTGGGCGACAGAAGAGAGTGCAAATAATATGTGGGATAAGGTAGCAGAGTGTATTAGGAGGATAGGGAAAGAAGTCTTAGGAGAATCTAAAGGGGGTGCTCCGGTACAGAAAGAGGCATGGTGGTGGAGCGAAGCCGTCCAAGACAAGATAAGAGTTAAAAGAGAGTGCTTTAAAACTTGGCAAAAGGATCGAATTGAAGCGAACTTGGAGAGGTATAAAGAAGCAAAAAGAGAAAACAAAAAGGCAGTTAGTGAGGCCAAGGCAAAGGCATTTGAGGAGCTATATAGGCGACTTGACACTAAGGAAGGCGAAAGAGAGATATTCAAGCTTGCTAAAACTAGAGATCGGCGGACCAAGGACTTAAACCAAGTTAAATGCATTAAGGATGAGGATGAAAAGGTATTAGTAAAGGAAGAGGAGATAAAGGAGCGTTGGAAGAGCTACTTCTACAAGTTATTTAACGAAAGCAGTAGTAGTGACATACAATTGGGGCAGCTTACCATTTCTAGAGAAGAAGCGAATCATATGTTCTATAGGAGAATCAGTAGGGAAGAAGTTAAAGAAGTATTGAAAAGAATGAAGAATGGGAAAGCGGTTGGGCCAGATGGTATCCCTATTGAGGTCTGGAGGTGCTTGGGGGAGGATGGTATTAGTTGGTTGACAAAGCTTTTTAATGTAGTGCTAAAGAGCAAGAAGATGCCTAATGCATGGAGGAAAAGTATTCTTATACCCATATACAAGAACAAAGGAGATATTCAGAACTGTGCGAACTACCGCGGGATTAAATTGATGAGCCATACGATGAAATTATGGGAGAGAGTTATTGAGAGAAGACTAAGAAGAACAACAAATATTTCAGAGAATCAATTTAGTTTCATGCCTGGGAGATCAACCATGGAGGCTATCTTTCTCCTGAGGAGGTTAATGGAACAGTATAGAGAAGGTAAGAGAGATTTACATATGGTGTTCATTGACTTGGAGAAGGCCTATGACCGGGTTCCTAGGGAGATTCTTTGGAAAGTTCTGGAAAAGAAAAGAGTTTGTGTCGCCTATATTGAGGCGATAAAGGATATGTATGATAGAGTCGTGACATCTATAAGGACGACTGGCGGCGAAACTAAGGAGTTTCCTATCACGATTGGTCTACACCAAGGCTCAGCGTTAAGCCCGTACTTGTTTGCCCTAGTTATGGATGAGATTACAAGACATATCCAGGATGAGGTGCCGTGGTGTATGCTATTTGCAGATGACATTGTTTTAGTGGATGAGACGAGAGAAGGAGTGAATGCCAAACTTGAATTGTGGCGGAAAACATTAGAGACAAAAGGGTTTAGGCTAAGTCGATGCAAAACGGAATATATGGAATGCAAGTTTAGTCAAAGTAGGACACCTGGTAACATAGAAGTAAGTTTGGGCACACAAAAGATAGTAGAGAAAGAAAACTTTAGGTACCTTGGATCTATGGTGCAACAGGATGGAGGGATTGATACTGATGTAAGTCACAGGATTCAAGCCGGGTGGACCAAATGGAGGAGTGCTTCGGGGGTCTTGTGTGATCGGAAAGTCCCCCTCAAGGTTAAAGGAAAGTATTATAAGGTGGCGGTACGGCCAGCGTTGTTATATGGATCAGAGTGTTGGGCAGTAAAGCATAATCATGTCAAGAAGATGGAAGTTGCGGAGATGAGAATGCTAAGATGGATGTGCGGGATCACAAGGAGAGATAGGATTAGGAATGAGGAGATTAGGGGCATAGTAGGAATAGTACCGATTGGAGATAAAATGAGAGAAAATCGACTGAGATGGTTCGGCCATGTTAGAAGGCGTCCAACAGAGGCACCTGTTAAAAGGTGTGAAAGCATAGAGTTTGCCAAGAGTAGGAGAGGGAGAGGGAAACCCAAGAGAAGTTGGAAAAAAACTTTTAAACATGATCTTGCCTACATGGATCTAACGGAGGACATGGCCCTAAACAGATTTGATTGGCGTCGTCAAATCCATATAGCCGACCCCACCTAGTGGGAAAAGGCTTGGTTTGGTTTGGTTTGGTTTGGTTTATAATAGCAGATAAATCAGCCAATAAAACTTAAGTAAATGCATTACAATAGTAAATGGGAAGAAACAGTCAACATCAATCCTATTGCCCTTGTTGGCATGTGCAAGCAATTAGGCTTATCAGGCTGGGGGAACTCCGTTCACTGGTTTTGACTTCTTTTCCCATCAAATTCCAAGCATGGCTTTAAGAAACAGCAGAATCCGAGTAGGCTAGGCCCAATTCACTAAAACTTAGGCACTAGTAAGACAAATAACACCCCAATACACATACGGCTAAGTCCTTATATGTATGGGGTTTCTTTCCAAGTTTTTCCTGCTTAGAGAGGGAGGAGGAGGTCTAGCCAGGTTTTGGCGAGTTCTCTGTGTTTTCTTTCTTTCTTTTTTTTTTTGGCAAGACCCAATTATACAAAGATCAAGATTACAAAAAATTATCTAAACATAAATGAACCTCAAAACCAAACGCATCGACCTATGACTGCTCAAATTAATTAAATAACAATTAAAATATGATGTCCATAAACTCAATGGTTAAAGGGAATTTCTTGTCTTTTCTTCTTTTTTTTTTCCTGAGATTTTCACATTTTAGGCATCTCTATGGGTTTGGGGTGCAGCTCCGTCCAACTCGCAGGGTCCCATGCAACTTGTCCGGAGTTGACTTGGCTCCAAGGTAAAGAAGTCACACCCCAAGTCCAATTTCTAGAACCTTAATTTCTGTGTACAAATCTCCAAACTAGTTAATCCCAATAGAAATCAAGAATGGCTGGCAAGTCCTCCCTCAATTCACATTCCTATATAATCTCACCAATCATCAAAACAAAATGTTTAGACAATTACATGTAACATAACCACACGAAGAGAAATTGGAGAATGCTAACCCACTGCCTATGCAGTGGTAAGGCATATCCCCCTCATAGAGAGACCAAGGCTGAGCCTCAGTGTTTGCTCTCAAAAGTATAAAAGCTGGCCACATAGGCAGCTTAGCTTCCAAACACTACGAGATGAGAGATTGAAAAGTAACTCGATTTCACACATCCAAGGCTACTAGAGCAATAACTATCATAGCAAACAAGGACTCTAATATGAAAACGTAAGTATAAATAATATTCTTTGAGTATGAAAACCTTGGTATTCGTAGGCTGTAGTGGCTTCCATATTTTGCATGTATGCAAACGGAGCGGTCAGCACAAAGAAATGCAATCTTTGAATAATCATCGCTCAGAATCTGCCAAGGAAAAATAAGTGCCAACCATCATTCCAAGGAATAGAGATATGAACAGTACAGACATCGAACTTGTGTCGGAGGTGTAACACGATATCAAAATCCATAGTTATGCCATGAAATGAAAATTTTGAAAAATAATACTCACAGTTAAGTAAGCCCAAGTTTGCCACTGAATAAAAGAGTAGCAATAATCCATGACAGACAACAAGTAAAATAAAAGGGAATATTACATTGATTCAGGTTTCATTTGATAAGTGAATTCAGCCTTGTTCTAAATGTCTTCATCCTTCAAAACTTGTGTTGACCCATGTCATTGGACACATGAATTCCTACATACAATCAACTCAGCCTTGAAGCTTCTCCACTTAAAAGGATCTTGAGAAGCATGAATCTGATAATTCCATTCATAAAAAGAAAAAAAGGAATGCTTCAAGTCAAAGTCCCTTTCGATTCTAATCAATGGCTGTTCGACTAGGTTCTTAGAAGGTGCTAGGGGGCGCAGCGAGGGGACCCACTCTATTAGTTTCTGTTCATGATACTGAGCAAAGCTCCAAATAGAATGCTAAATCACTTTGTGCATTTAAATGTGGCCCAACAATCTTGGAGGCTAGTCACTGGAGTTCACAGATGATATGCTGATTTTCTTTGGGAAACTATATAACAACTCAAACAAAGTGGAAGGATTGAGTTGAATATTGGAAATACAATAAGCACAAGGTGGCAAAGTAGAGAAATATTAGCGAGGTGTTATCCAATCATGGAGTGCCACTTCAACTAGAAGTTCATTCTCACTGAACAACAATTAGACCTGCTTGATTGTATGGAGCCGAACGTTGGCAACAGAAAACTCACAGGTAGCTGAGTGTGCAAACTAAGATGGATGTGTGGAGCTTAATGAATAGATAAAATTATGCTAATGAATAGATAGAATTATGCTACATAGAGAGAGAACTTGCAGGTTTTTAATGAAAGAGAAAAATCTGAGAATGTCATTTAAGATTATCTAAGGCACCTCCATAGAAGATAAATGCACAAAGTCATGGAAAGACATGGGATGGATGGAGTGGTGTGTTAAAAGGACAAAAGGCACGTTTACATATTGGAAAGAAAAAAAATGGAAAAGATGAATAGCACAAATCATATATATGTGCATAGTGTGTGTCCTGTAGATGGTTAGAAATGTTGGATCTAAAAGGCAGACACTACTCACTGTTAAAAGGTCATATAGATTCAACATTAAGCAGTAGGTCATCATATTTTATAGTTTTAACAAAAAGAAATCTGATAAAAGCAGCTCAGAAAGAATCTGACACAAGACAATAAAAATAATGCTACCCAATTTATTTGGAGGAAAGAGCATTGTGACAGTTTGGGAGCAGATGTTCCAAATTGGATAGGCATTTTCAAAAGCATGAGAGAACCTAACTGGGCGTTTCATACCCTTAACCAAAAGGCATAAGCCGCTACATTCAGAAGCTACATCAAAGGGGACAATTGGTGTACCTGAAAATCAATGATTTCTGAAACTAGGTGTCTTTCAAACTTCAATGACAGTTCCCTCAACTCATATACTTTGACTTGTGGAGGGTAAATCCCTGAAAGTCAACAATAAGCAACCACGATAATCATCCATTGTGAAAAAAAAAAACATCGTATGTTTATCAAAATGAGACTGAAATAAATCCAAACTCTAAAAGCATACACAAACGACTAGTGCAAGGGAAGAGGATAATATCAACATATGAAGTTCATCCAATACTCATTCTAAAAAGAAACATGATGCTTATATCACGGTTCCATAGTAAAAGAAACTCTCAACTTTTTTTTGAATGTTATGAAACTCTTAACTTATCTACGCCACTAATAAAAAAGTAAACAATAAAATAATTTCGATATTCTAAACTTGTCACCCACATTACACCAAGTCCAATCCATATCATGATCACAAAATATTGTCCGTCTGGTAAGTAACTCTTACCTAATCTATTCCATCATCTCACAACACCAATCTTGACGTTTCAAAGTTTAGGACTCAAAAGATGACCCCGAAAATAAGTCACAAAAGCAAACCAAAATTGTAACCCCACAAAAACTAATAACTCTTGTAATTGGGGAGAGGGGGAAGATGATGGTACAGTGCCTAATAATTAATAAGACCCCCTTCCAGCAAGAGGATTGCAGCACCTAGCCACTTCTAACAATCAGCTCAAGATTCGAAGGGCCATTGCACCTGGATCCTTCTGTGGAGAACAACTAGAACTGTATGCATAGGTATGTAAACAAGTCGGGTCCACGGTTGACTCGGACCCAGTTAAATGTATATACCTGACCCTGCTCGATTCCGATCGACCCATTGCGACCTAACCCCAACTCTGAAACTGACTCAAATAAAATATGAAGAGATTAAGATTTGAACCAGAGGCTTCGTAACTGCAGCATTGCACATCAAACATCTATGCCATTGCTATATATCAATGTCAATCCGGTGTTCTAAAAACTAATATTAATACAGCATTCGCTAATTCAACTTCTATAAAATATAGTATTTTTGCACTCAGGCACTCAGATATTTGGGTATGGAGCCCACAAGAACCCATTTATCAATTGGATCGACAGGAAAGTCCATATAAATGGATCTTCTGGTTGAGACCTTCGAGTAACCAGTAATTAGAGGTCCATTGACATCCCTACAAGGAAAGGCTGAGTGTGTACACTGTACAGGAATTCAATACTTCTATTATGTGTTTGCACATTGCATGTGTATGCATGTGGAAACTACTGTATTCTTATATACAGACAAAAGATTAAGGCGTCATTCATGTTGCCATAAAAAAAAGGATTAAAGCATCATTAAGACAAGAGTATAAAAATTAGATGGTAATAGGTATTTATTGCTGCTAAGAAGTTTGACATGATATCAGAGGCAGTGAGGAGAAAATAAATATATGGTAAACTAGAAGAACCTGATGCGATAATGAACTCCCCGTCAGGAGTTGCTTTTATCTTGGTTGTGGCAGTCTCAAATCTCAAATCCTGGATCAGCTCCACCCTTTGCATGTAATCTAGTTAGGAGGAAAACATTGGAAAATATGCAATAAGTGAAAACTGACTCGTGCTTCCATCAAGTCAGAAAAGCTCACACATATTTGAACAGCTAAACAAGAAAAAATTTGGCACTGGGAAGCATGAAATTTTCTGCAAATAGAAAGCTATGCATGCATCAATATAAAGCACATAAACTCCCGTAGGTATTGAACAACAGACTCAAGAAACAAATTTTCAGGTACAGTAGCTTAATCAAAAGCATACAGCATCGTTCTCTAAGGAAAAGGCACAGCCTTACAAAGGTCCATTCAAAACAATATGAAATAGCATTCTATTAGTGATATTCAGACAACAGTATCAAGATGAGCTCATAAAGGTGTTTAGCGCTCGCTTTTTTATATAACATGGCTCAAACCTGCAACTTCATGGCTACAAAAATGAGAACCTTCAAACGACGCACTGGGCTCTGGGACTCACTTGAGATAAAGGCTAAAATTAGGACGACTGCCAAAAAGTTGAAAAATTAGAGTCTCAACAAACTGAAATTTGCATGTATATCTCTTTGCCACATTATAATCCAAGGTGGGGTGCCACAACACTGATTTTCAATCCAAATAAACCAACTCGTTCTCCATTAAATGAAGACCATTAATATAAGAAATCCAAGTTGGAGCGCATATCTCACTGACCATCAAAAAGATTGTGCCAACATATTTGCAATTAAGTATGGGACATTGCTTTTGATCACCATTATAATTGACACTCTCGTTGCAATGCGCTCAGCCCAAAATCCAAGCAGACACACATTGAACTGTTCCATTATCATATTAATTATAACCTTCTCCACCAATGCAGAGTTGATCAAGTTCTATTTTGCTCATAATAAACTCAAATTTTGGTCTGGGCAAGTTTTTACAGCCACATAACCAACTGCTTCTCTGATGCTAACACTCCTCTTTCCAGACTTGGGACTGTTAAGTAGACCGGTTTTCCGCTTCCTAACAGCTTAAGCTTAATCTTTTGGGATGCATTGGCTAGTCGGAATAATACCAATACTGACCATTGAATTGAATAAGTTATAAACACTTGAGAATAACCACAACTGCATTCAATTGGGCTTCAAAAACCAAACTTTCTTCCCTACCCTTCATTCAAAATAGAGACTGAACACAATTACAAAACAGCAGTGAAAACTCTCACCTTTATTTTTGCGAAGTGATTTCAACTTCTTGGGCGCAAGCCATGTCGCTAAAGATCGTTGGCCTGAGATATTATACAGCTTTACACCATTTATGGAAGTGGACTTGATGCTGCCTCCCTGGTTAGCCATGCTCATCGACCAAGAACTGCACAATAAAAGACAAGCGTCAGTGAGTTTTTCACTGCAGAGATGCGAAAATAGAGAAGTGGTATATCAAGTTGAACAGATTGAAGAGACCTGAGACTGTGTCGAAAATGGAAACTCCCAAACCCTAAAAAAAAGCTGGTTTGATAAACGAGTGGAGAAGGAGATCACTATACAGCAACTCTCCCAACCCTAACAGGGGTTTGGGGTTTTGTGTTTTGGGGTTTTTGAGTGAGACTTGATAAACCGCTGCTCTCGAAACTAGGCCAGCCCGCCTAGCACGGCACTGCCCGGCAAGGCCCGGCCCAACACGAAAGAAATCGTGCCTGGGCCGTATTAGACCCATTGACTGCATTGACTGAGCCGGCCTAGCAGGGCACGACCTAAAAAATGGGCTGTACTGGGCTTGGGATCCCTGGGCCATGAATTTATCAGTGCCATGTTGGCCCATGGTTCCTGGGCCAAGGCACGACCCGACACCACATATATATAGTCCAAAGCAAAATTGAGTGAATTGAGTGTTCAAAAATCAAAGGACAAGAGGAAAGTTCATCACTGTTAAACCAAAGCAAGTGATAAAGAATTCATCCATTGCTTCATGTTGGGTGGTTTCTGCACCTGATAAAACGGGAATGAACACCATGCGCGCGAATTTCAAAACCTTTAGGGTCTGATTTCGTGCTTAGATTAAGTTGTGTAGAGATTGGACTGTCAAATGTATTAGCACTTGACTAATCTTATGATTATTTTGGCACTTCTTATTTATATGAATAATTTACAAATATATATGATTTAGAAAATGAAAATTTATGAGTGTTCAAAAATGAAATAGGGTATTTAGATGTAAATGAAATTATAAAAAAGGTAAAAATAAATGCAATGAGAGAATAGAGTTTTGATACAATTTTTATTTTTGTTTTAGACAAAACCTACTTAAATTAGGATTAGCCATTCACCAAACTTTTATGTAACGGAGGATACAAATTGGGCTGAGTTTTATAATCATGCTAGTGACACCCAATGCTCAATTCATTGTATCTGGAACATTTCGACTCATTCAAACGTTGACATAGTTATTTGCCTCGCTAGCAATTCATATTGCAGTCCCCCGGCCGTATAACTCACTTGGTTGGGCTGAGTTGCTAGCCATGAGCCAACACTGGCTATATATATATATTGAAGTGGTCATTGACTGATTGACTCAACATCACACATATGTTAAAATAAATAATTTTGTGCAGAAAATAGCAAGGAATTAAAAAAAAAACAATCCATTAAATTATCTCCTCTACACAAGAACTAGATCAAGGGAATGTGCATGATAAATGAATACCCAACCACCACCATAGTATTTCAAAATTAGAAAAGGGAGGGCTGCATCTCCATAGCCACCTTATATCTTTTAGCGCCCCACCTCTTTAATAATCATTGTTGCAGTCCATTTAACCGTGAATCCTATATTTTCAATTCCCATTCAAACAAATAAGCCCAAAATGTTTAGAGGTAAAAATGGAAATATAGAATTTCTGTTTTTATTCTTCTTCTTATTTCTTTTTGTTTTTTAATAGAAAAATCCTCTTGTTTTTTTAATCTTTTGTCATGGTACATCAATATCATGCTTAAGTGATCAACTCAAAATTCCAACATCATCTTAAACTTATCATGTTATTATTTGTAAAATATCTTACATTGAACTTGACATAATAATAGTGATAAAACGAGGACAAGAATTATGATGCTGTTGAATCAGATCAATGTTGTCAACAAAGCGCCAAACCAGCTTAACTCAACTAGAATAGGCTGGAGTTTAACTTGCATGCTAATCAAGCTGGAGCAAGCACAAATTCACAAGACTTATTCAACTTGTCTCTCTCTCTCTCTCTATATATATATATATATATGAAAGTATTCCACATGTGTTACTAACAATTAAAAATCTTTGTGGGGCGGACCGTTTCTCATAAATCCAACCCCTTTGAACCCACTATTGATGGTCAAGTATTCGTTCAGATTTAAAACTCTTTTGACTTATACTCACTATTGTCTTGAACTTTTGGAAAGAAAAAAACTTGATAAGCTGTTAAAATTTTAAGCTTTTAAAATCAAGGGTTGGATGCTTCAATTTAAGTTTTTTTTTTTCTTTGAGATCTAATTCACAACATAACATTTCCATCATCCAAGTCTTTTATGATTGGCATACATTCGAGTAGATCATAATTAAAAGAGCTTGAAACAATCACCTCTTATGAAAACAATAAGAGGCATCTATCGGCAGCAGAGAATCTCCCATATTAAGAGGCTAAAATATACTTTTTTAATATTTTAAAATAACAGAACTTTCTCCTAAATGGAATTCATCATGGAAGTCATGTGGGATTTTTTTTTACAAGTGTCTTTAATTAAATGCTTTTGTGGATTGCCCTTGTGGAGAGATTCCCACGAGAGAACAGTTTTCTATTAAAATTGTCCTTCATACTACAAAGATACGTGAACCATGCAATGCTCGAACCCCATTAAATTTGTAGGGGTTTTGACCGTACATGGTATAAAATACCTTGTATTTCTTGAAATGGTGTTGACCAAAAGTATATCCCAAATATGGGTATCATACAGAAAGCCTCTTTTTTTTTCCACTTTTACCCTTTTTGTGCGATATTGTAAATATTTGCAATATCGCATAAACTGAAGAGTCATTATATAAGCTGCTCGTTTTCCCTCCCTTTTTTTCATCCGTTTGCAGCAAAGAGCAAGTCGTTTTCCCTCATTGTTTTCCTGTGGCTGTCTTCATCTTTAGAGGAGGTTCTCAAGAGGATGAAGCAATCACTCTTTCATTTCTCCAAAGGCATTCAGATGATTCTTCTTACACAATATTTGGACATGTTTGGAATTTTTTGTATACTCTTGAGACACCAAAAACTTATGGTCATGGAGATACTTTGGAATTTATTCTTAATTTTTTTGTTTGATTGTATTAGATGAACAAAAGATATGAAAGATGAAGACAGCCACATGAAAATAATGAGGGAAAACGACTTGCTTTTTGCTGCAAACAGATGAAAAAATGGGAGGAAAAACGAGCAGCTCATATAATGACTTTTCAGTTTATACGATATCGCACAAAATGGGTAAAACTGAAAAAAAAAAAAAAAAGAAAGAAAAAAAAAAAGAAGTTCTCTGTACGATACTCATATTTGGGATATACTTTTGGTCAACACCATTTCAAGGAATACATGATATTTTATACCTTGTACGGTCAAAATCCCTTTAATTAAACTTGGATATATTTTGAGCTGAAGCTCCCATCAAACTTAGGCCCAGCTCACCGAACTGACATGGCTCAACCTCTTTACTCCATCACCCACAACCCCTTTCTTTCTCTTTTGTTTCTGTGAAAGTGAGGAAAGCCCCAACATTTTATCTTTATTTGGTAAAAGTACGTACCCACTTGAACCCGCCCCACAGTTGACTCAATTGCAGATTCCGGAGTAGCTTGCAAGCAATAGAACCACTCCACCTGCTTTCTCAACCTCTTATTCTTCTCTCTCAAGACTCCAGCAAACCAAACTCCCAGTCCTTACTCCATACCTTTTGTTGCTTAATTCCAACCACTCCTCATTGCCAAATCAATCGTCTATGCAACAGGAATAATATCTACACCGTTCATTAACTGCAGACGCTACCAAATCTATATTTCATCTTCTGCTTTCTGTTTTCCTTCTTTGGGCATGAAAATGCTGTTTGGACATGACAAAAATGCTCTGCATAATTTTACAAAACTAACCCCCCAAATTAAACAATAATAGAAAAAAGACCTCAAGCAAGAATCCCATGCAGCATTTACAATAAAAACTTGCAGCTGTTTTCTAAAACAGAACATGAGGCGGAGTTTGTGAGATCCAGTCGTCAAAGATGTCAAGATACTTGCTTGATTTTGAGGATATCAAGGTATAAACTGAACCATGATTACAAACTTAACCACATGAAGTTGGAGATTTTAACTGGTTGGCCACTTTAAGTTTCATAATTAGAACCATTCAATTAATGGTCCATGACATATCAACATGGACCTGTGATCCTTGTCCTCATTGGCCATGGGTAGATACGGGGCATCTTCATCTTCATACAAAAAAGGAAAGAGAGGTGAAAAAGTCTTTGCGCACCCTCTAAAAACAGTTGTTCAACTGTATGATTTGTTGGCACTGCATTATTAACTATTTACTGGTCGAAGCTTGTGAGGTTGCAATTGACTTTAGTTCATACATGTATTATTTAAAACATGAGAAGTTGGTCACTTGTAACAATCCCAACTGATCCTCTTTTTGTAAAAGCCTCGACGGCTCGACATATTGGACATTGTCTTGATACTTGAATCAGTCAGTTCAGGTTCTCAACAGAGACATGGACCTGATCAAAAGGCCTGGACAGATACTCAAACAAGGAAAATGTTCCCACGTCACATTCACCTTTCACCGTATTACTGCGCACACCGACTGATGGGGACCAGTTGGAGCCCTATAGGTCATGGACATGGGTGGGATGCTAAGATCCACTTATGGTGCACTCAAATATAAAAGATGGGGTCAATGTCATACGTCTAATGCCTTTATCAATGGCCCATAAGTTTCACGACTTTTTATTAAAGAAAAAAGAAAAAACTGACCCTTAATCTAATGGTTCAGCCCATTTGATGTGTGCAAACCTCAAGATCCGATGACTATCATGTGGGTCCCATACATTTGAACGGCTTGATTAGGTCATGAGATGAGCAGCTAGAAGTTCTCACCGTAATTATATATATATGGCGAGAAGCGAATTCATTGAAACATTTCCTCTCAAATAATATGTTGGATGCTTATGTAGTGGTTGTCTTTGTTTATAGTCTGCATAAATTTATATTCCTAATAATTCATGTTTTAAATTTCCCCTATTAGAGGCATTTGGAGAATATCGATAAAATATAGGTAATATAATAATCCAGCTCTACCATAGCCGGCTACTTGAGCAGAATGGACAAAACCTTAACTAATCTGAGAAAGCTAGAACCCCATTAATTAATTGAGAGAATAGAGTGCCACTTCAAACACAACTTGCTTTCAGTCATTTTCTAAATTGGTGCTTGACCCCTAAATCGTATGGTAATGGCACACAGCATGTAGGCTGGCCACTAATTCACTCCATATATAGAAGAGGGTTTTTGAGATTATCTTTCATTGGTGTGGTGCTAGCCATTTGAGCAGGGGTGGTGATTGCAAGCTGTCCGCTTTTTTCCATGATGACAGTCCATTTCATTGCTTTTTTTTTTTTTTTTTTTTTTTTTTGCTTTTTTTTTTATTGTTAAGAAAAGTAGACGTCGGGTGAGGTAGAACAACCCTCATGTGATGTGAGTGAAGGTGACTGCAAGGGTTCGAATCCTAGACAGTCAAGTAAGAACTACTGCCTCTTATTATTGGCAAAGTGAATGAAAATTATAAATGGTTAACCTTGTTTTGGAGATTATTAGGTGGAAACAAACCAAGTTGTTTGCAGGTGGCATTGTTGTAACCAATAAAACAATAAATAAGGTCAAATCCTATTGTGAGCATTTTATCCACCTATTATTCTCATCCCAATAGTCCCTGATGGCATTTCCATATCACTTGATGAGGAAGCGATCAAACAAATAGTGAATTAGTTATAAATTTTAATTCCTTCCAATTTTATCCATCTTTGTCCCTCATGCAAAACCTCATCATACATATGAAAAATCTTGATGACAATGCTTGCATGAGGAAAATATTCTCCGCACGATTTGCAAGGGAATCGTGCATAGGAGACGTTGCCACAGTGGGCTCCACCTGTTTGAAGATCTTGGAGCATGGATTTCATGCAAACTGTGCATATAGGAGATTATTTTTCTGCAATGAGTGCTGACATTATAAAATGCCTAATATGAAGTTATTAGTTTGTGTGATAGGCAAAATCTAATATGGCATGTGTTCCACTTTATTTCAGAATCAGCACAATCAATAAACAGTGGCACTGGCACATTTCTGTAATGCTTTTTTCCTCAAAACTGATAAGTAAAACCATTTGATTTCCTGTTCTCATCCACTCTCTCTCTCTGCCCCCTAGTATGGACTACTAGTGGTGATAAATTAGTTATAAAGTAATTATTTTTCCTTGACAGTAAGGAAATACCTTTTTTGGCGCCTTGCATTTATGTGCAAATGAAACACACACTATGCAAAGTGCCCTTGCTCTTTTTATCTGTACACTAAAAATATTTAATCGCTTAGGATGCGTTTGTACAAAGCATACTAGCAGAAATTGAGTGGAAAAGGTGCGGGGTTGTTACAACCTTCTCCACGTCACCATATTTGGTGCAACATTCAATGATCCTACGTTTCAATTTGGGAGGTCAGACTTCCATCTCAGCTTACGCGGTTGTTTGTGCAAAAGCGAGGATTGATTTGTATCTACATTCCTTTCTTTTTATTCTTCATCCATAGCCTTTTTAATAATTTTTGTCATACCTTATTTATCCATGACCTACTATAAATTCAATTCTTATTTATTGAATGCAAACCAACCAAGCCCTTGCTATTCATTTCCTTAATTGCTTAAAGTCAATGGAAATTTAACGTCAAGGCAAAATGGCAGGAGATAACGACAAGACAAAATGTATAGATTTGGCAATTATCAGCATCCACTTGACTATGATCACTGCCAACAACCTAAAATAGTTTTGACTTGACTTTCTCATCTATCTATAGCTTTTACAAAATGAGATGGCACCACTGCATGAGTTCTGTTTGCTTCCCATTCATTAGCCACCATCTTGATGATTAAACCATTTTAAGTAGATGGTCCCCATCACATCACATCACATGCTCCAAAGGATCTTTCAGAATGAATTGCACCGTTTATGGCGTGAAACCTATCATCATGGATGGCCCCAACAAAACCAGATGGGAAGCTCTTGATGGTTTTAAAATCAGGATACATCATACATGACAGCAACAAGAGATGTTTGAGTACTACTCTCGCACATAAAAAATCTGAGTGCACCTGCTTCTGAAACCCGTTGATTGAATCAGAGAGGATTGCAAAAAAATGTAATCTTAACAGTTAATACAACATCATGGGCCAAAATATCAACGTATGGACAGACCAAGATCGATCTATAAGATGCTGTTGATAGGGGTGCAATCGGTCGGTTCCGGGCTGGATCCATGTTGGACTTAAAACTTGTTTCAACTTCTACTTTTATCTTATTCTAATATTTTACTTAAAATAAGAATATCAATCGATCTAAAAATAAAATAGGTTATCATCCAATTCCGAGTAAGAATGCATCAAGTTTGCCTTGCACAACCAATATAAGGTTTGTTAGTTGTTACGTGAAGTTTTTGACATCAACATATACAAAGTCCAGAATCATGTCTTACGAACCCTAGCCTCTATAAATATAATGCACAAACAGGCCGGATCTTGAGTCCATGTGTTGAAGCATGTATGAATCTAGATCCGGATCCATTTAGTTTAGCAATCGAAACCTAACTTTGCTTTCAAATCTAGATTCAAAACCTGAAATAAATTTTAAATCCTGAAACCCAATTAAGTTTTTTCACAGATAAGAATCTCCGAATAATTGGAGAATCATATATCTATTTGAATCCCTCTAATTCAAAGTTGGAAAACTCATGACTCGGATTTGACTTGTTCAATGAAAAAAAGAGAGACTCAGATAGAGTCATAGAGTCATAGAGTCATGTTTCTTTTAAAATAAGTTCAAAAATATTAAAAAATGAATCCATTATTTATAAAATATAAATATACATTTATTTACATGCTTTCATGATACTCAATCGAAATTATACATGGAAGAAAAGTACTATATATAATAAGAAAAATAATAAAAAATAGAGGATTTTACCGATAAAATCCTCAAATACAGTCATTTATCCCAATAGGTCCTCGCCAAATATGCAGCACCAATGGGGTCTTCCCGCCATATTTTTTTTTACTCACACTGACGATGGCGTCACTCAAAAAAATGTTGAGTGACGCTATCGTCACTGTTCGTAACTTATTTACTTCACTTCGTCTCCTCCCCTGATTCGTCTCTCAAGTACTATCTTCACTGAAATGAGCAAGTGGGGAAAAAGACAAGGAAAAGTATATTTTGAAGGGATGCGGAGTATCATCTTGATGCTGAGAATCGCAAAAAGATGCAAGATCTAACAACCTAACACACTCTAAGCGCAATTTGATCTCCCAATCCAATCCTTGGAAGTTCTACTTAGACGATTTCACGGGGGTACATCTTGACTCGTATAGAGCTTTTATGCCGCTGATGCGCAATGTGGCACCTACTGAATCATATAGAGTTTGTAGCTAGGCGTCACGCACACAAAGACCTGAACATTGCATTAGACCGGGTGGTCAAAATAGAAAAAAGACGAGCTGCTAGCATGGAATGAGCCTCTCTTCCCTTGCAGTCAAAACTTTCCTCTCCAGCGGGACCGCCTACGCCAGAAGTCTCGTTTCCTTCAACTAATTCAAACAATTCAATCAGTGAGAAAGTCATCTTACTGCACATTTGATTATATACAACCTCGTGAACATTACAATCAATCAATCGAGAGAAAGGGGTTGTAGGTGGGGAGGAAGAAGAGACAAAAATGAAAAGAAAAGAAGGAAAGAAGATGGTGGGGGAAGGGGTTGCAGGTGGGGAGGAAGAAGAGACAAAAAAGGAAAAGAAAAGAAGGAAAGAAAAAGATGGGAGAAGGGCGTTGAGTGACGCTAGCGTCACTGTCGTCAAAAACCCAGTGACGCTAGCGTCACTTATCCCATGCTTTAAAAAAAAAAAAAAAAAACTCAAATAGTACCGACGGACCCAATTAGTGCTGCATATTTGGCGAGGACCTATTGGGATAAATGGCTGTATTTGAAGATTTTATCGGTAAAATCTTCAAAAAAATATATTTCATATTACATAATTTATTAATCCAAATATCGAATATAAAAGATCAAATATAAGTTTCTAATTACGTTTTAGTCATCATTTTTAAATTACGATCTCCAAACCTCCTATATAATTATTTAAAAATAAATGTTAATAATTTAAAAATAGATCAATTTGTCAAATAGTTCAAAATACAAAACTTAATAAAATGGGATGAGTAGAGAGAGTCAAGAATCAATTGAGAATTTACCAACTATGCTCCAATTGTATCAACCATGCTGTATCTGTCATTTTGGAGGGATATTTCGGTCCACTAACATGTTCCAAATGGCAACTCCCGCAACTTCCCCCCAATTGTCTACAGCTTTCACATGCTGGCAATAGATGGAGACTTGTAACTCACAAACCCCACCTCCCATCTCAGGCATTCTATAAAAAGACAACCAACCCCTTACCAACTCCCTTCCAAGTCACGAAAGAAAGTAGTTTGTTACTGCCTTGCCACCAAGTCATCCATCTCCTCCTCCTCTCCCTTTAC
This sequence comes from Litsea cubeba, assembly GCA_012931725.1. Lineage (NCBI taxonomy): Eukaryota > Viridiplantae > Streptophyta > Magnoliopsida > Laurales > Lauraceae > Litsea > Litsea cubeba. The sequence continues at coordinate 68,757,411 of CM022951.1, forward strand.
AAATCTCCATCTTCTCCACCACAAACAGATAGAGAAGAAAGAAGAGACAGACACGGAGAGATAGAGAGAGAGAGAGAGAGAGATGGGAGGAGAAGATTTGGAGAACAGAGGGTTTAAAGGCAGAGAAGGTTACGCGGGAAGAATTGCATATAATACTGACTTGCTTAAATTTAAGGAGAAGAAATGGACGTCTTGGCTCATTCCGATGTTCGTGATTGCCAACGTGGCGGTTTTCGTAGTCGTGATGTTTGTTAACAATTGCCCGGAGAGGCCGAAGGTGTCTGGGAATTGCGTGGGAAAGTTTCTGGGCAGGTTCTCGTTTCAGCCCCTCCGAGAGAATCCCCTCTTGGGCCCTGCTTCCTCCACGTAAGTCATTTCAAATCCAGTCGTATGATGGATGGTCATGATTCGATTCCATGGTGGTTTTATGAGATTATCGATAAATCTGGGTTTTTATTACTTTATTGCGGGTGCATTTGTGAGGCAAGAGGATTTTGATTTCGCTATTTACAAATTATCTATTTGTATGATAGAGAGGAATCCTAGAGTTCATGTCCAAAATCCTTTATATCGAACAAAATTATTTTATTTTATTTATCTCTTTTTTCTTTTAATAAAAATGCCTCGCGCCGAATATGGGAAAAGCAGCTGTAAGGAAAATCAAAATAATTTTCCCGGATTCCTCTCAAGGCACCCGGCCGGTAAATCCTTTTTGCTTTGCTTGTACATGCTTTCAGTAAATTCTTTTGTTTTCTTTTCTTTATACACACTTTCCTTGGAATATGATTTTATGGAAAAAGAAATCTTGTTTTGAAGTGGGACTAACATGGTTTGGGACCCCTAAAGGCCGTTTTATTGGCTTGTTTTTGTCACTTTTTCAATATTTTGGAAAAATGGAAGTTTTGAGATTTTCTTGGGGGCTTTTTAGAAATTACATTTTAATAGTGACTGCCAAAACCATTACTTAACAGCCGTTATTTTAAACTGATTCGCTGAATCCGAGTTGTATCGGTCGAGTTGCACTGAGTTTCACCATTTTCTTTGCCTATGCTGGAAAAAAATGTAGAAAGAAAAAAGATATTTTGTTAAAGGAAGAGAATTCGGAGATGATGCCATACTCTACTCATTAATTTGTAAATTTATGAACTGGGGAAGCAAATGCTGGAATGAGAGTCCCTACCAACCTTAATAGAGTATATGGGTCATTGAATTTTGTTATTGAAACTTCAACATCTCTAAAAGTGTTTTTTTTTTTTTTTTGTTTTTTCTCAAGGTAATTAATTGGCAATTGAGTTGTTGAAATGTTGAGATTTCCTCTCTCAATCCCTGGAAAGCCAAGAGGAATGGATGGAAATTGAACTTATTGGGTTGTTAAAGTGCAATTTTTTTGAACTTTCTATTATTGCAGATTAGAGAAGTTGGGAGGTCTTGAGTGGTACAAGGTGGTTCATGGGCATGAAGGATGGAGGCTTGTTACTTGTATGTGGTTGCATGCTGGTGTGCTTCATTTGCTTGCAAATATGTTGAGCCTAGTTTTTATTGGAATTCGCCTTGAGCAGCAATTTGGGTTTGGTGAGTTTTGTTCTCCTTTCTGGATTTATGTTTTCTTGAAGTTGTATGGGAGTCATACTTCTCAAGCATTAAAAAAAAAAAAAAAAGCATTTTGTAGAGCAATAAAATGAAAATATTTGATCTTGCTTTGGAAGAGTATCATGTTTGAATAGAAAGTGAGAAATTGCTTCTTCTTCTTCTTCATTAATGTAGAATATCTGTTCTTACTTCCTGGAATTGTTCTTTTGGTTTCAAAATTAAAAGTAATTCAAGTTGTGTACTTTTACCCAAAAAAAAAAAAATTTTCAAGTTATGTACTAGATCATCTCACTCAAATTTCCAAACGTTTGGCACATCAACAGGGCGGTTAAGGATCACCTCAAGCCCCATGTAGTCAACAACTCAAAATTGATCAAGTCCATGTAGATCCCAACCTGCAATGCAACTTTTGTGTTGTCAAGCCCACCAGGGAGCCTGGCTGTTACTGGGGTGGGCAAAAAATCACCCCCATCAATCCATTGTAGCCTATTGGAATGGCTCCACAAAAATTTACTGTTTTATGAGGAAAAGAAAAAAGAAAAATTCAAGGGCCTAAGATCACAAGGCTACAGGAAAAAAAAACCAGAAACAGAATCAGAACTGGGTTACTATCAGTTTGGTTTGACTTGTGGGTTTTTGATAGGTCTACCAGGGGGGCCAAGTAGTGCTTTATAAATATGTTCTAGTATATAATTTATATTATGGTTCATGCTCATCTTCTACTCTATAAAATGTGCAAATAATCGGTTTCTCTTTTTCTCTAACTAGGTTTTTACCATGATTAAACTTAGTCACACTAGGCCTTTCAACAAAAAAACTACAACAGGACAAAAGAGGTGTGGTTTCACTAGCAGCCTGGATTGACTTGGTTCTTGTTATTTGGTCATAAAATATGTCACTGGATTGAGCTCACTTGGTGAGTTCATAGGTGACCAGATGGATGGAAATCATGGGGTAGGGGGATGGATAGGTCTAAATGCAGATTTAAGAGAGGGGGTGTAGCTATTAATCCAATAATATAGTTCATGTTTTTCATGATTAAATCCAAAGATGGATGATGATCAGATTAGTGTCAAATTGGGAGGGATGCCAATTCAAAGAGGAGGCGGAGAGGGTGTCTGTATGACCTGGACCAGTAACAGTTGGGTCCATTGTAAAGAGAATGGAAGGACTTGAAAAGGAATGGATAAGATAGGTACTAGAAAATTCTCTTAAAACTGCTTCAGGGTGATTGGACCAGAAGAGCTGATAGATCAGCCAATCAGCCAACCTACCCATGAACACTCTTATTTTGACTAGGCCAATATAGATGTTCAATTTAACATCTCAACTGTAATAGTATTTGTTTCTGGATCTTAATGCATTGAGTTTGAATCTGTTCAGTGTATTTTTCTGCTATAAATGCATTTTAATAAATCCTGATATCTTTTTTTCTTTTTTCTTTTTGTGGTGATTTTACAGTTCGAATTGCAATAATTTACCTCATATCTGGCTTTGGTGGGAGCATACTTTCTTCCCTTTTTCTCAGAAGTAGTATTTCTGTTGGTGCTTCTGGTGCTCTGTTTGGACTTTTAGGAGCCATGCTTTCAGAGCTCATCACAAACTGGACTATATATTCCAACAAGGTAGGTGCTATTGGAGAACCAGAGCATTCAGTGATTTGCATCTCTTTTTTTTCTTGGACATTTTAAGATTTCATCCCATATTATTTATGACACATCATTTATATTATTCTTTTTTTCTTTTGTAGTTTGCAGCTTTAGTGACACTCGTGGTCATCATCGCAATCAACTTGGCTGTTGGATTGCTTCCTCATGTTGATAATTACGCTCATATTGGAGGATTTTTAACAGGTTTTTTCCTGGGTTTTGTTTTTTTGGTCCGGCCCCAATTTGGTTGGCTGGAACGCGACAATCTTCCACCTGCAAGCCGCAAAAAATCCAGATACAATGCATTCCAGTACCTACTGTGGCTGATAGCAGTGGTTTTGCTGATTGTGGGGTAAGCATTACTAAGAATATAAAACTCAGCTTAAAATAAGCAGTTTTCTTCATTTCTTGTGCTCTTCCAGATAACAATTGCCTTAACAATAGTTGGTCACAAATGAGTGCCTCTTGTAGGCTTGCAACTAACTTGGCATAGATGACACTGGGCTTGCTCTGGTGGTAGAACATCCTGCCTACGCCTTGCATTCCCAGTGATGCATCGACTGTTTAAACTAGTTCATTCACACTTGTAGATCCAGGGGGTTTTCCTGAATTTTGAAACTTTAATTTGTAGTTTAAAAAGTAGAATTCTCAAAGGAACTCTACTCCCAAAATGGCAAGAAGCCAAATGCAGCTCAATCTTACAGCTTAAAGACAATCAACTGCTTTTCATTTTTATTGTTTATGCTGGCAGCCAAGATGCCTGTTGCATTTTTTCTTCCCCCTCCTCAAGCTAGAGATTTTAGAAGATTCAAAATTAGCACTTTTTATTGTTTGACTACATAGTTTGCTTCATGCATTAAACTGAGTTAATGAAGACAAATTACCTTCCTTTTTTTTTTTCTCTCATTTACACCATTTTAAGGTAATATATCCATCTTATCCAATTCAAGCTATCATTTTGTTGAAATGAAGGGCTTGTGACTATCTACCTAAAAGGGAAAAGAAATTGTCACAGGTAGTTTGTCATGTGTACTATGGCAATTTATATAACTGATGAACATCTTAGTACCCTGGAATTCTGTATCTCTAACCTGCCGTTAAGTTGTTAGTACTTATGAATCTTTTTATGTTTCTTGATTTTGTAGATATGTTGTTGGCCTCATAATGCTATTCCGCGGTGTGAATGCGAATGATCATTGCAGCTGGTGTCATTACCTGAGCTGTCTACCGACCTCGAAATGGAGTTGTGGGAATTGAGAAATATCGCCCCGTTGCTAAGAGATAAAGCTTGGAGACTGGAAGAAAATTTATGGGTTTTTTCTTCTTGAAAATAAGTACATGCGTCTACCTTTACTATATTGATTTGTAAATGGTTAGGAAAGTTTGTGGCTTGAGTTTTTAATTCTACTCTATTGATCTGTAAATGGTTAGGAAAGTTTGTGGCTTGTGTTTTTAATTTAAAGCATTCTATTGATGTTTCATAGGCTTATACCTCACCCAGTGGAAGTTTCTTCTCATGGATTGTCTTTTAACTGGTTATTCTTTCATTTCTATTTGTATTACATTTTACTATGAAGTTGTTTTGTTTGTGCTGGTGTGCTAACATTCTCAATACCATAGTTATTTCATTACAAGTGTGTGTAGAAAAAAAAATTGATGTCTTTGTTGAGAACATTTTCTGGCTATTTTTAGCAGGCACATCCTTTTGATGCAAAAAATTGATGAGCAATGAAAATGATTAGATGGTCCACTTAAGCAAATAAAAAATCCTTAGGTATGTGGTGGGCCTGCCCATCACTTACTCTATGCAAGATGGACACTAAATTAAGATATTCAAAATTACAGATCACTAGAATTTGGTACAAAAAGGAATGCAGGTTTATTAATTAAGTCATTCTGCAAAATTATCCGTCAAATTAAAAAAAAGTAAAAACTGATTACTCAGATGCTTCGAGGTTTATCAGATAACATTAGCATTCCATTATATTAAAAAAAATTGTGTGGAAAATTAGGAGTCAGTTTAAAAAATAAAAACAGATTCATATTCACTGAATTTGACTAGATGGTTAGATTTCTGAGATGAAAAAAAAGAAAAAAGAAAAAAAATAAGAACATACCCGGTGGGAATAGAAACATATTCATATTCACTGAATTTGACTAGATGGTTTTAGATTTCTGAGATGAAAAAAAAAGAAAAAAAAATTAAAACATACCCGGTGAGAATAAGAACATATTCATATTCGACTAGATGGTTTTAGATTTCTGATATGAAAAAGAAAAAAGAAAAAAAATTAGAACATACCCGGTGGGACTTTGACTAGATGGTTTTAGATTTCTGAGATGAAAAAAGAAAAAGAAAAAAAATTAAAACATACCCGGTGAGAATAAAAACATATTCATATTCGACTAGATGGTTTTAGATTTCTAATATGAAAAAGAAAAAAGAAAAAAAATTAGAACATACCCGGTGGGACTCGAACCCACAATCGCCTGATTAGAAGTCAGACGCCTTATCCATTAGGCCACGGGTACTTTATGTTTTAAATTTTATAATTTATTTATAAAACCTAACTTTTCTTATACAACTTTATGCAATCACTCAGCTTACAACGTTCCCCACTTGGTGTAAGTAATTAGGGCAGAGATTAGATATGTAGTTTTTTTTTTTGGTACTTGACCTTATGACAACCTGATTCATTTCCATGCATGTCGACCTGCAAGATTAGTGATAAGGTTGGAAATTACTTGTAGAAGAGTGTTGCTCACCATTGGATTAAACTACGTCATCCAACGGTGAATATGTATCTTGTAAGGTCGTCTTTTAAGCCTATTACATAAAAGGATGCAAATGGGTTCGTTCCAGGCCGGAACTATACTAGACCTGGACACGGAACCATTTCTAAATAATGATCCCACGAACTTATTTTATTGGCTCCAGACCCAATTTCAATAAGAAGTTCTAAATTTGGTTTCGGAATTGAATCCGACTAGAGGATCAGGATCCAGTGCAAAAACTCGTTTTAACTTATTTTCATTATTTTATTTATTTATTTATTTGCTTAAAATAAAGATATCATTTAACTTATGACAGTGCATCAAAGTATACTTCATCAAGGATTAAATATAAAAATATTTAGCCAAAGTTGATTTTGTGCTACAGTTTACTACATTAAAGACTTGTATGTCGGATCTCAGGTCCACGGGTCAGCACCTATATGGGCTCATAATTTTACCCATTTATCAATACCTAAACTGTTTATGAACGGAAACCTGAAACAAGTTCCAAACTCAGTGTTTTCATGTCGGAACCTTGGGATAACCGGCCACCCATTTCCATCCATATTATTACCTATCCGGTCATGTTTGGGCGAGTCCACTGTGGCTTAAAGGTATTCTTGATTATGGTCATTGTTGTTATATCATACCTAAATGGAATTTGAAAAAACAAAACAAAACAAAACAAAAAACAAAAATGAATTTATGATCGTTGATGTCTGGTTTTGCACGGGAGCTCTAAACTTTAAAGAACATGTGAAGCCCATCGTCGGTTATCCTGACTATTGACCCTATGGGAACCAACCTTTGATGAACAGAATCTTATAAGCAACCTAAATTGTAGGATCTCATCTGCCAATTTTAAAACATTAAATGTCTAACATATTCGGTTGTGATTTCCATTCAGTGAAAAATTTGGAGGTTGTTGATCAAGGCTTATGATTTTCATATAAGTGAGATTTTTCTGTGGCCCATTTTAATGGGTTCAACAGATCATTGGTCAACAATCTCAATCAAGGCTTATGTTACTAACTGAACACACAGATTTTTCTGTATCCAAACTGTTTGTGTGGATACACTTTTAAAATTCACTGTTTCCATTCGTTTGCCAGTTGCTACCTCTGCATCAAATCATGCATTAAATCAAGTTTTATTAATCTTCCAGTGTGTGTATTGAATGGATTTTAAATACATGTCCATTCAGATTCACAGCCTTTTAATCAAGTTTTATACGTTATAATATATATTACAATTGAAACTTCCTAACAAGATTATGAAATCAGTTATTCCATTTCAGAGCATATCAGATTATCAGTCAACTAAATTCTCCAATTGTCTACAAAAGACATGCTCAGATTTAATCAGCCGGTGGCCAGTGGTTCACATTGTGATAATTTTGGGGCCCATGGTCCTTTCGGCTGAGTTTAGAGACTTCGTTTAAAGGCCTAACCATATGCTCTAGATTCTTTCTATACAATGTTTAAAGGCCTAACCAAGACCCAACATGATCATGAAACCCCTCATGCCCTTACTAGCTTTAGACAACTTTTTTTTCTTTTAGAAACAAAACTTTCCACATATAATATAAGAGAAACAAGCTGAATTAGCCCCTCGTAACAATTACAATAACATTGTAAGACAAAATTTCGGATAAGCTACAAGATCGATGAAATGAAACTAAATTTGTGGATTCATGGTTCCTCTTTGGCTTGAGGAAAAAGAAAAAACAATAGTGCACGGTAACTATAGAGAACAAGTGTGTCAATGGGAGGCCGGAAGCAACTTCCAAAATTGCTTGGTTGCAACGAGAATTTTCTCTCTCCCAGTTGATTGTGGCTCAGGGTCATGCAATGTCACCTTCCATTTTATGGCTCGGGCTATACGGGCCACCTTATCAATGACTTCAGATGAATCTCGAACAAGGACTGTCCCATCTGGACGTAATATGCGGTCCATCTCAATCATTAGATCAAGAAGATGACATCTGCAACTCAAACCAGAAAAAAGAAAACTTATATTCAGATCCAATGGAATGACGTGCTGTTTTTTTAAATTTCTTTTATTTAATGGTCAATGGAATGACATGTTGGAAGTGGTAAAGGTGCAGAAACCCCACTCTTGTGCCAAGAATAATTACCATAACTAGAAATTCACAAAACTGATTCCTTTGATGTTAGAAAAATAATAATAATGATAATTCAACCAAAAACTTTGAAAGCCTCACAAAAGAATTATTTGGTGTATACAAAAGAATTATGGGGGCGTCAATTTGTTCGGGCAAAGACATTATGGGGCGTCTATTTAAAAGTTGTGGTTGGAGAGAGAACAGAGTCTTTAGAAATCAAAGTAAGCCTTTTATGGAGGTTGTTGACTCCATTATTTGGACAATTTCAGAATGGGTAAAGCATGAGAAAGGACTTTGAAGGTGTCTCTTTGGAGGTTATTAATAGTTCTTGGAAAGCAATCTTTAAAGGGGATTGGCATCCTAAAGTTTTCTGTGGCAGTGTCTAGATGAGCCTCCCTTTCGGGGTCCTCAAGTTAAACTTTGATGGAAGCTTTTTGCGATTTACAAGTGGAGGAGACATCGGAGTCGTCATAAGAAATTGGAATGGAATGGTTGTTAGGAGGTCTTCTGGGCCTGTGGATTCTTCCTATGGCTAATAAAGCAGAAGTTATTGCCCTTTTCATAGAATGTCATGAGTTGCTCAAATTGGGTAGTTATAATTATATTCTTTAAGGGGATTTTTTCACAGCCATTCAATGGGGTTCAAGGAAGTCTTGCTTGGCGGTTAGTGGATTGGGTGGAGGAGGTGCAAGATATATATCTCTTCAATCGGGAGCTTCGTTTCATCATATTTTTAAGATAGGCAAATGATATGGCGGATGGTTTGGCTTAGGAGGGAGTTTTTTGCACCACCATCTCTTTTGATGTTTAATACTCAGTTGGTTTGTTTTGAAGGCTTGGCAGTGCTTCTGCTGTGTCTGCTTTTTGTTTGTTTTTTTTAGCAATAAAATTTGCTGTTATAAAAATAAAAAATAAAAAATAAAATAATAAAATAATATCCATCTCATTCCAAATCAGTTCTCCACCCAAAGTGATACAATAATTTCATATTTTTAAAATTTTGAATGGTAAATTTAATAACTTCTTCGCACGTCTTGTTGAAAATCTGGATGATTTTGATAATTTTGATGAAACAGAGAAGCTGCCCAATTATGGCCTGAGGCATTTTTCAACATTTCAGGATTATCAAACAGCAGCTTGCCGAGATGGCAAAGCCAGAAACACTTAGTACTGCATCCAGATGCCTGGATAAGAAAATCACTCCCAAAAAAGCCAGTAAAAAAACTTCACGAGTACTATTTTATCAAGGAAAGAGGAAGCGTCAACCTATGATGCACAAATCCGACATGGATACGGCGAGGACACGCCATAGACAAGGCTGGGACACGGATTTTACACAGAAAAAGTGAAGTATCGGATACGATACGACACGATATGTTGCCCATTTTAAAGTATCCGTGCATCATAGGCGTCAACATTAAATAAGTGGTACAAAACCAAGGCGTCTAGACTACCTTACACCCATTACCTTTCATCACTATCCCAACTCTCTCTACCTTGCTCCCATTACCCCTCTCTCTCTCTCTCTCTCTCTCTCTCTCTCTCACAGAAAAAAAAAAAACAGCGGCGGCGGCTCCAGGAATTCGAGTCAGTGGAGTCAACAAAAGACTTATCTTCCGCAAATCTAATAATTTTTTTTCCCTTTATCAACATGTCATCTACTTTCGAAAATTCGACAAATATAATATAAAATTCTCAAATAATCTATTTCCGATAATCCGACAAAGATAACATTGAATTCTAAGAAAAAAAAAACATAAATTTTAATACATTGTTACTAATAGTTCTTAATCCAAAAAGAAAATTCAAATACATAAACTCCTACAGTTGCTCTCAACATATTTTCATGTATTGAAATCATTGCATAATAGCTTCATTATCAACACTAGCAACCACATCCTTTTTCAATATACGTGCCAAATAGTCATTCATCGATTGATCTCCCATTCGGTTACGCAACCTGTTATTTATGTGCTTCATTGTTGAAAAAGCTGTCTCTACCGTTGCAGTCGTTATTGGTAAAATCAATGCCAATTTTAGAAGCAAAAAAACCAATTGGCATACGATACCTTTCTTTGCCTCCACTAATTTTCTAGCAATGTCACCAATTCCTTTAAGTTCTAAAAACTTGTTGCTAGAGCGCATATCAGCAATGTGGGCCTACTATTATTATTACTTTTTTTTTTTGTAGACAGTTGGCGGTGGGTATTTTATGGAGACTTTTGTTCACTACCACAATAACAAAGAAAAGGTATAAAGTTAGCAAATGTGGGGTGAAACTCTTAAATTGAGTGGGGTCAAAAGCTTCCCATAAGTTCAATTTAAAACATAAAAGCATTTAAAAAATAAAAAAATTTATTTAGGCGGCTCCAGCCTCCACATATATCACAGTGGGGTCAATTGACCCCACTGAGATTCAAAAAAAGCATTTAAAAATAAAAAAATTTATTTCATGGATTGAACTTATAGGAAGATTTTGACCCCACTCAATTTAAGAGTTTCACCCCCACATTAGCTAACTTTACACTTTTTCTTTATTCCTGTAGTAGTGAACAAAAGTCACCATCAAATACTCACCGCCTAAGTTAATAGGCCAATTGTCTACCAGAAATTAAATAAAATTAATGGGCCCACATTACTGATATACGCTCTAGCAACAAGTTGTAGAACTTAAAGGAATTTGTGACATTGCTAGAAAACTAGTGGAGACAAAAAAGGAAATCGTATACCAATTGGTTTATTTGCTTTTAAAATTGGCGTTGATCTTACAAGCAGTGACTGCCATGGTAGAAAGAGTTTTTTCAGTAATGAAGTACATAAATAACAGGTTGCGTAACACAATAAGAAATCAATGGATGAATGACTGTTTGGTTACATATATTGAAAAATATGTGGTTGTTAGTGTTGATAATGAATCTATTATGCAACGATTTCAACACATGAAAACTTGTTGAGGGCAGCTGTAGGAGTTTATGTATTTGGATTTTGCTTTTGGATTAAGAACTATTAGTAACAATGTATTAATTTTTTTTTTTTAGAATTCAATATAATCTTTGTCGGATTATCGGAAATAGATTATTTGAGAATTTTATACTATACTTGTCGAATTATCGAAAGTAGATGACAAATGTTGATAAAGGAAAAAATAAATTTATTCGATTTGCAGAAGATAGTCTTTTGTTGACCCCACTGACTCGAATTCCTAGGGCCGCCACTGTAAACAGTAGTTGTAAAACTTAGCTAAAGATTTACTCTTTATGATGAGTTGTTTTTATTTTCCCCGAATGGTAACATAACTCAAACCCACAAACTAGTGCTTGCAACATGTAGCACTTTCCAAATGTGCTATGAGCTCTTGTCACCTTCCAAATCCTTTTAAGAGCTGAAATCAATTAAGTGTTAGGAAAATCATCATCAAAGCCTTGTACCAACTATGCTGGAGTCAGCTATATGAATTCAATTTCTCAATTCCAATCTATCTTATACACTTTTTCAGATCCATCCTTACTACTTCCATCCATGTCCTCCTCAATCTACCCATTCTCCTTGGTGGGCCACCAACCTGAAAGAAAAACTTTTCCTCAACAGCATCATTGTTAGTCGGTGTTGGACATGTCCAAAACAATCTCAAGCGAGTTTCTCTTTATTTATCACCTTACTACCCCTAAATACTTCAGAAAGTGCTCAATTCTAAATCTATCATTCCTAGTTTTACCACACATCCATCTCAACATTCTTATCTCCTACTACACTCATTCTGTGCACGTGTTGCTTCTTGATTGGCCAATAGTAGTTTTGATGAGTATCAGAACACTCATTATGGAAGGAAGATATACTACATACATAAATTGATCATTAGTAGTTTTATTCCCCTCATGTAAAAATGCTATGAATTATAAAATGCCCTTGACACCGAAGAATGAAATTATGGGTAGAAGATTTTATATATCATTCCAGAAATGCATAGATCTATTACTTTAGTAAATTGTGAGAAGAAGAAGAAGAAGAAAATAGAAAATAAAGAAAAGAATATACCTGCTCGTGCCTGAACTGGAATCTCTTAGCAAGGATTCAATGCTGGTAACATGGATGAGATCATAAGTTCGAGGATACGTTGAGAAAGCCTCACACCTGTCAACATCAATCTCACACCAGTTAGCAATCTAATTATGCATTATAGTGATTGCTTCTGGAGTTATACACAGAACAGCATGGACTATAAAAAATAAGTACAAATTATAGTATAATCACATTTACTAAGACTTTTTCAATAAAAGGATACAGCAGGCATCCATATCCTATGGGCATGTTTGTGAAAAGCTAGGGGAGAAAACCTCTTCGATTTTTTGTGCTTGCCATTTTTCTGCTGTTTGGTTTAGCGCTTTTCTATCCGGAAAGAGGAACATCACAAGATCATGCCCATTAATTTATTCGTCGTGATCATAGTCATAGGAAAAAGAAACAGGATGAAACATATACTCACCAATCATGATAGACTCCTATTAGACCTCTATCATAAATCACGTCGAGTGTTGATGGCTTGTGAGTGGGAACTACGTTCATGACCCAGACTGGATCAGACAAAAGTGATGCTGCAAAGCCACCAAAAAAGGCATTCATGTCCATAACATTGCGTATGGCTGAAGTTCCTAGTTTTATTTTGAGGGATTTCTTGTAGAATGCCACCCGTCTGGCCCAACGTCTTGTATCTGCTTCAAATAAATCGATCCCATTTTTCATGAGTGTGACCCTTGCTGGGGATTTTTTTAGCCTATCAGGCCAATTTGGAATGAACCCAACAGCAATTTCTCCATAGAGAGATGGTAACTTGCTGATACATTTCTTTAATGTAAAGTACCTGTAAAACAGATTAAACACACATTTTGAAACATGTGCATAAATTAAGAAAGACGAGCAGAAGATTCTTTCTTCTCTGCATCATCATCAGCACTTACCAAATTAAGTATCTTTGGGCTGTGAATCTAAATCACTGCTGGGAGAAATTAAAGAAGCATTACAAAAAAAAAAGAGCTTACCATCCATCACTGGGATTATCGTATTCATTGCACAGTTCAAGCCCAAATTCATTTTGGTTTGATGGGCATGAATCTCCTGAAGGCTTTTTCCAGATGACAGTATTTCCATCCACAACAATCAGCTCATAACACAGGGCCCGTGCTAAAGCCTGGAGATCTGCCCATTCCTTATCTTGTTTAGGCCACTGTACAGGTGGACCAGAGATAACTAGATATCCTCCTGGTCGAAGTAATCGATCCACTTCAATAAAATATGTTCCATCTGCAATGCCAAACCTCCTGGTCAGAAAAATTGCAATAAAATTGAGGATACAGTCAAAGGAGACAATGGAAGAGAAAAAACTTACTATATGCAGTAAAGGGGATCAAACATCGAGAGCAGTGCACAAGGTCAAATGAGTTTGCAGGAAATGGTAACCGACGAGTTCCAAGCATTGCAACAAATGCTGGTATTCCCCTTTCTAATGCAAACTGTATTTGTGATTTATGAGAATCTCTAGGAGCGAAAGAAAGGGTTAAAATGTCTTCCTTGAGCATGTATCCACCAAAACTAGCAACCTGCACAATTCAAATGTTTAAATTACTACAAGGAAAAACATACCAATATGAGCTACATGTGCCAGAGGAGAGAGCTCCTACCCCACAACCCATATCCAGAGCAGTCCTCAGAACCCCTCCACTAATAGGAATATAAAGCCCAAGTTTCTCAATGTACTGAACAGCTCCATCAGGGAACATAGTTCCACCACCTGGGAAGATGAAGTATTGGCCTTCCTTTTTCATCCAACCTTGATGGCCTTTCCTCTCTGCAATTTTGTTATGTGGCATGTTGCTGTGCCATATCTGCACATGAAAAGAGAGCAACTTAATACAAGAAAAATGTGTCTCATGCTGTGTGGCAGCAACCTTCCTTGGCTATACATTTGTGAGTAGACAAACATCCAAAAACCTCACTCTACCAAAATTATCTCACCAAATCAAACCTAGTGCAGCTCCAATTCCAAAATTCAACAACTCAAAAGCCCTAACTTCCCAGCAGCCAATTCTCACATCCAACAGACAACATATCAAGAAGCTCACATCCAATTCCACGCACCTTGTGCAAGCTCTCCGGCCACGGGACCGGGATCTGATACCCGACGGGCGGCGGAATCAAGCAGACCGTCGACTCCTCCAGCGACGGGCAGTGCCGCTCGCGGTAGAAATTCATCTCCCTGCTGAGCTGGCTGTTCCTCCTCGGATCCTCGCATGGCATGTGATCTACAGCTTCGGCGGGGCACGCATCGATCGGCGGCTGATTTCCGGCGTCGGTCAGCGCCAGCAGCCTCTCTCTCTGCCGCGGATCCGCGGAGGTGGAGCGAGCAAGCGCCTGGCGGCCAGAGGCGGCGAGGGAGTCGCCGAAGGGAGTGAAGACGAGGACGAAGAAGACGAAGACGAAGGCGAAGAAGGCGGCCGACACGAGATCGAGGAGGCTCCAGTGCCGAGCGTTCCGCTTCGACATCTAGGATCGGAAAGGAACAGATCTGGATCAGATCGGCATTGAGGGTTTTAGAGAAAGCTAGGGTTTTCTGTTGGGGAAATCCTTGATTTGGTTTCTCTGCTAGAGAAGACGAAGTGATGAAAGTAGAGCAGAGAGAGAGAGTGTGTCCCGTCGTGTGAGTGACTGAGTGAGAGAGAAAGAGCCTGTCTAGTTGATGGAATTCCTGTACGATACAGTGGAATTACTGCATGCTCTTTTGGACACAAGCACAGAATTTCAAAAAAAAAACAAAAAAAGTGGGATTTTTGGATTCAAAAAGTCTACATGGACTAACTCATGGAGTTTGTCCATGGACTAACCCCATGGTTTTCATCCAAATATTGGATGTTCTCATCCATTATTTGGATGAAAACCATGGAGTTAGTCCATGGTTCTGTCCATGAGTTAGTCCATATAGCAGGACTCTTTTGGATTACCAACACGTCAAAAGTGACTTTTTATATCGCTGAAATTTAAAAATATTAATAAAGAACTCAGAAGAGTTCGAACGTGAGATGGTTGGAATATTTATAATAAAGAGCTTTGTTCTAGCGAAAACAGTTCTCACATAGTCACTGTGAGAATTTTTTATGGGACGTATTTATGGGTCTCATTTAGGGATGGGACCAGAGGAGATGGAAAGATCTATATGAGATCACCCCAAGTATCAAGTTTGATCATACATGCCTCTAACCCCTTCATCCATTGCTCGCGAGTTTAATGGCTTCATATTAAGCAAAAATTTAATCATCCATCCAACGGCCCAATCCATTTGGATGGGTGTCAAACCTCAGGATTAGTAACTATCAAGGGAGGTTACTGTTTATGCACGGTTTGGATTGGTTTTTAAGTGGGCCCACCAATAGTTCTCACGGAAACATGGTGAGAACTAGTTCTCACTTGAATATTTCCCTATAATAAAATAGAAAAATGTATATAGAGAGGTGTGTGTGAGGATGGTTTGTGTTTTTTGGTACCAGGATGTGTGAGGATGTTGGTTCGGTCCAGTAGCATTTATTTATTATTCTTTCCTCTGAATTTGGGTCTCTTGAAAACGGGAAGTTTATTTGATCAACTCACATGAAACCCCGTAACCAAAATAAACTAACATGCACCCCAGGGTCTTGCTAAATTTTACAAACCACCACATTCGCTCTGGGTTTTTTTAATCCTTTTAATTATTTTTGTCACTGTCACGTAGCCTTAATAATTGGTGGATGAGTGTAGAATAAAATAAAATCGAGTGTAAAAAAGATAAAAGAGGGTGGAAAGAGTTAGAGTCAAAATCACAAAATCTCAGGCGATATAGCATATATATTTATAGATATATTAGCATAGTATATATAGGTGATATATGTTAGTATAATATATACATGTACGTAAGCCATCACAGCATGTCCAAAAAAACCCTACTATATCAAATTTTTATCATAAATTATAGTAAAATAACATACCCTTAAATAAGAACAAAATAATAAAAAAGTTGCTTTTCCTCCAACTCATTCTATTTTTATTTTATCTTAATTTGACACTCAATTTTATTTTATTTTAATCCTCCTATAAATTTATGTTTTACCTATTTGCAACCTAGCTCTCTTTGATGTTGATCCATAAACAACTTGAAATGGTTGAATTATTGTCAAACTTGTATTAGAATTTTTCTGAATACAACCAATCTATACTCATTGTTTGATCCAAACCATTATGATCTCACGCTTCTTATTAAATAGATATGGCTCAATTATCACTTTTTCTTTAATTGGAGTGATATACATTTTAAAATTAATCATTGCATAAAAAGAAGATCATGATATTTAGTTGAACTGGAGCCACTTTAGGTCTTATTCCACTAGCAGGCCTATGGAGTATGGACCTTGTCTACCCACCATGGGCCCCTTCTTGGTTAGCCATGGAGGGTCTTGGCTACACGAAAGAGTTGTTAATTAACTATTTGGCACTTCTCAATCGTGCTGTGGCATTGTCCTTTACCATTTAAAAGATAGGCATGACTGCTCACATCATACTATTGTTACTAGCGAGATTAGAAAAGTGAAGGTGAACAACTTGGATTGGTCACATACTTAGTGGATTTTGGATTGACTAATCTCTTATTTTTATTGTTGTTAATTTAAATCTTTATTTGATTTATTATTTTCACTTCTAAATTATTAGATCTACATTTCACACCATATCTTCACATTAAATCTTTCATTTTCACAATCATTCATCCACTAGTTTTGTGTAGTTTGTTAGATCTTATTAATTTCATAGTTTAGATTGTTAGTTAGAGTAGTTTAGTTGCCATTTTAGTTTTGTTCTACATTGCAATTAGTTTAATTTCATTTTTCACATATAGTTTACTAGTTTTAATTGTTCACTTCAATTTCTATATTAGTTATATCTTAGTTCAATTCTACTTAAATTGAATTCACCGTTTGTTCCATCCTCTTTCCGTGGGATATCGATAATCCGGACTCCTAGTTCAATTCTACTTAAATTGGATTCATCGTTTGTTCCATCATCTCTCCATGGGATCGATAATCCGGACTCTTTAATCATTTATTACTTGACGACACCGTACTCTTACGGTTAAACGTTGCACATATGAGTGTCATTCAAGTTCTCGGCGCCAAGCCCAAGTCCAAGCTCAAGCCAGCCCACATGTCTTTTCTGCATGAGTACCCCAATTTAGGCTGCGTAATCCAAACAGGAGTTGAGCTCGGGCCTCAAGTACACAAATTACATGTATATACTATGCTAACATATAAATATGTACTATATCACCTGGAATTGGGCTCCGGTTCTCACTTGGGGCCTTGGGCGTAGCTCAGGCTTGGGTTTTGGCTCAGTCTTAGGCCTGGGCTTTGGCTTGCGTACATGCAATTTGAGCTATGCTTGGCATGTTGGTGTTCTGACGTCCATTGGACTCTTATTGTCAAATGACAACATATTAAGAGGGTTTTTTAATAGTTTTTTCCGGATTACGGATTAAGACTTGTTGTACCTAAAGATTAAATCAAAGTAGATGCTTAAATCCAGGTAATATTTTTTTTTCCAATATGTGTTATATATATAATATTTTTATACAATACTTACTTTAATCTTTAAGCTAATCCACCTTTATCCGAACTAAGAACCGGAACAATGCAAATTCAATCTATGCTAAGATATTAGATCACTTCTAAATATGTGAGAAGCAAACACAAAACATGTAAGTTGTCAGGCTTTGGATGAAAAAAAACTGAAAAAAGAAAGAAGAGAAGATAGATCCTATTACGCAGAAGATTCTAGTTATCTGTTGCACTGGCTTATAACATTATACTCAGTTGGCATGCCTAATCTATCTAACTGGCCGGAGCCCGGATATCCCTTGCTCCTGAACTTCACACGCAGTGATGGTGATATTTGTGACAACTGTGACTGGCCAGCAACCAAAAGATCCTCACATCCATGAACAACCGAAAACCTCTTTGCCGAACTGCATTTATCCAACTCTGGTCTCTGCTTTGGTGCGCTTTGAGACCGGACTTTAGCCCTCGAGGATTCAGTCTCTACCATGTAATTTGGATAGTTTGAGTACATACTGAAGAAGCTCCGGGAGCAATCGCTCTTTGAAGGCGTGAAAGGCCCCCTCTTTCCACTCCCTGCAGCCTTTGAAGATCCTGAGAATAAATGTGGGCTATTATTTGCTGTTTCATAAGCAGAGTGATCCTCTTTGCATTGCATTTCAACAGAAGACAAGCTTAGAAAAGTTGATGTTTGAGCTGTAGAGTCTTTTGATGGGGAATTAGGCAATGTAAGATTGATGTTTGTATGTTTTGTATGCGAGAGTGGTTTTCTGGGATCTGCTTCTGGGATCTTGCCCTTCTGATCATCCGTCTCGCTTCCTTTGATTGAGGTTTTGTGATGATTACAGGACCATTCATCCATCCATCCATCTAACAAGTCCCCACCTTTGCGAATTTTCTCCAAATCGTTTACATCCGTTCTATCAAATTTTGATGCATTCCTTGTCAAGGAGGTTAGCTTGCGTCCTGGGGGACACGCACTTGGACTATTTACCTTGAGTGTTTCACACCTATCCCATCCACATTTCTCTGGTGTTGCAGTACCCTGTGAGAAAGAAGGATGAGATTAGTCAATCACAATTAATTAGACTGGAACAACAAGGCACTAATAATCATGCATGTATCTTTATGGTTAGAAGGATATTGCAACTAATCTTTGTTTAGCTTGGGTTGTCAATCAAACAGGCCTGGGATTAGTAGAACTAACAACTTGAATAGGTCCAGCCAAGCCTGCCCCATACGGTACATAATCTGGGCTTAAAAGTAAGGACCAAACTGATCATTAAAAAATGATGCCAAATTCTTTAGTTTTCCAAATACTAAAAGAGTCCGGATCCTCACAGGATTTTCACCCACGAGCAGACCGACCAATTCTGTGATTATGTGGTCCAGCTTTTAGGGTCCACTTGGATGCATGCTTTCCTATCATCGGAGGTAGGAATAGGAGTTGATCACATCCTAAGATTAAGTAGATAATTAATAACACGATTAACACAATCCTATGCGTTATTAGTTATATGCTCAGGCTTGCGGCGGATCAATTCATATTGTTGCAATAAAATTTGTGGACATCTCATACACAAAGATGACATTCATTATGTATTGAGTTTTTCGAAACTACACTACTACACTGTGGTCATGGGGGATTTACCCGGCTCCCCCTAGGCCCGTATGGATTATTCTGACCTAAAAGGCCAGGACACCTTCCGTTATAAAAAAAAATTGTATTGAATTTTAATTTGGTGGGCCTTACTACTTCCACTTTGGGCTCATCAGAGTGAGACTCATTCCTATGAGGTATACAATTAGGGGTGTACACGAATCAGATTGGTGCGAATTAGGTCAAATCCACCATCAATCTGTTACCTACGGATTGATGGATGTGGAATCTGTCACCAATCCGTGGTTGGTAAAAACCGATCCAATTCGATTCGTGGAGGACCGGATCGGATCGGTTTAATCCGTTGAATCTAATGTTAATATCAAACATGTTGTAAAAAATCGATCCGATCCGTCTAGGGTTTCAATTTGTTATACTTATACATAAAAGTTAATTACATTTTGACCCTTGAAGTTTTTTCTTCTTTTATATTTAGACATTTTAACTTATATTTAGACCCCTTAAGTTTATTTTTATTTATATTTAATATCAACGGATCGGATCGGATTGAATCCGCGGATTGAGGGTGAAATCCGTTATCGATCCGTTGCTAACAGATTACAAGATTTTCAATCTTTCACCAATTCGTTTACCTTCGATTTGGTTAAAAATTCGCGGATCGAATCAGATCGATTTTACGGATTAGCATATTTTTTGTGCACCCCTAATACAAACGAGACATGAAGTGATTGGACCAATTATTGGTTGATATACATCAATGGTGGTAAACTGTGCTATAAACCTTGTAGCTTATGCGTGCATCCAATCAACATGTGTGTTTGTCGATCTGGATATTAGTTGATGAGCCCTGGCCCAAAACCCACATAGACCAAGTAATCTTAACCATCCATTGCAAAGACGAAGAAGGCTGATAGAGATGAACTTGACTCACTGCAGGGAGGTGTTGGAGACCCCTGTTGTTGAGAAGTTGGTCGTTATGGAAGCAATGGGTGCGATCAGCCAGAGCTCGAGCCTGGACTCTGACCAACGTGTGCATGCATTGCAGTGTATCCAACGTTTGCTTTCTCACAATGTAGCCTCTTACCAATGCTTGAAGCTTCACCAGTCCTTTCAATGCCCGCAATGCCCTCTTTGCCTTTCAACAAGTTTGATGTAAATGTAAATAAGAAATTAAGAAATACATGCATGATAAAGAGTTAGATGTAGGCTAGGGTTCATGAATAAGATAACAACAAAAAGGTTTTGTAATGGCTTATAAAAACTACACCCATACTATTAGGTTGAAAATCATAGAAAAAAAAAACGCTAATAGTTGTTTGATTCCTTTTTTAAATTTCTTAATATTAAAAGAAATCGACATTATAACATACTACCGTTCAAATGGTTATAGCTCTATTACCATGTTTTAAAATAATGGCCAATAATCAAATACATCGTTATCAATGTCTTGTTCTAACTATGTTGAGATCAGCTACATGAATTATATTTTTAATGATCAGATATAACGGATGAAATTATTAGTATATTCTTCGACACAGAACTCTCACCCATGGGACTGATCATCATGATGGACATGTGGGATTTTTAATCCTCACCATCCATAACACGTGTGAACCCTAAAGTTTTACTCAACTAAAATTCTGCACATAAGAAGGGCTTTGTATTGATTGAGTATATATATCTAAATTATATTTAGCTTCATTGGTGATCGATCATGACATCTCTTGAGGGGCCTCCAAAGAAAACAGCAATCCAACCGGGCATCGTACATGATCTTGATTCATTCAAATTCCAAAAGTCGTGATCGATCAAAGTAAAATTTGGGGCCTTTAAAATCAAGACTATATTCTTATTATCCAAATAACTCACCATACATATAAGCAATTGTAGTGGACCTACCAGTACGGATAGAAGAAAGTCAGGATAAGCCCATACCCATTTTGATTCAGACCTGTGGATCAAGATTACTTTGTGATAGGTGGACGCTGGTTTTGAAATGGGTATTTAGAATTTAGAAGCAATATTAAATAATCAAAACATTGAATTTATTATGTAACATTTTTACTAATAATTACGTAACTAGGTAATAATCAGGCCTAGCACTAATTATAAAAGAAAAATATTCAAGTGCATCCATCCCTCACCATTTTTGGTGAGGGACACCCCCTTTGGAAAGTGTTAGGACTCCCCTTTTTGTACTTGACACTTTCCAAAAGGGGTGTCTCTCACCAAAAATGGTGAGGAATGGATGCACTTGAATACTTCCAAATTATAAATTATAAATATATATATATATATAAAGAGAGACTTTTAACAGTGGTGAAAGTACTATTTTGCAACCGCCACTAAAAGTGCCTTTTTACTCTCCAAATTGATCGTTTAGCATAAAAAAACATGTTTTAGCGGCGAAAAACCTTTTGTGTCCCTAAAAGGAAACTTTTAGCCGAGGAAAAAACTGCCAGTAAAGGGGTATTTTTTTTTTGTGCTACTAAAAGTCACATTTTTATGGTGTGGACAATAGGTCAGGGCAACCAATACCAAGGCTGAGCCCGTTAGAAGCACTAAAAAATAGTCCCCCAACAGAGGCAGGGGTCAAGGAAGAGGAAGGTCACTGGTTTAACCTGGCCATCCCTACCTAAAAACAGCATGGGCTTGGTTACCCTTATTCCACTTTGTCAACAAGTGCTATGCAACCTTGCAAAAGCGTCATCCAAGGCAGATTCTTTTCAATAGCTGGTCAATGTTTTTTTCTAAGATCAACTACTGCATGATAAAGTACAGGAGCAGATAGAGCAGGAATATCATGTGCCGGTACAACTAAAACCATGCCGAGATTATCGCTCTTATTCAAGTTCCATGTAAGTTACAACAGTGCCAAAGAATGCAGAAACTGTCATTTGACGCACAATTGCAAGGGTAATACTATGATGGGTCCGGATCCTCATACACTGTGACTCCAAAGAAATCTTATTTCTCACTTGGAAGTCTACTTCCCTTACCAAAGAACTCCCTCATCTCATTCAAAGTCTACTTTCCTCTCATTAAAGGTAAGTCTACTTCCCTCTCATCAAAGGTTCCGGGTCCAAGCCCCCAAGCTGGATAAAATAAAGATCCAAACCAGAAAAGAACAAAAACAGTCATTTGATTGGATACGCCCCAATACAGAGAAAAAGGTAGGTGAGCGGACCAACAATTTATTGATCCACCTGGCTTCCCTATATGGGTTGAGACATCAGCTTACCATAAACTTGTGGGCCTGCATCTGTGCTGCGTATTTGGTAATTGGTAGACTGACAACTAATTAAACTATGCCGGGAAGAATTGCGTAACTTACGGATGGATTTGATTCCTCTTGTATTTAAATTGTTGTCAGTAATCAAGCTCAACTGCTCAAGACATATTTTTACCATTTCACTTGGCTAGACTTGGTCCGTGATGAATATTAGTTGGTTGGTTTGGTGGATGGGTGGGTGGTTGAGATTGAACAGCGGAAATGCCATTTGCCAATCGATCTAGCTATACCATGCATAAGGTGGGTCATCAATAATCAGATCCAAACTTGGTTCGCAATTGCCGTTCGAATTTTAGAGGCCGGATTCTAGCAAAAGTCAAAGTCAGAATGTAATTAAGCATGATCATATAAATATTGATGGGTCACCTAGCAACCAATTCAAACCGTGCAATGGCCAATTATCGCGAATCGCCAATTAATATGATAAACAGATATTAGCCGACTCCTATTTTAATAAAATTTTCAACTATTCATGTTTATCGACTTAAATTTTTCAAAACAACATTTCACTCTTTCAACTTAAGCTGCGGCTCATATCTAAAAATCCTGAATCACTGAATTTCAACCCAGTCAATTCATTCAGATTGATTGGAAAGAGACTGGACTCTGACTTAAGACATGCACTCAAACAAGAAGGCCAGGATCTTGAAATCCCATTTTGGAGGAGATGATCATAAATGATGATACTGGTCAGACCATATCCAACGGCTTAGATAACTCAACTGCAAATGTGGGCCACCACCAATAAAATGACATCCAAGCGCAAATTAAGTTTACTTGGCTAATCATTTCCTACCAAAAACTCATGGAATGAGAATTTTTCTCCGCATCCAAACAAGCTCAGCAATCATTGTTTTACTGGAGAAAAATCAATCAATCTTAGAAAAGCAAAATACTAACCAGATAACCACGAAACACTGCTTGAATTTTGACCGCTGCCAAGTCCTCTCTCCTCCTCCTCCTACAATAGGCTGCTGGTCTCGTGCCGCTGCTTACGATAGAAGCTGCAGCACTGGCCTCCGCCGGTGGGATTGCGTGCTTGCTCCCGCCGGGTTTTCCTCCGTCGCCGTCACCGTCCACCAGCTCCCTCCTGTTGTGGAGTGATCTCAGAAATCGCCAGCCCTTCTTCTCTTTTGGAAGCTTTGAGTCTGACTTGGCAGCCGTCTTACGGCCTAGAAGACCCCGAAACCATCTAGCGGGTTTCCCCATCTTAAACTAAACTGCTAGCGGTTTTGGAAAGCAGTATTGCCGTCGCGTCTAGAAGCCATTTTAGAGAGCAAGACGCGAAAAACATGGAGAGCCACGTCCAAGTAGTGAAGGGGTGGGGAAGAGCGAGAGGAGGTGAGATGTGAGGGACTCGTGGTAGGGGCCTAGTTGGCTGGTGCTGATGTGATAGATCAACGGATCATTAAATGAGAAAAGGGTCTCCTTCTCAAGTCAACATAATCCTCATTTACATGAGTTTTCTTTCCCTTTCCATTTTTAAATTTATATAGAGGTTTCTGAAACTTATTATAATATCAATATTTTACATAAGTGCGATTAATCCAATATGATAGGTCATATATGTTGAAGTGGAATTTTATTTTATTTTTTAAACCAAGGAATCCCTGTGGCATTCTTGCACACACTCAACGCAAGGATGTCTAAACATATAAGAGCAAACCGATGTCTTATGCCAATATACCAACACCACATAAAGTGTTAGAACAAACAAATTAATTAGAATTTTGTGGAAGGCCATATGAAAAACGAACATTAAATTTGAGGAGAACTTTATTGACAGGGGCGGAACCAAGATATAGACAGTGCAGCGCTATTGTGGAGGAAAACCCCACCCCTCCTTCAGCTAGGAGAACACCAGCATGCAAACATTTTGACAGCCCCCACACCCTGCCTATTAAAAAGGGTATTGGGGCCAATGATGCACACCTGAATTTATAGTGCCTCAATGACAGACGCTACGTCTGTAGGAGAAAATTCCCTTCCCTACTAAATAGGGTCACTACATTCACGGCAGCCTGAGATTGGAGGGATTTAGACTCTTGAGATGAGAGCTTTCTAAAGTGGAAGAATTTTCTCCAGCAAACTTTTTTTCCTGAGGACGTCACAATTAGTGCCTTTAATTCAAGGCTCCCTTTCATCAGAATATCCACTGCGTGTAAAAATTCCACCTCTAAATTGAAACGGTAAAACTAGATTATCATAAACAAAATACATCTATAATGAATGATGTTTGTGGGCTGACGAACCCCACTAGATGCAAAGAGCATCAATTTAAATTAGCCATCATAAAATATACTATCTATATCACCAACAGATGAGAGGGTGGAGTTTCATTTAAACAAACCATTTGATGGATTTAGATAGGAAGCCTAGCAGTGATTATTACATTATGAAAAAAAAATTTATTATTATTACATTATGAAATTTTTTTAAAAAAAAAGAAATTTGAAGTCCTTTTTTAAGACATTTGAAGAGAACGTGAGAAAACCGTGTTAGTTGTTAATTAATAAATAAAAAATTAGACCTTTCCTCATATTCGATAAATATAAAACACATGAATAAAAAAAATAATAAAAATAAAAAAAAAAAAACATTAGCATTTTCAAATGACCGACCTCATCAAGGGATCAAGTCGTTTCTGAAGTAAAATTTTGGCAAAAACTCGTATATATCCTTAGAGGAACCAGATTCAGGACGATTGTTCTGACGAGATGGATGGAGGAGTTTGTCCCAAGTGCATACTTGGCATGAAGTGGGTCTCAGTTTATTGCAAATGCGACCTGCCATCCTCAAGCAAATCTTAGCAATATGTCGGTGAAGAGAGTCCAGATTGAAGGTATCACTGTGAAGGGAGCATTGTCTGCTTTGTACATGTGTGGCTGTCAAAGATTGTTTTTATGTAAGGGGCAATTCTAAAGATCCTCAAACAAATTCAACCATCTTACTTTTCTTTTTTAAACCTTTGCTGTGGAACATCTAACTAATTTGTTTACTTCTACTATGCCCCAACTAGACAGGAGTCTATATAAATGCCTCGCAGCAAAGTGGCAAGGAGGTGTCTCACTGGAGCAGCCTCCCAGGGATCCATCCCTCAACAGAAAAGTAATGACTTGAACGAGTGGAACTCAACACTGGAGTCCACCAATATTAAAAATCACAGCCGATCAATGCCCCCCTCTACTATATGAGCCATCCTGAAATTTTACCAGCGTCTAATTATACCAATTCATACAAATGGTTGCTTGACCAAAGGTTAGCAATTGTAGCCCATCAAGCTGTGGTCCAAGAGAATTTCAGTCTGGAGGGGTTCCAGATATTCGACCAACTGTGCTACATTCAGGCAATCAAAACTGATTCAATTTTTGGTGATGATTTTTTGATATCCGGTAATCAAATGCGATTCAATGTTTCTATGAAAAACAAAAAGCTGAAACTTGATGGATAAATATCACCACCAAACTATATCCTTAAAATTCTAAGGCAAGTACTAATTGACAGTGCGCTATGTAAATGGGTGCACCGAATACTGATGTGGCCTGAGACATTAGTTATGTACATTTTTGGATTTGCAGCTAGGTCCATACATTCTCAACTTACTTATTTGGATCTGATCATAGTTCAAGTGTACATGTAATAAGTTGAACCTAGCCATTAAGGCCTCGTTTTAGTGTCCCAATCTGAATCAAAGTCATATCCTCAAGTATAGAGTTGGGTTGCTGACCTGATGGAAAATCTAGGTCCAATGTATTAGACCTATGAATTGGGTCTGAGAGCAGATCGACTCAAAACGATAACCAGACCTAAATACATTTCGTAATAATGATAATAAACAACAACAAAAATGATGATTGAAAAGAAAAGAATACCATTCAAATACAAGGTGGGCTCCCAAAGGTCACGTAATTTAAAAAAAGAACCACTAACTAGTGTAAATGGTGGCTGAAACACCTACCAGGAGATCCTTCGAGAGCCCACTGTTCAGCAGACGCATGTATAAAATAGCAGAGACAAGTTGCATGAGTAGGGTTGATGCCACATCAGAGAAATCTCCAAAAAAATTGCAGGTCAGAGTTTATGTAGAGAGATGCTTTCTGAGCATCCTGTCATGGTTCAGCATAGCACCAACACTCTCAACCACCAAAATAATCTGCAGGACAACAAAAGGCATGCCTTCAAAAGGTGAGCATTGGGAATGCTAGGGAAGTATAATGGAACAAAGGATGCAACAACTTAACTCAAAATATTACTTGCATATCTTAATTGCTGTTCATTTTTTATTTCCTTTCTCTCCTTTTTTTTTTTCACTTTGGTATCTTATTGAAAAAAAATGGCAATACTGTTCCTCCATTCATCTAAAATTTCAATCTTTGGTTAGTATCATGATTATACAATAATAAGGGTTTCAGTTTTTATTCAAATAAACACAATCTGATCTAGCAACTGATTGCAGAGTTGATCATTCAGACCTTTCGATTCAGCAGAGAATGGGGTGGAGGGGATTGGGCGCAGTTTTTCATGCCCAAGGAATCAAATTCCTCACTGAAACCGAACTGATTGCTTGGCCAGCTCATTGGTATTAAATTTGTTGGCCAAATCTGTCCTGGCTGGTAACACTGTTTTGGTGTATCTAGTATCCTGCTCTCTAAAGCAAAGGTTTAAAACATTAACAGAAAACAGTTTCAAGATTGATCATCCAGTTAACAAGGTCAAGTTGTCATACTTGTTTTTCAAAGTTAATAATAAGTATTTGACCCCACAGTGGTTTCCTCCGAGGCTCAAAGCATTTCTCATTTGCAACATCTTTAGGCTGTGCATGGAATGTGACATTGTGACAATAGTAGACCATCTTTGACAGCTTATTTTGGATAAGCTCAAAGGCTCCAACAGCCATTACACCTAGAACCGGACAAAAGATGTTTTTGCATCTCAACTTTCAGCTTGAGACACACAGTATCTTGGTCTAAAATGATATTTCTAAGTTACACTGCCTCCTGTGTACCATCCAAACTTGACAAAACCTTCTATTGGCAGCTATTAATCTATTAGAAACATATCAGACATCAATACCAATACAGACAATCCAAATTGTGGCCCTCATTGATGAAGAGAAAAGAAGTAGAAAAAAAAAATGATCCTACCTAGGATAATACAGTTCTCAATAAAAACTAAAAATAATAATAATAAAACTAAAACACAACTAGAGGTCCTTGGCCTGTGCTATAGGTGCCTATAGCTATAGCAAAGGAGCTTTTTGGACATCATTTTGATGGTCTTTGGCTCTCTGCTCTTCCTTTTTGGGTGGTGCCTTTTGTTTTGGGGGATTATATCCGCCATGTGCTTTTCATTACATTTCTGTTGTACTGTTAAGCCTTTGCTAACACAATTCACCATTCAAAAAGAAGAAAGAAAAAAGGGGGAAAAAAACTAGAGGTCTTTCAGTGGCACACTAGGCAGTGGTGAGAAAAGAAATCAAAGATATGACCCCTTCGAACATATTGATGAATTAGAAAGCATCACCCATGGGAGCAAGTGAAAAAGTAGGACTATCAAATTTACAAACTCCAAAAACGTGTTGATTCACATTTGATGTAGATGGAGCAGCAAGGGGAGAGCCGGGAACAGAAGACGTCAAAGGCGCTGGAGAAATAATGCAGGAGAGAACTCACTTTCTTTTTCAAAGCTGGTTGGTACAAAGGAGGAGTCTAATGAGGCAGGGCCTCTTGCCATTCCTCAAGCGCTTTTGATCTTTAAACAAAGATTAGCAGGCAATCTGGTCTTCAGGGACTTCACAAATGCAATTAAAAGAGCCAAGAAAAAAGCAGAAGAACCGTGGAGGTTTGCTTGCAAACTAAGGGTGATTTGGGAACTAGGCACAAGGATGAACATAATTTTTACTCGTGTAAATTAAAGCTAACCAAGACCAAGAGGATGATACCTTGGTGAAACGGGGAGTAGATTTTGACTCGCTTATCATTGAGTAGTTTATGTTTAATATGTTGCAGTATGGTTGGATTCCTCAAGGGGCATATAGTTCTGTTTTTGTAATAAGATACAGTATACTTGTACGATTTCCATATCTTCTAGTGTTGTAAACTTGATTAATAAAATTTAGTCTTGCTGCCTACCTCAAAAACAATAAAAAAAATATGATAACATCATAAGGTCTTAAACCTATGAAAGTGTGTTGGTTTTAAAATTTCCAAGATCAACTATTAAAAAAATTAACTTCCCAGACTTTGTAATTAGTGCTTTTGAGTTTTAACTTCTGAAACCATGTACAAGCCATACCTGCAATAAAGCATAAGCAATAGCAGTTGCAAAGTAGAAATTCGCATTGCCAGTACCCTGCAAATTTCGTCATAGGTAGACATGAGCAGGCATGAATGTGCATGAATATGAGAGAGAGAGAGAGAGAGAAGAGAGAGAGAGAGAGAGAGAGAGAGAGAGACGAGAGAGAGAGAGAGAGAGACCCTCCATATCCAGAGATTGTGCATCACAGGGCTAAGCAGACCCACTCCAACGTATCCACAAAAGAGGAAGAAGGAAAAATGCATGTCTGCATGTTATTGTAAGCATATATCTACAATGTCAGAACCCATGTGAAAAGCAGGAGGTGGGTAATTCATTGAGTAAAGCTGTACCTGCTAGTTCATTAACAAAAAGGCCTAAAAGTCCTAAGTACAGAGCAGTATCTCCAACCTTATCCATTCGAACAGCAACATGTTAGATGCATGAACATTATGATACTTGGTAGAAACATAAAAGAAGAAGGACCATTTATTAGTTTTCAAAAAATAGGAACTTAACACGTTTAAGTTGCATACAGATTAAAAGAAAAAAGCAATGTTTAGTTGTATGCAGTTTAACATAGCTTCTGCTGGTTTGCTGTTAAATTCATCTGAATGCCATGTAAATATTGCAATGCTGAATTTAGAAAAATGAAGCGATCAAGTCGCAAGGGATGAATTATAAAATGTGAACCTGTGCAAAAATAGAGATTTTTCAGGCAAAATATAAACGGACAACTTACCGAGGGATAAGATTTTAGCATTGATGAGATTGCAACGTAAACAAAAGCAAGAAAAAATGGCCGGTGGTTAAGACGTATGGCCAGTGGCAGTAACATGAACAGAATGTTCACATGAAAAACTATTAGAAAGAAAATCCTGAAGAAGTCAAACACTTCTGCAAAAAAATACCTGCACACAGTAACAACACATTATAAGTGCAACAATTGGGACTCAAACCAAAGAAACAGGAGGCACTGTTCGTTGATATCATTTTTAGATGGTATAACCTTATAACTCGAGATTGGCAACCCACTCGATAAATTCATGGTCATACATAGATAGGCAAATACTGCAGCAATTTGAGGTTTCTAATAGTTTGACCTTTTTTCACTGCACCACTGCTCTGTACTAATGAACATCCAAAATGGATGATTGGGTAGTTATGACTTCCAACCGATTCAATATTTGCACCATTTCTCATCCAATATATGGTCCACTAGTTCGCAATACAATTAATTAATTGTGCACAACAAACAGTGGCTCAAAAACCAAATAATTTCAGTTCATAACAAGATATCTTCTGCTGTCAGCTCACCATAGGACGCCTATATTTGGGGACAAATCCTCCACCGTAAGGATAAAACCATGTGTTCTGCAGGACCCAATAAAAAAACATGATATCATGAAAAGGTAGGAAATTTCTCATTTTTTTACCACAGGATTAAAAAGAGACTACAGTCTACATCAGAGCAAACTTACGAAATAACAAAACATTAAAAAGCAGAGAGATCATCGTAATGATTGCCGATGTTATTTGCTCATGAGAACATACAACATATCCAAGTCAGGAAAACTTCCTTCAACAAGGATAATGCCAACACAAATCTTTGATCATGTAAACGTCAGATCAGAACCAAAAGAGGATTTCAACTATATTCTCACAAACATGAAAAAAAAAAAAGAGAGCGAGCTGACATTGGCACACAAGTTTTCTCCCTTTCCACACACATTTAAAAAAAAAACTGTGAAATTACCTTTTTGCCCACCCTCTCCCTTTCTCTCTACCCACCTCCCCCCTATTGGCACACAAGTTTTCTCCCTTTCCACACACACATTTAGAAAAAAAAAAAAAAAATACCCTGTGAATTACCTTTTTGCCCACCCTCTCCCTTTCTCTCTACCCACCTCCCCCTTCACCTCCGGCCACGGCAGATCGGACAGTTGCGACCGCCCGGCTGTCCGATCTGCCGCCGGCCAGGGAAAGGAAGGGAGAGGGAGAAACGGGGAGAAGGGAGAGAAAGAAGGAGAGGGAGAGAGATGAGGAAGAGGGCGAGAGAAAACAGTGGGGGGAGGGGGAGGGGGAGGGAGAGGGCGAGCCGGATCCGGAGGTGAAGGGGAAGGGAGGGGGAGAGAAAGGGAGGAGAGAGAGAGAGGAGAAGAAAAAACAATGGGGTGGGGGGAGGAGGGAGGGGATGGGTCGACCATTGCTCGGTGAAGGGGGAGGGTGGGGGGAGAGAAGGGAGGAGGAAAGAGAACGTGGGGAGGAGAAGAGAGGGAGCGAAACAGTGGGGAGAGGAAGAGAGGGAGGGGAAAACAGTGGGGAGGAGGGAGGAAGAGAGGGAGGGAGAGGGAGAGAAAATAGTGGGAGGAGGGAGGGAGACGGGTCGGCCGTCGTCGTCGGTGAAGGGGGAGGTGGGGGGAGCGCGAAAGGGACAGGAGCAGAGAGAGAAACAGGGGGAGGGAGGGAGGGAAACCTTGGGAGGAGGCAGAGGGAGCAAGAAACAATGGGGGTAGGAGAGGGGCCGGCGGGGTGCGATCTGCTACGCTGGCAGAGTGTTGAAGGGGAAGGTGGGGAGAGAGAAAGGGAGAGGGTGGGCAAAAATGTAATTTCACAAGATTTTCTTTTTTTAAAAAAAAATGTGTGGGAAGGGAGAAAATTTGTGTGCCAATAGCACAGCTCAAAAAAAATCAGTGGCTCATAAATGCAAGATACGGGCCACTCCTCAATGGGGAAGGCCGGTCCACTAATAAGGCAGGACACTATGTAAGAGCATATGTGGGCCACAATATTTGGAATGCAGGTAGAACCGCTTGACTGTCTACAGCGACTAACACCATAGCAGGTAAATATAATATCTAGTTATCTACAATACCAGACAATGAATGTAAATTAGGAAAATAACAAAATTCTTTAATTCTTACTTCTGGAACATTTCATAGAGGCCACTGTACTGGTTAAGGGAAATGCTACAGAGAATCAACACATAAAAGGACCATATGGATGCCCATAATATAAAATGCACAACCGGCTTCCATGTAAAATTATGTATGGGTAGCCCTGGCTGACTTGTTACTCCACTGCTTTGATCATGAGAGCAATTTGAAGGATCACTTCCACTTGTACTGGAATTTCTCAGACAGAACAGTTTCTTCGGAGGAGAATCTGAACCATAACCCAATAAAAGAATCACCTGAAAAGAAATCAAGCAAAACTTAGAAAACCAGCAATCCAATAAATATGAGCTGGAACAAAATAACAAATGGTATCCTTAGAGCTAAGAAAAGAATGCATACAGGTACAATAAGGATTGCAGGGTAAAGTGATAAATGTGTTGCAACGACCCATCCAAAAGCTGCCAAGGGAGCTATTCCTGTGACCCAACATGAGCACAAATATAAAACGTCAATTGTAATGCAAAGCTACATGGCCATAGATAAAATTTGACCCGTGTTGAAGTTTGACTAATATAAATCATGTTTACAGAATAGAATGATGTCATGGGCCTCAGGCCCTCATGGCATCTCCCTTGGTCGTGATAATGTGTGTGTACAGACACTATAATGGTGCAGTGGGATGTGTGGGGCCCACCAAGGTTCGCACCAATTCACGTGGGGTAGTGGGATGTGAGGGACCATAAGGATAGAGGGTAGCTCAAGTTCCCCAATCCAGGGCCACCTCCTATGCACCACCTTACCTGATAAGTTGCATGTGCCACACCAGTGATCTACTAGGCGATGCAGATCTCCTTATTGTGTGCGTCACCCCTGTGGGGCCCACTTGGGTGCATGTCAATCACTGGAGATTGGGAGGACAGAAAATATGTATACTTGGATGTGGCATGGACTAAAAAAGCCAGCCTGATTGGCCACGATAAAGAATGGATATTAAGGTCCCGAGATTAAAGGCTGAAAAGCAATGAAAATGTTTAACATAATATCCAGCGATGGGTATTAGTCTGAATGAGAGTCAAATTGAGTCCCGTGACAATTTAGAGGGAGTAGTGAGAATTAGGAAGGGGAAAGAATCAAAGGTGAGCTCCACATGGGCAGTAGCTCACAAGAACATCCCAAGTTACACCTAAACATATAGGTATATATGTATGTGTATTCGCAGCAATCTCCTGAGCAACATCATTCAGCCATTGATGGGCAGCAGGTAATTCCACTCAACGAGTATTTTGATTTTCTCGACTCCTTTCGCACAAGTCTTTTGTTTTGCCATGCAGTCTGATAAAACAATCTAATTTGTACATTGTTTCTAAAGAAATACTTATAGAATTTTTTTGTTAGCTATTTATTTTCCAGCTACTTAATTTGAGTGATAGACACCTTCAGATTTATCATGAGTAAAACATACAGTTACATATTTAATATTTTCATTCCAACGTTGTATGTCGCACAGTTAAAGAGCAATTTGAGTCACTAACTATTCATAAATGGGCATTTTATACGTGGAGGTTATATCACTGAAAGATAGGAACTACTCATCAGACAATCTGTTTGAATTAATCACCCAAACATGATCCTTTCACCTCAAATAACCACAGAAGATTTACAAAAATGTACATTTTCATAAAACTTAATGTCCTTAAAAAAGCAGATGTAAACCATTTCCCACCGCACCATTGTAGTGTCATTGGATAGCTGGTTCAACTCAATCATTTAAACATGATTTTTTCTCCTTCAAAATTAAAAAAAAAAAATAGAGAGAAAATAAAGATTAATAAAACAACCTACATGCTATGATGCTCGGACACTTCAAAATGGACAACGTATAATGTCGTATTGAATCCAATAATACTTTTTATGAGTAAAATTTGTATCCCTGCCATGTCCATGGTGTGTCCCAGCCGTATCCGTGCCGTATTTGGGTATCATAGCCTACATGTCTCCAAAAAGCCAGATAAAAACCCAACTGGAAGGTGAAACCGTGAAACGATTTTTACATGGGTAGTTAGCATTTATTTATTTTTTTGTTGCTTGACACCATGTACATGTCTTTAGAAAGCCAGACAAAAACCCAATTGGAAGGTGAAACGATTTTAACAGAGAGTTCCAAATTTTTTTTATAAAAAAAAATTATCACAAGCAACAAATGCTCTTATTAATGTGGGTCCCACCTTTTCTTGATCTAGTCCACTCATGTTACATGGTCCCTAATGTGTACCACTGGATCAAATTTCACTCCAATTTGAATGATACAAACCATTAGATTTATAATAAACAGAGATGATCAATCCAAGAGTGTGCATCTCTCCAATTGAAGTGAAATTTGAGCCAGGTATATGCGTAGCAACTTGGATTTTAAATGGTTAGGTTCCAA
Source organism: Litsea cubeba (assembly GCA_012931725.1). Lineage (NCBI taxonomy): Eukaryota > Viridiplantae > Streptophyta > Magnoliopsida > Laurales > Lauraceae > Litsea > Litsea cubeba. The sequence goes on from CM022951.1 coordinate 68,791,705, forward strand.
TAGATTAAATCAAGTAGCTAAAAGGGCCCACCTAGTTTCATCCTCTAAATACGAATACACACATCCCAATGGATATAAGATTGATAAAAGTAAGGGGGGGTCTGTTTCCAAGAATTTCTAACGGGAATTCAGTGTTATGAATTTTTAATAGTAGTGTCAGTTGTTGTCTATGGAATTCCCGTAATTTCTTGTATGATTAATGAAATTCCATAAAAAAACAGCCTTCTTTATTTGCCTTTCCAAATTCTCCTAATTCTAGCATCCTGGATGTCTACTAGAATTTGGGAAACATGCTGGGGTGAAGCATTTAGAGAATTTATAATTCTCTCTATCACGAATTCTCTAAATTCCAGCAAACAAAGCCCCATACATTCCTTCAAAAAGCCGGATGAAACCACTTTGAAAGTTGAACCTATTTCAGGATAAATACCCTTTTTCCCCTCCTATCTCAAACAATACATTTTGGTTTATGGGGCCTTTTCTTGAGCCAGTCTGCTTATGTGACACACTTCATAATGAATAGTCCTTGGATCAAATGTCACTCCAATCTAAGTGGTACACCATTGGTTCATGATGCACAGATAAGTTCAATCCAACAGTTGTATCAGACTGAAGTGAAATTTGAGCCACTGTATACATAAGGGAATATTTGATTGGGCCGGTTGAGATTTTATAACATCACTTCTCTAATTTTTCGCCCATACCCGGTGTGTTGTGTTTGAATCAAATCATTTAGTGGACGTCGCTCAGGAGATCATTGCACATGTGTTTGTATGTTCCGACCAGTCCAACAGATGGAAAAGCATGATCAGTTAAAAGGTAGGATAGGAAATAAGAGCTAAAAAGTGGGTACGGTCACAGTAGAAGGCCCGAATATAGTATTGAAAAAGGTATGCATTTAAACATTTTGGTTAGTGTAGCAGTCATATCTAACCTTAAAGTATCATGAAGGTGCAAAACTAGCTGAAAGTGCACCAACGTGAGAAAATGAAGACCAAGATCTTACTAAGAACCAAACAAGGTAGAACTCTTCCACAAGAAGGGGGAATGAGGTTTCCTGTCTGGTAAAGCTGACAATAAAATGCCTCAAGTTGGAAATGAAGAACAAAGAAAAGAAAATAGTAAGTACTAAAGTGCACTAATTACTTACGTGAACATGCTCCATAAAGGGACAAAACAACCATCAAGTTCTCAATCGGGGATGTCGTTGAACCCACACATGTGACTATTGTCATAGGATTCCATAAATAGATAAGAGCTGCAACATCTCCAGCAGTTACAATCTCTGGAAATAACATGACAATTATGAATATAAAATGCAAACAATTAAAGAATTAGAAGATAAAATTTGAACCAAATTATATAAATGCTATGCATATTAGTAACACATTAAGTAACACATTAAATAAGTCGCCAGTACAGCTTCAGCAGTACCCATGTATGGAAGACAATAAAATAACCTGTTATATACTCGTTTAAAAGGATATGCCATTATCTAACAGAAATTGCTGTATCCATATCAGATACAACTTCCCAACTTTTTTTCTTGGGAAAGGTAACTGTGATTTTATTAAATGAAGCCAAACAGCATAAGAGTAATTTACTGAAAAGCTACAAGGCCAACAACAAAATAAATAAATAAATAAAACTGAAGCAAAGTGATGCAAAACTGATGCAATCCAACCATAGGAAAGGGGCAGCAACTCTATTCCATTTTTCCACAGCTTCTACAGCTCGGGCCCTCTTATTCACCACAAAAAAAACACAGAAAAATGAAGGATAACGATCACCAGAATAATATCCAAACAGTACAGATCAGAACAGTGGACAAAATCAACACAATTCCAATCTTTGGAATCCAAGAAGAACTGATTTCTTCAAAAAAGGAAAAAAAAAATGAAGAAAAGAAAAGGAAAAGAAAAGAAATAACAAAATAAAACAACGGTCAAGTACCTCCTTGGAAGACAGTCCTTTACCACAAATATTTATATCTATGGTAATTTCCCTTTCCCAAAAGAAATAAAATTCCATATTACCTTACACTTACACTAAAGAGTCCCTACTTAACTCAAGTTACTTAATATAGAGAGTCCTATCAGTAGTTTATTCGTATGCAGATACAGCTGGCACAAAGTGCAGGCTGTGGGCCTCCTTCGGGCTGGACCTGCATCTGTTCTGGGCCTAATTTGGGCCTAGATTGGTTGTGCCTGCTGTTGGGCTGGGCCTGACCCCTTCTGGGCCCGCTTTGTGCCTGGAATGGTTACTAGGACCGGATGGGGTTTGGTCTTGGGTTTATGCCTATAAACCCAAATATGATAGGGTTGCATCGCAAGGATCGGCTAAACCCCCCAATAACCTTAAGGCCTGTTTGTTTAGCACTAGTAGTAGTAAAAGGTGGGGGTAAAAGTAGGCATGTGATGTGACATTTTTTAACTTCATCGTGTTTGGATGGAAAAAGTGGAGTGGAGAAGTAAACAGATGATGTGACACCACTTACCTTTTACTACCCCACATGCCTACTTTTTTACCACAAAAAAAGTGAGATACCTCACTATTACTTATTCCGTGACTTGACATCCATCTCCCTTTACTCCTCCACACATGTAAACAAACAGATCATAAGATAAAGAAGAACCAATTGTTCTATCACTAAGCTACTATGATTAACACCATGCCCATGGTAGAATATCCTCTGATGAAATAACTCTTCGCTTAACATGAAAGGAGGATAGACCAAGCAGTCTATCTTAGTTAAGCACTATTTCCACCACGTCAGCTAAATCCCATGGAGCCTCGCAATTGCAATTGGCCCATCAAATAGCACTGAAAAAATCACCTTCCACAAGGATACAGGTTCAAACTTCTTTAAGAGATAAGAATGAAAAGAAAACACATAAAGCTAGATTTTGGATCCAAGACTCCAATTTTTTTATTTTTTTTTTGTAGCAGCATCTATACATATACATAGCTTTATTGCACTTCTATCTTATAATTGCATTCTTTTCACATAGTTCATTGCAGTATGCTATCAACATATAAGTTTTACACATTAATAAATTTGAATGTGCATCACCAGACGTCAAGCTTTTAACGTTGTGCACCGGACTGTGTGTCCAATAACAAAAAAGGCATGTGCCCAACTAACATGCATCAATCAATTAGCGCAGATCTAGTTCCAAAAAAAAAAAGTGAAGGAGCCAATGGATAATAATGCATACACAAGTAGAAGACAATTAACAAAAGGCACATAAAACAGCATCAACCACCCTTTTTCAATACATGAGCTGAAGGCACATAAATTGGTATCGACCAAAGTGTCCATTTTTATGCAAGAGCAGAAAGTAACATAGCAGAAACATACCACACTCATGTGTATGTGCGCGCGTGCACTCGTGGGTGGTGATGAAAGTGGGGGTGGGGGATCTCAATGCGAGGTCGAACCAATCTTAATCAAAAGGCTCCAATCCCATTAAATAGGCGTAGGGACTACACTTCCATTTATTGAGGCAAACACGCCATAACCTGTTTGGCAAGAACATTGACCTCCACATTGGCCCCTCTTAAGGCTATGACACAGAAGATCCCTCAACTATCGCAATCTTCACAAAGCCCCATAAAAAAAAATATACCTGCAACCCACCTAATCACACAAAAGGAGTCAAATTCAAAAATAAGTCCATCCTGATGGCTAACCCCCTACGAGCATTGCCATAAAACTCCACATTGTTAATTCCCCAATAGCCCATCAAGCCCAAAAACAACTTGGTCTAAGCAATCAACCATATGCAACTTGAAAATCTCACTGTAAGTAGCCTCAAAGAAGATCCCTTGACTGCATAGTGGCCCCTCTAAGGATATGAGTGTGCCTCGAAGAAAGACCCCTTTAACCAATCTTCGTGAAGTACACATAATATAGCTCTAACCCACCTAATAGTACAAAAGGAGTCAAGTTGAATAATAAGGGGAAATAAACTCAACCGGATGGCTTCGCCTCTATGAGCAATCAAATTCAAACTCTGCATTGTAAATTCCCCAAAAGGCCCTGAAGCTTGAAAAGCTGCACTGAAACACCGGGATCGCAGGGAATCAAAACCAAGAGTTTTCAAAAGTTTAAAAGATTAACACGAATACATCCAGAAAAAAGACCACCTTGATAGCACATTTGATAAGATCTCATAACTCATGCAACAGTTTCCCTTAAAGCATCCAGTCATCCCTTCCAAATAGACCATATAATAACCACAAACACCAATTTCCAAAGAACCTTTCCTCCTTTTTTTTCTTTTTGAAATAGAAAACCTTCCCAACCAATAATGGTTTCGCCAAATGATCTAGACAACCCCCCTATCCAGTTTCCCTTCGAACATGGTGGAGAATGGAGTCATAGACCTCTACTTTAGGAAGCTATGCACATACTTGCAGAGTTCTTCCCAACAAGAAACTTATAATGCAAAGGTAGATCATAATGGAAGCAACACGTTGAACTAGCAACCAAATTAAAAACAGTACAAAATGAATAAATAGTTAAGGTGGCAAATCTCAGTGCAATCCAAAAACAGTTCTGCTCAAATAAAGAGTGAACTCCGAAGCAACATCATATGCCAGCATAGAAAAATCCTGCTGAAAAGAGTTTGAAGCTTACTTGAAGTTTCTAGAAGTTTCAAAAGATCAAGGGATCTCAAGCTTTGACTGTATGCCAGCTGCAGCTTTTGACCAGTTGCACGAATAAGCATTGCAGTAATAAAATCTGCAATCACAAACATCAAACTGTGTACAAAAGGAATTGGTATTACACTATTGCAGAATGTGATAAATTGTCATCTGAAAGCTACTAAGTAAATTCACTTGGAAATGCAAATTGGAGATTTACACTCCACTAAACGAGTTGAGATAAAAAAAGAAAAAAACTTTTCACGTTTTGAATGATAAAGAATATGATCTTTTCTTGAGTCAGAAATTATTATATATATTGGAAAATTCCCCAAAATGGACTTTCTCACTGGCGTCCCCTTTGTTTTAGTAAAAGGGGCCTACCTATGATCAATCTAATCCCTTCACACATGCCTATATCCTTAATTTGACAATGGCCTTAATTTGACAATAATGGTACAGTAGCCAACATTGGATTTTTCCAAAAGATTACAATGGAACAAGAGTTAAACATTGACACATGAAAGCTTAGATTTTCCAGTCCTTTCTATATTGTTTAATGAGAAAATGAGAAAGGGGGGAAAAGGCTTTAAATTATGAGAGTGGACTAACAGTAGGTATACATAGTTTCTGTCAGAAATATTCACGAGATCCAAGTACACAAAAGACAAACTTTGTGATTCATTGATTCCAAATTAGTTGGCAAGATGATCCACTTCCTAACAAACCTCCCAGAAAGATTGAATGACAAAATTGCACCTGATAAGGGGCAGGGTGTTAAAAGTCCTGTTGAAGCCTCAGCACAGCATCACGAAAATGTAAAGCCCCTCAAACTCTACTAACCTAATGGATAGTCTCCGCAGAGAATGCATGTACAATATGTCATGGACCAATCAAGGAATCACTAGCAAACATTTAATTAATACAAAACAAAAGGGCAATTAAATATAAATCCAATTAGCCCCAGAAATAACTTTACTGAAAAATGAGAGATTGCAGTATCAGCCCCAAAAAAATGAATAAATAATCACTTACCTGCATTTTATCTGATTTGTTTGCACTTCAACACTACATCACCCAAAAACAATAGTTAATGAATAAAGTAATCAATCATGAATTACAAATATAAAAACAATAACCTTTTTATTTTAGAATGGTACAAGAAAGTCCACAAGTGGTTATTTTCTTTTGTGGTGTTGGTAGTGGGTTGACTGTTAGAGGGCTGGGTCATTCTTATAATGTCAATTTTTTCCTTTGAGATCACCCCTTACCTTTGAACAGTCAAGGGCCCAAGGATGGACAATAGCAAAGGAGAGCCATGGTACATTGATCCTGAAAAATAAACAACAAAGGAAACCAGCTCATTTGATCCAAGAAGAAGGAATGCAAAATATCATACAATACTTCATAATACATTTATGATTTAACAGTAATTATATTAAAAAGGAAGGAACAAACAAACAGGCCATCGGTATAAAAGGCATTCGAACAAGCCACAAAGGAAAAAAAAATATATATATATATATAGAAGAAGCAAACTACAAGGTTGGATCTATCAACCCCACAACTTAGCCAAAAAAATAACTACCATATTTGCCTTCTTCCTATTATGACAAAATGACACATCAATAGGCTACAAAACATAAAATGAACAGTCAAGTGGCAAGAATTTCTTCAACCAAGTGGAATCTTCATGAACAAGTAGCGGTACAAGATCGCCAAGACACAACATTAAATGAATCACTCTCCACTACAAGCCTGCCTTAAATTAGGGGTGGCAAATGGATTGGGGCAAACTTTACCAATAACATTTTGATGTGGAGCTTCCAGAGGAATGGAAGAAATACATAGTGGAGAAGATGAGGAGAGACAACTATATGGGAACACCAATTCACTAGGAATGGATACTGGTGTTGGGTTGATGATAACCAGTAGAGGCTTTTCTCTAGTTTGTAAGAATGAGTTCCACTTTCGGTCTATAGCCAAGAGATCAAGTGGAAACGCAATGAAAAAAAACACAAACACTAACACCGACCGATTCATGCCCTTTCCAGTATGCCGGTTAGAGCTCATTTTTATTGCGGGTCAAGTCACATTTTGCCACGCCTAGCCTGAATAAAAGCCCTAGTCTTGTCATTACTGTGTATAAAAAGATATATCAATGCTTTGGGTACTGAGCTTCAGCAAAACATTTCTTTTGTTCAAAATCAATCACATAATAGACCCAGCCCATCTTTCCCCCAAATTAAGCTATTGATATAGTGGTTCATACACCCCTAATATCTCTCCTGTCAAATAACAATAACTCTCAAGATGGATACACACAGCCAGTGCAATCAGGTTAACAAGGATCACTAAAACAGTTATGATGAACTAAACAGGAGCAAATGTTAGTGGCACCTCCAACAATATTTAGCCCCACCAATGTGAATGTTTTGTGACCTCAAAAGATGGCATCACATGGAAACAATTACAAACTATTCTGCACCTATAAATCCAAGTTGCAACTTTTAATTATAAGATGAATTCTAAAAGCTCTGAAAAACCAACCGGCATACGGTGACATGGACGACTGCTTCAACCAATAACCTTCAGCCACTGCAAAACCATCAATTAATCTCATCCATCTGTCAAAATAAGTAAAGTAAAAGGACTTATCTTGCAGGAAATGAACAACATACAGCGTCTGAGGCTAGTGAGAGGTGTTGCTATTTCTGGACGGGAACCCAAATTGAGTTTCTTAGAGAAAAAGATGAGAACCAGTCGAAGCAAAAGTGCCAAACACACTGATGCCCAAAAACAAAAACCTCGATTGTTCGCCATCTGCTCTCAACAACGATCTCCTCCTCTTCCTGAGATCACAAAGAGTAAATGTCCGTGGAATGTAGTAGTATTCGATTGGAGACTTGCATCAGATCCTAAAACCCTAACCCTAAAATTGGTTAATTAAAGTTCATCCACCTGAACTGCTAATGAGTGCGTTCCCAATTTTTCATCAAAACCGGGAAACTATTAAAAGCGAAATAGAGACGGCGATCCTCACGCGGTGTCATGCAACCCGCTGCTCCTCGATGTAGGAACCCCAAAGTAGCTCCATCTAGAGTAGAGATGATCCGGACCGTTTATCGGTATTTTACTTGAACGGTCTGGATCATCTCTATATGGGCCACGTTGAAGTTCAGTATGTAAGATTGTTTGGGCCCGTTTGGTAATTTATTAGGGGCTTTTGGCTGTAGGTCCCTCGTCATTTGCTTTTACAGCCTAAGGTCCCCGATATTTTATCGTAACGACGGAAGTCCTCTCATTAAAATGAGACAGTGAAAAAGACAAAAAAGCCCCTGTACACATCAGCAAAAGCAGTTATCAGACAAATTTATCTGAGTTTTGCATGTTGATTTATTTGTGGACAAAACAGCTACAACATTGGACCCGCTTTGCAGTAGTCCAGCCTGTCCACGCTACTGATAAGATAGATCATGATCACGATGTATGCACTTGCAGACACCATTCTCTAGAAACATTAGGTCATTTCATTTTCTTTTCTTTTTAACATGAACATGCATTTCTAATGTGGTTCATCCTTTGCTCTTCACTTGGGACCTCCATGAGACCTTAACTCATAGCCGAGCTAGGTTCATGAAGTTAACGGTCATGATCTTCTGACAGTGGGCCCCATGTATTATTTTCAATCCCCAATTATAATTTCTTATCTTGGGTAGTCAGTCAAATTGTGGTGACTTTCCAAATATTGGCAGAGTAGTGGTAGTGGTACCATCAGATTTTGCCCCCCAATTTGGACCACCGACCCTTTTTTTCCATCTTCACCGTCTATTTAACGGCCCTGCTTTGATGGTCATGATCATCAGGGAGGCACCACAATGTGGAAATCCCTTCCAGTCCAGACTTGTTAGTGGTTGGGCAGGCCTTGCATTCAGGGCTACTAAAGTAGTTGGTTCTCTTACCAACTCAAATAAATTCGGCAAAACTCATATAAATTTATCTGAGTTTTGCTAGAAGTTCAGGTAAGTTTGCCGAAAACTTAGATAAATTTATCTGAGTTTTGACAAATTTATCTGAGTTTTTGTCCAATTTATTAGAGTTTCTGGAAAATTTATCTGAGCTCGGCGACACCAAAAGTCAGAATATGGAAAATCAGATTCTAATAAAAATCGAAATCCAAAATAAGAACACTTGATGACCATGATCCAATCGAGAAGAGAAAGAGGGGGAAAACAAGCAAAATAGCAAACTGCTCTCTTTCAAATCAGTTGTAGAGAGAGATTTGGATAGAGATTGAGAGATTTCAAAACCGTTTCTATCTTTGAAGAAATGAAAGAGACAGAATCAGAAGTCATGGCATGGTGGCGACGAAAGGTGCTCTGCAACGATACTCCATAAACATAGAATGGAACGAAAAATGGAAAATGAGAGAGAAGAAGAAGGAAGGAGTTCTCTGGGACAACAAAGAATAAGAGAGAACTTGGCCTATGAATGAGGGTTGAAAGGGGCAAATTAGTCATGAAAATATATGACGTGTCATATTAGGGACCTTTCACCAAAATATCTTCAGTTGTCTGGACTAGAGAGATTAGAGAAAAAGTTGTTGTCATTGATGCCTTAGAAGACTGTGCTCAGGGACTATTGGCTAATTTACCCAATTTATTATTAAAGTGGAGCGATGTAAACCCTTCGTTTCTTAGAGGTCATAACAACAAGCACACAAATTCAAAATTTTCAACTTCTTTGAATAAAAATAAAAATAAAAAACACTACTGAATGAAAAAAAAATTATCCACTTTCTAAAAAAAAAATAGATAAAGATATTCCTTGTCAAGTCACAAAAAATTGAACAACATCACTCTGTACATGTTAAGGGAAATAGCTAAAAGGTTGTTGCATGTTGGGCTGATTTTATTTATTTATTTTATAACGGAGGGTGTCCCCGTCCTTTGGGCTAGAATAATCCCTACGGGCCCAGGGATAGCCGGATAAATCCCATGTGGCCACAGTGTGGTAGTATCGTTTCGAACTCTCAACCTTCAGGTGCAAACCGTGGTCCTAGGCCAACTGAGCTACCCCTCATAGTTAAGTTGGTTTATTAGTATATGATGGATTTATAATTGACGGTCTATATAGGGATTTGAATCATATAGAAAGGATGATAGTTGTCTATTTATTAAGTAACTACTATCCAAATAGAAATTGGGCCTTTTTTTTATAAATTGGTAATATAAGAAGGAATAAGGCATCTTTCTTTATGCTAGTTGCAAAGAGAGCCGCCAATTCCATACCCTTCTTTTCCACTCCCCATTTTTTTTAAAGCATTACCAAAATACTCCTGTAGAAATCCCTAAACTACCCTCTCCCTCTCCCCGCTCGCCTTCGCCCGCCGCCCAACCCCACCTGCTCTCCCTTTCCATCTCTCTTCCTCCCCCTATCCCTTTTCTCCCTCCCTACCTCTCTTTCCCTATCCTTGCCTGCCCTCCGCCCACTCTCCCTCTTTATCTCCTTTTCTCCCTGCTCGCCTCCGCCCACCTCCACCTCCACCCGCGGCCAGACCCCACTCGCTATCCCTCTCCTTCTCCCCACTCTCCCTGGCCCTCTCCCTGCCCGCTACCCGCCTCTCTCCCTCTTCTCCTCCAGTGGTGCTGCCGGAGGAGGTGGTGGTGGCAACTAGGGTGGGGTAGTTTAGTCGTTTACGTATTAGAGGGCCGTGCAAAGAAAAAATTGGATTCTTCACACTTGAATGGTGTGGGTAAAGAGAATGGGTGTGGTAAAAAAATTGAAGGGTGTGAAATTAGCAGCTCTCATTGCAAATCAAGGTCCAAGTCGAAGAGGAGTGGATATAAAAGCCCTCTGCCCCTCTATGTTCTCTGTCTCGCTCCTCCCTTGCGCAAAACTATTTTTCATGTTCATCTCTTGCACGTAAAGCTCTCATGTTTCCTCTTCAATTCCTCAGGTAAGTTACGCACTCTCTCCCTTTACCATCATATTCTAAACCATCCAAAGCCCACTTTTTATCGTCATGTCCCTCTCTCTCCACCTCTTTTTTTGTTACCTAATTTACATGCTTGTCATTGCTCCATACCTTATCCCTTTCAATATATATTTCCTATATACAGTAATATTCAGGTGAGAACTAGTTCTCATATATTATATGAGAACTTTTTACGGGGCCCTATTGTGGGCCCTATTTGGGTATGGGACTGGGGGGAATGGAAAGATTTATATGAGTCCAACCCAAGTATCAAGTTTGACCCAAACCCATGCCTTAACCCTTTCATCCGTAGCCAACAAGGTTTAATGGCTTCATATTAAAAAATATATATTCAACCCACGATCAAAACGGTTTAGTCCATTCGGATGTGTGTCAATCCTTGGGATAAGTGACTATCAAAGGGTTCCCTATTGTATCTAGGTTTGGATGGGTTGCTAGTTGGGCCCTGCAAAAAAGTTGTCATATAATATGTGAGAACTAGTTCTCACTTGAATATTTCTCATATATATATATACCTCAAAACAGCCCCATTTCTAAATTTGCGTTTATGCCCCTTTTGATTTGTCCAATTAAATGTATAGTTGTAAAATATTGGAGAGAGAAACTGAGAGAATATGGAACCATGTCACGGATAAAAACCACCTTTGAATACACCTATTATTTAGGAGATTCGAGAAAATATAGGAAAGCATTAGAAAGAGAAAGTCACGAGATTTTTTTATCCACATTAGACCCACCATTCGAGACAATGAAAATACCAATCTATCATAATCAGATTTCAGTCCAACTTGGGTCCACTATGAAATTATAAAAATATAAAGTTTCTTATATTTATCAATCTTAGGTTGGGTTGTTTGTGGACCCCACTAAGAACCATCGTGAATTTCTTACCTCTGTGAAATTAAAAAATTTAAGGGGGTGTTTGGATAACTACATAATATAATATCAACAAGTTTAAATATTGTAAGATTTCATTATCATAGAATAAAATAGTGTCATATTATTATATAGTGTCACTTATGGTGTTTGGCAATTTTTACAAATTTCAATATACCTTTGAAGTGTTTGACAATTTATAAAAAAAAAACTCACAAGATGATATACTAAATAAAAAATGGAATGAAAGTAATCAATTGACCCAATGCAGGACCCACTAATTAGTAATCACATGTGTTAATAATCATGGTAGGACCCACTATTGTTAAAAAAATCACATGATTAAATGTTAAAACCTTGAGATCCAAGCAATATTGTTTGATTAAGGTAGGTCCACCAAATGTTGATAGCGATAGTGCAATACATCTAATGGTGATTATCACAAATGAGCCTATCTATTTTTTTTTTTTTGTAAAGCCTTATCTAACGTCAAGCATCATCGATGAATCTATCTATGAGAAGTCATTATGGGACCTATTTGATATTTGTTGTCATACTAACACAAGGGGAGCTATCAAATAGTGGGACCAATTTAATGATGACAAACTTCTAACTACAATCGCACAATTCAATTTTGCTAATTAATTAGAAATCCAGCTAATTTTTATAGTATGGGACCCACCTAATGTTGGTAATCATGATGAATGGTCTCTAGTGTGACATTAATAAGACCCTCATAATATTGATAATTAAAAATGGTCGTGTAATTGTGATATGGTTATAGGACCCCACATTAAATTTGTAAGCATTGTGGGGCCAATGTAATATTAGGATTCATAGTTGCAATGGGGATCATTAAATGTTAAAACTTATAGTGAGCCACTATAATTAATAGTTGCCCATGAGTTCTTTCTAAATAAAAAAGATTTTATAAGAAAATATTGTCTTATACAGCATATCCTTGAATAACGCAATATGAAGGTTTTTAGAAAAAAAAAAGATATTGTAACATACTTTCTAAGTTATCCAAACACCTCATTTTTTGGTGCATAGATTATATTATAAACTAGTATATAATATGACAAAATCTCTTGAAATATCCTATTTCCAAACACCCCCTAAGCCTTTATAGTGATCATTTAACAGTGGGCCCATTAAAATAGGGATGTGAGGAAAAAATGGAGATAAGCTAGGGATGTGGACATTGGTAGAGATGAGAGAAATAAGGGGAGTAAAATTAGAGAGAAGAGAAAAAATAGGAGATTAAATGGTCGACCAAATTAAAGATTCCACATAAGTAACCCCTCATTAATTATCTCATCTTTTCATTGGTTGTTCAAAAGGGGCGTTTTACTTTAAAAAAACACCCCGGGCGTTTTGTAACCCTCCTCATATCTCCTCATATATATATATATATATGGAGCGCTACACATCGCACGGATGTTTTTTAAAAGAAAATGCCCCTCACTGTTGGGTCCACTGTGATGCATGATGATTATGAAAGTCTATTGGATGGAAAAATCTATGTGAAGTCTACCTATATGCAAAACCTTAAGTTTACAAGATCATCATAACCTTTTGATTCATGGCACTAAAGTTTAATGGTTTAGAGGCATCATTTCATCATGGTTTCAATCAAACGGTGAGAAAAAGTTGGATGAGTGCCAAACTTGGACTTATGACTATTCATGGGGGTAGTGTATGTGAGAAGGCTAAATATACTCGTGACAAAAAAAAAAGCGGAAAAAAGGGGCATTATTTTAGAATTTTCCTATATTATTATTATTATATATATACATACATGCATGCATTCTTTCTCTCATATATTATTACTTGCAATTCCATCCGTGATTTCTTTTCCTTTTATCTACAGCTCTAATTGATCTCAATGGATAAGCGACGACGGTCGAAAGAGCTTGATGAGTATGTACTATATTGGATCTTCAGTCACAATTCCACATCTATAGAAGAATCTGATGGTTTTTTTAGTCTAACTGACAACACCATCTAGGACGCCATCAAGTTTACATAGATCCACGGGAATCGCTGTTATGGATCCTTCGTGGGTGTACGATAAAAATCTTGAGATTAGACTCTTCCACACCTGGCGTAAAATCCAATTGCAACTTCCTAACCTATTCACCTTACCATTCAGGTTCCATTTTATTGTTGATGAAGATGTTGACGATGGTCCACATCCAGCCGTCATGAAAATACGCACGGCCGCCATGTCTGATGATGCAGAAGGTTGTAGTCATCTACAATTGTACATTTTTTGCATTTTGTAGAGCAAGTCACAAGGCTTAGACTCGGGTAAGTCCTGAAATAGTAGCCACTGATGTTATATACCACAAGGGGAAGGGGCAGTTCTATGTGGTTACTATGGATGCAAGCGTCGGAGTTATTCGCATCAATAGCGCCAAGAGAGTAAAATATAATGGGGAATAAAATATAATGGGATTATGATGGTATTTTATTTTTAGTTGTTTGGTATGAAATCTTTTTTTACTACTTGTATAGCAAACTGGAGATTTTTTTTTCGTCTTTTAGCGGAGAAAGGAGATTGTTTTTTACTTTTTTTTTTTAAAAGATCAAATTGGTTGAATTCGAAATCAGCTGTCATTAATAAAAGAAAACACATTGGTTGAATTTAAATTCAATAGTGAGCTTAATTTCAGCTTGGTTTTATTTTTATGAATTTAAGAGAAAAACGATAGTTCGAATAGTCGTTAGCTAATAAAAAACTTGGTGAATCATTACCTTCTCCAGATATTTATGGTCTTTTTTTTTTATCCCCAATAGTGTTGGATAGTAATCGACGAATTTATTTTAATATATTGTTGGTTTTGCTGGCCTCTTGATCACCATTTAGTAGACTAAATGGCTTTAAAAATAGTCCTAAAAAACATCTTTTTTACTCTCGTAGAGTCAATAGTGCCTACCTTTAGTAATTATCTTTGTAGAGAACTTTATTGTCAGCTTAGAGATTCTTTATGAGCGACCAATAACCAATTAGACCTGCATTATTATATGAAACTGCATAATTAGGCGTATTTATATCTTTATTGCCTTCACATGTAACAATGCACGTTCTCTAGTTGCGGGAAAAAAAGAAAAAAAGAATGTGATTGATGTTTGGCTGGAAAAAGTGAATAGTGAAAGGGGGTTCTTTTCTTTGAATTCTTGTATGGCAAGTCTAAACTTGATTTAGATGATCATAACCATTTAATTAAGTTAGTTTTTTAGCCACCTGGAATCCATGTAAACCCTTTTTTTTTAACCAACTATGCATAAATGGTAGTTGAAGTGGGCCACACTGTTCAATTCTCGTAAATGATTTATTAAAAAGAAAATTTGAATAATGGTTGAAAGAAATATGAAAAACTTTTATACTCTTTCAAAATATTCAAATCTTTGTACATACTTTTTAAATAAGCTAAAAGTTTTATACTGTTTTAAAATTTTCCATTCCTTCTATACCACATCTATGGATCCTTTAGTTAAAAAGAAATCATAGGGCCTCTAAACTTATTCGGCATAGTTTGGAATCTCATCGACTTAAAAACGTTAAGTAGTCAACTTCATACTTCCTCTTTCTTGTGACACATAAAAATTGTATCTTCTTTTTTATGCTGGATGCTGCAAGCTATCTACATTACGTTAGTTAAGACTCAACCTATAAATCAAGCTGAGTCACTAAAGTCCTTGAGAGTTATAATCCGGCATTTATCTCTACCTTCTTTTTTCATACCAGAGTTTTTATTACCAATGCTCCACCAAGTTTCTATCAACAATGGGTGGGAGATGCAACTTTCACAGGTGGGAAATATAAGGCATTTTCCTACCCATGCCAAAGAAATGAATGGGTGTGTCATTTGGAACGAGACCTAATTTCAACCCCATGTACTCTTTACATTCAATTTGGTGGTAAAAACTTCACGAGTGATGATGGGTCGGAGCTCGGAGCATGTAAAGTTTAGGTAAGCTGGCCTCCTACAGTAACAATCATTTATAATATATATTAAACAAAGGCAATTTGATTGTGCAATTGATTTCAATTTTGACCAATTCAATTAATTTTGATCGATCTCTTCAGTTTTCTAGCAGAGTCTAGATATTTGTTTCTAATAGAGTCCACATCTTTCGGCCGAAATATTTTAAGGAGAGAGAGATATCTTCGAGAAAAATTGAATAAACTTCTATTGTGAAAAAATTATCTTTTATCCTTAATCGATCAAAATTCAAACCTATTTTTACCACTTAGCTCTTGCTGACCACTAGACTTTCACAAATCTTAATTTTCCACTATTTAAAATGTGGTATTCCCTATTGGTATTTTCAATAAAGATTATATTATATTAAGCTATGATGTAATTTATTAAACTAAAAAATTCTAAACATACCTTTTTCCTATGCCACCTATTCCCGATAAGATTTGCACTGCATTTTAGAAAAAATAAATTGATAAATAATTTATAATTTATTTCATTAGTATAATATATATAAATAATAAATAGAAGTAAAACCTTTAAAAAAGAAAATTATTAAATAATTTATTTAGTTATTGACATAGAATCGAAGTACTTCTTGTCCAATTCAGTTTAATTTGTTGCTGGCAAGGAGATAATACTGAAGACCAAAAACCAATTCTTAAAAAATGAAGGAGAGGGTTTGATTGAAATAGAAGTGCATGACTTATTTATAAGCTTAGAATGTCATGGATGATGGACAAGTGTTGTCTGTCCGAGTATTATAAAAAAAAAGTAATAACTACAAATGTCGCTAGTTTAACCCAACACATAAAAAGGATGACCACATGTGTCATTAAAAAAAAATGATAGTTTGAGATCTGGAATCACATATGATCGACATGTGTTATAATCCAATTGTATAGAAAAACTTAATTATAAATGTCACTCATTTAAGCTATCACACCAAAAAAAAAAAAAAAAATGATAACAAGTGGTAAATTTTTTTTAAAAGCTTCGAAGTTTTGACCCTATCAATAGGACCGTGACAAATTTTAATTTTTTTTAGTGCATTTAAGCACAAATGGTCTAATCTGACTGATGCATATGCGAGCTCGTGGAATGGATCTATAAATGAAGGCGAGCCATCTTTTTATTATCAGTTTATTTTATGCTTTCATTACAAAATAGAAAAGCATATTCGTGACAATAAAAAAAAAGAAAAAAATCACCACATGCAATCCACTTGCAAGCGAGGGAACGACGTAGCTAACTACTATAAGCTTGCAAATACCCTAAAAAAGCTGCTTGAAAACCAGCCAAAGTTTTAATGTTGTGTTATCTTTTTAAGCAAATCCCAATATACTCTAAAATAATCTATTATGGACATTCAACCATTAAACCGTAAAATCTATATAATAAGGGAGCTTAATTTTTGAATTCCCCATATTTTGGACCTTTGAATTTATGTACATAAATCCTAGGGATATTTTGGACCCTTGGATTTAAGAGGGAAAATAAAAAAGGAGCTAAAATTTGGAGAAATTTACAAGTTTTTCCCGTCCACATCTTGGTTTGTATGGTGCAAAAGAGGGCAGCAAGTTTGAGTTATTTACAGGTATTGCCATCCCTTCAAAGAAAAGCAATTACTTTCTTATTATTCTGCCATTGATAAAAAAAAGTGTAAAAGCAAAAAAAAAAAAAAAACTTCCGATTTCAAAGTTCTATATATATGGATGGAAAGCCCTCGATGAGTAGATAGCGATAAGCCAACTTTCAGAGCAATCATGGGTATAGAATTGATAGGTGATTTTTCAGGTGGCACCCCGAGGGTGCGAGACCTGCTATTATGATTTTTGATCCGCCAGTCGGATCTCGAAGTTCTATATATGTACGGAAAGCCCTCGACGAACAAATTGCAATGAGCTAATTCCTATGGTAATCAAAGGTTCAGGAATAATAGGTGATTTTTTACTCAGGATCTAATCAGGACATCGTTAAATAGGGTGGACCGAATTACCCCTCATAAGATGCCAAAATTCAAGTTGGTTGTTAGGTGGTCAAAAGAAGAGTAATTAGATTTAGTTGTGATCAGAACGCGGTGCGTTGTGCCTTCAGGTACGGGCAATCACTAGTCTATATAATAAGGGAGTTCAGTTTTTGAATTCCCAATATTTTGGACCCTTTGATTTATATACATAAATCCTAGGGATATTTTGGACCCTTGGATTTAAGAGTGGATAAAAAAAAGGCTAAAAGTTGGAGAAATTTACAAGTTTTTGCCATCTCCATCAAAGCACGTTCGAATTTTGGTTTGTACGGCGTAAAAAAGGGCATCAAGTTTGAGTTATTTACAGGTATTATCATCCCTTATTCATTTAAAAGAAAAGCAAGAGTGTTTACTTTTTTATTGTTCTGCCATTGATAAAAAAGGTGTCAAAAGCAAAAAAAAAAAAAAAAAACTTTTTTTTGTAAGGGAGCTCAGTTTTTGAATTCCCCATATTTTATACCATTGGATTTTTGTACATAAATCATAGGGCTGAGATTAAGAGGAAAGGGGTTGAGGGGTTGAGGGGTTGAGGGCTTTAAGGGGGTTAGAGAGTCCAGAGTTCTGGGACACTACTTCCCCAGATCCCTAGACTCTTTCTCCCTTATCAGGGCTACGGGTCAAGGAGTCTGGGCAAGGTCTGGGGTTTGGTTCTTCAGGTTAGATGGGTTTGGATTGGATTTGGATTCGGATTGATTTGGGTTAGAGTTTGATGGGTTGGATTGGGTAAGGTTCATGTTAGATCTGACGGGTTTAGTTAAGGGCCCAATCAGGGTTTGGATCAGAAGTTGGGGCCCAAAAGGTGGGCTGTAGTGGGGTCCGGTCTGGGCAATAATAATTGGGACCTAGGTTTCGCAGATTTTGATCCGCCCGTCGGATTTCAAAGTTCTATATATGGATGGAAAGTCCTCAATGAGTAGATCGCGATGAGCCAACTTTCGGGGCGATAAAGGGTCTATAAGTGATATGTGATTTTTCAGGTGGGCACCCCGGGGGTGCAGGACCTGCTATTATGATTTTTGATCCGTCCGTCGGACCTCGAAGTTCTATATATGGACAGAAAGCCTCGACGAACAGATTGCAATGAGCCAATTCCTAGGGTAATAAGAGGTCTAGAAATAATAGGTGACCTTTGACTCGGGACCTAATCAGAACATCGTTAAATAGGGTGGACCAAATTACACCCTCATAGGGTGTCAAAATTCAGGTTAGTTGTTAGGTGGTCAAAAGAAGAGTAATTAGATTTGTTGTGCTCAGAACATGTGCGCCGTGCCTTCAGGTATGAGCAATCACTAGTCTATATAATAAGGGAGCTCAGTTTTTGAATTCCCCATATTTTGGACCCTTGGATTTAAGAGGGGAATGAAAAAAAAAGGGGGCTAAAAGTTAGAGAAATTTACTAGTTTTGCCATCCTCATCAAAAGCACGTTCACATATTGGTTTGTACGGCGTAAAAAGGAGCAGCAAGTTTGAGTTATTTACAGGTATTGCCATCCCTTCTTCATTTAAAAGAAAAGCAAGAGTGTTTACTTTCTTATTGTTCTGCCATTGATAAAAAAGGTGTCAAAAAAAAAAAAAAACTTCTTTTGTAAGGGAGCTTACTTTTTGAATTCCCCATATTTTAGACCATTGGATTTATGTGCATAAATCATAGGGCTGAGATTAAAAGGAAAGGGGTTGAGGGGTTTAAAGGGGTTTGAGAGTCCAGAAATCTGGGACACTACTTGCCTAGATTCCCGGACTCTTTCTCCCTTATCCTAGCGACCGGTCAAGGTAGGGCTGTAAGCGGTCGGTTTTCGGTCGGTTTAACGACATATGACACCCGGGCCGAAACTTTCGGTTTTACAATTTTGCGATAACCGAAATCGACCAAAGTACATATACTGGACATTGGAAACCGACATTTCAGTTCGGTCGGTCTTCGATTAATTGGGTGTTTTTTTTTTTTGGGTTGGGGGGTGTTCAGGAAAGAGAGAAAAATTTCACCCAAATTAAAGACGACAGTATGATTTATGAGATGAATTATGAGTAGTTTACAATGAAGAGATGGGCCCTACTGATGGATGTTAGGGATTTTGTGTTTGCAATTTGATGGATGCATTATCATTTAAATCATCATTTGAGTTTTCACATGAGCATTGATTTAGAAATCTTGAAATCTTGATTTTCACATGCATTGTTTTTAGAAATCTTGGTTCATGCATGTTTTGATTTTAAAACTTGGATGCAGTTAGTTTTGAAAAGAGTTTTTAAGAATCAAGCTAGCCTTTGATTTTAAAGTTTCAAATCATTTTTAGGCTTTTTTATGTTTCATGTTTTTAAACCACTTAGAATGATTTAAAACATGATTTCAAGCTTGATTTAATGGCCCAAAAAGTCCCCAAAGAAAAATACTTTAAAATATGCATTTTTGGGGGAATTGGTCCAGGGGACCCGGTCGACCTGCAGTGTGGCCGGTCGACCGAGCCCATGGACGGTCGACCGAGCCCACTGCAGGTCGACCGGGAAAGAGGCAACGGCATTATTTTCAAACGGTCATATTTTTGCCCGTTGAAGGGCAGGTCGACCGAGCCCTGTATGGGGTCGACCGAGGACTAGCCGTTGGGCATTTTTTTGTATAAAAAGAAGCTCATTCCTTAGCCAAATTAGAGGAACTTTTAGGCCCTCCTTAAGGTGATTTGAGGCCAAACAAAGGGGAATGAGCTAAGGGAATCTAAGGGTCATTAGGAAAGCTAAAGCTTGGGATTAATGAAGTTAAATCACTAAGTAAGCTTGCTTTTCCTAATCATATGTTTTCATGCTTTATTCTATTTATTGGTAAATCTTTTCTAGCATGTTAATGTATGATTTGTTGTGTCCTTAACATGGTTATGTTTTGAATTGATTCATTGTTTTGGATACATCACCTTGACTCAAACCAAGTAGTACTTAAATTGGTATATCTAAGTAGATCATGTTTTGGAATCATCTTTGAAATCATATGTAACATGATTCCTATACTTGGTTGAATCTTTGGTTGTTGTTTTTCATCATAAGAAAATCTCTTTCAAATCTATCTTATGTTTTGGATTCAACAACTTTACTAATCACATGTATTTTGTTTTAAAGTTTCACAACTTGTTTAGCTTTGATTGGTATATCATCTTCAAGTTGTATTTTTTAATACATGAGATTTGACCCTTAATTTCAATCAAATATATTTGTATGTTTTACACTTTCAAATACTTTAAGCATACATTGAGCTTCATTGTTAATTTGATTGAAATCCATATGCATCACATGTTTTGTTCTTTGATTTTCACAACTTGTTTAGAATACATAGGTATGTCTTTTACAAGTTACTTTTAACATGTGATTAGCATTTCCTCAATCATAAATGTTTTGAGCTAAAACTTTCAAAAGCCTTTGGCATACATTTATGAGCTTTTATTTTCAAATTGATTGAGGACATCATGCATACACTTTGTGCATTCATCTTTGCATTCATATAGTGTTTGTGTGAGTTAGATTTTCACTTTCATATCCGCCTATTTAGAGGCAATTTATATGAGCCAAAATTGTAATCTCCATCAAGTGTATTATAGACACTACTTAGAGAGATAACCAACCTTGTGGTTGAAGAGGTTATTGCTTAGCCTTGAAAAGCATATTGTAAGAGGTTATTGCTTAGCCTAGAAAAGCATAGTTGTAAAGGTTATTGCTTAGCCTATTGAAAAGCATACATAGTGGAAATCCGGTGGGGTGTGAGGAACACAAGCCGGTAGTGGATGTAGGCATTGAGGCCGAACCACTATAAATCTTGTGTTGTGGTGATTGCATTGTGATGATTGTATTTGTTTAAGCTTCCGCATTTTGTTTGTTAATCATCACAAGTGACTAGTTAATTTAAAGAAGTTAAAATTGTTCATAATTGGTCACTAGTTGTAGCTCACCCTATTCACCCCCCCTCTAGGGTAAGGATCCCCAGGACTTACAAGTGGTATCAGAGCAAGGTTACTCCATTTAGGGCTTAAACACCCGGAGTTGATCCTTATATGCTTAAATGTAGATTTGAACCCTAGAGTTGTGTTTTAATGCGTATCTTTTAAGAATGATTTCCACTATGGTTGAAAATGGAATTTTCTTTCCTAGCTCTCTAATTCCCCTAAGAATCTATCTCACCACTCTAAAACTTTTTCAAGTTAAAACTCCAAGAGTTGGTGGGACCTCAAAGTGAACCCTCAAGGACAACCTTTTCAAGACCTTAAGTGAATCTTCAAAGGTAGACTTTTGGACTTACCTTAAGGACTTGAACCTCACTAGACCAACCTATTTTTTTTTGTCATATCTAATTGTTGGTCATGTTACATGTGCATTTTGTTTCTACATAGTCACATCTCTTAAAATGCAATGTTTCTTTGTGATCATTTGATTTTGTCTCCATGAACTTTCTTAGTTATATCTTTGGGTTTCAAAATCATTTGATTGCAATATTCTCATATAGATTTGCATTTTGTTCTCATATAGTTATATCTATTGTAGTGCATTTCTATTTGATGATCATCAATTGATTGTGATTACAAAAGCTTTCTTAGCTAGTTTTTTCATGATCATTTGATGTTGGAAAATCATTTGTTTGGATATCATAGTTAGATTATTTTGTAAAACAAATGATTCAAATCAATTTAGATTTTCCATGAACTTACAAGTTATATCCTTTGGTATGGAAAATATGTAATCAATTTGTATGAGCATTTGTATTTATATCCTTGATTACAAATTGAGATTTGATATTAGTTCACTTCATGTTTTTCAAAGTCACTTGATCATAATTTTATGAATGATTCATTGTTGGATTTTGAATGTTGGAGTGAATTAAAAGATCTTTGGAAAATGTTTAAAGCTTTATTAGTTATATTTATTGAAGCATTTTCCATGAGTTTATTTCCTTGTGCTTATGTTTATATCATTTAGAAGGAAATACATTTTACAAGCAATTTGCATCTTTGCTCATCAAAGTTACATTATTTCAAATGCAAATTGACTTTGTTGTTATGTCTTACTTTGTGTGGTTGGGTATGATGTCATTGATTTGCATGTTTGTGCCTAACTTTGTATATCGTTTCATTAGTGCAAATTGATGTTGTTTATACTTTATAGTAAAATCTTTTGTTTCATGATCATTTGAGCTTCTTAAGTACATATGTGATTTTGTGTGCTAAGTTCATTTGGTATGATTCTCATATCCATTTTCCATTACATTGTAAGCATACTACATTTGCTAAGAGTGGAAATTTTACATGATAGATTAATGGATCATTTTAGATGAATTTGAATTAAACCATTGTTCTTCATAGGTATACCTTATATGTGATCCATTTTCATCTATATGCGATCCATGATATCGTTCTAACTTCATACCTTGTGCATGAATAGTTATATTCTTTATTGATGATATGGTATGAGTTAGATCTTGATTATAATTGATCCTCTCTATGCAAATGTCATATAGTTCCATGTATGGTTGTACTTTTAAGTTACATTTGTGGATACCATACTAGAACTCTCAAATCCATCCTTTGTACTTCATAAGCTTTGCTATAGATGGATGGTTGTGATGTTGATTTATGCATGATTTCATAGTAATATCGCTTGTGCATTTTTCAATATCATATTTATGATCATATGAGACTCTCATCAAAATCCATTCTTTGTATCTTATAGGCATATTTCTTTAGATGGATTTCTTTCATGTTGAGTTCATATGGTTTTTCAAATTGCATACATCTCCAAGTTATATCTTTATATGCAATTTCTCATGTTCATCACTATGCTCATTAGTTATATCATTAAAAGTGATGAATATTCTTTTATGATGCTTGATCTTATATTTGTCACATTTCATTAGCATCATAATCTTCATGTTTGCCTCCTCTCATGCTCATATAGGTAAATCTTATGACCACCATTTTTATGTGTTAATAATCTTGGTTGGTTAATGGTTGAGGTAGGCTTCATGTTTGAACTTCATTTCATTCATCTTGTGCACATGATAGTCATATTTTTTGATTGGATGAAATGATTTCAAAATTTACATAGCATATGTTTTTCATAGGTATATTGATTGATGCTATGTTGAATAAACCCCATAACATCATGGATAGCTCTAATTTGGATTGATCCTAGTAGTTATATTCTTTTTAACTCCATTTTAGAGTGATTGAGATAATAGTCATATCCTTTCATCTCAATTGGTATTTCTTTATTCCAATTGGTATCCATGGTTGCTTTTCTCCATGACCTTGCTCTTAATCTTGGTAATTTGATCATATTGAGCTCTATAGTTAAATGAATCTAATCCTTTCCTTGAAGTTTACCCTCAATTGGTAAAACCATCTTCTTCTTGAACCAAATAGTTAAATCTTTGTCAAAAGTTTGACAAAAGGAGAGAATGGATTGAGGGGGAGTATAAACCTTCATAGGAAGTATTAGTTTTGATCAAATTCACCATTGAATTGGCTTTATACCCTTAGACTACTACCATACATGATACCTGTTATATATTTCATTTTCTATTTCTTTCGTTAACAGGTGCTACTAAAAGGTATTTTCCTTATTTCATGTGTGTAGGTACCTTTGCAATTTAATGTCAAAGGGGGAGAATATTCTAGATGTCAAAAGGGGAGAATATAGGAGAAGATGCATATCTTGCCAAAGAGAGAGAGAGTGCATGGTCAAAGGGGGAGAGTTGAAAGAAGACTAAGCTTGGGAGTTAAAGAAGTTGCTTGGCTAAAGAAGAAAAGAAAGCTTAAGAATGATCAAGCTCCAAGCATCAAGAATGAAGAAAAAGAACAAGAGCCCAAGCTAAGTCAAAGAAGCATCCAAGAGATTTCAAGACTTGTCCAGCTAAGGGGGAGCTGAAGACTTAGTGTGAAAATTCAGTGATGAGTGAGTTGCCATCAAATTGCAAAGGGGGAGATTGTTAGGGATTTTGTGTTTGCAATTTGATGGATGCATTATCATTTAAATCATCATTTGAGTTTTCACATGAGCATTGATTTAGAAATCTTGAAATCTTGATTTTCACATGCATTGTTTTTAGAAATCTTGGTTCATGCATGTTTTGATTTTAAAACTTGGATGCAGTTAGTTTTGAAAAGAGTTTTTAAGAATCAAGCTAGCCTTTGATTTTAAAGTTTCAAATCATTTTTAGGCTTTTTTATGTTTCATATTTTTAAACCACTTAGAATGATTTAAAACATGATTTCAAGCTTGATTTAATGGCCCAAAAAGTCCCCAAAGAAAAATACTTTAAAATATGCATTTTTGGGGGAATTGGTCCAGGGGACCCGGTCGACCTGCAGTGTGGCCGGTCGACCGAGCCCATGGACGGTCGACCGAGCCCACTGCAGGTCGACCGGGAAAGAGGCAACGGCATTATTTTCAAACGGTCATATTTTTGCCCGTTGAAGGGCAGGTCGACCGAGCCCTGTATGGGGTCGACCGAGGACTAGCCGTTGGGCATTTTTTTGTATAAAAAGAAGCTCATTCCTTAGCCAAATTAGAGGAAACTTTTAGGCCCTCCTTAAGGTGATTTGAGGCCAAACAAAGGGGAATGAGCTAAGGGAATCTAAGGGTCATTAGGAAAGCTAAAGCTTGGGATTAATGAAGTTAAATCACTAAGTAAGCTTGCTTTTCCTAATCATATGTTTTCATGCTTTATTCTATTTATTGGTAAATCTTTTCTAGCATGTTAATGTATGATTTGTTGTGTCCTTAACATGGTTATGTTTTGAATTGATTCATTGTTTTGGATACATCACCTTGACTCAAACCAAGTAGTACTTAAATTGGTATATCTAAGTAGATCATGTTTTGGAATCATCTTTGAAATCATATGTAACATGATTCCTATACTTGGTTGAATCTTTGGTTGTTGTTTTTCATCATAAGAAAATCTCTTTCAAATCTATCTTATGTTTTGGATTCAACAACTTTACTAATCACATGTATTTTGTTTTAAAGTTTCACAACTTGTTTAGCTTTGATTGGTATATCATCTTCAAGTTGTATTTTTTAATACATGAGATTTGACCCTTAATTTCAATCAAATATATTTGTATGTTTTACACTTTCAAATACTTTAAGCATACATTGAGCTTCATTGTTAATTTGATTGAAATCCATATGCATCACATGTTTTGTTCTTTGATTTTCACAACTTGTTTAGAATACATAGGTATGTCTTTTACAAGTTACTTTTAACATGTGATTAGCATTTCCTCAATCATAAATGTTTTGAGCTAAAACTTTCAAAAGCCTTTGGCATACATTTATGAGCTTTTATTTTCAAATTGATTGAGGACATCATGCATACACTTTGTGCATTCATCTTTGCATTCATATAGTGTTTGTGTGAGTTAGATTTTCACTTTCATATCCGCCTATTTAGAGGCAATTTATATGAGCCAAAATTGTAATCTCCATCAAGTGTATTATAGACACTACTTAGAGAGATAACCAACCTTGTGGTTGAAGAGGTTATTGCTTAGCCTTGAAAAGCATATTGTAAGAGGTTATTGCTTAGCCTAGAAAAGCATAGTTGTAAAGGTTATTGCTTAGCCTATTGAAAAGCATACATAGTGGAAATCCGGTGGGGTGTGAGGAACACAAGCCGGTAGTGGATGTAGGCATTGAGGCCGAACCACTATAAATCTTGTGTTGTGGTGATTGCATTGTGATGATTGTATTTGTTTAAGCTTCCGCATTTTGTTTGTTAATCATCACAAGTGACTAGTTAATTTAAAGAAGTTAAAATTGTTCATAATTGGTCACTAGTTGTAGCTCACCCTATTCACCCCCCCTCTAGGGTAAGGATCCCCAGGACTTACAAGTGGTATCAGAGCAAGGTTACTCCATTTAGGGCTTAAACACCCGGAGTTGATCCTTATATGCTTAAATGTAGATTTGAACCCTAGAGTTGTGTTTTAATGCGTATCTTTTAAGAATGATTTCCACTATGGTTGAAAATGGAATTTTCTTTCCTAGCTCTCTAATTCCCCTAAGAATCTATCTCACCACTCTAAAACTTTTTCAAGTTAAAACTCCAAGAGTTGGTGGGACCTCAAAGTGAACCCTCAAGGACAACCTTTTCAAGACCTTAAGTGAATCTTCAAAGGTAGACTTTTGGACTTACCTTAAGGACTTGAACCTCACTAGACCAACCTATTTTTTTTTGTCATATCTAATTGTTGGTCATGTTACATGTGCATTTTGTTTCTACATAGTCACATCTCTTAAAATGCAATGTTTCTTTGTGATCATTTGATTTTGTCTCCATGAACTTTCTTAGTTATATCTTTGGGTTTCAAAATCATTTGATTGCAATATTCTCATATAGATTTGCATTTTGTTCTCATATAGTTATATCTATTGTAGTGCATTTCTATTTGATGATCATCAATTGATTGTGATTACAAAAGCTTTCTTAGCTAGTTTTTTCATGATCATTTGATGTTGGAAAATCATTTGTTTGGATATCATAGTTAGATTATTTTGTAAAACAAATGATTCAAATCAATTTAGATTTTCCATGAACTTACAAGTTATATCCTTTGGTATGGAAAATATGTAATCAATTTGTATGAGCATTTGTATTTATATCCTTGATTACAAATTGAGATTTGATATTAGTTCACTTCATGTTTTTCAAAGTCACTTGATCATAATTTTATGAATGATTCATTGTTGGATTTTGAATGTTGGAGTGAATTAAAAGATCTTTGGAAAATGTTTAAAGCTTTATTAGTTATATTTATTGAAGCATTTTCCATGAGTTTATTTCCTTGTGCTTATGTTTATATCATTTAGAAGGAAATACATTTTACAAGCAATTTGCATCTTTGCTCATCAAAGTTACATTATTTCAAATGCAAATTGACTTTGTTGTTATGTCTTACTTTGTGTGGTTGGGTATGATGTCATTGATTTGCATGTTTGTGCCTAACTTTGTATATCGTTTCATTAGTGCAAATTGATGTTGTTTATACTTTATAGTAAAATCTTTTGTTTCATGATCATTTGAGCTTCTTAAGTACATATGTGATTTTGTGTGCTAAGTTCATTTGGTATGATTCTCATATCCATTTTCCATTACATTGTAAGCATACTACATTTGCTAAGAGTGGAAATTTTACATGATAGATTAATGGATCATTTTAGATGAATTTGAATTAAACCATTGTTCTTCATAGGTATACCTTATATGTGATCCATTTTCATCTATATGCGATCCATGATATCGTTCTAACTTCATACCTTGTGCATGAATAGTTATATTCTTTATTGATGATATGGTATGAGTTAGATCTTGATTATAATTGATCCTCTCTATGCAAATGTCATATAGTTCCATGTATGGTTGTACTTTTAAGTTACATTTGTGGATACCATACTAGAACTCTCAAATCCATCCTTTGTACTTCATAAGCTTTGCTATAGATGGATGGTTGTGATGTTGATTTATGCATGATTTCATAGTAATATCGCTTGTGCATTTTTCAATATCATATTTATGATCATATGAGACTCTCATCAAAATCCATTCTTTGTATCTTATAGGCATATTTCTTTAGATGGATTTCTTTCATGTTGAGTTCATATGGTTTTTTCAAATTGCATACATCTCCAAGTTATATCTTTATATGCAATTTCTCATGTTCATCACTATGCTCATTAGTTATATCATTAAAAGTGATGAATATTCTTTTATGATGCTTGATCTTATATTTGTCACATTTCATTAGCATCATAATCTTCATGTTTGCCTCCTCTCATGCTCATATAGGTAAATCTTATGACCACCATTTTTATGTGTTAATAATCTTGGTTGGTTAATGGTTGAGGTAGGCTTCATGTTTGAACTTCATTTCATTCATCTTGTGCACATGATAGTCATATTTTTTGATTGGATGAAATGATTTCAAAATTTACATAGCATATGTTTTTCATAGGTATATTGATTGATGCTATGTTGAATAAACCCCATAACATCATGGATAGCTCTAATTTGGATTGATCCTAGTAGTTATATTCTTTTTAACTCCATTTTAGAGTGATTGAGATAATAGTCATATCCTTTCATCTCAATTGGTATTTCTTTATTCCAATTGGTATCCATGGTTGCTTTTCTCCATGACCTTGCTCTTAATCTTGGTAATTTGATCATATTGAGCTCTATAGTTAAATGAATCTAATCCTTTCCTTGAAGTTTACCCTCAATTGGTAAAACCATCTTCTTCTTGAACCAAATAGTTAAATCTTTGTCAAAAGTTTGACAAAAGGAGAGAATGGATTGAGGGGGAGTATAAACCTTCATAGGAAGTATTAGTTTTGATCAAATTCACCATTGAATTGGCTTTATACCCTTAGACTACTACCATACATGATACCTGTTATATATTTCATTTTCTATTTCTTTCGTTAACAGGTGCTACTAAAAGGTATTTTCCTTATTTCATGTGTGTAGGTACCTTTGCAATTTAATGTCAAAGGGGGAGAATATTCTAGATGTCAAAAGGGGAGAATATAGGAGAAGATGCATATCTTGCCAAAGAGAGAGAGAGTGCATGGTCAAAGGGGGAGAGTTGAAAGAAGACTAAGCTTGGGAGTTAAAGAAGTTGCTTGGCTAAAGAAGAAAAGAAAGCTTAAGAATGATCAAGCTCCAAGCATCAAGAATGAAGAAAAAGAACAAGAGCCCAAGCTAAGTCAAAGAAGCATCCAAGAGATTTCAAGACTTGTCCAGCTAAGGGGGAGCTGAAGACTTAGTGTGAAAATTCAGTGATGAGTGAGTTGCCATCAAATTGCAAAGGGGGAGATTGTTAGGGATTTTGTGTTTGCAATTTGATGGATGCATTATCATTTAAATCATCATTTGAGTTTTCACATGAGCATTGATTTAGAAATCTTGAAATCTTGATTTTCACATGCATTGTTTTTAGAAATCTTGGTTCATGCATGTTTTGATTTTAAAACTTGGATGCAGTTAGTTTTGAAAAGAGTTTTTAAGAATCAAGCTAGCCTTTGATTTTAAAGTTTCAAATCATTTTTAGGCTTTTTTATGTTTCATATTTTTAAACCACTTAGAATGATTTAAAACATGATTTCAAGCTTGATTTAATGGCCCAAAAAGTCCCCAAAGAAAAATACTTTAAAATATGCATTTTTGGGGGAATTGGTCCAGGGGACCCGGTCGACCTGCAGTGTGGCCGGTCGACCGAGCCCATGGACGGTCGACCGAGCCCACTGCAGGTCGACCGGGAAAGAGGCAACGGCATTATTTTCAAACGGTCATATTTTTGCCCGTTGAAGGGCAGGTCGACCGAGCCCTGTATGGGGTCGACCGAGGACTAGCCGTTGGGCATTTTTTTGTATAAAAAGAAGCTCATTCCTTAGCCAAATTAGAGGAACTTTTAGGCCCTCCTTAAGGTGATTTGAGGCCAAACAAAGGGGAATGAGCTAAGGGAATCTAAGGGTCATTAGGAAAGCTAAAGCTTGGGATTAATGAAGTTAAATCACTAAGTAAGCTTGCTTTTCCTAATCATATGTTTTCATGCTTTATTCTATTTATTGGTAAATCTTTTCTAGCATGTTAATGTATGATTTGTTGTGTCCTTAACATGGTTATGTTTTGAATTGATTCATTGTTTTGGATACATCACCTTGACTCAAACCAAGTAGTACTTAAATTGGTATATCTAAGTAGATCATGTTTTGGAATCATCTTTGAAATCATATGTAACATGATTCCTATACTTGGTTGAATCTTTGGTTGTTGTTTTTCATCATAAGAAAATCTCTTTCAAATCTATCTTATGTTTTGGATTCAACAACTTTACTAATCACATGTATTTTGTTTTAAAGTTTCACAACTTGTTTAGCTTTGATTGGTATATCATCTTCAAGTTGTATTTTTTAATACATGAGATTTGACCCTTAATTTCAATCAAATATATTTGTATGTTTTACACTTTCAAATACTTTAAGCATACATTGAGCTTCATTGTTAATTTGATTGAAATCCATATGCATCACATGTTTTGTTCTTTGATTTTCACAACTTGTTTAGAATACATAGGTATGTCTTTTACAAGTTACTTTTAACATGTGATTAGCATTTCCTCAATCATAAATGTTTTGAGCTAAAACTTTCAAAAGCCTTTGGCATACATTTATGAGCTTTTATTTTCAAATTGATTGAGGACATCATGCATACACTTTGTGCATTCATCTTTGCATTCATATAGTGTTTGTGTGAGTTAGATTTTCACTTTCATATCCGCCTATTTAGAGGCAATTTATATGAGCCAAAATTGTAATCTCCATCAAGTGTATTATAGACACTACTTAGAGAGATAACCAACCTTGTGGTTGAAGAGGTTATTGCTTAGCCTTGAAAAGCATATTGTAAGAGGTTATTGCTTAGCCTAGAAAAGCATAGTTGTAAAGGTTATTGCTTAGCCTATTGAAAAGCATACATAGTGGAAATCCGGTGGGGTGTGAGGAACACAAGCCGGTAGTGGATGTAGGCATTGAGGCCGAACCACTATAAATCTTGTGTTGTGGTGATTGCATTGTGATGATTGTATTTGTTTAAGCTTCCGCATTTTGTTTGTTAATCATCACAAGTGACTAGTTAATTTAAAGAAGTTAAAATTGTTCATAATTGGTCACTAGTTGTAGCTCACCCTATTCACCCCCCCTCTAGGGTAAGGATCCCCAGGACTTACAATGGATACAAGGCCAGCCTTAAAGATTCTGTGAGGGCTGGCTTGAATGATCCAAATTCCTACAGATACAAGCAATCCACATGGAGACAATAATGTCACTTTAGAAACATAAAAAAACGGTGTGCTCAATATAATTATACAAGTATGTACACAAATCACGGTCTGTTTTTCAGTTCTACAAATTAATAACTTATGTTGTTTATTTTGTCATGTGCCAGCCAATCACACTATTCAACTATCATGGCCTCAAGTGATGTTTTGATAAAAGACTTTGTTCGGTCGGTTCGGTTTTAACCGAACGGTTTCTACGTAATTATAAAAACCGACCGTTGAAAAAAAAAAACTTATAAAAACCGTTTGGTCGGTTTTGTTTTTAAAAAAATTTATAAACCGACCAAACGGTCGGTTCGGCCGGGCGGTTCGGTTTTCACGGTTAATTTTGACAGCCCTAGGTCAAGGAGTCTGGGCCAGGTATGGGGTTATGTTCAGGTTAGATGGGTTTGGGTTGGATTTGAGTTCAGATTGATTTGGACTAGAGTTTGATGGGTTGGATTATGTCAGGTTCAGGTTAGGTATGACGTGTTTAGTTAAGGGCCCAATCAGGGTCTGGATTAGAGGTTTGGGGCCCAAAAGGTGGGCTGCAATGGGGTCCGGTCTGGGCAATAATCACTTGGACCCAGGTTTCGCAGATTTTGATCCGACTGTTGGATTTCAAAGTTCTATATATGGATGGAAAGTCTTCGATGAGTAGATCGCGATGAGCCAACTTTCGGGGCGATCAAGGGTCTAGAAACGATGTGTGATTTTTCAGGTGAGCACCTCAGGGGTGCGGGACCTACTATTATGATTTTTGATCCGCCCATCGGATCTCGAAGTTCTATATATGGACGGAAAGCCCTCGGCAAACAGATTGCAATGAGCTAATTCCTAGGGCAATAAAAGGTCTATGAATAATAAGTAATTTTTGACTCGGGACCTAATCAGGACATCGTTAAATAGGGTGGATAGAATTACCCCTCATAGGATGCCAAAATTCAGGTTAGTCGTTAGGTGGTTAAAAGAAGAGTAATTAGATTTAGTTGTGCTCAGAACATGATGCGCCGTGCCTTCAGGTACAGACAATCACTAGCAAGCAAATATATTGACTCCTATACTTGATGAGGAGAAAAAAAAAAAAAAAAAACCCAAAAAGACCTGTGTGTGACTATAGTGCACCATATCAAATAGAGATTATAGTGGGCGCCACATCAACAACTTGAAAGTTCTCCTTAAAAAAACTTATCCCTACAAGAAATTGCGTCTCCTCTTTCATCCTTTCCACGCGATGGATTATATCGGATTAGACCTTTGAACTAGAAGTTTGAGTTGGATTTAATCTCATGGGTCCCGCCGAAAGGGTAATCTGAACCACTGCAGTAGTGCATGGTGACCACCTGGGACCCACCCCACCTACCCCAAAATGCCTTTAGAACTCTTTATTTGAACCCAACAGAATATTAATGACAAAAGTATCATAAGGTTGGCTCCGAAGTCCAAACATGGGTGATACCCACTAAAAAAAAAATTTAAGCTAGTGTCTTGGGCCTAGTTTTCAATTTATAGATACACCTCTCTCTCACTATGGTATTTTTTTTAATGGAAAATACTTTTATGAGTGCATCTCTTACCTTACTATGACAGATAAGATGAGGGCCCTCACATCCATATCCAATGCCAACAACTTAAATCTAAGGGCCCCCACTTTATCTCTCATAGTAAGGTGAGATATGATCTCATAGAAGCATCTCATTTTTTTAATAATCTATTTTTATTCTTTATATTTTGATACATAAAATAAATGAAATAAATATGATGATGATAGATAATATATTTATTAGATTCAAATTTTACTAAGGATATTTCAAAAAGACTTAAATTTTTATATATTTTCAGTTTTGACCTGGGGCTTATCATGGGACTTTATTGCTAGTATTTATCAATCAATAATACATGTCAAGTATGTATGAACATGGTTATAACATGGCCGCATACTACGGCATTGTTGGTATCTTATTGGCTTATACAAATCCCGAGTTGACAGAATTGAACTCCATAATGGAGTCCACCTAAATAGAATTCTTCTAACCAACAACACTATAAAAATTAGAAAACTGCCCAATTGCAAATTCTTATATAAATGATCAAAACTACTTTTTTTGGGGACATTTGTGTACATCCACGGAAGAGGCCATGTTCATCTTCCACGAAAATGTATTTTCTATGGGGAGGGGTCGGACTCCTATTTTTGAGCAAAAAATGATATAACAATTAATTTTTGCGGAATTCTCCATTGCAATTTATAACGAAATTATTCGGCCAAAAAAGTGAAAATGGGGCTCTATTTTTGTGGAAATGGGTCTACACAAAAATAGGGTGGGTTTGTTGGCATTAGAATACATTGGAGTTGAACACATAGGTCGTTAAAAATGAAGGTTAAAAGTGAATTTTCATTAGTGAACATCAAATAATATTTTGATTTAGGGAAATGGAGAAAAAAAAACATGCTATTTGATGTGAATTTTTGAAAACTTACCGTTGCGCTTCATTGCTCAATAGGGAATCAGTGGAGTGGCATAAAGTGTGAGTTTACTCCCCTATCTTTTGTTCAAAACTATTTAGAAGGCGTGAATTTATATCGGTTTAACAGGCTTGAGATAAATTTTATTGGGTCAAAAGACCTCATGGATACCCTTATAAAAGAAAACAAGAAAAAAAAAACCTACCCACTGTATTCAATCCATCATGCATTAAAAAAAAAAAAACACAAACAAAATATATCAGTCAAAAACCAAAACCTAATGCATCCGCAGATACATGTAAGAGTGGCCGCACTAGAAGACAAATTTTTTTCCCCTAAACTGCCATTCCTCCCTCCTCCCTTCCTCCTCCTCCTCCTCCTCCTCCTCCCTCTCCCAACCTCCACCCTCATCCCCCTCCCCTAGTCACCGGCGGCGGAAGCCCCAGCCGGCTGACCTCCCTCCCCCTCTCCCTCTTCTTTCCCTCTTCTCCCTCTCCTTCCCTCCCCTACTCCCTCTCCCCCTCCCCCTCCTAGTAGCGGGCGGGGAGGGAGATCAGGCAAGCGGCCTGCTGCGGCTGGGGCTTCCGCCGCGGGCTGTCGGCCGGGGCTCCCTCTCCGCCAGATACTGGGGAAGGGGAGGGGGATGAGGGAGGGTGGAGGCTAGGAGAGGAAGGAAAAATGAGGGAGGAAGAGGAAGAAAGGGGAGGAATAGTTTAGAAAATATTATTATTATTTTTTAACGATAGAAAGAGCAAAAATCGTGGTCAACATTGAAGCCGAAACTGCTTAAAACAGCCGCAGCCAGGCGGTAGCAAAACCCACTAAATACAATCTCCAAAGAATCCAAGAGAAAAGTGGAAGCTTTGAGAAGCATCAGCTGCGCTTTTGGGCCCATTTAAAGAGACTACCTGGACTTTCCACAATACATCCGACCCGTTCATAGAAAGAGAGAGTTTATTTCAACGGCATGGATTGCGTAACAAGGGACGTCGAATCTCTTAAATGTCGATCTCATGTGGGACCCACTGCATACGGACAGGGCCAAGGAGACGCAGTGTTACTTGTAATATCATCCTGTTTTCGCCTATCAATAGCAGGAACGTCAAGTATCGTATAAAGCGAACGAAATCTCCACCGCCTTTCCATCTTCTTCCTTATATTCACTGATAAAGATTAGCAGCTACAAGATCATTTCATCTCCTTTTGAATTGAAATACAATGGAAAGACCTAATCAGGATGCGATCGATACTTTTGTGAGCATCACAGGCAGCTCCGACGCAGTCGCCTTACAGAAACTCGAGGTCGGTTTTGATTTCGAGCTTATTGAGTTTTCTTTTAGGGTTTTGATTTCTTAAATGCCCCAGTCACTGTCCTTCTTCTTAACTGTAATTATTCGCAAGAGATGGTATTGATACTATCGTATGAGTATGGCATGGAGTTAGGGTTGTGTTTTTTTTGTTGTTTGATCGGAAGTTTTGGAGTGAGCTTTGTTGTGCATTGAGTTGGATGAGATTTGATCATTTTGGGTGGGGAGAAATGTTGAAATTAGGTTTGGTTCGATACTGTTTTTGCTTGCTTGAGAAGTTTTGTTTCTTCAAATCAATTGTGGTGATTGGCAAATGATGAAATGTGGGGATGGAGAAGGTAGATAAGGAATGCATTCCAAACTACTCGATTTTTTTTTACTAGAACCCATCCACTGCCACAACTAATATCAAGAAATGACATCTAAACAGAAATGTCAGGCTGACAAATCTATTAAAAGAATGCTCTCATTAAAATCTTCAAGAAAAGTTCTATATGCCATCTAAAAATAAAATGTACTAAGATGGTAGAAATATTTGATTAATCTCATTATAAGTTATTTTAATTTGGCCCTTCAGTACTAAAGGTTGTTTCATTGGCTTCAGTTCATCAGGGAAGACAAGAATGGATAAAAAAAGGGTGATATTGCCAACACACTCTTGGTTGAGTGGTGTCAGCACTTGGGATCACACACACGCCCAAGAATGGATCCCTAGGTCTTCAGGTTGTTAGTATCACTCCTGGACAGTGGGCCAACCAAACCACACCGCGTCAGAGAGAGAGAGAGGGGGGGGGGGGGAGGGAGGGAGATGGCTTTTAATTTCACCCAAAATTGTAAAATAGTCCTACCCATTTATTTGCTTCTATTTGGTTTCTACATCTACTAGTTGGCTGAGCTTTTAATTTTGAAGCAAAATTGTGAAATAGACTATACCCATTTATTTGCTTCAATTTGGTGTCTACATTTACTGGTGGGCTTAAATTTAATGCAAGGATATTGTAGGGTAGAGCCTAATTATTAGGAACCAACGTAGACAATCCAAACTTGGCTCAGATCCCAACTTTTTCATTGATTTGAATGACCCAAATTCTTATTGGTGCCAAAAATTGCCATAAATGCATGAATTGAAAATTAACCTCTCATCTCGTAGTTCGATGCTTCATGAGAACATCAAACATGCAAGGAAATCTAAAAATTTGTTGACTTGTAATGTTGTGAACAGATGCTTCCAATGATGCATGAATAACTTAATAGGAAGTCCAATTTTAACCTGGAAGTCCTGCCTTCGAATCCCTTTAAGGCCTTAACCGATACATATGGCTAGTGGGTGGTTCTATGTATCCGTAGGTTTACCAATGATCAACCGAAGGGGGGTCGGCGGGTTCCTATGTTATAAAAAAAAAAAAAAAATGAATGGTTGAAAGAGGTGACCAAAAAATTAAATTGATAACATCGTCAAACAGTGCTAATTTGGCCAGAAATCTAAAAACTTGTTGACTTATAGTAACGTGCAAGGATAGTTCCAATGATGCCTGAATAACTTCATGGCTGAAAGAGGTGAGCAAATTTAAACTCATAACATCTTCAAACAGTGCCAATTTGGTCAGAGTTAGTCCTGCTTCCCAACCTATAATAGAATCCAGAATCCTGTCATTTGAGTACATGTCTAAACCCATCTCTATATTTTAACTCTAGAAGAAATAAATAATTGACAAATGATGAAAATGCACCACTTGCTCTAGCATTTGCGAGCATTTTTGTCAACTCCACAAGATTCCTTAATTCCCGTAGCTCAGAGGTTCAGATTGTTTATATTGACTTTTTTTTTCTTCTTTTTTCTATGAGGCAACCTGACTAAAGACTGCAACCAACAAAGACTTTTCAGTTGTGCTATGGCCTTTTTGCCTCATTGTATTTCCAGTTGGAACCCTGCACCTCAGGTCTCTTTTAAGTTGAGTTTTGACGGTAATGCCATTGGTAATCTAGAAGCGGCTGCTATGGGAGGTTAGTGTGGGATCAATTGTTCTATCCTTCTCTAGCTGTGTTGGTATTTGCTCGGTTAATAAGGTGGAGATGGAAGCTTTGTGAACTGACCTTCAAGCTCAACGTTTGAATATGTCCATCTCTTGGTGGAATGTGATTCTTTATGTGCCATTAGATTGACTTCGGGATTGTGTAGAGCTTCTTGGGCGATGGCGGATATGATCGAAGAGGTGATAGATTTTGCTAGTTTTGGAAGCCTCCTTGTCCCATCTAAAAAGGAGTGCCAATTTGTAAGCTAATTGTTTGGCTAAGGAAGGTGTTGATTGTCTGAGTCTATGGTTTGAGCAAGAGAAATTTCATTTCCGTTCCTATGTAGTTTTTTTTCAGTTTTTGTTTGTTGTTTTGGTTGGTAGCTTCTGGTATATCTCATACTGTAAAGATTCCTTCACTAAAAAGAGGATGTACTCACTATTTCTTCTGTAAAGTTGACTCAGTCTTTCATCTGTAAAGTTTACTCACTGTTTCATCTGTAAAGTTTAGTCGACATACTCTTCCTTGTTGGCTAACCCCCGACCCCACAAGAGAAAGAAAAGAAAAACAGGTATCTAGACTTGGGTCTTTCTGCAAAGCAAACATCTCTTATAGTATTGGAAAAATGATTGTCTGAGACAAAATTTCATATGTTTATTTCTTCGACGTTGTTCGTGCACGGTGCACTTATACTTGTGCACCATGTGTCAAGACCAACCATCGGGCACAAGGCGTGATATTTGGAGGTGGCTTCCACCTCTGGGTCTGTCCTGATGCATGGTGCATATGCGCACCTTGCGCAGGTGAAAATTATTCCATATAGGTTCATTAACAATTTATTTGCCTACACTTTCTGATCTAGCTTTTACATTTGTTAAATGCTCAGGAACATGGGGGTGATCTCAATGAAGCAGTGAATGCTTATTTCAGCGAAGGAGATAGAACCAAGTATACAGACTTTTTTTTTTTTAACCTAGAGCTTTAAATTACATTTTATGAATGTCTTTGATTTATTTTATTTTCTTAACTATCTAGTAAGAGGTGTTGAATCATTTGTGTTTCCATTGTCCAGCACACAGCCAACATCTGTTTATGTGCCTCAAAATGATTTCATGGACATTGATGATCCAATCCAAGTTGCACCTCATGGTCCCTTCTCCCTTCTATCTGCTGCTAGAAATTTGAATCCATTTTCGATACTTGATTCCAGTTTTCATCGAAGTTTCTTTGATGGGAGAGGTACTGCTGATGTTGCCAACCGTGCCCCATGGGTTTCGCATCCAAGGGAGGTGAGGGAGATCCCCATAGAGTTTAAGGATGGCAGTGATCAATCTGGTCAATCCGGGTCAAGGCCTATCGTTGAAGATGTTACTGGAAGCACCCATGCCCATGGACCAGAAATTCATGGGACTGTTATTACAAATGATGAAGATGAAGAAGATATTCCAGTCGCTCCCCGTTCTGCACCAAGTGCTCCGCAAGCACACAATGTGACTGACTATGGGGATGACATAGAAGAAGAAATGCTTAAAGCTGCCATTGAGGCCTCAAAACGTGATGCTGAAGAGGGATATTCGAACCATCAATTTGGTGCTCATGTTGTATGTGAAAATTAATGTGATTGTTATCTTCGACAGCATGATAATGATTTTGTCCAGACTGATACTTTTCGTGCCACATATCTTAATGCATTTTTGTTTTAATGTAGGACACATCTGGTTCCCGTCTTGAGCACAGGTCGGATCTTTCAGAGAATGTTGAGCTTGCCCGTGCAGTATCATTGTCGTTGAAGGTTTCTTAGTTACCAATTGGTTTCATCATTATCCTTTTTTCTTTATGCTTCTTGGTCCCTTAAAACATGCCTAAATTTCAGACTGCAGAGCGAGAGGAGGCAATGCGTGATCGGAAGGGAGTGTCTGACTCATCTACCAATGATGACCTGGGAATACGGCTAGCCCCAAATGGAAGGTGGATTTGTAATATAGACAAATAACAGTAATAGTAGTAAATCTGGCTTATCATATCACTCTCAATCTTTGGCCCTCAAAATTTAATGGTCTTAAAGGCTTTACTTATATGAGAGAAGTCTGGAAAGTTTTAAATTGAGGAGGCTTGATGGATTAGAAGTGGGCTAGGTGGCCAAAAAATGGAAGGTCCGTGCCTTATGGTGCACACTGTTTGCATTGGATCATTTTCGATATGTTAGTTTGCATTGGATCATTTTCGATATGTTAGATAGATATCTAGATATCTATCTATCTCTCGGGGATATTCATGTGCATCCTTCCCTCACCATATGGTTAGGGACAAACTTAATGGGACCCACGTAGGACCCACCGATCATGGGACTTGGGGGGATGGAAAGAGACATCTTGGATGAGCCCATATATCAAGTTTGGGGTCAATTCCATGCCTCTAACCCCTTCATCCGTGGCCCACAAGTTTAACGACTTCGTGTTAAAGAAAAAGAATTGACTTTCGATCCAACGGTTCAATCAATTTGGATAGGTGAAAACTTGGTGGATCTAGTATACTAAGGAGGTCCCATGTATGTAGATGGTTCGGATGTGTCATAAAGTCGGCCCCACTATGTTGTCCCTCACCATAATATGGTGAGGGATGGATGTGCATGAATATTTTCCATATATATATATATATATATATATAGAGAGAGAGAGAGAGAGAGAGAGAGAGAGAGAGAGAGAGAGAGAGAGAGAGAGAGAGAGAGAGAGAGAGAGAGAGAGAGATGAAATCCAACAGTGAATAACGTGAATAACATAGCTCAGATGAGTGTCAAATTGGGTTAGTGGAATGAGTCTGTGAGAGTTGGTTTGAACATAGGTGGGCCAAGGTTGGGCTCCGCAAGTTGGTCTCCATGTAATCTTATATGTGGATGGAGTGTAGCTAAAAATTTGTGTACATGCAAATGGAATAAATCTTTTGGGCAACATCTCTCACCCACTGTGTATCATGAAAAGCGTTGTGAAGTGTGCTCGTGTTAACTGAAAAAAATTGTTTTTATTGTTGTGCAATACTGATGAAAAATTAACTTGTATCCCCCTTGTTAAGGCTTGCACTCATCATTCTCTGTCCCAAAAGTTCAAAAAAGAAAAGAAAACATCAGTGCTGCATTCAAGTTAGATTTCCCCTTGAAAAACAATATTAATCACAGGACATAATTCTGAAATCCATTATATTGGAAGGATAAAAAACCATGGGAAAAAGGAAGATAGGAAATCCATTTACAAATTTTCACACTAAGTCAAATAAGTTGTTTATTTCAAGATTCTAAGAAAATGCATTTTGTGATGAACTCCGCTTATTATCTTCACATTGAATTGGATGCAGAAATTGATTGACATGTTCTAATCATGGGCCACACTCATCATAACCGTATCCCTTCCACACAAGCTCCATGCGATGGCCCATCACAACCTGACCTACCTGTCTATCCTTTTGTGTGCGTGTGGATGTGGGTGTGGTTCTATTGACACTCTATCTTGCATACTTTCCTAATATGGCTCATTTCATACCGTGCTTAT
Source organism: Litsea cubeba (assembly GCA_012931725.1). NCBI lineage: Eukaryota > Viridiplantae > Streptophyta > Magnoliopsida > Laurales > Lauraceae > Litsea > Litsea cubeba. Next base: position 68,832,429 of record CM022951.1, read on the forward strand.
TTCATACCCCACAGTGGAAGCGGTGTGGGCCCATAATCCACAAGTCACAGGATTGAAACCTGGCTTTGATACCAATTGACGCAGATTCGGATCCACAAGCAGTGATGGAACGGGTGTAGACAAACTTTACGGAAGGGTTTGCTGGATCTTGGACGGATTCCAATGAGGACCAACTCCGCCGATGGGAATTGGCCGAATTCGTCTCGGAACTCAACACCTATGAGCGCTCTTCCATTTAAGAGGAACATCAAACCAAACATACTAATTTTATTGAATAATCATGAACTGCTCTCCTAATGGAGGATTACATATTTATAGGAAGGGTTGGACATCCCCTTTTCCTAGTAGTACTCTACTTTCCTTACAATTCAAATCATATAGAACTCCTAATTTTAAAGACTACTAAATAAATCATAACTCTATAATACTCTTTAAGTAATTAAAACTTCTAACTAAATGGATGTCCAGTTGGGTCAATGGACTTGGCCCAATGGATTGGCCAACCTATGTGTCTGGCCTTCATCAGTGATTCTTTCCTGTTGGAGGCAAGGGTCTAGTTCATCTATTCTAGCAAGGATGGCTCCAGTCAAATTGAGGTGGAGGTAGGGAACTCTTCTGTCCCAGAGGAGGCTGAAGATTTAGAACAACCACTAACGAGGCACAGTTCCAGGTGCTTTACTTCTGGAGCTTCAGAAACTGCTAAAGGAGGTGGCGAAATGGTGGACAGCCAGCCATCCAGTTCCAAGCCTCATGATATTGCGAGCCGTCCCCATGATAATGGTGGCGCCTTCCATTCTGAAGAGGTATTATTCAATACATTGCCTTGTCTTTAGTTTTCAGTGGCCAATTGGCCATTCAATGAAGGACTCAACTCAGATGTTACATTTACTAATTCAAGTACATCCTTATTGTGAATATAGTGGGGAGGCATATCTTCTCAGGAACAAGATGAAGCAGTTATGCTTGAGGCTGCACTTTGCGGTGGGATTCCTCAAGGGTCTGCATATCATTTTGCATACCCTCCTCTTCAACCCCAGCAAACAGGTTCCGATGGTAACAGAGGCTTCTACCCTCAATGGGTACCTCGTTCTCCATCCCCCACTCTAGCAGCACAACGCTTACTAAGGGAACAGCAGGTCTGTATTTTATTGTTGCCAGTACCCATCTTCGTAAAAGTTGGCTGCTGCAACAGTGCTGATGCTGGATATATATTTGCAGGATGATGAGTATCTTGCAGCATTGCAGGCTGATAAAGAAAAGGAAATTAAAGCAAGAGGAGAGGCTGAAATTCGTCATTTACAAGAAGCAGCTGCCAAAGAGGCTGCTCTTCAAGAACAAAAACATCAGGAGGAGGCGGCTCACAGGAAAATGCTTGAGGAAGAGGTATTTTCTATTGAAAGTATTGATACTTCTCAGTATTTGAGCTCAGAGGACTACTTAACTGACAGATAAAGAATACTTTAATATTTCATCAATGATTCCCTGTACTTTTCGTGGCCAACTTCTAGAATGGTACTTTAACATATTACCTTTCATATATCTGGAATTGCAAACTGCCGAAAGTACATAGTTAAAACCTTGATATTTTTAATACCATTCTAAAGACAAGTTTATACTTTATCTTCTTTTGTCTGTTCAATCACATATTGCCATTTGTTCTACTTTAGTCCATTATTTTATGTGCCATTCTTTCTTGAAATATTTACTTCATGGCACACTTTCATATACATGATTTTAATTGCAGCTACCTAGGCCTCAAGTGTAGGGTGTCCGCTCACATCTTTATGGTGCTTTGCATTAGCTGTAACTTCTAGTTGCTAAGAGATATCATTGCAGAGATTCCATATCTAGCAAATGCATTTGATTTCATTTTGGAATACTTTTCTTTTTCTATTATTACTGGCTAGCCTTCAAGGGTTGGATCCCACACATGCAAATAATCAAAACATAAATAGAAGAACCATTAAAAAAATTGGAGATCAACTGTTGTCTAGAATATGTGTTGCCATTATTTTTCTGGCCAATTTTCTATTCTGGTTTTATTTATCTTATTTTTTTGTCTGACTCCGGTAGGGGCACATGTATTTGGTCATCTTCACGTGCTTGTGGGGGGTAATGACTGTCATTACTACACCAGCTCTTTTTTCTACAGTCTTACCTTGTGAGATATGTCATTGAAATACTCGATAAAATCTGTATGTATAAGTGTCCAGTACTGTGTAAGATAATGACAATTTTTAGATCACTCCACAAGATGTTGTGGCTTATGTTACCTTGTAAGATGTCATTTAATTACGTGATAGTTCTACTTACAAACAATACTGCTTCACTTGATTGAAGGCAATCACATGTGTTTGCTCCTAAAAGTCTCAGCCTCCTCTTTTTAGCCTTAATTTCATATGCAGTTTCTCGCTTTTTCTTTTTCCCCAATTCTTACTATATTTGCTTTATACCTAATTTCATCTGCAGGTTATCTTGAATTTTCTCACGTCCTTTTTTTTTTTTTTCCTTACATTCCTTTGTTCCATTCATGGCTTGCTTTCTGATTTTATGTAACCTAACATGAATGTATGGATGAGGGGTTGTATATGGAGGCCTGACAAATATGTAAAATAAAAAATTATAAATGTAATTTTGGATGCTAGTGCAGTATATCGTGATATACATGCACAGATCTGAATTATGGGACTAAAATCTTGTCTTGTTTGACTGCTGGATCAAAACCAACCCTGGGAAATGCAGGAGTGGCTATGGTATGACTTCGATTGGAGTGATATTTACCACTGGGTGAACTGATTCACCCTGTTATGAAATGTGAGAGCACCATATGTGGAAGATTCATTTAACCCAACGGTAAATAGGACCCAATTTGGGCCAGTTACAGTTATATGTTGGTCCTATTGTCTGCCTTACGAGGATTGGGCCCCACACTTCAGATTCTACTCACTTGTATCACTGTTTATGGTATTGTTGCCTTCATATGATTGTTTCCCTATCATAAAGTGTAGGTAAAAAAAAGGTCCATAACTTGTGTACAATAAGAGACTTTGCAGGCACAGAACCTATTATAGTAACTGACCACTTGGTTGGTTGGCATGGTTTATATCCTGCGGAAGTCCTGAGAATTAAGATAGACAATAGGATCTGGCTTAGACTCGAAAGTGATGTTCTTTGTTAGGTTGTTTTATTGGTTACTGCACTTTCCCCATAACGGTCTGTTCTATTGGTTACTGCACTTACCTCTTGAGGGTCTGTTTATTTAGCACAAGTAGTAGTAAAGGTATAGTTAAAGTAGGCATGTGATGTGATGTTTTTTACTTCAACATGCTTGCGTAAAAGAGTGAAGTGAAGAAGTAAACTAATGATGTGACATCACTTACGTTTTACTCCTTCACAAGCCTCTTTCATTTTACCGCAAAATGAGTGCGATAAAGTGTGGTGTAGATGCGTAGTAAACTCGAAAGACACAAGTTCTTTTTAATCTTTTCACTCATCTATACTTTACCTCATACTATCCAAACAATGATTTTACCACACCTCTACTTTTACGTAGACACACCTTAGCTTTACGTTTTCCATGATTTGACATCCACCTTACCTTTACTCCTCCATACATATAGACAAACATGCCCTTGAGGAGGCTTTTGTGATAGTTCATCATTCGGTCCATGGATGTGGCGGCGTTCTCTTGGGTGGCAGGTTGAAAGAAGATATTGGCTGTTGACAACTTCCCGACATGAAACCATGACTAGACATTACCAAAGCAGTGAATTATGTGTTAAGAATGAAGTGGAATGGTGGCGTTCTTTTGGGTGGCAGGTTGAAAGAAGATATTGGCTGTTGACAACTTCCAGACATGGAACCATGACTTGACATTACCAAAGCGGTGAATTATGTGTAAGAATGAAGTGGAATCTGCTAGTCATCTGAATTTATGGTAGCATGGAGTGTTTCTTTTTGTTGTTTTTAAAGTTGGAGAATGTGGTAGCATTCCTTGGTATAGTAAAATTGGGTGATCCTCCTTTTTCAGATTGGATATAGTGCAGTCTAGAGGTAAGGACTAAGGAGTAGCATTGTGGATCCTATTGCTCCTATTCTGTGGTCTGTTTGGTTGGTAAGAGATATGCCCACATACTTAACGATACGGAGGTCAAATGTTGGGTTATTTGCCTCAAAGGTTTACAGTACTTTAATGGTGCCTACTCCTCAAGAGGATCAACAGATGGTCTTGGTTGTGAATAGTGATTGCCTGAGGGCTGGATTGTGATTTAATGAGGTGAATATTAAGGCAGTATTGGACGGTTGAGGATATTGTTCTCTTTAGAAGGCAAGGTGTCTACTTTTAAGGATGACTTCAAGAATATAGTTGGTGGATGTCATCGGTTGACTGGTTTCCTTGGAAATTCGGCTGGTGGATGAAGCTAGGGAGTTGGTCCAGCTGATCTAATTCAGTTAATGTTTTCTTTTGTTTTTCGTGAAGGTGGTGAAGCCAATAGCGAGGCTGATACTAGTCCAGTTCTTGTGAATGTTTCTTTGTTGCTTTCTTCCATTCCTCTTGCATTTTTCTATACCAATCCAAAATAAGAAAGTTGACATAGAAACTGATTGCTTAAATATATATATATATATATATATATATTGATGTGCAGTTGTCTAAAATTTAGACTATTATAAGTACAAGAGAAGAGGCAAATTAAGTACTTCACTGATTCCATGTGAACATGCATTAATGCAAGTGTGTGCACATGATGCAGCGAGAATGAGAGCCTAATCGATTGGAAAACCAAATCTCTAACCCTAACCCAAATCAATGTTCGAAATAACTAGTAGCAGCAGCAGCTTGATTACACACGATTTCAAATCCACTGTCAAATAAGTCTTTAATCCTTGGGAGGAAGCTGACACACTACACTTGATGCCAACTACAATGTGCATTTATAATGCTTTAAACCCTAAAAACCTACTCTTATCCTCATCCATCCATCCAATCTCAGATTGAGAGGGAAGAAAACCTATCTTATGAAATCTACTTGCATCAAAACAATGAAAGAACTAACTTTTAAACAGAACAAAAGAATAAAAGGTATCCATGGCTTCTTATGGATGTCTTGGTTGTTCATGCTTCTTAATCATGTGGACCCCACTTACTTTATTGGGACGAGCATCTTCCAATCCCTTAAAAACTTCTCATCTTTTATATATTTTTTTATAACTCTAGGCTTTGGGAAAAATCAAAGTGAAAACCCAAAAAACAAGGAATTTGGACACACACAAGGGTGTCTGGAACTGTTTGAGCATTAGGGCCTGTGGTGCCTGTGTGCTAGTCCTGTGGGACCAGCTACTTATTCCTTCTCATAGTTCAGCCCTGGGTGACCAGTTTGAGAATCATTCCAGTTGGGTTGGGCCTCGTTTGGGCCAGGTTCAAGCAAGTCGAAGCCTAGTGAATTGCAGTCCCCCATTCTTGTGCTGTTTGGATCAATTGGATCCGTTTGGGCTTGATTAGATGGCCTAATGTGACACTTAAGGGGCTGATTTGCCTCATTAATTTCAGCACTTATGTTTTTAGATTTGGAACCCTTTTTAATCCATCCTGACCATTCAAATCATGATTTGATCCTTTTCTTGATTGGGCCCCAATGGATATGGGTCAAAAGATCATTTGATCGATAAAATCGGTCCAAGTAATTGAGGGCCTGATCAACACATGGTCCATTAGATCTAGGCCACCCACTTCTGTGTCTGTGTATGTGTATGCATACATTTGGCTATTATAATACCCACAATTTCAGATGCAGTAGTTTTCTATTAAATGATGTGTCTTTCTGGTGTCTTCTGCTGCTTTCTGATTTCCGATTTGCTCTCTTTCTGATAGTTTGTCATGTTTTTATCTTTTTTCTCATGCAAAGCTTACCTTTCTCATGCAAACTTGGCAAGCCTGGTGATTCTGTTTGAATGGGAAGGTTTCTCCACTGCATGTGCTATTTGAGAACTCTTGTCAAACTAATAATATGATATAACTAAAATGGGTTGCTAGACTCCAAATAGCAGTGGTATGGGCCAAACATCTTTCAGCATCTGCCTATCCTAAGAGAAGCAAGCACTGGATGTGAGCTTTAAAACTATGTGGATGATTGCAGAGTTACGTGAAACTCCTTACATCTACCCTTTGTGTGTAAAATGGTGCTTTTAATGCCTCTGATTCTAACCCTTTAACTTGCTTGTGCTGCTCAGTTTTCTTGTCTCCTCACTTGAATTTGCAACAAAATAGGCCCTATAAAGGTGTTACTGGTTCATCTGTAATACACAAATAGCTTTTATATGTACAAGCTCTGGATGAAGTGTACTGTCAGGCATTTGAAAGTATTTTTGATATCATGTTATTTGTTTTCTGAATGATGAATACTTATTTCTTCTGAATCTTACGAATATGGTAGGAGTTTGAGAAGCTACTTGCCGCAAAACAAGCTTCTCTTCCTCAAGAACCAGCTTTGGATGATGAAAATGCGGTGACACTTCTTGTCCGCATGCCTGATGGTAACCGCCATGGCCGTCGCTTTCTCAAGTCTGACAGGCTTCAGGTTATTTTTAGATGCGCGGAAGTCTTAATATTTTAGTGTTTGGAACTTATCCAATGTTCATTTTCTTTCAGCTAAATCTTACAACTTTTCTATTTCAGTACCTTTTTGACTTCATTGATATTCGTAGAGGGGTCAAGCCTGGCACATACAAATTGGTAAGTTCTTCTTCTCTCACAGTTTTTTTTTTTTTTAAATTAGTTTCTAAAAATAATTTTATTTTCATGGGTAGTAGTTTTATTGATGGGTAAAAGCTCACTCAACAAATCTTTTAATGAAGATGACTGCATCTAATACGAACTTAAAGACTGTTTTAGTAGAGACAATGCGTTGCTTAGTGCAAGGACGCATCTCTGGAGACCCCTGCTTTTGCTATTGCATCTGCCTCATCTAATTCTCTTTGGATGCATGTGAAAGTACTATCAACTGATAAGTCTAATCTCCCTGACAACACTTGTGAAATAAGAGGGCAGGAGAGACCCTGAGCTCAACTCACTGTATTAGCAGAATCTGGTTCAATTAGAAGCGAGCTGACCATGATTTTAGGAACATCTTAATCCCTTTCTTGAGGATAAAATCTCATTCTGTTTTGGGTCCCCTAATCCAGCTGGAGCGGGAAAAGTCAAAATCAAAGTTTTCTGGTTCCAACCATCTGAAATGAATAGGGCTTTTTTAGGGAACTTTTTAATCCATTTTTTCCAGTAAACTTTCATCCCTATTAAGCTTCTTCTTGGCCGGGTTTGAGTGGGAAGTCTGGAAGCTTCTGGTCAGAGTTAGTGGAGTATCATGTGAAATTTTAAATAGTGATTTTATAGCATCATCAAATGAGTTTGGCATGGTGTTAACAACCAGTTGAACTTTAAAAGAATTGGCTCCTCCCACCATCGACTTGTTAATTAATTCCTACACTGCAATATATATGTAAGTGACCAGCTGGACCAAATTTAGCAGGATTCTATTGTAGGCTTTTTACAGTTGATTAGGGCCATCCAATCATGCTGGTGGGGGGGAGGCCTGGGGCATCCACGGCGGGCTCTTTTTGTCGAACAGTTTGCTAATTTAAGGGCGGTTCCTGCTGTGTTGTGCATTTTCTTCAGGGCGATAAAAAGTATGAATGTTTCAGACTGTTATCATTCTTTTTTCCTATTGGGGATTAGATTTTGGCCTCTTGAAGTACACAACATTGTTTTGACGTCGTTAAGGACCTGGATTCTCATTTTCTAATGAAACTGCATCCTTTTTAGGCTTGTCAAATGTCAAAGCATGCTTATAAGGCATTATTTTGTTGTTACTATGGACCTGATTTCTCGCGAGGTTTGCCAATGTTTTTTTTTTAATAACTAGGCTTGCCAAATGTCAACACAAGCTTTATAGGGTTGTGCTGAACAAGTTGCCTTATTTCAGACACTTAATAGCAACAATGCTCGAGGCCTGCTTGAATTCCCTTTTCTTAACCTGTTCAACACTCAGCTAGTGCTCAGTGCATAGGATGTCTGCTATATCCTCGTTGTGTGGTGGCATTTAGAGTTTTCAGTGCACTCTTTTAGCTCATGTAGCCCACACAAGAGCAGCGAACTGGTCTACATTAAAAGCAATCTTCAGCGAACTGGTCTGCATTAAAAGTCTTCTATTTGAATTTCTCAGCAAAAATAGAACACTGAACACTGAGAATTCTTGGTTTGTTTGAAATATATCAAGATACCTTGTATTTGTTGGGGATTGTAAACCATTGAAGAAGGTTTTAATTGCTGCCTTAATATCATCCGGAAGTTTATTTTTATTGAAACTTGAGCCATGCATTTAGCTGATATGTGACATCTCTCTCTCTCTCTCTCTCACTGTTTTTTTTTTTTTTTTGACAGGTGAGACCATATCCCAGGCGTGCTTTCGGTGATGGTGAAAGTGAGCTCTCTTTCAGTGAACTGGGCCTGACCAGCAAGCAGGAAGCCTTGTTCCTTGAACTGTTTTAAACAATTACCCCTGTAAGGAAGATGGTATACTGGATGACATTGCTCAAGTTTTGGTCAATATAGTAAATTTGAAATGAATACCTCATATCAGATTGTGATATTTGATCCTAAATAGCAGAAATGAAGAGAGGCTTTTCAAGCGAACCTGATGGGACACCTATTCCAAACATCCACACCATGAATGTGCATGAGGTGATACCATGTGATTTCTATTCGTTGGGATTTAGTGAGTTGACCTAGACATTTGCGCATATAATCAGAATTTTACTATATCTTATGTGACAGGAAAGAGTTCTGTGTATTTGTCAAATCCTGGTAAAATCTATGTGATTTTCGACTTGCACGTTTTTTTAGGTGTCCTCTTCCTCTTCTCAAGGCAGATGGTAATGTGCAGCTGCTAGAAATTGCAAGATAGGTTTACTTTGATGTTGTCTTCACCATAGGTGTTAGTATCCCCTGAACTCAATTGTCCGGCCAAGGGCCCATTTGTTTGCATGGAATTGAATCCCTTGGGATCCCTTTACTAAAAGATTATTTAAAGTTGTGAGGGGTGAAGCATGTAAGTTGGCTATGTGGATGGAACTTGACTATCCTAGGATTTCATTGACGAGGGAGGGTGATGGCTTGGTATTCATCTTCTTCTTCATCTTTTTTCTTTCTTTCTTTTCTCATACTGGTATTCATTTACCATCACCATTCAATTCATTTTCATGATAGTGAGAGATTATTTGATGGCTACTTATAGATCCTATTTTTATTTCTTCAATTTTAAGCCATTGCTATGAAATGCATCTTTTATAATGTCTAGGAAGTTTTTCCATGCAAACAAGTGTGCCCTAAATTTACCTGTCAGCTGAAGCTGACTTAGGGTTTTTTTCTTTTTGGGTAAACGAAGGTAAGTAAGGTTGATTGACGCATGAATCTTATTTTCGTTGTATTGTACTCTGCCCTTAAAATTTTGGCTAGAGGTGGGAAGTGGAGACATGCATAGTGCAGTTTTCATCCTGGGACGTCCTAAATGCAAGCAGTATATGCATCAGTGATGGAAATTCACTACTTTGAACATGATCTTTCTTGCTTTCTCCATTTTGACTTTGGGGAGGCGAGAATGGGATGCGTTTATTCGGTTTTAACTGGAGTGGGATTTATTTTTGGGCCTGATTGGGCTTTACTTGTAGAGTTGAGTGGAGTAAAAGTTATTTTGAAGAAATAATAAAATATAAATGGGTTATGATGGTATTTTATTTTTAGTGGTTTGTGATGAAATCTTTTGAATTTTTTTTTTATTGAAAAGTGAAGATTTTTTTTTTGTTTTTTAGTGGTTATTTTTTGACTTTTTTGAAAAAAATATGATGGGAAATTGGAGAAAAGTGTTTTTTGATTTTAAAAAAAAAAGGGGCTTTACTTGACTTTAACTCTACAAGTAAAGCCCCAAACAGGCCCGGGTAATCTGCGAAGGATTTAAGGATACTATGTCATGAGACCTCCTTTTCGAATTCAGTCCCTTGTGGAAAAGCTCGCAATCACCTTTGTCATGTTGAGCATACAAGACATAGTTGCTAGTTGTTTGAGTTCGTAAAACACGGTCTTAAATCTTTTTAAACCCAGTCTTAAAAGTATCAATATTGGTGTCACTAGAATCATTATTGGAGTACTCTCATCAATGGTTGGTGTGATGAATACTTCGGTGCAATACTTTTGAAGCGCAGAAATGAATGAAAAAAGAGAACTGCTTTTTTTTTTTTTTTAAATAGAAGGGATTTCAATTTCTTATTGAAAAGGTAGGAATGTAGGATTCATCTCTTTTCCATAGGCAAAAAACTACCGAGCACTGATTATCTCCTTCCTATCATTGAATCTGCACCCTGAATGAAGATGTCCACAATATCAAAATGAGGCATACAGGGCAGGACCATTCATCAGGGGGGACTAGTGTAGGCACAAAATATTTCAATTAGTAGGATTCTTAGCATCTTATAATCTAGATATGCTCATCTTATTCACGTTGGATTGTGTGGGTCCCCTGTGGGCCCACCACAGTGACCATTTTAAGAGCTGATGTGTGACCTTGGTATTTAGAGGTGACGTTGAGGGACAATAATTCCCTCAATGTACCTGCCATATTGCAACGTACCCATCACGATTGCCTTGACAGTCTTTGTTTCCTTGCAAGGTTTTTTTTTTGGGAAATTCTATTTTCGCCCACTTCTTTTTACTAAGCACACCCGCGTGTGTATAATCCCGCAAATTTTTTTTCCACATAGGTGGGTGTGCTCAGCAAAAATAGTGGGTGCAAATAGAACTTCTCTTTTTCTTTTTGGTCACCCTAAGTCACGTGTATCCCCATTTAGTGACCCACGTTCAAATATTTTCTTATACGCTTTTAATACTGGCCTTACACTAAACGAGTAAAAAAGATTCTCTTTTTTGAGATATAGAAAAAAACTTTATGTGATATTGCATAAGTAATTTTTCTTCATAATGTCAACGAGTGCCTTTCTTTTTTTATTCTCATCCCGTTTTATGGGATTCATTTTTCATTTTTTACGTTTCCCTTTCCATCTTGCTTTGCTCCAGTGAAGTATGTTTCTCCCTTTTAGCATTTTCTGTTATTTTTTTTTTTTCCTTTTCTTTTGTATTTTAGCAACGTAGATGAGACACAAGGTAGCCAACACATGTGGGAAGATGAGCACACACATATAGAAAGTAGTCTACAAATATTGGAAGAGTGACACCCATGGATTGATTCCTGGGCAGCCAGGTGACAACTGTGGTTACCGACCGACTGAACAACCCCCATGTTAACACTTTTTTTTTTTTTTTATAATTTAAAGGTGAGTTTTATGGTATATTTTCCTTTTCACAAATATAAAAAATTAGTGCCCAAGAGATGTGAATCAAATGTTGTAAGAATGTCTAGGTGTAGAATTATTAGGATAATACATTATCATTTAGTTGTTAATGTTACCGAAATATGTAGCACTATGTTGTTCTATATGTCAATGCTTAGATTCTAAACTTTTATTTTTGCATGTATGTATAGAGTAGGATTTTCTTCTATATTTCTCATCTTTTATATTTTTCTTAATTATATGGACTCCAAAATCATGACCCGAAGCATTTATCTTATTTACTAAAGAGGCTAGCGAGAGGGGATGGGAGGTGAGAGCAAAAATGCTTGGGAGAAGAGTTACAGATTGTGAGAATGGAAAAAATATGGTGCTGGAGAGGATAAAAATGCTTTACTTTTAACGACATCGCATAAATTAAAACATCATGCGAAATTGCTTGGAGTAAACTTTTGCGATTTTGCATAAATTAAAACTTTTTGCGAAATTACAATTTTTTTTACCATTCTTCAATTGCGATCAATTCATTAACTATGGAGTCATTATTACAATAAATTTGGATCAATTCATTAATTACATTAAGAGGTCCATATCTATCATCCACGATGCACAATACACTTTTCCTGTCAATTGGGCTATGAAAGTGACCTATGGAAAGTAAGGATCATCTAATTCGATTTTGTCTTTGACAATGGGGTAGAGATAGGCCACGTGTACGGTTGCCATTAGCCCACATCCTTGTCCTACGATAAGGCCTTCCTTTTTAGTGGGAAAATGAGTGAGACCAACCGAATAACAGCAGTAGCCAACGGTAACAAGCCCCGGACAGCTACAGTCTACAGGGGACTTTCACGTGCACCTCATGTGCCATGTGAATTACTGCACAATCCGTACAACAGCCCCCCAACGGTCATATTGATTCTGGAACGCGGTAATCATCCTCCAACGGTCAGGTTGACAGTAATCTCCACCGTCGGATGCCCATCCAATGGTCAGGACAAGGGAATCCCAAAATCTCAGAAAAATTACCTCTTTTCCACGATCACCGTTTCTCCATGCCCCTGAAAAATGAGATCAATCACCAGACAAAGAACATGAGTAAGACAACAAGGAAAGGAAGAGCAGAAACAAAACCCTTTTAAAAAGCCAGTGGTTTTAGAGTTTGGGGCTTTTCCTTTCCCTTGAGAAGATGTATCTCCCAAGGTTGGTTTTCTAGCTTTATTGAAGGGTTTTCGCATCTGGGTTTTTGCATTCTGATACAAAGAATTTGCGGGGAACTATGGAGAAGATGCAGGTTTCTGATGCTGAGTTGGTTCTGAAGTTTATCCGGAGCTTGAGCTGCAAATGCAATGGAGTTCTTCTTCACGAGGATTGCAAATGCCGTTTCACCGGCCTTGAGCAGAAGAAATTTGTACTTCTCTTATGAGTTTTCGCGCCATGTTTGAAATCCAACATTGGTTTTTCTGGTAGGTTAGACATTTTTTTATTATTTTTATATCTTGTATTCTTTATTCTTTGGTTCTTTGAAGCTGGTTTTGCATTTATATATTTGTTTTTGAAAAATCAATTACCCCAATTCATTTCATCTTCTTCTTTCTTACAGCTCGATTTCTACACTATTCTTTCTTGTGTTATACTTAAAATTTTCAGCCCTGAGCTTGGGTTTCTTGTTTAAAAAAAAAAAAAAACTTTCATTGCCTTTTGGACTTGTTCTATTCATTTATATAGAAAGCAAAGATTCATTTGAGTTTGAGAGAATTACAAAGTATTTGATTTTAAGAGGGAAAGAAAAAAAAAGGGGGGGTTGAATTGTTGTTTTCAAAAATCAAACGAGAAACAAGCAAAGTTGGAGGAGTGTAGAGGATGTTGGCTGGGTGTCCTGCACTACTGTCGCCGAGGCACCGATTGAGAAGCGAGGCTTCCGTGCAACTCCAAGCCTGCCATTTACAATTGCAGGAGAAACTAGGTTCGATGAGCACACAGAGATTGGATCTCCCTTGCAGTTTTAATAGAAAAGAAGCCGCCCCGCGTTCCCAATCTTCGAGACCTGTTAGCATTTCAGTGGAGAAGCCAATTGACGCAAAGAGTAGTACTTGCTCCATTCGCAATAATGTTCGAATTCCATCTCCCATTTCCACCCAAACAGCATTTTGGGAAGGAAAAAGAGAAATTGAAGAAGGCTTTTGGGAGAAGAAGAGGAAGAGCTTGAAGAGGTTCTCAGAGCAGAGCTCATCTGAGGAATCTTGTGTAAACAGGGCTAAGAGAAAGAGGAGTTGTAGTGGTAATGATAACTCCCCGCTTGAATTGGGTGGTGGCGATTTCTGGTTTCCTCCCACTGTCGAAGATCCTCGCATTATGCTTGGAATCACAAGTCTTCCTCCTCAAGTTCCTTTTCCGACGTCATCTTCAGCTGAGGAAGAAAGGGTCTGTTTTGTTCCTAGAGAGAGAAACAACAATCCTTGGGTGAAATCTGTTGTGACAGAGATCACAGATAAAGGTGACAAGGGTGTTTATACGAGCGAAGGGCCAAAGGCAAAATCAAGTTCTTCAAGTACTTCATCTGAATCACATAGCTTTGGCCCGAGGTTGAATGAGGAATCTTCTGCAATTGAAGAGGGAAATGGATCTCATATTCGTTACACCACAGATGGAGTCGGAACAACAGGCAATGAAAGTACACAAGAAGGGAATTATGGTCTGGAGCTTGTAAGCTTACTCGTGGCCTGTGTGGAGGCAATTGAGTCCAAGAACTTAGCTGCCATCAACCAGTTCCTTTCTAGGTTGGGTGAGATTGCCTCTCCTGAAGGAGCCCCAATTCACCGTGTGGCAGCTTACTTCACAGAAGCTTTGGCTATTCGAACAGCCAAGCTCTGGCCTTCCGTCTTCCAGATCGCCCCACCTCGAGAGCTTGATCTTGCAGAGGATGATGTGGCGACATCATTCCGGCTTCTCAACCACCTCAGCCCCATTCCCAAATTCCTTCATTTCACATCGAACGAGATGGTTTTGAGAGCATTTGAGGGGAAGGACCGGGTGCACATCATAGATTTCGACATCAAGCAGGGGCTCCAATGGCCTGGTTTATTTCAGAGCTTGGCTTCTAGGCATAATCCTCCGACCCATGTGAGGATTACTGGGATTGGTGAGTCGAACCAAGAGCTTCAGGATACAGGGGATAGACTGGCGGGATTCGCGTCAGCATTTAATCTTCCCTTCGAATTTCATGCGGTAGTGGACAGGTTGGAGGATGTGAGGCTGTGGATGCTTCATGTGAAGGAGCACGAGAGCGTGGCAGTGAATTGCATTTTTCAATTACACAAGGTTTTGTATGATGAGAGTGGTGGGGCATTGAGAAACTTGTTGGGTCTGATACGCAGTACTAACCCGACTATTGTTCTTATGGCGGAGCAAGAGGCAGAACACAACCACCCCAGATGGAAAAGAAGGTTCTTGAATTCTTTGGAATACTACTCAGCTATCTTTGATTCAATCGGCTCCAGTTTGCCATTAGATAACCCGGCAAGGATCAAGGTAGAGGAGATGTTTGCAAGGGAGATCAGAAATATACTCGCCTGCGAAAGGAGTGACCGGGTCGAAAGGCATGAGAAGTTTGATACATGGAGGAGGTTGATGGAGGAAGGAGGGTTTAGATGTGTGGGTGTTGGAGAGAGGGAGACACTTCAAAGCCGAATGCTGTTGAAGATGTTCTCTAGTGAAAATTACAGTGTAATGAAGCAAGGAGAGGACGGCGGTGGGCTTACTCTCAGCTGGTTGGATCAGCCTCTATACACAGTGTCTTCATGGGCACCCGTTGATTTAGCCGGCAGCTCCTCTTCTTTTTCTCAGCCTACTAGTTGAAGGTGCTGGTTCCATGCTTGCTTTCTTTTTTATTACTCAATACATCTATACATTTTACTTCCATCATTCTTTTTAGGTAGGGAAACATTGCCTATTCTTTCATTCTTTCACTTGCTGTTGGTCTATTATCATCAGAAAGCTTAAAAACCATTTAAAGGAGAGTAGTTACTTTATACCCATTTCAGTTCTTCGAAGGTCCCCTATTTCACAGTTCCTTTCACAGCAGCATTTGAGGTCTGTTCTGTTGGCATTCTTTGATTCTTTTCTTCCTGAAAGGGAGGAACAAAATCATTATCTTATTCTTTAGCATTCTTTTTTTGTGTAATGTACTGGTTTTTATGTTGGGGCCTGGGGGTTATTGTTGTAAGTTTTTAGTGTTGTTGGGAATTGGGACCTGGATCATGTATGTGAAATAATGTCATTTAGTGTCATTGTATTTTTGGGGCATGGGGTATCTATTCAGTGCTTGTTTTCTTATAATTGATATTTGTTAAACAGAATCAGATATGTGAAATAATAATGTTTTTAACAGAGTAGTTTTATTGTACTCAAACAGGATGAGATATTTCACGCTGATACCTTCAAGTGTACCCTTGCATTACATTGCCACGTTCACTCACACATACTTGTGCAGTGATGATTATTGATTTAATAAAGGCCAGCCAGGTGATGCATTACGGATTTTTAAAGTATTTGGAATGAATGAAACATTGAAACCTTGAGAAATAAAGGGTTGGAATGGAAGGAATTTCATATAGCATCAACTTGGTAACAATTTTTTTTAAGGGAATGACACGTGATTTTCTATTGGTTCTGGAAGAGTTCTAAAGCTGAACTCTGATGATGGTGTGCCCCCATGATAGCGGCTGGCTTCTAGTGTTATCACGGGTAAAACAGGTGATTATAGTAAAAGGAGTGGAATCACATGTTTTACGTGTGTGACGTGTGATCAATCTAACCGTGTTAAAATTATGAGGATTCAAATTATAGAAACAGGACTCTTGGCCCCTGTTTTCTGCTAGAATGAGAGAAGAAGAGGAACATCCATCCCTGTCCACTGTTGGAGATGCATGCAGTTAGTCCATTACAAGTGAATTCAGTGCCAACCGTCTTGGGCCACTATTACAATGGAGCTTAGTTTGGAAGCAAAATGACACTCCAGAGTGCAACTGGTTTAGCTGAAAGGCAGCCATGAACTGTAAGTAGGTCAAATAATGGTCTGGCATAAAATTATCTTGACCCCTGGCAGAGATGCTTCATTCAAGAACAAACAGTAAACCACATTCATTAGTTGGATAGATAATAACTAAGGTGATTGATTGGATTTGGCTCCTATTTTTCTTTATTCTTCTTGCTCTCAGCAGTTGAGAGTAGGTTCTCTTAGTTTAAACCTTCATCTAGCTTACAACTCAATCTGTTGCTATTGAACTGTAAGTAAGTCCAATAATGGTCTGGCATAAAATTATCTTGACCCCTGGCAGAGATGCTTCATTCAAGAACAAACAGTAAACCACATTCATTAGTTGGATAGATAATAACTAAGGTGATTGATTGGATTTGGCTCCTTTTTCTTTATTCTTCTTGCTCTCAGCAGTTGAGAGTAGGTTCTCTTAGGTTTAAACCTTCATCTAGCTTACAACTCAATCTGTGCTATTGAACTGTAAGTAAGTCAAATAATGGTCTGGCATAAAATTATCTTGACCCCTGGCAGAGATGCTTCATTCAAGAACAAACAGTAAACCACATTCATTAGTTGGATAGATAATAACTAAGGTGATTGATTGGATTTGGCTCCTATTTTTCTTTATTCTTCTTGCTCTCAGCAGTTGAGAGTAGGTTCTCTTAGGTTTAAACCTTCATCTAGCTTACAACTCAATCTGTGCTATTGAACTGTAAGTAAGTCAAATAATGGTCTGGCATAAAATTATCTTGACCCCTGGCAGAGATGCTTCATTCAAGAACAAACAGTAAACCACATTCATTAGTTGGATAGATAATAACTAAGGTGATTGATTGGATTTGGCTGCTATTTTTCTTTATTCTTCTTGCTCTCAGCAGTTGAGAGTAGGTTCTCTTAGGTTTAAACCTTCATCTAGCTTACAACTCAATCTGTGCTATTGTCCTTGGATCACGAGGGATGAAACTAAAGGGTTGTGGCCTCTAGTAGTCATCATCTAGATCTCTGATTCTTGCTTCTTTATTACTATACAATTGGTGCATTATAATGGAGCTTACTTCATGACATGGCGCTAATCCTTGTTTAAATAGAGGATTAACTCTTTTACTTCAGATTCATCTCCCACAATCTAATCAGACACTACTGCTGTTTTACATCTATGATAAAATCCATTTGGTTTAGTCGCTGCTTCTGTTGGTCATTTTAGTTTCTCAGATATGTTGACTTTTCATTATGTTTTTCTAATATTTATCTTTTTATTTCTCTAGTTTTAGTTATTTTATACTTTCATTAAAAATAAATAACAAAAAGTCTACATGGACTAACTCATGGAGTTAGTCCATGGACTAACCCCATGGTTTGGATGAGAACATCTAATATTTGGATGAGAACCATGGGGTTAGTCCATGGTTCTGTCCATGAGTTAGTCCATGTAGCAGGACTCAATAAATAAATTCCATGCTAAACCATGGTGCTTTGAGTGTGGGGTGTGCAAACTCCATGCAAGCAAACAAGAAGATGAAGACAGAATGGGTCCTTTTCAATAAGAAAAAAACAAGACATGGTGGTTATAGAATGGATGAAGACAGAAAACAAAAATGGTCCTTTCCAACAAAGATTAGATCCAGGGGATCAAGTTAGGGCAGCTATGATATCTTAATGGGGCTAATCATGTGAACAGTTAGGAAATCTTTGGCCTTTTGTTTTGATGGAAGACAGAATGGGTCCTTTTCAATAAGAAAAAACAAGACATGGTGGTTATAGGATGGATGAAGACAGAAAACAAAAATGGTCCTTTCCAACAAAGATTAGATCCAGGGGATCAAGTTAGGGCAGCTATGATATCTTATTGGGGCTAATCATGTGAACAGTTAGGAAGTCTTTGGCCTTTTGTTTTGATGGAACTTATAAGAGATTGGCAGGGTTCACCTTGTCTGAAATTAAAACACCAGGCAAAGGTATGCCATATCTTTAAAATAATTTTTCCTTTCCAAATGATGCTGATATTTATGAGGATCTACTCCTTTGCATGGAATTGAATATCTAAGAATTCATAGTCAAATGAGAATATGAGATCCAACAAAGGAAATATTAAAGATGTGAGGGTGAAGGATATAAGGTGGTGATGTAGAATGATTTTTGACTTTTCTAGGATCTTAATTACTAGGGTGTTGGCTGGAGTTCATTTCCAATGACATGATGTGCATGTGGGATTCATGGGTTCCCCAAAAAAAAAAAAGAAAAAAAGAAAGAAGAAGTATGCTGTTATAGGCACCTATTGAACATCACCAAGATTGAATTTTGTTAAATTTCCAATCACAATGTTGATTATTAGTTGTAATAACTTCTGTTCTGCCCCATGATGATGCTTGAAAAAAAGGACCAATGAAATTCACAAATTAACCCGTTTTTAAATGGGAAAATTTACTCCACTAACAGGTGGGATGTCTTGCTTTTTCCATGTTTGTCATGTGGCTGTGGAAGCCAATCCCCCGTATCAAGCTCTTGGTTCGCTTCAGGATACAGGGGATGTCTTGCATTTCCATGCCTTCAGAATCACATGTTTGTCATGGGCTGTGGAAGCTTAAGCTCATAAAAAAAAAGAAGAAGATTGAAGGCATGACTACTGACGAATAAATTTATATCTAAAAGGAAGGTTGGAAGGCCAGACTTATCCGAATTCAGAATACTTGGTGATCGATAGTGATGAAGTCGATTGTTAGTAGAGTAAACCAAGGTTGGCTATCCTATAAGCTGTGTAGATCAGCTGGTTGGAATATGAGTGTATATTCGTGTAGCTTATGCAACATATTCTTTCAACGAGACTGCATTTGTGCAACAAAGATTCTCATTTCTACGGATTTTCATTTCTACCATAGAGAATAATCCCGCTTTTCTACCTCTCAGATTTGAAATAAAAACCCTTTCTATCAATGAAAATCAATCCATTTTCTTCTCTTTTTTCTTGTGGAAAACGCATCACACCAAATGATCGGAAAAGGAGGCTGCACATAAAATTTGAACAATTTCCTCCTTTAGCGTGATTCCTCTCGTTGCACAAACGCACCCGAGAGTTATGAGAAAAGCTTATTCCTTTCCGGGAGATGTTACAAATTTAAATCATGGTAAACAATAAAAGTAAATACAAAAGCAAAAAAACAACTATGCATTCAACCAAATGCCTCCACATCCAAAACATGTCATAGCCATGTTCTCAGCTAATTTGCAATAGCGGTGGACATCTCAAGTACGACAAGAATATAGGGATAATGACTGTACGACTACCTTTATACCTGACAATTGCTTCAAAACGGTCGAAAAATAGATAATTCTTGCAAAATTGTTCGTACAAGAAATGACGCTCTAAAAATGATGATTTTTAAGCTTGCGATATCTTAGGGCGGCTGTAGGATATCTCATGGTGCGATATTCTAAGTCAGTAAGATATCAAACCATGCGATATCTTACATTCATCAATGAAAGGGCATGGTATCTTACATTCATATGACATCCTCACATCAATGAAAGGATTTTTACAGCGGTTCCTTTTCTTTATTTATCGGAAAGCAATATGCATGTTTTTTCTCTTCGGTAGAAAGGAGGGTGAAAAAAAATATGAATTTGTGCAATATCCTAGAACCCTGGGATATAGCACTGTGCGATTTCTTACAAACCGAGATCACACAAATTTAAGGGTAAAATCGTAACTTTTAGTATGTCATTTCTAGTATAAATTTTGACCGTTTTAGAGCAATTATAGAATATAAGGGCACTCGTAGTGTCAATATCCCAAAAATCTATGCCTGCATTCTCATTGATGGCTGCCCCTATACCTTGACCACATTAAATTCAACTTTGATGATATGCTCAAACCTAAAAATGGGTTTTTTTATAGGTAAATAAATATATAGGTCATGTGACAACCGAATTTAGGAAAGTACTTCTGCTTTCCACCTATATTTTGACAATTGTAAATTTATGGGATTTTGACCATTGAAAATCCTCATTTTAAAAGACTTTCAATTCAAGTATAACCTCCTTTCATACAAAAAATTTATTTGACAAATTTATGCAATGAAACCAATTTTTCTCAGCGGTCTACAGTGATATGCACCAATTTCCATCCATGGATGAAATCACCTTGTGACAATAGGATAGATGTGCCACGTGTACGGTTGCTATTAGTACACATCTTTGTCGGTAGACGAGGCCTTCCTCGTGGGAGAGTGAGACCAACCGAATCACAGCAGAGATCAACGGTAACAAGAACCGGACATCTGCAGGGGCCTTTCACGTGCACGTCACGTGACGCCCTTACTTCACCATCCGTACAACAGCTCCCAACGGTCATTTGATTCTGCAACGCGGTAATTGCCCTCCAACGGTCATATTGACCGCAATCCCCACCGTCAGATCCCCATCCAACGGCCACGACAAGGGAATCCCAAAGTCTCAGAAAAATTCCCTCTTTTCCACGATCTCTGTTTCTCCATGCCCCTGAAAAATGAGATCCATCATCAGAACAAGAACATGAACATGACAACAAGGAAAGGAAGAGCGGAAACAAAACAAAACCCTTCCCCTTTTAAAAAGCAAGCGGATTAGGGTTTAGGGTTTTGGGTTTTTCCTTTCGCTTGAAGATGTATCTCCCAAGGTTGGTTTTCTAGCTCTCTTGAAGGGTTTTCTCATCTGGGTTTTTTGCATTCTGATACAAAGAAGTTGCCGGGAACTATGGAGAAGATGCAGGTTTCTGGAGCTGAGTTGGTTTTGAAATTTGTCTGGAGCTTGAGCTGCAAATGCAATGGAGTTCTTCTTCGCGAGGATTGTAAGTGCCGTTTCACCAGCCTTGAGCAGAAGAAATTTGTAATTCTCTTATGAGTTTTCGCGCCATGTTTGAAATCCGACATTGGTTTTTCTGGTAGGTTAGACATTTTTTTTTATATCTTGTATTCTTTATTCTTTGGTTCTTTGAAGCTCGTTTTGCATTTATATATTCGTTTTTGAAAAATCAAATACCCCAATTCATTTCATCTTCTTCGTTCTTACAGCTCGATTTCTACACTATTCTTTCTTGTGTTATACTAAAAATTCTCAGCCCTGAGCTTGGGTTTCTTGTTAAAAAAAAATTCATTGCCTTTTGGATTTGTTCTATTCATTTATATAGAAGCAAAGATTCATTTGATTTTGAGAGAATTACAAAAATACTTGATTTTGAGAGGGAAAGATAAAAAGGGGGGGATTGAATTGTTGTTTTTAAAAATCAAACGAGAAACAAGCAAAGTTGGAGGAGTGTAGAGGATGTTGGCTGGGTGTCCTGCACTACTGTCGCCGAGGCACCGATTGAGAAGCGAGGCTTCCGTGCAGCGCCAAGCTTGCCATTTCCAGTTGCAGGACAAACTAGGTTCGATGAGCACACAGAGATTGGATCTCCCTTTCAGTTTCAATCGAAAAGAAGCCACCCCGCGATCCCAATCTTCGAGACCTGTTGGCCTTTCAGTGGAGAAGCCACTTGATGCAAAGAGTAGTACTTACTCCATTCGGAGAAATGTTCGAATCCCATCTCCCATTTCCAGCCAAACAGCGTTTTGGGATGGAAAAAGAGAAATTGAAGAAGGCTTTTGGGAGAAGAAGAGGAAGAGCTTGAAGAGGTTCTCAGAGCAGAGTTCGTCTGAGGAATCTTGTGTAAACAGGGCCAAGAGAAAAAGGAGCTGCAGTGGTAATGATAACTTCAGACCTGATAATTCTTTGGATGCAGAGAGGCTCGGCTTTGGCCAATTGGGTAGTGGCAGTATCTGGTCTCCTCTCACTGTGGAAGATCCTTGTGTTATGCTTGGAATTACAAGCCTTTCTCAAGTTCCCTCTCCTGCATCTTCTTCTGCTGAGGAAGAAAGGGTCTGTTTCATTCCTAGAGAGGACATCTTCCCACCCATTCCTTTTATAAACAATAATCCCTGGGTGGAATCTGTTGTGACAGAGATCACAGATAAAGGTGATGAGGGTGCTTATACCAGCGAAGGGCCAAAGAAGGCAAAATCAAATTCTTCAAGTACTTCATCTGAATCACATAGCTTTGGCCCGAGGTTGAATGAGGAATCTTCTGCAATTGAAGTGGGAAATGGGTCTCATATTCGTTACACCGCAGATGGAGCCAGAACAACAGGCAATGGAAGTACACAAGAAGGGAATTATGGTCTGGAGCTTGTAAGCTTACTCGTGGCCTGTGTGGAGGCAATTGAGTCCAAGAACTTAGCTGCCATCAACCAGTTCCTTTCTAGGTTGGGTGAGATTGCCTCTCCTGAAGGAGCCCCAATTCACCGTGTGGCAGCTTACTTCACAGAAGCTTTGGCTATTCGAACAGCCAAGCTCTGGCCTTCCGTCTTCCAGATCGCCCCACCTCGAGAGCTTGATCTTGCAGAGGATGATGTGGCGACATCATTCCGGCTTCTCAACCACCTCAGCCCCATTCCCAAATTCCTTCATTTCACATCGAACGAG
Source organism: Litsea cubeba (assembly GCA_012931725.1). Lineage (NCBI taxonomy): Eukaryota > Viridiplantae > Streptophyta > Magnoliopsida > Laurales > Lauraceae > Litsea > Litsea cubeba. Next base: position 68,855,353 of record CM022951.1, read on the forward strand.
ATGGTTTTGAGAGCATTTGAGGGGAAGGACCGGGTGCACATCATTGATTTCGACATCAAGCAGGGGCTCCAATGGCCTGGTCTGTTTCAGTGCTTAGCTTCTAGGACTAATCCTCCGACCCATGTGAGGATTACTGGGATTGGTGAGTCGAAACAAGAGCTTCAGGATACAGGGGATAGACTGGCTGGATTCGCATCAGCATTTAATTTGCCCTTCGAATTTCATGCGGTGGTGGACAGGTTGGAGGATGTGAGGCTGTGGATGCTTCATGTGAAGGAGCGAGAGAGCGTGGCAGTGAATTGCATTTTTCAATTACACAAGGTTTTGTATGATGAGAGTGGTGGGGCATTGAGAAACTTGTTGGGTCTGATACGCAGTACTAACCCGACTATTGTTCTTATGGCTGAGCAAGAGGCAGAACACAACCACCCCAGATGGACAAGAAGGTTCTTGAATTCTTTGGAATACTACTCTGCTATCTTTGACTCAATTGACTCTAGTGTGCCATTAGATAACCCGGCAAGGATCAAGGTAGAAGAGATGTTTGCAAGGGAGATCAGAAATATACTCGCCTGCGAAAGGAGTGACCGGGTCGAAAGGCATGAGAAGTTTGATACATGGAGGAGGTTGATGGAAGAAGGAGGGTTTAGATGTGTGGGTGTTGGAGAGAGGGAGACATTTCAAAGCCGAATGCTGTTGAAGATGTTCTCTTGTGAAAATTACAGTGTAATGAAGCAAGGAGAAGATGGCGGTGGGCTTACTCTCAGCTGGTTGGATCAGCCACTATACACAGTGTCTTCATGGGCACCCGTTGATTTAGCCGGCAGCTCCTCCTCTTTATCTCAGCCTACTAGTTGAAGGATCTGGTTTCCATGTTTTCTTTCTATTTTTTTATTTCTCATACATCTTTACAATTTACTTCATCATTCTTTTTAGGTAGGGAAATATTGCCTATTCTTTCATTCTTTCGCTTGCTGTTGGTCTATCATCAGAAAGCTTAAAAACCATTTAAAGAAGAGTAGTTGCTTTTAAGGTCCCCTGTTTCAGAGTTCCTTTTACAGCAGCATTTGAAGTCTGTTCTGTTGGCATTATTTGATTCTTTTCTTCCTCGAGGGAGGAGCAAAATCATCATGTTATTCTTTGGCATTGGAGGAGCAAAATCATTATCTTATTCTTTGGCATTCTTTGTCTGTAATAATGTACTGGTTTTTCTGTAGGGGGGGGGGGGGGGGGGGGGGGTTGGGGTTTGTTGTTATATCTTATTGTTGCAAGTTATCAATGTTGTTGGGAGTTGGGACCTGGATCATGTATGTGAAATAATGTCATTTAGTGTCATTGTTTTTCTGGGGCATCGGGTAGTTGTGTAGTTTTTTTCTAATTGATATTTGTTAAATTGGATCAGATATGTGAAATAATGTTGTCAACTGAGTAGTTTTGTTGTACTTAAACAGGATGAGAAATTTGTTACACAGGAGCAGAATCCTTTTACATATATTTCAGTAATCTTAAGTATTTTAGTTGTTCAACTGAATGGGATTTTCAAGCTGATACCTTCAAGTGTACCCTTGCATTACATTGCCACGTTCACTCACACTCGTGTACCCTTGCATTACATTACCGACTCAGAAAGTTTTTGGAATGAATGGAACACTAAAACCTTGAGAAATTAAAGGTCGGAATGGAAGGAATTTATGTAGTATCATCTTGCAAACAATCATTTTTTTTAAGAGAATGGCACATATGATTTCCTGTCGGTTGTGGAAGAGTTCTCAAGCTGAATTCTGATGATGGTGTGCCTCCATGATAGTGGCCAGTGGGACGCTTTTAGTGTGATCATCACGTGCAAAACAGGTGATTATAATAAAAGGAGTGAATCACTTGTTTTATGTGTAATCAATATTACTGTGATTAGGATCCAAATCGATTAAACACAACACCCTTGGCCCTTGCTTTCTGCTAGAACGAGAGGAGAGGAACATCCATCTCCGTCCACTGTTGGAGTTGGTGTCAGTCCATCACAAGTGAATTCAGTGCCAACTGTCTTGGGCCAATTTAGTTTGGATGCAAAAATGACACTCCAGAATGTCATGGATGTCCTGGCATAAAAACTGTCAAATAATGTCCTGGCATAAAAAGTGTCTCAACTCCTGGCTGCTCATATGCTTCAATCAAGAACAAACAGTAGACCACATCTTTCCTTCATTGCATGGATAGCTAAGGTGATTGTATTGATTGTCTCCATCCCTCATAATTTCTACCAAATAGAAAGAATTTGATTCTTCCACCTCTTCCAAAATGGTGGACATATATTTATCTTTTGATTGACCCTGGCTGCTCACAAGCTTCAGCGAAGAACAAACAGTAGACCACATTTTCCTTCATTGCATAGATAGCAAAGGCGATTTGTATTGATTGTCTCCATCCCTCACACTCTCTACCATATAGAGAGGATTTGGTTGTTCCACCTCTTCCTAAACTCTTTTTGGTGGACATATATTTCTTGCAGGGCCGTCTCAAGACAATATGTGGCCTCAGGCAAAAGTATAAACGAGGCCCCTAACTTTTATGTGTGACGTGAGAAAACCCTCATCCCAAAAGAGCACGTGCAGTCCAAATATCCAATCCAAGCAGAAAATGCAGCCCTTAATTTAAATCCTTCTGTTAAATGAAATAACCGAAAAGAGCATAAAATCATTAATAGTGATGACAAAAACTACTGAATTATCAGAGTAATGGTTAACAATGAGAGGTCAAGAGTTATCCATATACAATTCTTTTAGGGGTTGTTTGGTTGAGAGCATTTACGTATGTAAATAACTCATATGTGAATCATTTACACACCTTCATGTTTGGTTGAGGTCATTTATGCATCACGTGTGAAATTTTGATGTGTAAATGATGTGTAAAAATGTATTATTTTCGTACTCAGATTTAATTTTTACATGTGTGGGGATGGTAGAATGAATCGCATGTGATTTGCACATGAAACAAAACCACATCAAACGGCGGACGGTGCAGAACAAGTGACGTTCCGTCACAATAGTGCATGGGTTCAAAACCCATCTTCCTTTTTTTTTCATTTTTTTTATTACGCATATCAGCATATGTGGTTTTCGTTGGCAAACATGCCCTGTTTTCATTTTCATTTTCTTTTTGGAAAGAGCTCTATTATCATGTTAATGTTACCAATCCAACAGGCCTTTAGACATCATATTATGATTTTTGGGAATGTGTTTGTATTTAATTAATTATGTTTAGTTGCAAATTAAGCATGATTAGTTGTTAATTATTGTTGTTTAATGTGTTAGATTAATTATATGATAAGATAATATGGAATTATTGGTATCAATGAATTTATGGAATTGTGTTGGACATTTCTTATTTTGGAGCCATATTGATTTGAAATGCCATTTTATGAAAAAAAAGAGTATTTTCTATAAAAAAAAGGACTTATTTGTAATTCTGATTTTATGAAAATTTTTCAATGATGGAATTTTTCAATGATTTTAGTTTCATTAGAAAACGGGTCAAATTGTGATCGATTTTCTCTTCTAGCTCGGGTTCATTTGAATTCATTTCAGATGATTCCAAGTGAGATTTGATACCTTTAAAAACGGACTTATTTTATAATAGTAACCTTACTGTGCTTCTGTTTCATTTATCTTCTCTGGTTCTGGTTTTGGAGTTTGGGAATTGGGATTAGACTTTGGAAGTGGGAACTGGGAAGAAAACCCAACCAAGCCACCCAGGCCTATAAAATTGTGAGGCCCCCCTCATGGTGAGGCCCCCACCACTTGCTTCACCTGCCTATATGGTGAGCCGGCTCTGATTTCTTGCGCTCAGAAGTTGAGAGTTGGTTCTTTCAGATCATTTAGCTTACAACTACTTTGTCTGTCACGAGGGGTGAAACTAATGGTTGAGGCTTCTAAGTTGTCATCATCTAGATCTCTGATTGTTGCGTTGTAATGGAGCTTTTCACATTGCTCTACAAGTAACAGGACAAGCTCCTCTCTAGTTTTTGACGGACAGGCCTCACTAGTAGATATATGGCTTTCATGCCATGGCTTTTTTAAACAGGAAAAAGGTCTCCAAATGTTGATGGTTGGCTGCTAATCATTGTTCTACCACAGATCTCCGACCCTCTAATCAGACACTATTGCTGTTTTACATCTACCATAAAATCCATTTGGTTTGACCGCTGCTTCTGTTAATGAACATTGGTCATTTTAGTTTCTCAGAAATGTTGAACTTTCATGATGCTGTGTTTTTTTTTTCCAATATTTATCATTTTACTTCTTTAATTATTCTCTACTTTCATTAGAAGGGAAAACAAAAATTCATGCTACAACATGGCGCTTTAGGCATGGGCTGCTATGCAACTGAAAAAGAAGTTCGGTCCTGTTCAAAAAGAAAACAGGAAGTGGTGGTTATAAAATGGATTAAGAAAGAATAACAAATACGGTCCTTTTCAACAAAGCTTAGATCCCGAGTTAAGCTTGCTATAATATCTTAATGGGGCCAATCGCTGGTCTTTTTTTTTGTTTTGATCAAACTGGATAAGAGATTGGCAGGGCTTCGCCTAGACTGCCATTAAAACACAAGCAAAGGTATGCCACATGCTTATTTCAAATGATGCTTATATTCATGAGAGCCCGCTCGTTTGCATGGAATTGAATACCTAAAAGTCCATGATAAAATGAGCTACAACAAAGAAAATATTAAAGAGATGAGAGTAAAGGATATAAGGTGGAGACGTAGATGAGATTTTTACATTCTAGAATTTGAATTACTAGGATGAGGGTTGAGTATTCATTTCCAATCACACTAAATTATCTTATCTGCATGTACATACAACTATGTTGAAGTAAGAGACATAATGTGCAGGTGGGATTCATGGGTTCTACCAAATAAAAAGAAGTTTGCTGCTATAGGCACCTATTGAACATCAGCAAGATTGAATTTTGTTAAATTTCCAAACACTGTGGTGTTGTCGGTTGTAAATTGTAATGACTTCTGTTCTGGCTAATGATGAGAAGTGTATAAAAAAAGACCAAAGAAATTCACAAATCAACCCGTCATTAAATGGGAAAATGTACTCCACTAACAGGTGGGATTGTTAAAGTATAAAGGCCCAACCCACTTGTATGATAATAGGCCAGCTCACTAGGCCCATCCCTTGTATTTATGGGATCTAGTCAGAGAGATAAGATTGTATATTTTAGGATAAGATTGTATATCCCTTGTATTTATGTGATCTAGTCAGAGAGATAGATTGTATATTCTAGAATATACAATCTTATCTCTCTGACTAGATCACATAAATACAAGGAATGGGCCTAGTGAGCTGGGCCTATTATCATACAAGTGGGTTGGCCTTTATACTTTAATAGGGATGTCTTGCTTTTCTATGTTTGTCATGTGGCTGTAGAAGCCGTCTTTCTACCAGACACAAAAAAATTAGATAAATAAATCAATAAAGAAAGACTGGAAAGCAAGACTTACAAATAAACATATGTTACATATCTGAAAGGAAGACTGCAAGGCCAGACTTATCAGAAGACTTGGTGATTTGACCGTGATGAAGTCAATTGGTAGTAAAGGGAAAGTCGGCTATCCCAAGTTGTGGAGCTCGGCTGGTTAGGACATGGATGTGTAAGTGGGGGATGCGATTGTTCAACTATCCTATGTAATAATTTCTTTTAAAGAAAGGGTGCATTTGTGCAGCAATAAGATTCTACTCACTAAGAATTTTGATTTCTGGACTAGAGAGGATTTCCGAAGAAATGGGCAGGGATGGGGTGCGGGATTTTCTGGCGCTTTTCTCATGCGTTTGGGTGCAGAGAGGAATCCCCTCTTCTGGATTTTCATGTGACGTTCTTGAGGCGCCATTTTTTGCCGAAAAAATGATTTGGTTTCCGATCTCTATGGTAAGAAATCAACTGCTACGGAAACGCTAGTTTCCTCTTTCGTAGCACTGCACAAACAAACATATATATAGACCCAAAAAATTGAAATCCTTTCCATCATAGAAATTCAATTCATTTTTTTTTCTCTTTTCCTCTAGTCGAACGGGTTGCACCAAATGATCAGAAAAAGATATGCATGAAAAATTTGAATGAATTTTTCTCTCCAGCATGGATTCCTCTTGTTCGACAAACACATCGAGAGTTTTGAAAAGACCACATTCCTTTTCCACATCACAGTAAACAAAAGCCAAATACATCCACCCATTCAACCAAATGCCTCTACATCCAACAAAAACAGGTCATTACCATAGTTTCAGCTAATTTTAACATCTCAAGCTCTTTCTTTAAAATAAAAAAATTAACTCAAGCACTTCAACAACAAATGTGTTGGCCTGCCTTCTCATAGATGGTTAAACCTTACCCCTTGATCACATGAGATTCAACTTTGATGAGGCGCTCAAACCTCAAAATGAGGTATTTTCTATATGGGGAATGTCTACGGGTTATATAGGTAAACACCTGTTGGCATATGTAGGACAGACACGAGAAAAATCCTATATTCTTACTCTTTCCATGAAAAATCAAATTCATTTCCTTTCAATTTTATTTTTTCCCTTTTCATGAAAAAAATGTGTCTCACCAAACAAAACAAATGCAGGGTTCTACAGAAAGTAAGAGTAATTCTCCACTCAGTTGGAAAATCTTTTCTTGATTCTTATCTTACTTGGCTATTATTTTCAGATGACAATGGGATTTTACGGGCTACCAATCACGAGTTATAAACATGGTCCATCGTATGAAAGAAAGGTAGAGTCTTTCCCCGCTAGATCACCCTACACTACAGTACCATATTAGAACAACAGTCCTTCTACATTGGCGGTGGCCTGAAAAGTGGCCTGACTCCATCTGCACCTTAAGATCAAATCCCCATCTGCACCCTAAGATCGAATCCTAGGGTGCAGTGGGGTCAGGCAACCTCATCAGGTCATTTAGACTTTTCTTAAAACAAACGTTGGAGAAAAGCCAAGTGAAAAGTTGAAAAGACCCGATTAGATCGGACGGTCTTGATTGATGATCGGTGGCCTCACTCTCTCCTTCCTAGCAACTCGCAAATCGCAAAAATCCTTTGAATGAACCCCAGAGACTCTAGTCCTCCGTCCTCGTCTAGAGACGGCTTCTTTGCAGTTTCATCTGCAAGCTGGAGGAATGGATGGCTGAGGACTGTCGTTGAGTTGGGCCCCACTGCATTTTCGTCACCTTCTCCAGGCATCCCCAACCTCGTGTCGGTATCTTCTTAGGCATGTAGTATTATATATACGCATAACTGATATTTGAGAGAGAAGCTGGGCTGGTTCTTCACACACACAGGTACAATTCCTACCAGTTTTTTTTTTTTTTTTGTCTTTCATTCGTGCATTGAAGAACAACCCAGATTTTGTTTTTTGGTGTAATTGTCTCAGAATGGAGTTTTGGAGGGCTCATATTTGTATAATTATGCTCAACCATGAAGAAATTTGAGGATTTAATTGGACTTTGTTCATTTGGTTTGTCTATTAGTAGTGATTGATTGGGTAAATTGTCTTAGATTTGTGATTGGATTTCTAAGGAATGGGTTTTTGAAGAAGTCATCTTCAACTCTAAATGCCCATGAAAAGAGCTTCAGAATCTGTACAGAAAAAACTCATTTGGCTTTTCTAATAGTGATTTTGTCAGTGTTTCTGAATTTTCTGTTGTGATGTTCTCGAATTAATCTTCTTGAGAAATATGGTTTTGATGGACTCATATGTCGGTATATCAACATTCCTATTCACAAGAGTTCTTCAGAATTATATTCACAAGAGTTCTTCAGAATTATTTGGACAAAAATATCTGTTTTTTTTTTTGCTTGTGCTTCCATTAGTTTTTTATTGAACTTTAGTTTTTTCATGCTAGGGTGTTTTTTTTTTCCTTTTGGGAGCTCTATTGGCACCACGAAATTTACTTTTCCCACCGTGGAAAAAAAAAAAAATCCTCCTAAACTACCCCTTCTCCTCCTCCTCCCTCATCTTCCCTTCCTCCCACCCTCCCTCATCCCCCCCAAGTCTCTGGCGGGGAGGGAGCCCCGGAGAGGCAGCCGGCGATGGAAGCCCTGGCCGGCTGGCCGGTCTCCCTCCCCCTCCCCCTCTCCATCTTTCTTCCTCTCTCCCTCCCTCTCCTTCCCTCCCCTACTCTTTTTCTCCCTCCCCCTTAGTTTCCGCCCGCCTGCTGCAGCCGGATCTCCCTCCCCGCCGGCGACTGGGAGGGAGAAAAAGAGTAGGGGAGGGAGAAGAGGGAGGGAGAGGGAGGGAGAGAGGGAAGAAGAGGGGGAGGGAGAAGAAGAGTAGGGGCTGCAGTATGCGGAAACCAGCCCGATCTCCCTCCCCGTCGGCGACTGGGAGGGGGAGGGGGAGGGAGAAGAAGAGTAGGAGAGGGAAGAAGAGGAAGGGAGAAGAGAAGGGGAGGGAGGAAGAAAGAGGGAGAGGGGGAGGGAGACCGGCCAGCTGGCCGGGGCTTCTGCCGCTGGCTGCGGGCCGGGGCTCCATCCTCGCCGGCGACTGGGGGTGGGCGCAGATAGGGAAGAGGGTGGAGGGTGGGAGAGGGAGGAAGGAGGGAGGAGGAGGGAGAAGGAGGAAGGGAAGAGAGGGAGGAGGAGGGAGGAGGGGTAGTTTAGGAAATTTTTTTTTGTCTTCTACTGCGGCGAGAAGAGAAAAATTCGTGGTGCCAATAGCACCACTCTTTTTTTTTTTCCCTTTCCTTCCACAAAAGCTTCTATTTATGTATTATGCAACATAGGCATGAATTGGGATTCAGTTGTATGTAGAAAGTTCATGTGGATTTCCTTCCAGGGCGTATTGGTATCTTAGTGGTGACTTAAGGGGTTTATGTATTAATTACTTGGTCAATCGTATAGCCTGTGGAAGTAATATGGATTCATGCAGATATGGTTTAAGGGTTGCTTTTGCAATGAATTTTAGATGCTTTTCCCCCTTTGTGGAAGACTAATATTTGAATTGTTTTATGCTCTGAGTTCTAAAACAGAAGGTGAAACAGTCTTTTAGATCTTGAAGGACAAGATTAGGCATCATGAACAGGGAGCTCGAAACAACAGGAAAGCAGGTGGATGTTCATTATGTAAATGGTGGAGTTCCTTCTATCATTGAAGAGACTGTTGAAGGATACTACATCGAACATAGGGATCTTTCCCTTGAAGAGCTTCTTCAGGATCAGGTGTGATTTTTAAGCATAATGCATTCTTGCGAATTGAAGATCATTCTGTTCTTGTGTGTCAGTAAAAGCGGCCTAGTTCAATCTCAATAATTTAACTGTAATGTTGCATTGTTTGTTCAGAAATTTAATAGGAACTTGGAAATTGGAAGTTATGGGTAGGTTGAATAGTAGTAGTATATAGGCTTCTAGTTTCCATGGTTCAAATACTTCGTGTACGGAAGTTGACGCATATGAAAGGCTGTTGAGTATAGTCATTACTAATTCGTATTTCCTTAGATAGAATCAGAAATGAGCGCATTTGGAAGTATTTATGGATAATAGCAATAGATAATAAATTAAGAAAGACTCATTTTAACGGTTTGGACATGTCCAACGCAGGCCAACAACAAAGCCGGTGAGGAAAAGGGGCAGGACAAAGAGGACATGGATGGAAGTTCAAAGTTATGAGGATAGATTTGAAGAAGTACAACCAATCTCAGGATTTGGCCCAGGATAAATTGGAATAGCGAAACAAAATTCATTTATTGGATCTAAACATAGTTGGGACAAGGCTTTGATGATAATGATTACCTTAGGAGTGTATTAATCTGTCCCAGAGGCTGTGCAGATATTTTGGCCAAAAATATGAGGGGTGGACTAGTTGTCTGTTTGGGCCGCTTAAATTTCAGAAATTTGAATCCGTAGTGTTTTTCTACTGGAAAAATAGAGATCACATAGTTGACACTGCATAGATGGGATAAGTCTTTCATGGTGATGACAATGATGATTATCATCATCACCATCTTACCCTTAACCCAACAATTGATGGTGATGATGGGATTCTGTTTGTCCTCAATGTTAGTGCTAGTATTTTAGGTCAAACCTGATGTTGCGACTTCAAACACTCCCTATTTCTTCGTGGTTGTTTAGAATATCATTTTCATGTATAAGATTTATGGGATGTTAGCTAACCTTCATTTATTGATTCCAGCGTGTGCTTCTGTGCAATTTGCCCTTGCCCTGTGATTTTGAACTGGAACTTATCCTTCTGTTTTTAATTCATGACATGTGCTTTGACTATTTCTGTTCAGGAGGTTTTATATCAATCATTCCAAACAAACACCAGGAGTGATACGACTAAAGCTTCTCGAAGTTCAGATACCAATCCTGGACACGACCATAGTGGTGATGAGAGAAGGATTGTGGAAAAGGAGGGAGAATCTTCACAGGTTCATGATTTTGATTCACAATTAGACTCTGATGAAGCTTTTGCTAGGTCTCTGCAAGAGTTGGAGAGTCGAACTTTTGTTGGTGAAACTACTGATGCTGGTATACATGGTTTCCTATCAGCTTTAAGATACGCCCCGAGATGCATACCTTATTCATTTGCTTTCTATTAGGGCAATTTCATGTCTGCAAATTGTGGTTACCATGGTTAATATGATTCTGAATTTCTTGCAGTTGGGTTTGCCTTTGTAGATGAACTTTGTGATATGAATTCTTATAGCGTGCATTGCCCCTTGCATTAATTTGCGATAGGATGTTGGGTAATCTGTGTTAATATTGTATTTCTCAATTAAAGTCTCTGAATTTTTTTTCACTAAAAATGTTCTCTTAGGGCCTGCTGTAAAATACTTATGAACTGAAAACATAGGAATTCATGGTGAAATGAGATCTGCGGAAGACTTATAAAGTGGTGATGGATGAAGGATTTGAGGTGAGGAGTGAAGGATGTAAGGTGGAGATGTAGATGGGACCTTGACTTTCCTAGGTTATATTTGTAATCCCCCATTGGGAGGAGAACCTTTCATTGTTCCATAAAGAATTTATTCAGTTTCTCTCTGATTGTGAGTCCCTATCTTTGGTTGAGAGTGTTTGTATAACTGGAAACCCATGGGTATTCAGCCAAGCCCTATTTGGAGCTTGGATTATTTTGTGGAACCACCCCTTGAGGATTCGGCCAACCCCCGTTGTAGAGTTGGTCTACTTAATTTGCTGATCTGGGGCTGCATCAGGTAAAAGCTGGAAATCAGTCAGTGCCAGTGGGATAGATCCCACAATGGTATGCATGAAAAGAACATTCTTAGAGATGATTTCTGCATGTTTATAGAAGATTCTAAAAGCAGAATGTTTATGAAGAACTAAAATAATAGGAGTGCAAGGAACTACATGGGGGACGCCAATATAGATTTGGAATCAAGTAGTCATAAGTGACATGCTAGAATTTGAAGTGATAAAGAACTTAATAGGGATGAGTTGAATAGTAGAACGCACAAAATCAACACCAGATTGGATAAGGCTTTAATAATGATGGTGATGATGTGCCTGCCTTCCATTGTTGATTAGGGATGTACAAGTCTCTCATTTTCCTTCTCCATGAAGGAAGACTCAACCTAACACCAACATTCTCAAGGCCTTTACTGGAGATTCTGCACACATACTGGACTTGCAATACCATGCTGTCTTATTATTGTCAATATTGATATTCTCATCCTTATGTAGCTATAGCTTACCTGTCAGTTTTAGTTCATCTTCTTGGACTAAGAAACCTTCAAGGTGAGGAATTGCAATTAAGGAATTAACTTATTAAGAACAAGGCCTTTTCCAGTCCAATTTTCATTTGTTCAAGCAGCTTTTCATAATCTATGGTTAATTCCCATCCTGCATTTATCTTGTGTCATGTTCAATATATATATATATATATATATTATATGTTTATAGCTTCTGAGCATTATCATGTAACGACATTATTGTTGCTGAAATTTATGCTTTGGAATTGTTCGTGAAGCAAATACCACATCTGGATTTTCCACTGATAACAGTGACCCCAGCCCTTCAGACACTACAGCTGTGGTAATTTCTAAATTGATGATTCTTTTACCTTTAGTTTTTGGCATAGACATTGCTATATAACTTGTTCTGAGAATCTCAAGCTAACTTGATATGCAGGTCATGAGGCAAGATAATATCGACCCAGATGATATGACTTATGAGGTGAGGTTTTCAATCCCATGAAGCAAGCAAGCTGCAAGCACACTGTACTTGATAAAAGTTTCTATTTTCAGATTTTTGATGAGAATATTAGGTTGTAATGTAATGTATCCATCTTCTTATAGTACTTAACTGCTATTTTGCTTACAGCTTTTTATCAGTGTTCTTGACTATGTTACACCTTTTAAGATCACGCATATATACTGCATTCCTTTGTCCTTCTTTTAGTTTGGATTTTTTTTTAATTGATGCACAATGGGTAACCTAAAAACCTATCTCATGGTGGGAGTATAGGGCAATTTATTATTTTAACTATTATGCATACTTGTACAAAACATAAAAGGGCATACAAAGATAAATGAAGAAAAGGACATGTTTAAAATAATTATGTATCCACAAACATAACTAAACCCACAACCTGGTGGTTGTAACAGTGAGCATCTCCCAATTTTGCTAGGGGCTCTTTCCAATTCCTATTATAGATTATTTTTTACAAATCCATAATTCTATTAAACTATCATTTTATCACATTTTTTTTCAAGTTTTTGGAAATGGGAGCATTTTCCTACTAGAAAAACATATATAAAAAAACAAGTTCTTACTTCGTTGTTGATACTGTTGATAGTGGTTTGTAATGTTTGTTAGAACTTCTTCTAGCCTTTTCAACAGTTGCTTGTTACGAGGCAATCATGCACAAATCATATCATCATCATAAAAGCCTTGTCCCAAATGCAATCATGTACAAATCAAAGCATTTTTTCCTTTCATTCAGGAAATGCGGTCGTTAGGAGAGGCAATCGGCACTGAGGATAGAGGATTGTCTGAAGAACTTATTTCCTACTTGCAACCCTTCGAATATAGAAGAGGACTTTTCTCAAGAGAAGACATAGATGAAAAGTAAGATCCCTTTATCGTCATTACTATCACTGCCATTATCTTATTATTATTATTGTTGTTGTTGTTGTTGTCGTCGTCGTCCTTCTACTATCACTGTTGTTCTTGTTGATGCTACTATCATGTTTGTTATTGTCGTGTTCTGGTTCATTGCTATGGCCTTTATCCATTGTAAGTTATCTATTTAAAAGGTCACACCCAATGCGGGTCCCACCAAAGCAGGATCCTGGGACGGTCCAGACTGCAAGTTACCTATTTGCTTTCATATATTAATAGGGAGTGTCTTTATTAATTAATTGGGACTTACTCTGCAAACTGTGTTTTACTAAAGTAGTGATGTTATATTGTATATATTTCTGCTTACAGTTATGATGATTGGGTCATATGAAAGGTTTTAAATCCTTGTGTAGGTCTTCTTTGTGATCAGATGGGGACAATTAAGTGTCTCAATTGTCGGACTATGCTGGCGGGTGATATAATTGGTCTAATTTGCCCGTAGCCCCATTATCCACACTAATGAGTGTAACAAGTTGGATTTTGGGTACCATAAGTGAGTGAGTGTGCGTGCGCGCAAGCGCACGTGTAAAAGAGTAAGAGTTTTTGGTTGAGTCATTATGTGATTCAGTTTGTACCAGTCCTGTGCTAGTCCTTGCTGGTTTCTTGCTGTTTCATGCTGGATTGTACCGCTAGTACTCGATTGAGTTGGTGCTGACTGGTATTGACCGGCACCAAGTTGACTTTGTGCAGAACGAAATTTGAAACCATTGTTGTATGTCCAAAGATTGATGATCCACTGTAGGCTACATAGTATATACATGGGAATGAATTATGAATTACTTAAACTAGAAAATGGAAGGCCTACTTATGTTGGATGTAGGTAAGGGCATCAATTTGGCCGAGGACAACATCAGACATGCCTAACCTTTTATATACAAGGCTCATAAAATTCTGTAAGCTCATGCTTGTGGGGCCCACCCTTGGTCCATCCAAATGGACCAAACACACGACCCCCTTAAATTGCACATGTCCACCAACTTTTGGTTAGATCTGAATTTACTGGACTGTTAGATCGACTGTGTACCGATTCGAATGAACTGTTGACCATTAAACTTTTGGGGCCTAGATGAAGATGATAGAAACCATAGTTGGGGCTGATTTTTTTTGTAAAGAGGAGGGTCCCAGGGAGTCCTTGAAATCGCCCACATCCCCACCCCCATTTGGGTCCCTAGGTGGGCCCCACCCCACACACTTGAGCTTACCTTATCCTAAGCTACAGCTTAGGAGAGCTGCCCCCATATATATAGATATGTATATACGTATGTATACATATACATACAAATACATACGTACGTATACATACATATGTATGAGCAGGGCTCTCCTAAGCTGGAATAGTACTGGTCCCACAAATCAAAGTTGATTATATCTGTTTTTGCATGATAGAACTGGAAAATCCAGTTTTGTTTGGATTTATCTTGACTTTGGAGACAATCATCAATAAAAAAACATCGATAATCGACTTTGATTTGTGGGACCATCACTGTTTCAGCTTAGGAGAGCTCGCCTCTATATATATAATTAGGTCTTTCCTGGCCCTGCCCTGTAGATCTCAAAGTCAAGTGGAAGCCTAGCCCTTGCAAAATGCGTGAAGCTTGGGTGCTTCAATTTTGATTTTTTCAAGTTAAATGCCGACTCTTACCTATTTTTGTTTCAATCACCCCATTTTAATTCTGCTAATTAGGTGGCTAGAATTGTCAACCAAGTGATTAAGGTCTTCCCTTCCAGGGTGCAACACATCAAAGAAGTTTTAGATATAAAACACTCAAGAAACAGTGTCACTACATGAATATATCAATATTTCTAGAGTTATAGTGAACCCAAAGAGGGCTAGACTGACGAACTTTGATATAAAGGCCCTGGCCTGGCCATTTTATTAAAAGGGCTTGATTTTAAGACCATGACTAAAGGCTAAAGGGTCAAAGCAACCCTTTGATAGCCCTAAGTTGAGCATTGTGGTTTTGGTAGCTTGTTAGTTCGGGATGGAGATTCTGTCAGGGGAACTGGGGGTGCAAATGGCAAAATTCCATTCCTTTGTTCTGCACATGGTACAATGGGTGATTATCTGTTCTATTTGTCCTATGCCTGGCAGATTGGATGGTTAATCATTGTGCTGTGTATGGAGCATGGAGAAATGAGAATAGAAACCACATATGGTTGCTGGCGTTTCTACCTTAAATCCATACTGGTGCAGATCACTGGTGTTGATTTGGGGAAAAGTTGTTGTAATAATATTCTCCAACCTAAGTTCCTTATGTGATTTCTTATGACTGTATTTACCCAACATATCTTGAAATGCATCCTAGAAGGATCAAAATACCTAGGTTGGTCTCATTAATTGCTAACTCCGTGAACATACTGGTGTACATGTTGTGTTCTCTTTGGTGATTGTTTCAATTGATTATTAAATTGTTTTTCCATTAGGCTTCTGACATTTGGGTATGCAGATGTGTGATCTGTTGTACTGAGTATGAAGATGGAGACATGCTTATTCGTTTGCCCTGTCAGCATCAGTATCACTCAGATTGTGTTGCTAAATGGCTGAAACTCAATAAGGTACTTATTTTCTGCTGTCATAAGCATTATCATTATTGCTACTATTGTCTAATTTTGGGTGGATCTTGGATGTGAATAAAATGAAAGTGGGATTTCTCACGGGGTGGAGAAACCAAGGAGAACCTGAAACTGGTGAACGGTGAACCTCACCTATCAGTTTACAAGTGGTTGGTATCCACTAGAAAAAAACTCAAGGCGGAGAGAATATCCAGTGGTTGAAGTTGGGGACGTGCCTTCTCAACCTTTTCGTGGGGTTCTCTTTCCCAGACAATTGAAGAAAACTCCAAGCGGTCTCCATTTCTACACGGTGAAGGAGCATTTGTATTGCAAATGCTTTTTCCACCTGAAATTTCTCCACATCCAAACAGGCCTCTACTGTTACTGTAATTTGATTGACCTTTTTCTTGGAAACCCCTAGAATAATTTGATGTTTTGGTACGCCCGTCTGCCTGAAACAAACAAATTAAGTTAAACATCTCTGAAGAATGATTAGGAAAACAAAAGAATTCACGACGAAAGAAATAAGTTGCTGCCTCCTAGGTGGTGCACATCTAACTCATTGTAGTTACAGGATTTGGGAATATGTCATGAACTTAGCAAAGCAAATTGATCCAAACTTAAATGTGAATGACTTCTATCATTTCCCCATAATATGGCTAATTTATTTTTCCGAATGAGCTATCCTATGCCCAAGTACTCTCTCTCTCTCTATATATATATATATATAAATTTTTTGTTTGAATGGGAGCCCAAGTACTCTTCTTATTCAGAATTTATTCACTATTTCTTTTCCATTCAAGTTAATCAAAGTCAATGGATCCAATGATCCATGACTAGTTGAATTGTTGGGATTTGGAACTAAAAAACTTGCGAGGGGTTATGAAAATGTTCAGGTAAGTAGGAGACCTACAGTAAGGATTGAACCATATTTGTGAATTTGCATCACTTATGAGATGTATTGAGTCTATTTTTATAATAGCTGAAAACCACAGAAACTGATGGTGAACTGAACTGGGTGGTTCCATGGGGAATCCCCATGGTATAAAATGTGAACTCTGTAATAAGCACATTGTAGTTACTGCAGCTGCTGTTATCATGATGATGATGATGCAGATGATCTCCCTTTTCCTCATTTCATGAGTTTTGGAGAGTATTTTTTTTTTTTAAATATACATTTCAATATTTCAGATTTTATCTCCTGAATCCTTGTCTGAAGAGAGTTTATTATTTGTTCATACCTTGTTTTGAACATTAATTTTGATGAAAAGTTGTTTCTTAACCAGGCATGCCCAATATGCAAGGAGGAAGTATTTGGGTCTTAATCCAGAGGGCTGCACTGCCTTGAATAAAACGAGTTTTGCTGTAAATGGCACGTATCGATTGAAATACAGAACAGATACATGGACTAATAATCTTTATTCATATCATAAACCGTTGTAGAAGTTTCTAATATGGGTTTCATTTGTTTTCATAGTGGCAGATTGGTAGATTGGAAGCCCACAAACCCATATGTTACATTTTAGTTTGTCAGAAACAGGTATGTGGGAGTGAACAGTATACTGTGATGTATATGCTGAGAACTCCAAGTAATGTTCTACAGTTGTACATTCTCTGTTGGTCTTCTGAATTTAAAAGGTTGTAGAGGAACGAGTGTAGCCTAGTAAATTTTTAGTTGAGGACTTTACTTGGGGCATGTTTGTGCAAAAATGTCAAAAGCATCTTTGAGTTTCTGCAGATCTGTGGATTTACATTTGTGAAGGGAGAGACGAGGAAGAGGGAAAGAGAGATGGTGTCAGAATCTTGGTTGGCACCAATCTTACTTAGTGGCTGATCCTAGGCTCATACAGGAACCATCACCGGCTCCTCTTATAGTGCTTGCATAATTCCTCTCTTATCAATGCAATTTTTCTCCCTTCTATATAAGAAATCCTAGTTTTTCAATATTCATCTTAAATTTGCACATCTGCACATCTATACAATCACTCGAGCTTCAACCTCTTGCTTTCATCTGACCCTCTCTTTTCGGAGAATTCCTTTTTTTCCTTTTTTCTCTCCAGCCACATGATACTAATTCGCATTCTTGTTGGAGCTATATCACCATGTTCTAAGAGACTCACAATGAGTGAGGTGCGTAATGGAGTCCATAGATATGCAGTAACTAGAGGTATAAAACGATGTAAGTTCTCCACCAATACGTTAGTTTTAAGATATGTATGGCATTGCATTCAATAAAACCAATGGAACGACGATCATTTCCTGATGATACTAGGGAGTTATGGTGGAGGTTACAAATAACTATACTCGTTGAACCCTACCATCTATCGTAGCTATATACCTTCCACCGGAATTCAATCTGGATGGGATGGAGGGGGTTCAAATGTTGATCTAAGAAACATCTGAAACCGATCACAACAGGTCACTACTCCTTGCGACCACTTTAAAAATAGGCTCACGGGCGCGATGTCGAATGCCATATAAAATATTGAGTTATGCCTCTTTCATCACTAATTGGTTTTAGAAGGAATGGCAGGTCAGTGGGGTACTAGTGAGATGGGGATTGTTAGGTCCCTAGTACAACCCTTGTGTGCACCCATGGTGGAGGGATGCTCGGATGGCTTTCTAACACAATCAACAGACCATAAAATCATTGTTGTGTCGTTTTCCATTATCAATTGGTTTTGGGATAAGTGGTAGCTCAATGAGGTCTGTGATCCTTCAATATGTGATGCCATTTTGGGTTTAAAGTGAGGTGTTTGCACTCTATAACAACCAATCAAGTTGTAGATTGACAGAACAAGTCATTGTTAATTAGATTTTTCTGCCACAACCAATCCAAGGCCAAGTGTCGACTGATCCATTGGAGAGGACGGATCTATTATTATGCAAAGAGTCAGTTAAGGGACTCGACTTACCCCACGTAGGCCCCACAAAAGCATGGCACCCATGGTCCCCTAATAATCGCCAGCCTTATATCAAGATGATTCATAAGCCAATCCATTTATGCAGGAGTAAATAGTCTTTACCATTATTTGATCACAAGCACACAATGCCACCTAACACTTTTGGGAATCACATGGTAGTTGCTATGGATGTCATGTTGAAAGTACTTCGGCTGCCTCTATTAATGCCTTGAGGTTTTGATAGGATTGGCAAGCGGAAGAAATCTAATACGGTATAGAGCCAACCGGTCTCGAGTTTGATTCAATCTCTAGTTGTTTTGATAGGATTGGTTGTAATTTGATGGTTATGGGACTTGGAAAGTGTGGGTGTGTGGGACTGTGGGACTGTGGGTACTAAAAAAATCAAAATTTACCCACTTCAGCTGATAAAATCATTCCTTTCTTTCTCCATCAAACATCTTTATTCAATCCAACATATATTAAGAATATATTTGCGACAATGCAAGTATAAGAGGCAGTTGGTGTGTGGGGTTGGAGTAACAAACCACAAGTAGTCCCCACAAAAGCATGCATTCGCCGTCCCCCAAGCATCATATATAATATACCTATATGGAGAGATGACATACATAAGCCAATCCATGTATGCAGTTGTATATGGTCACTTATTATTTGATCACACATAGCATCCTACCACTTCACATAGTCCTTTACAAGACAACAATAATTACAATAAAATCAGAATCCATCACTCACACACACAAGAAACTTCAAATTTATATAAAGTAACATTCGCCAAACAGAATACTCCAGCCCAATTGTATTTGCCACACCATAGTCCGGACCTGGTTGGAATTCTTATCTGCGCAAACTGAGAGACAACATGTAAAATCTCTTGAACGATAATCTATTAAACCCTAGCAGTGGATAGGCCATACCCACAGTTTCATATTACTCAAACTTATCCTCCACAGGATTGGAGGACTTGTGATAATAGGCAACAAATGGGCCAAAAAAGGATGGAAAACATTCTCCAGTTTGTTATTGAGACAACCCAACTTAGTGTTTGAGATCATTTTTCATAAGCTTGAGCTCACCCCCAAGCCTATAATATTTATGGCTCAAACAAGTCCTTGCTTGGATCACTCACGTTTAGATCGGTCCACAAAGTGTGGTGGGCCTTTCTTCTAAACTCAGCCTAGTCCTCTTTATTCTTATTATTATAAATTTTTCTTTGAATTATTACATGTGCTTTTTTAAATTATTCATTACATATCAGTGTCAGTGTGTAGGCCAATACATGGAGATAGGAGTATATTGGGTGATAGACTGATTGGTACAAGATATGAATGTCACATTGAGATCCCGTGTTGTTGAGACTTGATAGGTATGGCCGGTAGGTAATTTCTCAAACCATCCCCAAGGACCATAACTTGAATACCATAGATTGCCATGCATGATCATGGCTACTGTACGTGGATGAACTTATGCAATGAGGAACTTATGCAATTAGAGTTGAGAGTTATTTTCTTTACCAGAAATTTGTGATTACATATTCAGAACATCCATGAAGCCTCATAGAATAATACATGCCTGAGTGATCTGAAAATATGAACCACATGTTAGACAAAGGTGAAATAAGATAATTAGAAACATAAAGCTGGAGGATATAGTGTATCAGGGTTTGTGTGTATGCAAAACTAAATTTGATACATAACATAAAATTTTATACATATAGAGATCGAAAAAACCCCTTCGAGTTAAGAAAAATGATGGAGGGCATAAATGCTTCATAATAACGACAAATGACCTCTATTCCATGATATGAGAGAATAACTCAACATTCCATAATATTACCGAATAAATTATATGCAAATTTCATGAAAAAAGGACATTGCTTCATATCATAGAATAGAGGTCTTCTACCATCTTTATGAAGTTTTTGGATCCTCCATCGTTTTTTTTTTCTCACGTTTAAAGGATTTTTCTTCCTATAAAAATCCTAATAATATATGTGTGTGAGTGTGTATGCAAGTATTATGTGTACGTATACATGTCTATTTTGGGTTTGAGTCCTTCAGTCTGGAATTACATGGACACAAACTTAGACCCAAATATCTAAAGTCCAGATCCCCCGTTTCAACAAAACATGGAAATACAGTTTCGGCCTATCCCCGAGTGCCATCTTTATAAAATGCCATATTTCCTTTTTTCATTACAAGGAAGCAATTGAGATAGTGCAATTAGCTGACATCACATTTTATACAAGTATTGATGCTCGGGGATAGGCCGAAATGGTATTTCCCTATTTCAACGGACTCAAATATCTACGGGTCCAATACAGTAGATCCATACTAGGATCCAAATACGCACTCAAACCCGATTATCATGGGTGAGGGCCGAATAATTTGGTACCCGTTGCCACACTATTTTCAATTGAAAGATTATCGATTACCTTTTCATTGGCAACATATATGATTGGATATATGAGTCCCATCACTTCTGGTGTTTATTTTTAATCAGTGGAAGATGCATCCAAATGGGTCCCATGTGTACGAGGTTGAGGCCTGAGGACACTATATATAATGTAGTATCAATAATGAAGATAAGTTGAGATAGCAAGGAGGATTTACCATTATCCTCTGAAGTCTTGATTTGATGCTTTCATCTTCCCATTCCAGCTGATCAAACCATTCCTGGTCTCCTCCCATGAACCTCTTTAGGTTGGGTGCACTTTGGAATCCTAAAGGTAGCCTCTTCAAATTGGGAGTTCCTACAACATGCATATCTTCTAGCGAAGGCCAGTCGAATGTCATCCTCCCTTTGTAGATATCTGTCAGCTTAGACAAATCAAAAATGTGAAATATTTTTATCAATGGAAGCGCACCCTTGTCCACTGTCATCATTTGGTTGTTTCCGCTGTCCATACAGACTATTTCCTCCAATTCATTGCACCCACATATTTGAAGTTCCTCCAACTTCACCAGATGTTGCACCATCTTAGATGTGAAAACATACTTCAAACAATTGCATCCACTTATCTTTAGAACCCGTAAGCTATTAAGGCACCCAACTGGTATGTCCACACCCTGGTCCACCACCATCATTTGGTTGTTCCCGCTGTCCATACTGACTATTTCCTCCAATTCATTGCACTCACGTATTTCAAGTTCCTCCAACTTCACCAGATGTTGCACCATCTTGGATGTGAAAACATACTTCAAACAATGGCATCCACTTATCTTTAGAATCCTTAAGCTATTAAGGCTCCCAACTGGTACGTTCTTCCCTTTCCAAATACTCTTCAACGAGTCTAAGTTTGTAAAAACCAACTCCGTCAATCTAGAAAGCAATGCATCACGTGGTCTCCGTTGTGCAAGCTCCTCAATGTCAAATATGTGGATTAGTTCTCCACAATTCAGTAATTTGAGAGCTTCTAGATTACACATTTGTTGCATTAGATGGGGGTTGAGCAGTGTATCTGTCAACTGTCCACAGTAATCAATGCGCAGTGACTTCAATCTCCTGAGTGCATTCTGGACTGCCTTATCTTCTACTACAATAGAGGGATTATCGAAAGTTAAACCCCCTGAATATAACTGGAAAAGATCCTTCAGATTTTGGCAATCACTTATGCACATCTCCTCTGTTTTACTGACCAAGACCTTGATCCAATCTGGAAGTGGGATTGCTGCATATCTAAGGAACAGTCTCCCTGAGGCATCTGTAGAAAAAGAGTCACCACCCAAACAAATGCTAAATCTTTTCAATTTTCTGAAGGAACCTGAGTAGTCTCGAGATGGGCATTTCTTATTATTTACGTTGACATGCAAAACTGTCAAGCGACTTAATGATGCCACCTCTGAAAAATCAGCATTGCTTCCATCTCCTTCTCCTGTAACTTCCCAATTAGCGAAACTTCCTTCCATGTTTAGTTCTTCTAAGCTGCATAAACTTGATATCACCTTTGGAGCTACTCTTTTAAGAGTATGATTATAACTCAAGTCTAAGAGCTTTAGATTGCCCCAGCCTCCTGTTAATCCTTCTGTTAATTCTTCAATCTGGCACCGTTTCAATCGCATTATTTCGAGTTTAGCCAATCCACTCACTGCGGAGATATCTTTCAACAAAAAACAACCATCTAAACATAGTGTTCGAAGATTCTTCAAACTCGAGACTGACAATGGCAACTGCTGAATATGAGTTCCGCTGAGATCCAATACAACAAGGGCTTTCATCTGTCCAAAGAAATTATTTGATATCTTTTCTAAAGATTCATTACCTGAAAGTAGTAGAGTCAGAAGTTGAGGGCATTTTGGCTGATTTTCAAGTGTCTTGATTCTATTGTTCATCAGTGAAATCCTTTGGTGCCCACTCAAGTCCTCTTCAGGCCACTCATACAATCCAACACCAGTTCTAACAAAAAAACCGTGTTCCCTTGAAGCTATTACAATGGCCATATTACGAACCATATCATGCAATGCAACTTCCCCCCTTTCATTTTGCAGCAACAAGGAACTCCCCATCAACTTATTAACAAACCCCTCACCTCTTTTTATTGCATCCTCAAAACTGCCATCCATCTTCAAGAGTCGCTCCCCCGTTCCATATTGGATGAGGTCAAACACCTTAATTCTCTGATCTTTAGGGAATAGACACCAAAACAAGAAGAACAATTTGATCCCTTCCCCTGATAGATGATCATAGCTGAATCGTAGTGATTTTATCACCGAAGGTAGAAGGTCTTCAACTTCATTTGCTGTAGGATTTCTCAATGCACTCAGAGCATCCTTCCATACAATCTCATCATTTTCCACTTTCAAATATGATGCAATTGTTACAATCGCCAGAGGCAGTCCCCCACATGAATCTGCGATTTCCTTAGCAATAGGTTGCAATGTGGGAGAATCAGCTATATTCCCTGCTTTCATTCTGAATAGATTCCATGAATCTTCCTTCGACAAGACTTGTAAATTGACTTTTTGATCGGTGCCCACTTGACGGCAAACACTTTCCAAACGTGTCGTCAAAATAATTTTACAACCCTTGTGGTCGCTCCTAAAAGGAACTCCCAGGCCACCTAAATCTATTTCACTCCAGACATCGTCTAATATTATAAGAACCGACTTCTCCATCTCCAATCGTTTTCGCAATCTATTTGCTCGTATGGCCTCGTTCTCATTCTCACCAAGTTTATAATCCAGCCCCACAGCCATCTCATCTTGAATTCTCTTCAACTTATTGTCTTTTGACACAGTAACCATTACAACCTTGTCGAAGAGTTTGATCTTTTCAAGTTCAATGTTTAGCCTCTTCATCAATGCCGTCTTTCCCACTCCTCCCATACCATACACCCCAAGTAATTTGATGTTTTCATCATGTAATGCCTCCATGATCTGCTTCATAGCTGATTTTACAGACATGAAACTGTCAACAAAATCAGTATGCATTAGTTCAACACTTGGCAATGGAGGCTTGCATGATACTCTACTGAAAATTCCTTTCTCGTAAATTTTCTTAACACGGTTCACTTCCACCACTGCTTTCTTACTAAGCCAATAGCATGAAGTCCAACTGCAAAACCAGCCATTTAGTTGACTTGCTTCATTTTCTAACATATCAACTTCTCTTTCGACCTCATCCACTTCTTTGAGCCACCCTATTACTTCATCAGTGGGTTCTTCTAATTGCCCCTTGGCCTCATCTATGAATTTCTGGATCTGGTCTCTCCTCCTCCTCAAGGTTTCAGCTTCTTTTCTAAGGTTTTGAATGTTCTTATGGTATTGGATCAGATACCAGATGCCATGGGTCATTAAAAACCACATACAGTTTCCCACTTCTGTAACAATACCTAAAATCCTCATTGTTATCCTGTTTTAGAAAGACAAGTAATAAATATTTATGAGAAAAATGTAATGTAACTCACTAACTCTATGTCTAGTTAATTGTTGCTTTCTTAATTTAAAACCTCAAACTGTCATCTATCCCGACGACTTTTTAGCAGAAAGCCAGAAACCTAGTACGAGTATTTAAGGAAGGTGATTTAATAAAAGCAAAGCAAATATGTTGGTTTCCTTCATTGGATGTAGGAGAAGATGTTTGCTACTGTCCATTTCATAGTAAGGATTATAATGAAATTGATTCCTTTAAAAGGGTTTGTTAGAATATAAAAGCCTGACAAGTCAAAAAGGTGAGTGTTTGCAAAAAAACGGAAGATAAAAGTGTGACGTTTTGATTATTTATTATATATATTATTTATTTTATTATTATTTAATTGATTGTATATTAATTAAATACGCGATTAGTCTAAGTGGGGACGTGACAGTTGGTATCAGAGCCAGCACGTTTCTCGGAACTTAAAACTAGATAGAAACAATTAGGACGTGGTGAGGATTTCGATCTCGTTAGACAGGCTTTAAGTGCTAACGGTAAAGTCTATAGGGTTGTTTGTTAGATTATTATTAGGAATAAACTACTAACACTCTTTTGCAGGTAATGGCACACTAAGAAACTCAATCGCAAGATAATAATGGAAGTGGGTCGAACTCTAATGACGACCGTTTCAATCGACTCTTGGAAGCCTTTATGCAGTCGCAAGCTGACCAGATTGAACAAAGACATCGAGAAATAGAAGAACGAGCCGCAGAAAGAGCTCAAGCCGATCAAGATAGGGCAGGATTTCAAGCCCAAATTGTAGAATTAACAAATCGGGCAGCTCAGCCGGTGCAAGTAGTTATGCGTCCGAAAGTAGTGGATCCGAATGATCTATATGAAAAATTTAGGAAGAGGTTTCCTCCAGAATTTCACGGTTAAGAAGACCCCATGGTAGCGGACGATTTCATAGAACAGCTTGAGCAGATATTCGCAGTTTTTCGTTGCACTCAAAAGCAGAAAGTTAGTCTGTCAGCTTATATGTTTCGAGGAATAGCCCTCCAGTGGTGGAATTCGGTTAAAGCAGTAATCCAAGCAGACACCGTAACAGAAGAAGATGCTTGGAAGACGTTCACTGAAGAATTTATGGATAAGTTCATTCCTAAGTATGTCAAGGATCAGTGGAAGAAGGATTTTCAGAATCTAAAACAAGGTGATATGTCAGTGCAACAGTATGAACAACAGTTTATCAGGTTGGCTAAATATGCTCCTACGCTCATTACTCCGGAAGAAGAAAAGATCAAGCGTTTTCTGGATGGCCTTTCAGCTGATATTTACATGATGATCGGAGATAATCAGCGTCCACTATTTCAAGATACTGTTAAGAGTGCATATTGGGCGGAGGGTGCGCTAAAGAAGAGAGCTATGGAACGACAAGCTAAAATGCAGCAGAATCAGTTAAGGCAGTCGGCAAGTCAGAACGATCAAAATAACTCAAAGCGACAGAAATTTTAAAGTCCACCCGCAGCCAGTCCAATACTACGTTGTGAGCGGTGTGGAAAGAATCACCCGACAGAGCAATGCTACAAGCAGTTAGGGGCATGTTTCCACTGTAAACAGGTTGGACACCGGATGAAGGATTGTCCTAATGGGGGCAGTCAGTTATCAACAGCTCAGACAATGGGATCTCATGCGCGAGGACAGCGCCTCAGCAGAGACAACAACAAACAGGTCAGCAGTTTCCTTGGGCGCCGCAGCAGCAACAGTAGCAATTTAAGGCTCCTCAGAATCAGCAATTTAGGGGACAAGCTCCACAACAACAGAGGCAAGTTCAGGGTCAACAAAAGCAGCAGCAAGGGGGTCAATAGAGGCCACTTGGGCCAGCGCAAGGGCAACAGAACCAACCCCAGCAGGGCAGGATGTATGCTTTTACCGATGTGAATACAGATACTTTAGCGAGCGTCGTGGAAGGTACCATTTTAATCTCAGTGAAGAAGCAGTACCCGCCTCTCCTTCCAGAGTTATGCTAGTCATTTGGAGGACCAAATGTCCTAAGGGGGAGAGAATGTGACGTTTTGATTATTTATTATATATATTATTTTATTATTATTTAATTGATTGTATATTAATTAAATACGCGATTAGTCTAAGTGGGGACGTGACAAAAAGTCTCTCAAGTTCGTCCCGAGGGAGAGAGGTACCTTGCTTATGCACTTCAGACATAGGTCAACTTGAACTTCAGACACAGGTCATCTCTTAAATTTTATTTTCGCTGCATAGATTATTATTTTTAACACACTAGTGGGTTGATTTATTGAGAATGTTTATAAGTGATTTGGACGATTCGGATGTCTGAAGCGAGGTAGCAACCAGCTTGATACCAGGTGGAAGGCTCAAACAAGTATACAAAGCCCTATTAAATCCATAACTAAGGCGATGTGGGATGTTGGACTTCCCAACATCTTATTCCTTGACAAGATGAGGCTTCTTCTCGGATCATTCGTATAGGATACAAAAAAAAACTCCAGATATTTTATATCTTTCTCTTTGAATGAGATCTCAATTCCAGCTGCAATTTCATTCGATATCTTACAGCTGGAATTCCTCTTTTTTACGATCGCATTCCTCCATCGCCGCGAACCCCAGTTAGATTCAGACATGATACACTTTTTAGTTATTGGAAGAACCCAAGTACTTTCTTTCGGATCCATGAAACAACTCTCATAGATCTTTTTCCCTTTTGGAAGATACAGGAGCGAAACAATCAACCTATTGAGATTGGAAGACCAAAAGGATTCTTTCAATGTTGTGTGGGGATAATCCCGAACTCGCCGGGATCTCTGTCAGATGCAGCATTCGGGACTCCAGCACCAGCTAGTCCATCTCGGCAGAGCTCAGTCTCGGCAACAGTGCCAGCATCCAGTTCGGCCAAGTGATTCCAGTTCGGCCAAGTGATTCCACTTCGGCTCTACGCTCATTAGCTCCACCTCGGCCAGGGCATCCCTAGCCCGGCTAGGGACTTCATCCCAGTCCTCCCGCTTCGGCATCCCTGCGAGGTCTCCAGCCAAGTCAAAGTTGCCCCCAACCTCAGCTCACCGACCTCAGCTCCCCGACCTCGGCAACACACCCTGACCTCGGTCAAGATGCCAGAACTAGCCAAGGCAGGGGCTGACAGCTGTCCTCCCTTGGACGCTCATGCACGCTACATCACGTGTGACAAGACAAGAGCACCGCCCATACTCTCTGACAGAGCCTCCCATACCGCCCATGCTTCCTGGCAGGTCGGTGTCCACAGACGCCAGAGAGGGCTATGATGGGACGGCTAACCACCTCAAAGTCAGCTCTCTCCCTCTCCCTATCCATATAAAGAGCAGCAGGCGCAGAAAGCAAGAGAGGATCTGATCCAACCCACCATACACAAAACCATATGCCAGATCTCTTCTTTCTGAGAGAAACACATGCTGGTATCATCTTCTTCCCCAAAATCTCTATCCTTAGTCCAGTTCTCATACTGACTTAGGCATCGGGGAGCCCTGTGCTGCCCACAGCCAGGGTCCTCTGACCTACTGTTATTCTTCCCCTTCTCAGGCTTCAGGCAGGCATCGGTGTTCAACCAAAGAGCTCCGGCTACCCCCTATCTTTGTGAGTGACATTTTATGCGCTTACAGTTGGCCACTTGAGCTACTAGCCCAAGTGGTACCAGGGTTGCTTCCCAAAACTATAAGAGATTGAGAAGTCACGGGTTCGACTTTTGGGGAGGCTCCCCACAGGGGACAAATAAATAAAAAGGCAAATATGCGGGGCGGGGCTATAAGAGATTGAGAAGTTCCCCCTACAAAAAGGCCGGTCTTTTTGTAGGAGACGTGACCCGCGGCTGAACCCGGCTGCCAGTGGTTTTTCCACCTGCCGGTGCCCACAAGGCTGGTCTCCCCACCGGGGGGGGGGGGTACCAGGTAAGACCCAGATATTCTCTTAAAGGGAGAGTCCTGAGGTTCGAGTCCTGAGGAGGCTATCCCCTTGTTGAAATTCATACCAGGGGAAAAAATAAACAAATGCACCCTAGTTGGCCCGGGCCACCTGCCAGCGGGACCGGGTAGGGGCCACCCCCGTGGGGAGACCAGCCTTGTGGGCACCGGCAGGTGGAAAAACCACTGATAACCGGATTTAGCCGCGGGTCACGTCTCCTACAAATGTATAATTTGGGGGTCCAATGGAACGCAGTTCTTCATCTCACTTTCACATTCTCCGCAAAGGGGACTCCATGGACACTTTTTCTCTCTCTCGATCTTGACTTCTTACCGACCAAACATCCAATCAAACCAATCTCTCTCTCTCTCTCTCTCTCTCTCTCTCTCCTTATTAGTCTAACTGGCCAAACAATGGTCATCAGACCAATCCAAAGTCCGAACATGGGATCTTCTCCATTCTTTCTGTAATTCAAAATGGCTAAGTAGAAATAGTTCTAAGACCCTCTATTCAGCAGCAAATTCTGTAATTCTAAATTTGTTTCAGGGTTCCATTTCTAAAGTCTAACAAAAACTATTCCTTCACAACGTAACAAAAAATTTCTTTTCTGCATATAAGAAGAAATCAAGAGAAATCCTAACAATTGGGTACCATAATCCAAAATTTTGCTTATGTAGAAGACAAATAAATACATGTGGACTGAATAGATCTATAAAGAACTTTATTCGGCAACTAAATTATATGAAAAAGTCTAAACGGCCCGGCCATAAATCCCGAGTCGTGTAGAAGGGCTGAAATTATATTATGTGAGTCAAAGATAATGACCTTCAAATAAGTATGTTTGTCATCGATCTATGATATTGAAAGTTATCGATATGCAACGTGAGTTGAACTGATGTTGTAGACCTTGAATTCTGTGGTTTTTTTTTTATTTAATTTATTGCGTAATATGAATTTTGTTGTAATCGGATTCAGCTTCTGAATTTTGTTTTAAGTATTCTGTCTATGATGTGAAAGCAGAAAAGACAACATTTTCTCAAAGTTAAATGAATATATCACTTCTTTTTGTTCTTTTTTTTGGCTAAGTTGGCTACTGGTTTAGGAGTGATTCATTCAATAATTGAGGATCAGGTTGGGATTCCCTGGACATGTGTGTGAAACTAACCTACAAAGCAAACATCATTCAACCACGAGTGTATTGGTAGATAATTACAAATTTATTGTGATAGAATTCACAATCATTAGTGCTCCTTTTAAGTATTTTGACTGCGATATGCAACCGTATGGTGGTTGCAGAGAAGAATACAAATGTTCGTTTCGACAATTAAGGATTTAGTCTACACAAAGATGTCAGGCTTTTATGATGATAGCATTGACCCGATTCTGTCATTAGAAAAGGGCACATGGAATTGAGATTCCATCTGAAGATTTTGAACGATGAACGAGAACCAAATGCAGCATCTGTATTTTTTTTCTTTTAATAGAAAGGTTATAAAATGCTAAGATGCCAATTTTTCTTTTGTTCCTCTGGTTTTGAGGAGGAAGAGAGAAGACCTCATAACGTTTGTTGGGAACAGAGAGAACTGCACTTTTCATTTAATCATCATGGTCGACTTGTAAGTTTATAAGAAAACTCATTCACGCAAGTTAACATCTACGTCTCAAATGGATTGTGGGTACATAACCGGGTTAAAAGTCATGCTACCCGCCTGGACAAAAACCCGATATCAAATCGGTATATTAATTCTTTTTATCAAGAAAAAATAATAATAAAATTTAAAAAAATTTAGAATATTAGAAAATACGGAAAAATAATATTTTTTTTCCATTAGTAACAACAATAAATCAAAATATCGGTCACCTTAAGTAATAAGTCTTGTCAGCGTCGCTGACTCGCTATCTTATTATGGTTAAATCTCAAAAAAATGATATATTATTATTCAAATATTAAAAAATCTGAAACTAAAAGAATTAAAAAAAATCTCCAAATCATGTGTATGAGTAGATCTATCATTTACACACTATTAATAAGCCATTAGTATTTAGTGTCATAAATACTCCAATAATTATTTTTTTTTAAAATAGAAGATTTAAAAAAAAAATCTACACCGGATCTAGTATGAAAGTGTATAAATCTAAGAGAAGAATACAACCCAAACCAAAAATAACATGCCAATGATCTTTTCATTCATTTGTATGCTTTAACTAAATAAAAACACATAATAGTAAAAATAAGGGAGTTAAGTTGATTTTCTCTTACTAAATAAAATGATTTCTTGAAGGAAGAGAGTTGTGGAAACATTGAAGAGAATGAGTCAAGGAGGAGGGATTGCTCTAAGGAGATGAGAGGAAAGGAAGAGGATGAGGGAATGAGGGAAAAGAAAAAAAAGTTTAGGGTTTATTCCACTAGGCCGATATATTGGCTAAACCGATATTTTCAAGAATTCAGCTGAGATCGTTCGATATTTTGGGGCCTGATACCAATACCAGTATCGCACCAAAATTTCGGACCGGTTCATATCGACCGATATATATCACTATCGGCCGATATTTTATACCATGTACATAACCCATTTGTGCACATGCTCACTTGAAAATCCCTCTCACTCTAAATTGGGGCCCTACAAAACCTAATCCGACCTGCCAACCTGACCCATATATGACCCGCACAGCCCGACTTGCAAAATATATGGGTCGGTCACGGGTCAAGTTAGGATTGAATAATTAGGTTGGTTGACTCATTAGAAGGATGCGGATTATATGGGTCAACCCAATCCAGAATAACTAGCAATAGCTATGCCGGTTGCCGCGGGTTAGGTTCGCTTGACCCGCATCAAAGTGCGGATATATATATTATATGGGTAATTCTTTAAAATACCCCACTTTAAAATGTTCATTTTTTCATGCCTCTTTTTTTGTTGGCATGGAGTCTACCTTGAGTCAATCTAGTCTCTTCATATACAATACCCCCCCTGAATACTCATAAGTCTAAATTTGACGCTCATCAAACTTTTTCTTACTATTTGGATTGAAATTGTAAGAAGCTATTAAAAAAAATGTAAGAAAATGATGTCTCTAAAACTATTAAACTTTAGGGTTATAGATCAAAGGATTATGATGATCTTATGGAGTCTAAATTTTGTACACAAGTCTTTCCCTCTAATAGACTCATGTAATCATCATGCATCCCAATGAGTCCTACTAAGAGGGGCGTTTTCTAGCAAGGTGGGCGCACTGTAATGCGTGATAATCATGGAAAGCCATTGGATGAAAAGAGCTAGATAAGATCTTCCTATTTGAAAACTTTCAACTCCATTAAATCATCCCAACGTCATAATCCATGGCCTTTATGTTTATCAATAGTTTTAGAGGCGTCATTTCCCTAAGATTTCAATCCCGCGGCATGTAAAAGTTAAATGAGTGTTAAATTTTTTTAGCACAATTCATGAGGGTACAAAATACGTGAAAGAACTAAATTGATTGACCCTGAAATAGGGGCAGCAAACGTGGCCTTTTTGTATGGTGCATTTTACAGAATTCCCTCATTATGGCTTTCCCCTATCTCTATATATATTTAGAAAAGAGCTTCATGGCTTAGAAAGTAAGTGTGAGGTTGGGACCCTTGTGAAATGTTTTGTTCCCAACTCACTGTTTCTCTAAGAAAAGAATTTAAGAAAGTAATCAAGAATAAAATACAATCACTAGAGGTGAGAAAGCTACATCCATTTCCAGAAGTCTATACTAGATAAGGTAGGATGTAAAATAAAATAAAAACAAGCAGCTCCTTTTGAAATAGGCTGCTGCCCAAGCGTAAATAACTGATTATATATAGGGTTTCCTTTAGTTGAGAGGTACTCATCACAACTTGTACTCCCTATAAATTGGTACTCATCGTAATTCAACTCTAATCTGAATTATACTCACCGTCATATGAATTTTATTAAAGATGTAATTTTAGATTAAACTTTGAAGCCCCTAAATCATTGGTTGTGTTGTGTTGATTGAAACAACCTTTTGCCAAAATGATGTCCATAATCAAACCTTTATTTTAATGGTTAAGACAAAAGCATATCCTAGTTGGATGTGTGATATTTTAATCAGCACTTCTCCAGGTGGGTCCCTTTCCATTACCCATCCCCTTCTAATTCTAAAAGAGTGCAAAGGCACCACCACACCATAATTCCACCTGTCTCAGTAGAAAACATGCGTGCGCGTCTCATGTACATCTTCAAGTAGCAATGTTGATCTTAAAATTATTAAAGGTTAGGATTCTTGAATTTTCGAACATCATTTGAGACCTCTTAATTAGGTGGCTGGAATTTTAAATTAATTGTGAAGAAATATGACATTTATAAATTTAAGGGGACAAGATGTCACATTATGTTTAAAAATTCCTAACACGATAATTTTTAATTCTAGTAAAGAAACAAGCCCTTCTTTACTTGAATTTAAGGAATTTATGTACGGGGAATCTTTGAATTCCTAGACGTAGTGGAATTTGTGGATGCTCCCTTATACTTGAGCATTCAGAAATTCTACAAAAAAAATTAAGAGGAGCTGAAATTCCTGAATTCTCAAATGTCATTTGAGACCTTTCAAACGACATGAATTTTGAAATGCTTTTAAAAAAAATATATAGTATTTGCAAATGCCATGGGAGAATATCACATCATATCTAAAAAAACCCCAACATGGCAAATTCTTATCAAAAATTCTAGAAAGGAAACTGGCCCTAAATGACATACACTGACACACTCTCATGAGGCTCCTAAACCCATCTTCACACGATTCGTACCTATATTCACACTTGGATTAAGACACCCTCTTGTCTTCACTTTTCTACACTTGATTAAGCTAATCTCTTGTTTACCCTCCATCCATGCATAGGTCATTCCATCCCCTCCCTCTGTTAATGGTTCGCCGTGGGAGGAAATTTAAAGTCAATTTCGATTTTTCAGATTTTAAGGGCACGTTTGGTAAACTATTATTCTTTCCATCTCCAAAGAAGGCCACAATCCTCAAGTAGGATTCTCAATGAGAGTTCCATGTTTGGATGGAGGGAGTATTCCTACAAATTGTAGAATGTTTGATCAAATGGTAATAAACATTTTTATAAAAAATTTCAAAATCCATGAAAAATTAAGACCTCAACTTTCACCTCAAAGTTGTTTGTGGTCATTTAGAAAATATGAACGATTCAGATAGTGCAAAGGGGGCCCAATCGAATAAGAAATTAGTATTTTAGTACCTAAACGTTTTTGCAAATTTCTCAATATGTGGTAAGGATCAACGGTTGAAATTTGGTCAAGTAGCCGTGTTTGACCTTACAAAAATAACTACCGGTTCAGATCATGATCATGAGGCCCAAAGGAACCAGAAAATTGAAAAGAATGGACTGGTCTCCATCTCGGTTTTGGCCCAATATATCTCAAAATTTGGTCATCTAACGGTTAATTTGGACATTTTTATATATATATCTCAAGATCTAAGATGAATCAACGGCTGAAATTTGGTGACATGGCCATTTTGGATTGTTTAAACATTATTAATGGTTTGGATCTTGATTGTGGGACCCAAAAGATGTATTAAAAATACAAAAACCGGCCAAAACCACATTAACGTCTCAGTCACTGTAGCTACATTGTAGCTCCGCCTTTCCACTCATGCATGGATTCACTCGGTCCAACCCGCAGCTATGCCTTTCCACTCATGCATGGATTCACTCGGGGGGGGGGGGGGGGGGGGGGGGGGGTTGGTTCTGATTGTGCAAATAATTACATGAGATGAAAACTCAAGTCATTCCTCTGAAAATTCTCTCCCAACCAAACATGGAAAATCCTCAAAAACGCAGAAAATGGAGATGATTGCACTGCCATGCCCTATGCCAAACGTGCCTTAAATAATATTAAAAATCCAGGATTCTTGAGGATAGTATTCTGAAAACTCATGTACTCACGATCTCCACCTTTGAGCTACTGTCAACCCTAGCCGTATGTGTTTTACCGCAAATCAATTTTACCTAACCCATGATGCAGTGATGCACCATGCAGTATAAGGGTCTAGTCAAATTTATTCACCCCTGCCTATTAGAGTATTTCAAAAGTTTAAACTAACTAAAAATGTAAGATAGTACTATATATATACAATTTTTATCCAAGGGTACGTAATTTCCTCCTGAGGGATATCCCTTGTATAATTATACCAAGGATACTTTATAGGGCTCACTTGGGTCACCCCCATAATGTCACCAATCAAGGGGTTTGGCACCCATCCAAATTGCCTGACAGTTGAATCGACTATGCATTCGTTTTAGATGGCGAAAACTTTGTGAGTATTGATTAAGTGGTTAGGATTGATCAAGTGGTTAGGATGCATGATAATTCAAGCCTCTATCACCATGGGATATCTTTCGATCCCCAATCCCATTCTCAGGCGAGGTCCCATGTGGGCCCGACAAGAAAGGGACTAGTGTTCCCTACCTTTCAATAAAGGTTGTGGAACTCTATGTGGAGCGCACCTACTAAGGATCCGAATTGCTGAAAATGAAGGTCTTCCCCTAGATGACCCCAAATTTAATGCCAATAGGTGTTGATGCCAATAGGTGTTGAACCTGCTATAGGACTGGGCACATGTATTTTTAATTATATATGTTCATTGTGTGTGTATCACACACATAAATATATGAACAATAATTCCACTAACAATCAGCTTAATTTGGTTTCAATAGTTATTACATTTTAACGCTCAAGAAATAAATGGTGGAACCAACGAAATATTTAATTTCAATCCAATGTAGCGATGGTTATGGAAATTAGGGTGAATGGCAATTTAAAAAAGAGAGGAAGCGAGTGTGAGAGGATTGGATTAATCAAGAGGAGGTC
This sequence comes from Litsea cubeba, assembly GCA_012931725.1. Classification (NCBI taxonomy): domain Eukaryota; kingdom Viridiplantae; phylum Streptophyta; class Magnoliopsida; order Laurales; family Lauraceae; genus Litsea; species Litsea cubeba. The sequence goes on from CM022951.1 coordinate 68,890,657, forward strand.
TTGGTGGGCCATACAAATATCCCACCTATAATTTATTTGAGGAATGTCCATTTAAAGAAAATTCCCCTTTATTCAATTTATATTTGGGACCATTACATTCACATGCATGCCATTTATGACTACTAAAGCACATATACGTAGATAAAGGAATATATTATCAAACTACCATTATTTTAAGAGTCCTGCTACATGGACTAACTCATGGACAGAATCATGGACTAACTCCATGAGTTAGTCCATGTAGACTTTTTGTTATTTTAAACCAAGATCTTTATGTTCAAGTCTTGTAGGCGAACCGCACCTATTTCCATAGCATATGTGGGATTGATGTTACTGTATCATTTTTGACAATTTTAGCCATCCAATCTAAATAGCTTTCAAATTATTCGGTTTTTTAGTTTGAGGATAAGTCTCATCACTATATAAGCAGATGGCTACCAAACACTGTAAATTCGAAAGATGTAACCAAATCTCTAAGCAGGGATAATAGCTACCAAGTCTCTAAGCAGGGATAATAGCTAAAATTACCAAACACTGTAAATTCGAAAGATGTAACCAAATTTCATAACAACCAAATTTTACAGCTATACCTGATTTACATATTAGAAAGAGGGAGGTGTTGAAGGCTATGCTTACCTGATTTTTTGTTTCAACAGCCTGTGTTAAAGGAGAAAGACCCAAGATGCAGCAGGTGATATATCCCAACTCAAACTCAAGAGAAGAATTCAATTGCTGGTTCTTTAGTTTCTTTCCTCCTGTAATTATAAGGATTTGCTTCTTCTTTTACTTTTATTTTCTTCTTGTTCTTTTGGTATGGAAGCTAAGTATATTCTATTGTGAAGGAGAGTATTTTTTTTTTTTGTTTCATCTTTTGCTTTTGCTTTTTTTGCCTACACGGGACAAAGTATAATTTCTTTGGAAGCAGAGCATATTTCCATTGGGGGTCCATCATTTCTTTATGCTTTGGATGTGCATCGAATATGGGCAGTGGTTGGCCTTCGATTTTTAGTCCATTCATTTATGAAATTCCATTGGGTGGTTGCAGCTATGACTTACACTACAGTAGGTTGTGACACTCATGATTCAAATTCTTACAACGCAATTAAATGGTTCATATCCAATCATCAAATACAATTACACTCCTCCCTACTCTCATGTGGAGGAGTGTTACACTCCTTTAATTTGTTGTTGCAGTGATTACTGGTATATTGTAAGCCTCTCTCCAATACTCTCCATTAGTACTTGTTAAATGCTTGTTTATGATCCCTATTAGGTATCTAAGGATCCCTCAATCTACCTGCTTCTTACAAATCATGCTCTAAAAGCAGATTGACTATATGATGTTGATTTTTCTATTTGATATTGGATATATTTTTCACGCAACGCAGCGGAGATTGGCTCAGTCTTAACTAATAAGATGATGAGAAACCTTTTTTCATGAATATCGACTAGTACTTAGTAGTTATGTATTTTTTTATATACTTGTAACTACTTAATTTGTCATACATAATCCTGTTTTACAGTCACCTAAACGCAATGATCAGGATGGTCATGCAAGAAAGATAATTAATTACGTATATGCAAAATGAATGGTTAAATTGGGTCCCCAGGGCTGGAACTACATGCATGGGCCCTTAACCGAAACTAATTATATCTTTGAATCCAACTCCAACTCAAATGACCCAAACCTGGACCTGAAATTAAATTAAATGCACTCTAAAATAAGCCCCCAGACCCAATCTTCATGGGTCGTTCCATATACATGGGTACCCTTGAAAGATAAATCTTTCCATGCATGGCAATGTATGAACAGGTAGATGGCTAAAAAGAAACTAATCTGGACCAATGGTGGATTCTGTCCTCATTTTTTTTCCTTCATGTTACATGGGGGCCATCATTTCTGTGTTTTTTCAATGATGCATCCACATGGGCCCCACATGATGATATTGAGGGTGGAGGGCCTTGAGTGTGGCAACAAATCACAGCCAATATCGTTACCTATTCCTGCTCATCAGAGATTAGTTTTCTCCTTCTTCTCACAATGAGAAAGATACAGACTCTCCAGATTTTCAAGTCGTTGCGCTAATACTTATACGGTAGAGAGAAGGTATCTTAAGTTTTCACAGTCAGAGATTTCTACCTTCTGGGCCTCTAAGGCTCACAACTGGTATGTACTCCCTTTTCCAGATAGTCTTCAAGGAATGTAGACGATTCAACTTCAACCGAGTCAACCTAGGTAACAATGCATCATGTAGTGGCGTATCTTTTAATTGAAAACACTTTGAATGTCTTCTGACTTCAATCTCCATAGTGCATTGCAGAGTGCTTCTGCCACATAGTCTCCTATTGCTACTGCTGTCTTCTAACCCCACCCCCATTGGGTTCTGGACCAAACCTGTTTATATATTAAAACTTAAAATAAGTTCTAATATCAGAACTTTCGGATAATCGGAGAATCAAATGCCCCTTTGCATCCCTAGTAGAAGAGCAGTAGTGTTAAAGACTTGAAGCACCTAAGAATTAGAGAAAAGGAAGAAAATTCAATCACCAGCTATCAATTTGTTATCTGAAAAAACTGGACGAGTCCTATGTTTGCTCGGAGAAAAGAATACCAGGATTTACGCCATAACTAAATGCTGGGGAATTAGTCAGGTTTCAAAGCTGGAGAAAAAGAAGTCATTTCAGTGAAAATTAGCACACATGCCAGCAGGAAAACGGCCCATCTAAACACAATTCACTGGTAAAGAGCCTGTCCAAACATTTCAGTTGATTTCAGCATTTCCCATGGACCCAACCTTGTTAAAAATGTTGAAAATTAGGTGGGCTTTTAGGATAGGTTACAAATGCCTTTTGGGTAGAACCCAAGAATAAATCCATGAGGGCTTACGCCCAAAGTGGACAATATCATATCAATGTGGAGTTTGTGGTGGTCCACTGTACTAACATCATGATCAGTAATATAATCTATTTAGGAGATAGAAAATCAGCAACAAACATTCAACAAATATCTATAACATACAAGGAAATAGATTAGGGGAGCTCTATCCGCACCACGATTTTTGCTCTTCCCACCGCAAAAAAAAAAAAAAAAAAATCCTTTCCTAAACTACCCCTCCCCCTTTCTCCCTCCTCCTCCTCCCTCATCTTCCCTTCCTCTCCCAGCCTCCACCCTCATCCCCCCCCCCCAGTCTCCGGCGGGGAGGGAGCCCCGGCCGGCAGCCGGCGGCGGAAGCCCCAGCCGGCTGGCCTCCCTCTTTCTTCCTCTCTCCCTCTTCTTTCCCTCTTCTCCCTCTTCTCCCTCCTTCTCCTTCCCTCCCCTACTCTTCTTCTCCCTCCCCCTCCCCGCCGGTGACTGGGAGGGGGAGGGGGAGGGAGAGAGGAAGAAAGAGGGAGAGGGGGAGGGAGGCCAGCCGGCTGGGGCTTCCGCCGCCAGCTGCCGGCCGGGGCTCCCTCCCCGCCGGCGACTAGGGGGGGGGGGATGAGGGTGGAAGAGGGAGGAAGGAGGGAGGAGGAGGAAGGGAAGAGAGGGAGTTTAGAAAAAAAAAATTGTCTTCTAGTGCGGTGAGGAGAGAAAAATTCGTGGTGCCAATAGCACCACTCAATAGATTATACATTTGGAGCTCGGTTGTGCTCTAATGGAGAATTTGTTACTTTCTTTGATGACGAACTCTTTCGCGAATCAAATAGGTTTCTCCAAAACCTAATGGCCTTCTACGCTATGACCCAAATCAGAATCTCTTTCTCAAGAAAATGGGTGGGATCTTCAAGAGAAAACAACTAGGAACTTAAAGAAACTAGAAGAGGGAGAGAAAGAGATATGCAACACTTGCACAAAGGGGGCTGGGCGTGAATTCCAAGGTGGACATCTAAGCCCCTTTGGTTCCCTATTTATAGTTTTTGCAAACTACTCTTACTAATTTAATTAGAAGTCTCACTTCCAAATTAATTAGTAACCTCTTCTCTTTCTTAATTACAATAGAAGTCTCACTTCCATTAATAATTAGTAACATACTATTACCACTATTAGAAGTCTCACTTCAAATAGAAATAGTAACTTTTCTTTTAGAGTTCAACTAGAATTAGTATCCATCTGATGATAGGGCTAGTGTGGAGACCACTAGGGATTCCTTAGAAAGCTGGCTCCAACTGGGACACGTGACCCCATATCTCATGTGCAATCTGAACTCATAGTTAATTGCAAATAACTCCACTATATAAATAGAAATAGTAACTTTTCTTTTAGAGTTCAACTAGAATTAGTATCCATCTGATGATAGGGCTAGCGTGGAGACCACTAGGGATTCCTTAGAAAGCTGGCTCCAACTGGGACACGTGACCCCACATCTCATGTGCAATCTGAACCCACAGTTAATTACAAATAACTCCACTATATAAATGCAATTGCACTCCAGTCTTAGGAAATTACATAAAAGACCCTAAACTTCCCTATTACCACAAGTAGGCCCCTCTATCAATATCCATGGATCAATTGGACCTGTCCTCCAAACTAGATCCATATCTTATTATCCTTAAGCCCCAATATTATAATGATCAATGGTACCTTTCTAATTAACTCTTAATCGGAATGGGTGTACACTTACCAATGATAAATCCATTAATTGGCACAACGGGATATTAGAGATAGATTCCATATTGACCATTAAATGTTCTCACAGCTCTACTATTATGTACCCAAATCACCGAGGTGTTGACCTACAGTTGGCCTCACTCATTGGTGACTCAAAGCAAATGAATAGATAGAAACTTGAGTTCATTAATGTCTCATGATTTAGAGCTTACTGATAGGGAATTATGAGAGCAGACCTTAAGGTAAAGACAGTGTTAATAAGATACTTCTCATGGTCCTTCAATACATCCAATTTACCAGTACTATGATCCAGAATCTTTCATTCTGATGATCGAGACAAATCACACTATCTCATAGTAATCAAAATGCTGCAATCTTGTCAGTATGAGATGTTCAATCTCATCACTAGTTGTGAAAATATTCACGTATAAGATTTATTATACATGTCTCCCGTATGTGAGTCTCATCCATACACATGAACCATTATGTCATTCGTATTGGTTATGTGCAAGTATATAATTAAACACCATTCATCTCATAAAATAAAAAGCATGAATATATTGATTAATAAAGAAATGAATCAATTTATTACATCATATGATGGTATTGAGACCATAAAACTAACAAAAAAATTGGTATCAACATCACTCGCTTTTCTTTTTAAGAAACCCAAGTGCATAGAAAGAAAATTTACCAAAAAAAGTACATAGAAAGAAAATAACTGAATATCGTTATCATCAACAAAAACAACTTAGCCTTAGCCCATGAAATAAACTGACGTAATATGTTTAGTTGTGTAAAAATCTGTATTGAATTTGCTAGAAATAATTATGAGGATTTTATCAAAAAATGAACTATATTTGGCCGTTGCACGAAATAATAAAAAGTTTTTCCCGCTGCCCGAGGTCGTTCATCCCGCCACATTTTTCTTTTTCTTTTCTTTTTTTATTTTTTTTAACAAGGAACGACAGTGTCGCCCAAAATAAGTATGGGGGACGCTAGCATCCCTCTTCCCTATATATATCATGCCCGAATCCAACTTTTCCTCATCCGTTTTCCCTCATCCCTTTTCATTACTCAGCTTTTCCGCCTATAATAACAGTGGAAAACTTGTATTGACAACTTTTCCACCTATAATAATAGTGGAAAACTTGAATTGGCTGCAAATACTATTGTAGAGTGTTTATTTTATATATTGCAGAGTGTTTATTTCATGGGGTGGGTTTCCAAACTCTAGTCATGTTCCGTGAGCATCTTCATACAGGATTACTCTTGGAGATACCGATTGGAAAGCTCAAACAACACCGTTAGAAGCATCAATCCCAATGGAATTCCATATTATAGATTTGCGTATAATAATGCCATTGAGGAATTCTCCAATGGAATGCGTCAGTGGCATTTCCCAGATGTTAGCCCCAGCCCCCAAAGCCTTGCATGCAACAAAACTTGCTTATATCCACCAAGACAATGAAGGTGTCACTTTTGGGTTTGACACCCTAAACCCCAAATAGCTTCATCGCAGCGGATTTGAAACCTCAAACTCCAATGCTACTCAATTTGAAATGTATTATTGGCAAGGAATACTAAATACCACCATCCATTTGAATCATGCAACAGATTTGAAGCCATTAATAAAGAAAAACATATAGGAGTGTGGGAGAAGAATGAATGAGAAAACTAAAAAAATGGGAGCAAATGAAGGTAACTAGGATTTACGAAAAGCAACGTTAGCGTCGCTGGTCCCAAAGTTTAAAAAAAAGAAAGAAAAGAAACCATGCCTAACGGACTTCTTTTGTGCATTGGAACATACTTTTCATTATTTTGTGCAACGGCCTAATAAGATTCATTTTCCAGTAAAATCCTCAACGATTATTTATTCAAGGGTTTTAAACTAAGTTCCTTCAAAGCTCTTGAACAAGTCAAAATTTTGATTGGGATATACTTTTTTTATTCAAAGAAAGTGAAGGAAAGACTTAATAGAAGGATCTCAAGCATTAGTACAATTATTAGAAAAGATGTTTTTTTTTTCCTCCCATGTTGCATTTAGAAAATTAGATGGTGAAGCTTTTTTTGGGTACGTCCCTTGTTTGTGCAGGAGTTAGAGGAGAGGGGATTGGCTGATTAAAAGAGGCCGAGGGCCATCCACGTTGCTTTAAATAGAGCAAGTACGGGACATGAGAGAAGAACAAATTTTGTGTGATGCGATGGAGACAATTCAAGCAACCAATGTTGGGAAGATTGGGTGATGGAAATAATTCAATGGTGGTGAAGATTGGGTATTAATCTCAGTCGTTGCTAAAGACTTTGATAAAGTTTCTTTAGTCACATTTCTCCAAGGCTAAATGAGGCAGTGCATCGGATGGTCAACTTTTGTCAAACTTTTAATTGTGATGTAATTGTGATGTTGAGTGGTCAAACTCTTACCCTTTCTGGTTGGTTGAGTAGGTCTCGTCATGAATTGTTTTATTTTTAGATTGTGTTTTGTGTCCTTGGCTTTGTTGCTCTTCTCATGTCCTTTTTATAATATATAAAATCTTTTTTTACCAACCAAAATAAATGTACATATTTTTAAAGGCATCCAGAGAGAATCACATGCATTACAAAGTACAAACAACCCAGCCTATAGATATTGTAGGCTGCCCCTTAATTTCTGGAGGAAGGATATGCATATGAGCATTAATATTAAGCACGAGGTTCTGAAATTAGTATCATAAAATCTAATGTAAATTGATATCTTCTATTCCAATAATAAAAGTTCTAACAACATATATGTAAATCTGCTTAAAAAAAAAAAGAAACTTTATTAGTTAAACCAATGTCGTCGTCTTTTTTTTTTTTTTTTTTTAATGACAGGTTTAATAATAAAGGTTTTGGACTTTTGCTGACATATATACACTCACTGTCAAAATAAGTCCTGGTACCATGTCAATCCATAGTAGTAGTGTTTGATAGTAGTAGTGTTTGACTGAATGGTTCGAATTAACCAAAATGAGCACTCATCAGACTCTGATAGCTTGACATCCCTAGATTAGGTACAACCCAACTCTTCTGTAAGGGGCTCTTTGTAATCCTCCTACTCCAAGTATGTTGGACCCATGCTACTTATCTATGTTGGACCCATGCTACTATGATAAGTCAAACCATTTATGAGGCATGGCTCACCATGGATGGAGAATGTTGGACAGATTACCCAGCATAAAGTTCCTTGAGGCAAATTTCGAGTGTGGTGAGGAAAAGATGCATATGAATGTTCTCATATATATATATATATATATATATAAATAGCATAAACAAACTCCATTAAAAAAGCCAAACTTGTAATGTTGTTAAAGTTATATGGGCAAGGCTTTTATAAACTTCTTATATAGAAGAATTTAGTAGATAAAACATCCATATGTACTACTTCTTTACTAGCAAAAGAAAAGAAAAGAAAAAGAAAAAGAAAAAAGAAAGAAGACTTCCATATTGTAAAAGCCTCAAACTTGTCCAAAGCAAAAGCCCAAAAGAAGTCTGATTGCTTGACATCCTCGTCAGTTTGAAAAAGTTGAATTTATGATACCTTTTTTTTCAAACAAATAGTTTTGGAGCCAAAACATAGGCTTGAATCGGTTTCAAGTACCGTGCCATAGACCCAAACAATACTGCAAAACCTGCAACTCAGTCTTCTCTTCACCCTAGTCTTGGAGGGCAGGCAGATGTGTCAATTTTCCTTGCTACAGTACACATTTAGACCAAACCATAGTACCAATTAAAAACAATATCACCCTCTTTAATGTCACTCCACAATAAGAACGGTTTTCAAGACTCAGCAGCAACAGATGAAAATGAAACCAAAATTACTGAACCTGTTTGATTTTGTAATCAAATACAGTTGCAAACGTTAAACCTCAAAGCCTCCAACTCCAACATTCATGTCAGCATCAAAGTACTGATTTAAAAAATCACAGACCACAACCAAAGCTTATGTACAATACCATGACAAATACTTCGTATTGAGACCGTCAGCCACTGATAACCTCACGACTTCCATGCATAACTTATGTCACCCTGCTCACCATGGTATGCTCCATTTTCCGCAAATTGAGAGGGAATATCCAGTTCAGATGGATGACGATTTTGTGGCACTTCCTGTCTTAAATTAAAAGCATTGCCACCAACTGCAGCAGAGTTGTTAGCAGTGGCATTAAAACTGTTGCTCCTGCCAGGCATCATACCTACAGCACTATTAGAGATTGTGCCAGGGTTGTTTCTGAATCCAACTATGCCTGTGCTAGGCCTTGCAGGCAAGCCTCTTGTTCCATTAACACCACTGAAGACATCCTCAGCTGAAGACCCATCTGCATTCTGTCCATTTGGTGGCTGCTGTACCCCTCCATCCGCATTCATGATCTCCTGCAGCAGTTGCTGGAGTACATGCTGTTGTTGCAAATTCTGATTTGCTTCAGATTGTTGATTCTGTTGGAGTTCCTGCTGCACCTGATGAGAGCTTGGTAAGCCATTAACAGATGCATTTTGTTGGGCTGGAATTGAACCTACGGGACCTTGAAATGGCAAATGCTGTGAACGATTCGGGCCATTAAAGGAACAAGAAATATCCTGCTGCAGAGCATTCTGGTTAGCATTCATGGAGTTCATCCTCTGCAAATTCTGGTGATTGCTCAATCCTACCGCAGATTGAAACGAATTACTCAGGGCCCCATTGGGCATGTGAGTATTGTCAGTGTGGTTGTTAGCGACATGATGCATTGCTATCATTTTATTCACAGTGTTTTCATCAGTTGGCAGACCCTGAGCATTCACCAGCTGCTCCATTGCCTGCATATTCAGAGTTCGAGGCTTTTTTGCAGCAGCCTGCCGTGGATAGTTCTTCAAACTCTCTGCAAATAAACAAATCCATCATCAGAACATGAGGTTATTGATGGAATGAGCGCACCACTTCAGTCTTTTCAACTGGGGATTTTAAGGGTGCCCTACCTGAAGGACCTGATCAGAGAAAGCGGGTATGGATCTGATCTGTGGACCCACTTAATTTAGGGTCTGGGTTCACATCCACTGCATAATCAGGTCCTAGATTAAGTCACTGGATTTCAAGCCAATGATCCAAATACTGAATGCCACGGTCATATATATAGGGAGATGCTCCTATGAGAGCATCCCCCACCCTATCTCTCATAGTAAGGTGAGGGATGCTCTCATAGGAGCATCTCCCTATTATATATATATATATATAGAGAGAGAGAGAGAGGGAGATGCTTCTATGGGAGTTACAATCACAGTACTATGAGAGTAAGGGTGGGGGCCCTTGCATCCATATCCAATGCCAACAGCCTAAATGTGAGGGCCCCCGCCCCTTACTCTCATAGTATCGTGAGTAACTCTCACAAGAGCATCTCCCACACACGCGCGCATATATATATATATATATATATGGGGAGCGCTACACAGCGCCCGAGTGTTTTTTTAAGAAAAAACATCCCTTCTAGTTGGGTCCACTAGGATGCATGATGATTATATAAGTACATTGGATGAAAAGATCCATATGAGGCCTACCTATATGTAAAATCTTAAGTCCATAAGATCATCCTAACCTTTTGATCCATGGCCCTAAAATTTAATGGTTTAGAGGCATCATTTTATCATGATTTCAATCCAATGGTGAGAAAAAGTTGGATGTGTCAAACTTTGGACTTGTGACTATTCATGGGGGGTAGTGTGTGGGCCCATGACAAAAAAAGGGGGGGGGGGGGGGGCATTTTTAAAGTGGGACACAAAAGCGCTTCAATAGGGGCCCACCTGGACACATGGGTGTTTTTGAGCGCGCACGCACGCACACACAAAAAAAAAAAAAAAAAAGAGCACTTCAATAGGGGCCCACCTTGACACATGACAATCATGGGGAGTGCAGAAATGGAAACACATGACAATCATGGGGAGTGCAGAAATGGAAGAATCTAGTTGCCACCTAGGTTGTACAAAAAACCAGCCACATAGAATAGCAGCTCTACATTGGATTGAAACTCCAAAATATGGTGTTATAAAGCCATCAAAAAGTGAGTAAAAAATAAAGGATTATGGGTGCCCTTATGGAGCCTTTTTTTTTCCCAAAGCCCTAGCAGGCAAACCCCATGATTTACATCCGGGTGGACCCAAGACAAAGGTGACTATCATTAAGCACCTTTTTTCCTGTAACTTAGGTAAGCACCTAAGAATATGATATATATGTGTATTGCTTGGTGCGTCCACCAGAGGCCCCACCAATCAAGAATGAGGTGAGGGATCAAAAGATCCAGCAGGGACCAGCCCATATATAAAATTTCAAGTCAATCCCATAACCCTAACCCCTTGATTTGTAGCCCTCAAGTTCGATGATTTTAGGAAACCATTTTTCTTATATCAATCCAACAGTCCAGTCCATTTGGATCGGTGTAAAACCCATGGGATCTGTCACCAGCTAAGGGGGTGGTTTAGGGTGGCAAGATTAAATTAATCCTGTGAGGCCCCAGGTAGGCCCCACTATGCAAGACATCCACACCTGATCATCTGCATATATATGTATATATGCATGCACGCACGTATGCATGGCCTGTGAGAACAGTTCTCAGTTTCCTATATGAGATAAATATTTTCATGAGGCCATCAGGATACATGCAAATAATGGAGGATAGGGATGGGAAGAACTATGCATGGATTACATGCCCCAAAAATCAACATAATCAAATCATTAAAAATAAGGACTCTGATGCCCCAGATATATCTATGGTATAAACATATGAAAAAAATGGGTATTTCAATCCAAAAGTAACAACTGAATGAGTGTCAAATTAGTGTCTCAATTCCCGGGAAAGTAGTGAGACGGTTTTTTATCTAGGTTGGTCTAAAACTATTCTTACATTCTCCATGAGGATTGTTCTCATGTGAGAATTTGTGAAGATGGTTCCCAAGCAGGTGAGTGTTGAGGGTGATAGATTTTTTATCTAGGTAGTACATGTGGGCCCCAATGACGACTACTCATAGGATGGTTCTCATAATAAAATTTTAATATGTATATGCATACCTAAAACTGTATATGGTTTAAAATAATAGTATAAAAGAATTTGAGCCTAGACGGCCATCAATCTGGTTCAGATCTGGGTTCGGGCCTTTAATTTAAATTCAGAAATGGAACCGGCCCGGTAACGTGGACACAAATCTGGTATGGGTCCCTGTAAGCATTGGTTTCAAGGAGCCCAACCCATTTCATTCCTATTTTTAACTTATCAACAAGTTCAAAAGGAAACTTTATGAGCTTGTCTGTTGGCAGAAAAAATAAACTGTTGTTCCTTAATTTTCTATTAATTAAAAAATATTCAATAGATTTTACTAGGAATAGGAATAAATATATCAGTGTTGCTTAGGGAAGAGTACTACAGGGTTCTGTTGCTTGGCAGCATCAGAATAACCTGTGCATTAGTTTGCAAAATACAAGCATCAAAACTAGGGATGCAAACAGGTCGGTCAGATGCGGGGCAGAACCATGGTGGATCTGGACCCGATCCGTTTTCATATGCCAGATTCAGATCAGGATCTGGATGCAACACGAAATCTATTTGCTGTATTCGGATCTGGCTTCCATTGATAAACAAAAAAGGGGTCCCAAACCAGATCCAGCCCCAAAAATAAGATGTGAAGTTATATATAATTGGATAACAGAGCTTCAATAAAAAAATTTAAATATGAAAGTGGGGCTACTAAATAGTATATCATTGAGGTTAAGTCTCTACTCATGCGGATGTAATAGTCTTGGGGCAAGATCATCAATAGGTACATACAAGGATCAGAATTCAGATCCGAATGTTCGAGATCCTATATGCTTGGATCCTGATCCTGATCCTCATTCAAATTTCTCCTAGATCCAAAAAATATGTTTCATACATACTTTATTAGGAAATGTCCAACACGGGCCAACAATTCGCACTAGTGAGGAAAAGTTTTCCCATGTAGGTTGATGCCCACCAAGGAGAAGAGGCAGTCCGAAACGGACATGGATGGAAGTTGTAAGAATAAATCTAAAGAACTACAACTTAACCGACGAACTGGCTAGGGATAGATCGGAATGGAGCAACATGTAGCCAACCCAACATAGTTGGGACGAGGCTGAGATGATGATGACGACGATGATGTGGTTTATTCAAAACCAGAGACTTTGGACACTCATATGCTCATTTGCAACCCTAATCAAAATGCCTACTGCTTTCATTTCCAAATACAACCTAAACACACTCTTAAGGGCACATTTGTGTAGCTTCCACGGTCTCTTCCTCTTCCGCCCAAAAAACAAAATTCCTGCCCCCCTTCTCTGGAAACACTTTTCTGCAACTTCACAGAAAATTTTAGCTCATTTTTGCACTACAAACATGAAAATTTTCGCTGCAGAAAGCGGCCAACTCTTCCTCGCAACATGGCTGCAAAAATGTGCCCTAAGGGTTCATTTTGGCATGTCCATGCGACAGAGATCCTAAGCATGCCACCTCAGGTCCATAGCTTTTTTTCATGCAGGGTGGAATTCTCATTCGAACCCCTCCCCCATTGGAAATGAGAATTCTACTCAAAGGTGGAAAAGTAAAGTGCCACATCACCGTGTTCCTTTCCTTTTTTTTGGTTCCTTGCAGTGCTCCAAACAGCTGACAGCAGAAGTTTTATGGTTTTCAATTTCCACATCATAGACAAATGAGCCAAAAATATTATCTCCCAAAAGCTACCTTTTCTTTTTCAAACTTCTATTAGTTCTTTCATAGAGAAGTACCCATACCCAGGCAAACATGCAATGTCATGTATAAATCAGTGATGAGCTACTAGAAAACTGATAAAACATTGCCACACCTAAAATTACGTACACAGAATCAAAGATATGAGAAAATAATGGTCAAACATTTGGCAACACACTATGCCAAGGGCAAACAATACTTTCGATCAGAATGATGGAGCCCAAATAAGAAGAGCTGCAGCTTAAAGATTAAACACAAGGGTTCAACCAATTTGATTATGAAACAAAATCCAAGAAGGGTCCAGACTCAATAGGCAGAAGTCAATTGATTTGACAATGACTGGCAAGTGTAGACCTTGGGACATTGAATGCCCTCCATATGGACCATGGTGGACAGTCCAAATCTTCAATTTGCAAACACATATGACCATTATGGGGTTAGTTCTAAAAAAAATTAAAACAAGGATGACATCGTAGTGTTTTTTTTCCCCTATTGTTAAATTGACTCAAACCCACAACCTCAAGGTTGTAATAGTGAGCACCTTCCACCGTGCCATGGGCTATCACTGTTCTGGCATGATAGTTTTATTACCACTAAACCAGATAGAAAACAACTTCACAGAAAAATAACAGTGACTTACCAATGGGGCCGACACTTTGCTCCCGACTAAAGTCTATCAAGTCTTTCATGCTATTTACAACCTCTGATATCTGTAAAAAGATACAGATCAATGATATTTGTCCATGGAAAATAAATATATACAGACAAGTAAAAGAAATGTATAGTGCTATTGGATTTCATCTTTGGAAATTACAGTTATCAGCATCAAAGAGGTTGACTTACCTGCAAGAATCTAACATATCTTTTGGAAAAACCTAAGTCATTTAATAATTGTAAATCCAAAGTCCTTGCCAGTTGACGTCCTGCTGATATGAACCTTGAAAAAAGGAAAATGTCCATACCTTACATCAAAACTCTGCACTAATTTCTTTAAAAGGAAACTTTAATACTCTATGCATTAAATTAAACATACATACAGGAATAACAAGTATGCACATGCACCGATGCAACGGAAAAATAGCAAACAAGCAAATTGATATGGTACTAAACAGGATTCATCTGTACAAAATTAGCCTGAAAAATACTCAAATAAGAAGAAAAGGAATCACAGGTGTTACTCGTCACAAGGCAGAGACTGGAGCTCAACCTCACCTCTGAGAATTTTTTTTTTTTTTTTTTTTTAAATCTCTGAAAAATATAAATATAGAATATGCTTTTGCAACACTAAATAAATATAAAAATCTATATCTTTGAAAGAATTCTATCCCCTAAAATGTTTTTAATTTCTAATATAGAAAATATAATTATCGACAAAAAGTTTATGATTGCAACCTATCCAAGGATTTGGCTCAAGATAGAGCGGAATGGAGAAATAGAATTCATTTAGCTGACCCCAACATAGTTGGGACAAGGCTTTAATGATGAGGATGATGATGATGATGATGATGATGATGATATTGTTTTTGATCACTTATTAATGGTGACCTGACATAACTGTGAAAAGGACATGTCACAAGAAGTTCTAATCTTACTTAATGAGCTTCATTGATAAAATCCAGAGACAGGCCTAGGTTGTTGATAGAAGCTTTTTAGTTGCATCTTTCAGTTAGATATCGATAAAGATATCTTGTTAACTACAATCCTGATTTAATACCCACCAAATTACCGCAGGACATCATCTAAGATGATAGAAACTCCAAGGAAGAAGAGATCACCTTTAGCAACTAAAGAGAATGAACTCCTAATACATAAATTCAAGCACAAATCATATGAAAGAGAACACAGTTAATATTTTCATTAGGTCTCTCAGATAGAAGTATAAAAAAGGAAGATAGAAGAAAGAAAAATCAAGGTGATCTGTATATAAAGCACCCTCTCAAATGCATCAATAACACAAATCAGGGCATTAATATTTATATCAGATGATATGAAAAGAACATCCTGATCACTTTCAGGGACCTAGACCATGCAACAATTGTGACTTAACTCTTTGCATATCGTTTGTTACATGTGATATCAATTCATGAAACGGCGAGTCCAAGTCAATCATACAGAATTCAACCGGATTGTACTTTTATCTTCTTTTTTTAATCTCTAATCCAATCTGACACAATCATTAGGTTAAATTTGGTAGCCAGCCCCAAATGGATGGGATAACGTAACAATAATGATGATGACAACAATGATTGATAGACTCACATGTTGCAATTGTTTTGTAAATTCTGAGATGAAACTCCGGCAGAACCACTTTCATTTACAGCATCTTGGTATTTCTGTGCAACCTGCACTAATTGGTTCACCTGCAAACAGGGGAAAAAATTATCAGGACCAAAAATGATTGTATCTTCCCTTTCTGCCTATGTACCGAAGCAAGGATTAAAATATCAGCCAATATTAGTGTAACAGTCAATATCGGCCGTATCGGCCAAGGCCTGTCACTAAATAGAAAAAATCACCACTCACATCAGCATCAGCTCAAATTGGCCAATAAATAGGTGCATCGGCCAATACAGGCTCATATGATCAGGAGAAGGGCAACAAGCAACAATGTGGAGCCATGGTTACCATGATCAATAGGGAGGGTACCACTAATTTGGCAATCCAAGACAAGGGCAATATTTCTCTCTATACCCTAACCATACAGAAATGTGTCAACAATCATCAAAATCAGGCTCATAAAATCAATATGCCTATCCAAGACCACCTTGTGCATGACATCTCTAATTTTCATGGATAATTTATAATTATACAATTATACCTTGTGCCTTGTGGTAAATTGCTCATTTGAATTTGGAAACACCTAATAATGATAAAATTTTGACGAAACTGATTGATCACTAGCATTTATTAGTTTTAAACTTAGTATAGTTTACGGTTTTTTTCAACGAAAGTAACCATTCAAGAAAAAAAAAAAAAAAAACTTAGTATAGCTTACCAACATGAATATATATTATATACATATAGTCATATATATTGAAAATATGTAGGGAAATAGATTCATATTGTTATTTTATAATCTTACAACGATACAAGACCTATTTTAGTTACTAATTAAAAAAATTCTAATCTTTTTCAATATCTGGATTTCTTGAATTTTTTCCCCTCATTTTCAATTCACACCAATAATTTATAAGTACTGTCATAAACGATATGTATTGTCCAACAGATATCGTTTTAGCAGACAGTCAATACCCCACCGCAACTGATATTTTAGTTTTTGTACCAAAGAACTAACGTGCAGAACTGATATACACATCAATCAAAAATAAGAAAAGATGCGGAGCAGATTTTGATGCGTATCAGGTAGGGGTAGAGTTGGCTGGAGTTGCTAGGTTTCACACCTAGATTCGCTAGGGCTTCATGCTCAATGGCATCACGCCATTCCCATCACAGGAGAGAAGGCCAAAAGCACCAAAGATTTTTTTTTTTTTCATTCATCATTTCTCTCGAAAGAAGCATTACATGTCCTTATATAAGCAAGATATAACCCTCGAACTAATCTGGACCATCTAATCATGTTCAATGATCAAGATTAAAACATCCATGCTTCAAAAACATAAACCATTAAAAAAAACTCTAAATATAAATTTAAAAGAAAAAAAAAGAAAACAAGAACTGAATGGGCTGTGCCCAAAGGGCTGGTTGACCCATGGATCATGGGTCTATCCTCCATCAACATCATTTTATTGTATATCACATTAAATTTTTGTCACAAGCATTAAACTCCATTGTCAAACAAAACGAGGTACAAAAACAATACCTGAGGTGCTACCAACCTACGAAGCAAAAACTCTTCATGCCGTTGTGCACAAAATTCCCAAGATAAAATCTGAAGTTGAAAAGTAAAAGATTACCAGTCAAAAAAAAAAAAAAGGTGGAGAACCAAACATGTCACATCTTATCCCATAAGAAAGCAATGAACCCACAAAGGAAAAGGAGTTATGAAATCCACAATTGCAATAATAAGATATACTATATGATCATTAACCAACTGATACCTTCAAATCAGAGGTAAATATGATACGAAGTTGGCCCTCACGAACAACACGAGTCTGTTCATAAACACTCTCTTGAATAGCTTTTCTATATTCCAACATCATCATCCCCGAAGGAAATCTACATTCGTGTGGCATGTCGATAAACAAAAGTTCATCGATGACACCACTATCAAACTTGATTTTGTTAAGCCTAGGGAGGACTTCAAAGCTGGCCTCTGTCCCAGAACAAAACAAGAGAATTAATCCACATCAATCAAAATAAACTGAAGAAAATTCATAGTAAAATCCATGCAGATGCTTATGGAAAAATGAAGCAGGAAGTCAGTTAAACTGAAACTAATAAGAATCAAGCATGTGGATGTAACATGTATATGTATATGATATAGTAAACTTCACCCTTGTACAGCTCTGCTAATTTTTTAAACAGTATTTGACTGTCACAAGGGATAAATCTAATTCTTGTTCAGTGATTAATCTAACTGAAGCCCTCTAAAAGAAATTCTAATAGAAGTTATAAGCAAGCTAATTGATTTCATTCACTGAACATAAACACAATGAACTTTGGATATACTAACCAAATCCCCTTCCTGATTTAGAACCACAAATATCACACTGCCACACATCCTGCAGTGAACGAGCAACAAATAATTTATGTTTATCAGCCCAAAGGATAAAAAAAAAAATCCTTATTAATGAATATGCACATATTTCTATGCATTTCTGAGAGATCAGAGAAAAAAATGGTAATGTTGACTCGTAGATAAAACAGTCAAAGCTCCAGTATATGCAAGCAAATGTATTACATAAACAGGGGAGAGAGAGAGAGAGAGAGAGAGAGAGAGAGAGAGAGAGAGAGAGAGAGAGAGAGAGAGAGAGAGAGAGAGAGAGAGAGAATTCCTTCCATGTAACTAACCAGAGCGGCCTGAGGGAATACACCAAGCGTATTATGTCCAACATTTTCATATAATGAAAAGCACCACCTTTTCCTGGCACGAGGAGCAAAATACTCTGCAACAAATTTCCTCCAGTAAAGAATAGTATTATCCTGGAAGAGGAAATCACAAGATTTAACCAGCTTGCACTTCCAATACCGAAATCAAGTGCACAAAAGATTACTTTTATAAATGCAAGCTAGAAATAAATCAACAATGAAGACTGAATCCAAAATTATCAGATCAGAATATGCAATGATATTTATAATGCATAGTTAGGGATACGAGGATAATTTGATATCAGATGAGGATATAGAATCCCAATTTCCAAGTTGAGGGCACTTTCTATGGTTATGAGAATCTGGCAAATTATAAAACAATTTTAATGTACAAATCCAATATATCAACAACAGTGACTTAAAGATTGTGCATGAAGCGCTTCTACAAGATCTTAATTCGATTTACCATTCAAAAAAAAAAGAAAGCGAGAGAGATCTCAATTCGATTTTAGGATCGCTGGACAAATCTTAAAATTCGCAACTTCAATCTTATGATAAAAAAAATAAAATAAAATTTAATATGAATGAAAATACCATTTAATATACCACAACATGTGTATTATATGTTTGTATGCTTATATGATCTATCTATTTTGGGGGGTGTCCAACCACGGGTTTAGTAGACTTGAACAGTTGAACTAAGTGGACCCAGAGATCCAAGTATCATCAGGTCCAATTCATTAGACCCGAACTCAAACCAAAAAAAAAAAAATCAATGGTTATAAGATATGCACCTAAACCCCTATTGTCAGGGGCCGGTCCAGGTAAATGGGAATCCATTGCCATCACTACATGGGTTGGTATCCATTCCAGGTATTTCAGCTTCTTCTGGCTTATAATGTGACAGTAACCTTTAATGGTCTGTGGTTTTATGGATTTCCGAAAGCTCTCTCTCTCTCTCTCTCTCTCTCTCTCTCTCTCTCTCTCTCTCTCTCTCTCTCTCTCTCTCTCTCTCTATATATATATATATATATATAATATATATATTACTACATTTCATTGTTCTTATCATTTGTGTGATTAGGGTTGCGTTTTTATTATAGATCTGACTAAGGTGGGCTTTGATTTGTAATCTTATTTAGGATTTTGATTGAATTTGATTACAGCCCCATTTTTTGTTTTGGTTTTTTTGGGGAGGGAGGGGGGCGTTTGACCATGGCTTTGATTTAAGATTTTGATTAGGACACTAATTAGGGATTTGACTAGAGCATCATTTGGGGTTTTGATTGTGGCATCCAGACTAGGATTTAACATGTTTCAACTAGGGGTTTTTAGGGCTTTGACAATGACGATTAAGTTCATTAGGGGGTTTAGTGGCTTTGATTAAGCATATCTTAATTAGGATTTTTTCAATAAATTAGAGTTTTATCTACTTTAACCTAATCACGGTTATCTAGCTCAACTATTTAGCAAAAAAAATAGTGTAATCTAATTAAGGTCTCAATTATTTGGGTTAGTCGGGTTGACCTGTTCATCTGCGGGGCAAACAGAGTCAAATTCTCAACCTGTTAAATAAACAGGTTGGGTTTGGTCTGGACCATAAACCCTTATAAATAGGTCTCAAGCTGAACCCAACCATATCCAGCCCATTGCAACCACTAGATGAGAGGGTATTAACTCTATTTACTTGGAGGATACTAACTCACTGTCCTTTCTTTTTGTTGCTTGATAATGTCCATGATTCAATGGACTTCAAGGATGCCATCTCCAACGTGTTTCTTGCAGTTTCCTTCTGCTTTGAAAAATGTTTATGGAAATCAGAGTATGTGATTCTATATACATGCATATTATAAAATATCAATTATATCATTTCACTTATCAAATGATAATGGTCGATAGCTGCTAATTGAATGATAAATGAGGTAAGAAGTAGTCGTGCAGCCCATATCTTTCCTCCCAATATTTCTTAATGTTTACAAATATTTTAGATGTTATAAATCTTTTTAAAATGACAATGTGATATAAAATCTGATTTGTGAATTGGTGAAGTTTGACCCCTACTGTAATTATTATCTAAATGTTATTTGTAAACTATTAAAGTTCTTTCATCAACTTCAGAACATTTGAGATGGTCACAGACACAAGTACGCTGTACAAAATATCAAGTACATGTAGTTAATGATGCTTTTTTAAAATGTTTTACCAATGTGATCATATTTTATTACTTTTGATAAATTCAGTAGTCTTTCAAGCATGCTAAATCTAGCAAAACTCCTTACTTCGTTACTTTTTCCCAAAAAAAAAGAAAAGACCCTGCTGTAAATTAGGTGCAAACCTTCCTGGCCAGATCAAAGTGCATGTACACAGCAATTTTCTACGAAAGATGTTCTGCGTGGGACTTTTGTGTGTAGACCAATTATGAAAATGCAAACAAGATCACCATTAAACTTGAAGGACCTTATAAATCAATGCTTAATACTGTCAGATGAGCCTATTTTTTATAGACCCAATGTCCATAATGAGAGCTTCCAATCTCCTCAACCCTCTTGATTAGCCTCAGTCTAGGTGGGCCACACAGGCTGTCTTGCACAGAGCTCCGGAAGGAATGTCCCTCACCAGCTCATTAACCTGAAATATAGTCTTGGTATTTTTTGTAGACCCAACATACATGATGAGGGCTTGCAATCCCCCCAACCCTCTTGATTAGAATCACCATAGGTGGGCCACACAGGCCGCCTTGCACAGAGCTCCATGAGGAATGTCCCTTACCAGATCATTACCATGCAATATAATCTTGGTATGTACTTGGATGATGGGATTCTAAAACTCTTATCGCTGTCCCCTTTACATCTTCTGCTTCTTCTCACCGGTCTTTCTTTGTGTTTCTTAATAAGTTTAAAAACAACAGACTTAAACCCAAAAACAAATCTTAACATCTATTTCAATGGTTCAATGTATTTCAAGGATCTAATCTTCAAAATGCTTCTTGCAGTTTCCTTCTGCTCGGGAAATGTTCAAGTCAATGTCCATGATTATTGATACTTGCATATTATGCCATGTCACTTATGAATTGTTGTCATATTAGTTCACCTAATGTATGATAATGATCGCTAGTAGCTGCTAACTGAAACGATGCATGTGGAAAGAAAAAACTGTTCAGCGTGTATCTTTTGTTTTTAATATTTCTTCAACTTTAGAAATATTTGTTCAGACGTTATAACTCAATTTAGAAAGATACCGTGACTTACAATCTGATTTGTGAATAGATTCAATTTGACCCCTTGTATAATTATTGCCTGGATTTTCACTGTAAACCACTTCAGTCTTTTATCAATTTTAGAACATTTGAAATGGTTAGGGATACGAGTATTCCAAATATAAGTACCCTAGCTATCCAGAACCAGAATTCATATTGTATCATGTGCAACACAACACATTCAGCGTATGATACAGGTATCAGGGACCCCTGAATCTCAATAAAGAATATGGAACAAAAGAATATAAATTAATCATTGTCGAATTGCACATGAAAACATCAAACTCACAGGTGGGCGTTGGCGCTGATGATACATATACTGCATAAGCCGGCGAGCACATATGCCACTATCATATGGACGTTTCACACCAGATGCCAGCTGCACACCCTGCTGTGGCAACTGTTGCCTCATATGTTGTTGCTGCAACTGTGCCCGCTGCAACTGTGGGATGGACTGCAACATCTGCTGCTGATTCCGCTGCTGCCATAGCTTCTGCTGCTGAATAAAGGCTTGTATTTGAGGATTATGTCTCTGTAACTGCATAGGGTCCTGCCTCTGCAGCATTTGCTGAATGGCCTGCTGCTGCAAAATGCCATCTTGCCTGAAATCTAATCTGGGTTTATTCTGCATATGCAATAAACTATTTGGATCCTGGCTTGAAGATGCATGAAGCTGTGGCCCGGTGACTGAAACCTGCCCCATTCGCGATGTTGGATAGGAAGTAGCAGAAGAAGCCCCTTGTTGCTGCTGCTGCCTCTGCTGGATCTGCTGATCTTGGTGCGAGCTCTGCTGCACTATAGAGGAACCATCCATGACAGAAGACCCCGAAATGCTGATGTTATTATTCGACGAAAACGACATGGGCGACGCCGGCAGCCGCAAGTAAGACTCTGTATTGACACTAGCACTCCTCTGCAAATGAGGACCACCCGAAAGAGCCGAGTTCGCGTCTGTGACCAAAGAGCTTGCGCTACCACTGGCTCCGGAGTTTGCAGCACTGCCCAACGCCCGGTTCATGTCCCCAGAACCAGACCCTAGACTCGAATGGCCCGTTCGAGAAATGAAACTGCTCGAATTCCCAAACGACGAGTTCATTTGGGCGTTCTCCGGCGCCTGCGCCTGCCCATCTTCTTCGGTAAAGAAACCAGAAGCCAAAGAAGAAGATCGCGAGGGGCGACCAGTCCCCCGAGATGATGCCACAGAGTATCCCACAGGGTTTTGAGGGTTAGAATCCAAGTATATCTCCAACGCCAGCCCTAAAACCCTAAACCACCAACAGACAACAGGATTCTAACAAAAGCCCCCAAAATACAACATGCCTGATCAACAACCGATACAAAGATCTCCAATACCTAATGCCCTTCCCAATCTTCAAAGAAAAACAGGCAGCAATCCAATCCACGAGCCCTGGACACTGCAATTCCACTTCGGGAGTCTACAAATCTGCGAAAATTACATACATGTGAAAATCCCACAACTCCAACCATCGAAATGAAAAAAGCAAGGATTGCGAAGATTCTAAAATCAAAAAGGGGGAAATATTCATGGAATGCGGATTAGGATGCTCATCAATCATAGAAATGCAGCAAATCAAAACCCTAATCGTCCAAAGATGAGGACTTTTTTTTATCTAATCTTTAGCTTCGAATTGAAGAAATGAGAAAAAGAAGAAGAAGAAGATCCAGTTATTATTCAAAGAAATGAGGATTCGAGAAATCGTGAACATTACGATTGGAGTTTGGGAGGACTTTGAAACCACGTACACGCGAAACGTGAAATCGTTCCAGGAACTCTAATAAAAGAAAGGAGGAGGCGGAGGAGGCGTTTTTTGTTCATACTAACCTCGGAAACGAGCTGGAAGTATAAAGCGATATGCTTTCTCTTCTTCTTTTTTTATTCGAGAATCGAGAAGCAGTCGGTGTTTTTTTATTTTTTAATAGTATGCCGCGGGAATTATGTAAGATCGGAGTGGATAAGTGTTTACAATACGGTCGGGAATAATTGAAAGCAGAGGATTTTACCTAAAAAAGATTCAAGATGGCCTATAATACTAATATAAAAAAAGGATCACTAGTAAATATGGCATGGAATTGATTATAGGGTACCACTTCTATTTTTTTTATTAATGATTGAAACTTGCGATGACGTCATCACTTAATCTCGCATATAAACGTGTGACGACGTCGTCGCTTAATTAATCGTTTGAAATACAATTTTCCTCATATTTTTCTTATCATTTTCCACCTTCCTCCCAAGGTGTGGTTGCCCTTGCGCTTTATGGGATCGTTTTCTGAGGAGTAGATGAGGGATACAAACATAACGCCTGAAAATATTATGTACTCAAAAATTATTGCAAGCTTCAAGACCGGAGGCTCCCCTCTCCCAAACAGGTTGAGAAAATGAAAAAAAAAATCCCTTGAGCTTCTGGTTTATGTGGTTGCAGTGCATATTTGTTACAGGCCTTATTGCAAAAGCAGGAAGAACAAAGAGACGAAGAAGGCTGGGCTCTGTCGAGCACGCGCAGGTTTCGTCGTTGCAGAAGATGACTGGAAAAGGGTTGACCTCATGCTGAGTTTACAGATCGGAGAGATCTGGGCAGGGGATTTGGGCCACTGTATGCCTGTGTAACAACGGGATTTGGGTATACGAGGCGATTTCTATGATCTGTGAGAGAGGAATTGTGATAGGGATGAAGAAGGGGAAAATTAAAAAAATGGGGTTTTAGGCAATTAGTTCCACTGATTTGCTCCTTGTTCTTCCTTTTTGTCTTGTGTAGTTTTGTGGTTGAAAGACCCTGATTTGCCTTTCTCGTTGCTGTTGGTGCTCTCTTAGTTCCACTGCTATGTGTTTTTCTGGATGACAGGTGTTGTGGAGTTCTTTCTTAAAAATGTTAGTTGGTTGTGTAGCTGCTCCCGTTCTCTGTTCCTTCTAGTTTGGGGTGTTTTGTTTTGCAGTACTCTCTTTCTAGTCAAAGTCGTGGGAGAAATTTAGATTTTGTGCCATTGTTGGGCATGCCTTTTAAGGAAAATATTCAAGTGCATTCATCCCTCACCATTTTTTGTGAGGGACACCCCCTTTGGAAAGTGTCAAGTACAAAAATGGGAGTCCTATGTACTTGACACTCCCCTTTTGTACTTGAAACTTTCCAAAGGGGGGTGTCCCTCACCAAAAATGGTGATGGATGGATGCACTTGAATACTTCCCACATATATCCTATTTATGGTCTTCTTTTTCCTCTTTTTGTCCTATGGCATTCTTCCCTTTATATGTTATGGAAATTTATGGCAAGATAGAAGCTTGTAATTCCTCTAGATCTTGTAGTGCGTTCGCACATCAAAATAATACAAACATCAATTTTTTCCAATTGCAATGGTCAGTGACGACGTCGTTGCTTCACAGAAGCTAGTGTAAAAAATTGTGTGTGACTATACAACGACGTCGTTGTTTAACAGAAGCTAGTGGAAGAAAATGTGTGTGACTATACAATGACGTATATATAGAACATTACCGACGATGTCGATACTAACTCTCGATATTAAGTGACGATGTCGTCACTTGTTGAAAAAAGGCAAAAAAAATAAAAAATCTGGCGGGAATACCACTTCCGTGCCATATATACTATTGATACCTCTTTTGGTTAGTGGCCATCTAAGGTCTATTTTTAGGTAAATTTCTCTTGAAAGTAAAAAAAAAAAAAAAAAGCCATATAACAGCTTAATTCCAAGATTTTACGCTTTATAATTGTAAGATTTTCGTTTTGACTTAAGCTATCAAATGATTATTAAAGAGATAAGGGGTGATGAATGATGTAGGATATAAGTTGGAGATTTAGATATCAACCTCTTTTATATATTGAATTAGTAGTGTAAGACTCACCTGAGAATTGGTGGAGACGTGGAGTGGTGTAAGGGGTGGATTTGTTATAGTGCTTGGTGAGCATTTGTGTGGATTTAATCAGCGTCAAGTGAGGGAATAGTTATATTGGGCCGCAAACCTTAGGGACACCTATGTCATTAAAAAAATACTGATGTAATGACTAGGTATTCATTTCGCATCTTTTATTGATTTTATTTTTGGGTGGGTTCTAATTAAAGAAAATCTAGAGATTGCACATTCATATATCAATTAATCCTCTTCCATTAATAGAGGCGTCCTCTTTTTATAGAAATAGAACAATTGATCTTATTAGAAATTAAATTCAAACCAATCAAATTCTAATTTAATTTTAAAAATCTAATTTAAACTCAAACTTATTCAAAACTCAAAAATGTGGTCTGGATAATACACTTGGAGAACAGTATTGCCTTCTATCTAAGCTCGTAATGTGGTAGAGAGAGAAGGCAGCTCGTTATGTGGTATGGAGAGGAAATACAAGAATCTTTGGGTCCAGGAAATACAGTGTTATTGGGCCTTAACCCCTTGGGTTCTTGTCAAGTAAGCCCCATGGTTTGAAGTTTGAAGTGGGGAATTATATTTCATCATTGATTGGACAAATCTCACCGTCCAATGACTGGCCATCTTGAAAACACTTTGATGGTGGGTTGATCATGGGCCTTATGTATAGGACCAGATCCCACTTTTATGGGCCTGACTAGACAGTGAGCAGACTGAACCAGGATTCAACATTTCAACTCCATATGCAACTTAAAAGCCCAAGTGTGTGTGTGTGAGTGTACAATATATCGGACTCAGATTGAGTTTTGAGGTTTTAGTATCTCTGAATTTTATATAGGTCACTTATTCAATCCTATAAATTGGGATGATGGAGTAAATTAAAGACTTGATGAGCAATATTCCCATTGATGATGATAAACATTCTGGGTGGGGTTGGGTGCTAAGCAATCTCTATATAGTGCAGAAGTTTTTTTTTTTTTTTTTGGTTGTGCTTAAAAACTGAACCTGAAAAATCCCAAAGGGTTAACCCAAATTCTGAATTTCCAGGTGGGGTTGAAAATTAAATTGATAAATCAATAAGAAAACACAACCCATCACCCATCACTATTTTTTTCTAAAATGGTAACGAAAGTGTACATTAAAAATAAGCATCTAATAAGTAGTACAGAAAGAACAACACAAAAAAGAAGAATGAGAGAGGTGCAAGAGAGATGAAACACACCCAACTTAAAAAAAAAATAAAAAAAACACCCAATTACATAATCACCCATCACTATGCCCCATTGGATGACCCATAAATATGGCTAACCTGTTTATCGGATAAGGAGAGGGACCATAGGAAGAATATTCTCCGCTATGGTTCTTTTGTATCCTTGTTCCTTTCATTTGTAAACCAGGAGTTCACTGAACATAGTGACTGATTTGACTGTCCCTCCTGCTGTAATGAGGAGTTAGTGGGAATCGTCCGAGGGGTTTTATCTACTGTGGCTGTAAGTAGATGTCGCCCATAGTGATGCGATATACTGTAATAGATCCACTCATGGTCATCTTAAAGTAAAGTCTCACAAAGTCCGGACTCGAGTTAGTGTGGGTGCTGCACTGCCACTTCAGCTATCCAATTCTTTACATGCATGGCCAATTATTGTGGACCTAGATTCGTATTATCTGATCGGGTTCATCATCCCATAAAATCTCCTGATTGCATTGTCCTTTAAAAGGCGGCCTTCAAATAGATGATTAACATATACAGATCACATTCAGAAAAATGTAGTCCCCACATGACAGAAATGAAATACCCCCGATTTGCAGTGTCAACGGGCCTGCTCCTACTTACGAGAACTGACTACTTGGATAGGCCCAGCCCAAAATGCTCAAAATCTGGCACTAAGAACTCAGACCCGGCATGTTGCCCATCTTCTTCCCCAATGATATTTAAATGCTTGGCTTGAGCAGAATCAGCCCTGGCTCGAGCAGAAACCCAGCACTCCATAATAAAGTGACACTTATGCCAGTCTTGTGGATTCCACTGTGACCATCTTTTGAAGTCATGAGGTGAAACGTTTCATGGTGTGTAAGGCTTGGGCAAAGTCTTACCTTTGTTGGATGATGATGGTTACAGATTAAAGGATCTAAAGAATTTAACTGTGATGTTTACCATGCACGTGGCTGATACACGGGTTCGCTTGTGAGGCCCACTCATGGTCAATTTAGTAGGGGGTGGGGTGGATAATATATACCTTTACTGACCATGTTAATTAATATACCTTTACTAACCATGTTAATTTAGTAGACTTGACCTAACTTGTTCCTTTGGGTTTGAAGCTTTAAGCCACAGTAAGGAGTCTTTTATTTTACAGTTTAATGGGTTTGACCTGAGTCGACCTAGACCTAGTCCCTTATACTCTTATAGGGTTGAGTCATATAATATATACCTTTATTAACCATGTTAATTAATTGAGTAGACTTGACCTAACTTGTTCGTTTGGGTTTGAAGCTTTAAGCCACAATGAGGAGGCTTTTATTTTACAGTTTATTGGGTTTGACCTGAGTTGACGTAGACCTAGTCCCTTATAAGGTTGAATCAGACTACTTTTGAGCTAGGTTGGAATTGCTGGAATTGAAGTCCTAATTTGGCACTTTACTAACATAGTAAAAATCAAGTAAAGCCTCCATTTTTTTAGATAAGATGTCACATCAAAAGTGTTTTAATTCAAAACTCCCTCCATCTTTTTCAAAAAAAAAAAAAAAAAAGTGAAAAGAACAACAACCTTTATCACCAAAATACAAAAAACCTCCACTTTCACATACAAAAAGTCAAAAAAGTTCTATAACAAACAACTAAAAATAAAATATTATCATAACTCACTTATATTTTAGAGAAAATTAGCGAAATGTCCCTAGAGTGGAATGTATCCAGCCTCCAGTCCAAGCAAAAACTTGTTAAAGCCTTTGGTCTACTCAGCTATACTATTTGCAGCCATAGGTCCTCACATCCACATTATCACATTTTTCAGGACTAATTTGCCCTTTCAACTATTTTTGGCATAAAATTTTGAAATTTTAAATTTTAAATTTTCTGTTCCCCCTCTTTCAAAGATCGTCCAATTGGTTGATAAGAATACAGGTTCTCCATCGGAGAAGACGCCCCCACTCCTTTCACTCTTCCTCATCTTCTTCTCTTTACGTTTTTTTCTTCTTTTCATTTCATCAATGGTTTCAGCAGCAAACGGTGGGGATTCCGTCGATGGCGACTTAAAGCCTCTGCGATTTCTCCGATTTTCTGTTCCCCCTCTTTCAAAGATCGTCCAGTTGGTTGATAAGAATACAGGTTCTCCATCGGAGAAGACGCCCCCACTCCTCTCACTCTTCCTCCTCTTCTTCTCTTTACGTTTTTTCTTCTTTTCATTTCATCAATGGTTCCAGCAGCAAACGGTGGGGATTCCGTCGATGGCGACTTAAAGCCTCTGCGATTTATCCGATTTTCGGTTTGATTTTAAATTTTCTGTTCCCCCTCTTTCAAAGATCGTCCAGTTGGTTGATAAGAATACAAGTTCTCCATCGGAGAAGACGCCCCCACTCCTCTCACTCTTCCTCATCTTCTTCTCTTTACGTTTTTTCTTCTTTTCATTTCATCAATGGTTCCAGCAGCAAACGGTGGGGATTCCGTCAATGGCGACTTAAAGCCTCTGCGATTTCTCCGATTTTTTGTTTGATTTTAAATTTTCTGTTCCCCTTCTTTCAAAGATCATCCAGTTGGTTGATAAGAATACATGTTCTCCATCGGAGAAAACGGCCCCACTCCTCTCACTCTTCCTCCTCTTCTTCTCTTTACGTTTTTTCTTCTTTTCATTTCATCAATGGTTCCAACAGCAAACGGTGGGGATTTCGTCGATGGCGACTTAAAGCCTCTACGATTTCTCTGATTTTCGATTTGGAAAGTCAAATCTCCGATTCACTTGCTGAAGCAGAGAAAAGATTGATTCTGATCTTAGTGGGCCATACAAATCGCAGAGAAGAGAAGGGATCGTTCCCTGGTTCTGGATCGATTTGGAGGAGCAGATCTGATCGACGGATTCTTTTCAGGAGAAAAAAGGTTCTTGTTTTGACCAGAAGTCTGATCTGCCGCAGCCTGCGTGGTCGGAGAGGAAGAAATGCCCAGACGCAAGCCAGAACTAGGTTCTGTTTCGACTGAAGAAGAAGACCAAAGACGAGATGATTCTTAGGTCTGCCAGATTGCGCGTCGCCTAGGAATAAGACTCTTGCCATCGCCGTCTGAAGATTCCGGATAAGCGCCTTCCGATTCTACCGCTCCCTACCATGGCTGAAGGAGGAAGAATACTGGTTCTGGTTCTGATTTCAGAACTAGAACATGAAGAAGACGACCCAATTCTCTGGGTCTTTTATTCCAGGTCTAGGTCGGGTCGGGTCAGTGCAGGCTGACCTAGTCCACGTAATTTGTCAAATTTATTTGAGTTTTGTCAAATTTATATGAGTTTTTGTCAAGTTTATTTGAGTTTTGTTAGATTTATTGAAGTTTTTGTCAAAATTATCTGAGTTTTTTAGCAAATTTATTTACGTTTTTTTAAATCTATTTGTGTTTTTTAATTTTATTTGCGTATTTTGAAATTTATTTGTGTTTTTTCAAATCTATTTGCGTTTTTTGAAATAAATTTAACTGAGTTTTGGCAAAAATACTTGAGTTTTTGGCAAATTTTTTAGAAATTTGAAAAATTGATTTATCTTAGTTTTGGCAAATGTAGTTGCGTTTTTTAATTTTATTTGCATCTTTTGAAATTCATTTGCGTCCTTTGAAATTTATTTGCATCTTTTGAATTTTCTTTGGATTTTTTGAGATTTATTTTAGTCTTTTGAAATTTATTTCGATCTTTTGAAACTTATTTGCATCATTTTAAATTTATCTGAGTTCTTTTGAAATTTATTACTTTTTTTTTAATTTATTGTATTTTCTTGAAATTTATTTGCGTTATTTTGAAATCTACTTATGTGTTTTTAGAATTTATTTGAAAATTTCATTAATGAGATTCTATTAATCGTGGGCAATTAAATGGTAGTTTTCCATTATTAATGGGATATCCCACCAATCATGGGAGTGAGATATGATTTAAAGAAAGGGTAAATTAGACATTTGAGGTATAAAAAAGTATGAGAGAGACCTTTGGCTCAATGAATTTTTTTTTTGTGGACTGTTTGCAATAAAATCTTACTTTGAGGGACCTCCGACCAAAACCTCCTATATTTTATTCTTTCTTTAAAACCAATTTTACTTCACTTGACTCTATTAATAAAGTTGTCAAATTGTCCGTTTACTTGATCATTAACTCTCATCAGTTTATGGAAAAGGGACAGTTGGACAAACACCTTTTTACATGGCCACTCCCTTTCGCCCATGGGTGGTCGTCCCAAGTGGGCCTTACAATGAGGGTCACACAATTATTGGTGTGGGTGAAAGATGGAAATGCGTCGTTTTGGGTCATTCATCTTCGGACTTATGTGTAGGGTCATCCACTGTACTAATGTATGCTATGTTATGCATAGGACATCTAACTATCTGAGTAGAATGTTGGTACGCCAACTGCCATCTTTAAAGATATGCAAACCTTGCATTGGAACATACCTGGGTCGTGGAGAAGGTGGAGTAAACCTATGGGCCGGTACACTGGAGTCCGGAGGCATGATGTGATAATCACAAGCACCAATGGACTGTGGGCCTAGATCACAAATACAAAGGACTGTGGGACCCCTAGGCATCGTTATCAATATCATTTTGGAACCCTTTTGGATTCGATTTGACCTTCAAAATGAAAAGTTTCAACCAGTTAAAATTTAGATGAAATTTTTCAGAATTACATTTTAAAAAATATATAAAACTAACATACATATATGTAACAAAATATAAAAAATAATAAATAAAATAAAGAATATTTAATCCATTCTATAGTAAAACATTTTTGAAATTACATTTTGAAAAAATATACAAAGAATAATATGCATAAAAACTAAAAATTAAAAATGATAACTAATTGTGCAAAATATCATTTCGGCTTAAATGGGCTGAAATTCAAATAAAAAAACTTCGGCCATTTCGGTCGAAATGGTACGAAATTAATAACTAATCCCCTAGTCCCTACCTCTAATGACGGGGTGGTAATTGAAAAGCAAATGTGAACTATTTATTCATATTTGTAATTATAATCAATTATTTAAAGGACTCAAAGTTTAAAGGTTTCATGAGACACTTGGTGGAGCGCATCAACTCTTAGGTTGTCATTGCTAGAGCACATCTAGTTTTTTGGTGCCCCAGAGTGAACTCATTCAAACTTCGTTTGCCATGCGGCCCATGCCTATGTGACACCCATGTAAATAAATTTAGCAACGGATGTGTTTTAGAGCAGACCCAAAATTCTTATATGGATTTTGGAGCAAAACCCAAAGTTTTTATTTGGATTTCAAATGGGGATTCAAAATTTTCATATGGGTTTCGGAAGCACGCCCAAATCTGACGTGGGTGACTTACCCCAAAACCATATACTCTTGATGGTCCCCAAACAATATTTTTACCGTTTGAAAGTCCAAGTCCTGGTTAAAACCATCAAATCTTGAATGCTGGCGGTACCCATATAAATGTTGCTCATCAGCACTCAATCGAATCACAACACATTCTAAAATATGCATTTATTGATAACAATAGGTTGCGAAACCCCGCATGTCGCCCTGCAGCCTTGCTGCATAGGGATTGATACCTAAGTATGTCACTCTTCACACTTTGTGGGCTTCTCTTCCCCCTTGTGTGAGTTATCCTTCCTATTTTATGGGCTTCTATTCCCACTTTTGTTGGCTATATATACTTCCCTATTTGTGGGCTTCTTCTTCTCAATTGTGTAAGCTTTCCTTCCCCTAATGTGTAATTCCTCTTCTTACTTGTGTGGGCTCTGTAGAGTCCCAAACCTCTAGGCTGAGGTAAAAAGAAAAAAGGTGCATCTATTTCTATTTAAAAAATAATAAAACCAAAGGGTTTTGGAAAGTAGAATGCATTTACTTAGCAGTTAGCATTCATACAACAAATAAAATCAAGATAAGTTACAAAATATGGGGCAAATGTTGCCTTTTCACAAAATAAATACTATTTACCAAAAAAACCACAAAACCCACCCGCCTAATTGCTCAAATCTGTGAACATCTTTATCTTGAACTTTTCAAAAAATTAGCTGCACTATATCAAAATGTGTATGCATTTCATTATTTTCTTCTTTTTTTTCCTTACATTTTCCATTTTTTGACAAAAATTCAACTCATACTTTCAGATTTTTTAATCTGAATTATGCTCGACGTAGAGTCCAACACCGGTGCGTGATTTTCAATCCATGTGGTTTACAAAAGCTAATCTACTTGAATCAAATGATTAAATTTAAATTTCCGCATGGAAACCATGCCAATTTTTCAATATTTCCATTGACTGATTTTTGCGTGACCGACTAACTTTGAATTATCTTTCCAACAAATCTTCCACTTACAAAACTTTACTTGATGATTGAGAATTTCCCAACGTATGGTGTAATGTTTCATCAAGACGCTGATGGCCGACGGACATGCAACTGTTACTCATGTGACAGACAAAGACATTAAATTAGCAATTTTAGGGCAAACCATCTCTCCATCCTCCGTGAGTATAATCTACAAAACTTTCTCTTTTAAAAAAAGAAAAAGTTCGCCAACCCACCTAATAATAATAAATAAATAAAAAGTTCAGCCCCATGGAACCTAGTTAGGCCCACCTTCCACTAATGTTTCCTCTTTGATGCTATGATCATTCCATAATTCCAAACGAGATGCAATTTTAGAATGATTGAATCTTTACTCACCGTTGGATTAAATTTAAAAAAAAAGTTAACGGTTAAAATGATTTAGAGAGACCACCTTCCAACTATGATATGAATATGATTCTCTTGACCCATCTTAACCAATACCTTTATTTTCTTAATCAAACATGATCTTAGGGGAGGGATCAGGGATGCATTTGTCTCTAATATTCAATGCATTCAATTAATTAAATTATAGTATGGAAAAGCAAGTTGCTGCATACGAGTGCGTTACACCGTCCCTTTCGAGATTATGAGTGATATGATTTGGCACGTGCGAGAAGAGGGATTGACGGCAATGATCTTGCCACGTGTTGAAAAGGGCTAACGCGTGTCAGACGAGCCCTAAGGTGTCGGTGGCGTGAAATGGCCGTGGGTTTCTGTTCGTTTGACTATTTATCCGTGCCATAGTCGACAGATGACGTCAGCTGTTGGTCTTTTTACTTATCTTTCATTTTCACCCTTGTAGTAGTAAAAATTTTAATAGGATGTTACAACTTACAACCATCTTCTTGGAAATTGCTTGCATGATGAAGTTTCTTGTTACTTGGGCAACTTGATTAAGAGTAGCGAGCCACTTGTTAAGGTAAAAGCTTGACTTACGCGGAGGCTAACAAATTCACATTCCCATAGAACAGTCAGATTTCAAAAGAGCTCGACATTTATGTAAAAAAACATAATGACTAATTATATATATTATATTTATCTCGTTAAATATTTTTTACCACAACTGAAGGTAAGTATTTTAAACAATTTATTGTATTATATTTAGAGTTCATTTTCATTCTCTTGATCCTAAAGACTTGAATAAATTTTGGTAAGACTGATTTTATGATGTTTCAAATGGAGTGCAACATTTGCAGTGCATGTCCTTCATTTCACTATCCACTTGTTTGGAAGATTGTCTTCTTTATAACATAATAGGAGGAGTAATTCTCTACATCACCCACTTCTTTGAACTTTATTTAGTTTTTATATAGAGGCTTCTCCTTTCAGCAATTCATTTTTATTTCATGCCTCGTCATGATAAAACTTAAGGAATTGAAATAAGGTGATATGATCATGTGAATAGTTTAATTTTCTTGTCTGTTGTAATTCACATCTAAACTCCCAATCCTTTTCATTACTTTGCCACCTTTTAGTTGTTGTGCATCCAGGTGGGCCCACGGGATTTGAGCATTTTCTTAAGAGGATATCTTCTAGACAAATCTCCTGTCATTAATGGGCTCACTTATGATCAATCCAATTTTTTATATTTGTTTGCCCCTTATTAGTTAATATCGGTCATAATTTGTACGCACTTTACCATCAATTAGCATTATCATCAAAGTCTTGTTCCAACAATCTTGAAATCAGCTTAATGAATACTCTAAATCATCTTAATTTATCCTAAGAAAATTAAATGCACAAATAAGTTAACATGACCTTTTCAAATTTATCCTCAGTACAGTAGTCCACACTACTTTACCATCAATCACATGAGAGATTATACTTTTATATCTCATTGAGCTTTTGGGTCATGAATTTGAGAGTTACCCTCATGGTCTCTAATTGTCATCATCTATGAACTGTTTCAACGCACAATCACTATGGCCACAAAAAAAAAAAAACAAAAAAAAAAAAAAAGAGGAGTGGGGTGGGGGGTGGTTTGTTCCCAACCACTTTTTAGGACAAAAGTTGATAATTGGAAAGTGGCACTCGGTGGGGATCAATGTTTCATAGGGCATTTGAGCCATTGCATAGGATTTGGAATCACAGATATATGGCACATGCATAGGGTTTGGAATATATGCACCCACTAAATGGGAAGACAGGACCAGATTAAAGAGGTAAAGCAAAAGGGACTTTTTTCTCCACTTTTACTTAATAATAAGTTTTAACTAGCAATGAAAAAAGATTAATAATGAGCTAGGGGCCATTTTTCGAGTGATAGATACTATATTCAATAAATAAAAGAGGAGAATATAGATTAGACATTTATAAAAAACTTTTTTTTATCAAACATTACTATTTATTTGATGAAAAACTAAAATATTGTTAAACTTGATGATTGGAATAAAACTCAAGGAAAGGTCCACGATCAGAGTAGAGACTCGACAACTGGCAACTTTGAATTTGAATGAATCTTAGCAAATACATAATGTATAAACCCTTCCTTTTATCAACACATCATGTGTACCACTTAAAATAATGGTTGATCACATTCACATTGATATTTCATTAAATCTTTTCAAAATGTTTCCTATTAGATTTTCTTTTCATTCCATTTCTTTTCTTCTTAAATATAAAGTGGCATTAAATAAATTTATTTGTATTGAAATGATCTTTGATAGATGGGATAGTGATACAAGAGGCCATGGTCACACTATTGCAACCTTGAGGGTCTAAATTCAAGTCACTCTAGATCAATCGCCTCAAGACCCAATTTTTAATTTGACATTCTCACTTTAAATATAGCAAGTCCCACTAATGAGTGATTATTGGTGTAAATCAAATCTTCTATTAGGAATAAATTAAGTTTACTCTCATGAGAGTAAAATTCAGCTCATCGACCATTCGTGTAGTGGTGGAGGGAGTACCGGAGTGTAGAGTAGATAATTAACCAAATTGGTTTATTA
Organism: Litsea cubeba; assembly: GCA_012931725.1. NCBI lineage: Eukaryota > Viridiplantae > Streptophyta > Magnoliopsida > Laurales > Lauraceae > Litsea > Litsea cubeba. The sequence continues at coordinate 68,926,624 of CM022951.1, forward strand.
AAAAAAATGAATTTTGGAGTTGGCATAAAAGGGACAAAATAAGGATCTTTACTATTCATGATAAATGCAACTTCAAAATCGAGAGTAAAAGAAACCATATTTTTTTTATCAATTGTAATTTCTAAATTATAAATATATTATTAAGTTTCTTTATCTAACTATTCCTACTAAAACTTTGAGACGTCAATAGAGCCGGCATGAATACTTTTTGATTTTCCCCTTTTGATGGAGCCCACTTCTCAACATGTATACGGTATCTTACAAGCATTGTATTTCATATCATTACCATCATCTTAATTATCATTGAAGCTTTATCTCACCTAAGTTAACTTTATTAGCTCTACTTTAACCATCCCTTTATAGGGCCTAGTGGTTTGATCTTTTAGTCCTGAACTAGGATCCGGATCCCCTGTTTGGACGAATCAGGGGCCGCCACACATGGGGGCGGAGAGGGGGCAAAGGAAAAGAAAAAAGAAGGTTCTCTTTCCTCTGCCCCCGCATATGGCGGCCCCTGATTCGTCCAAACAGGGCTCCCCTGTTTGGACGAAACGAAACAGGGGATCTGTTTCCCCTGAACTAGTGGTAGGTGACTAGCCTAATGACAATAGGGCCTGACCTAGGGCAGACTTGGATCCCACCCCCATTGGGGGGAACCCTAATTAATTGCGGTTACAAATGAAGACCTTGAGTCTCAACTCTACCCCTATGGATTTAAAGGCATTTCAACAAATTTTTTTATAATTTCCTGTCATAGAGGTATGTGGTAGCTCCATGGCAATGGCCCCTACCCCAGTGGCAGAACTGGACTTACCCTACACGCTCTACACATGGAAATAGAGGATTTTGATGACCCTGGATCAAAGAAGATTTTTATGCCCCTTGATCAAGCGACACATTTGACTCATTTACCTTGTGGTTTTTTTTTTTAATTTGTCATTTTTAAATTATTGATCTCAAGTTTCTTAAAGGAGGATTGCATTAGGTAGATTGACGGTGCGAGTTTTTTTTTTTGTCACCATCTAATAATGAGAAAACATAGTGGGATTAAGGTTTTGATGAGATGACGACCTTATGTCCTTTTATTTTGAACATTACATAAGGTGCTTTGTGAGGGACAACAATGTTCTGTTCTCTCCCTCTAGATGAGACACTCAAATTCACCACTCAAAGGAAAAAGAAGAAGAAAAAGACAGTTTGGGAGGAAAAAAGTAAGGATATTTCTCCAGACACCTTTCTATTGAAGTAATATAATAGCCTTTTAAATCCGAGTTCTCCAAAGGTTAATGCTTTTACTGCTCTTCTACGCAGCCTCTTACCATTGTTTAAACTTTCGTGATATAACAACCTTTATCCTTGTAAAGTAGCACCCTAATCAATTGTACCATTATAACTCATGCAGCAATGAGCAATGTCAATAATTAAATTTTGGCCAAAGCTAAGAAAACTTGATTTTGGTAGTTGCCAATACCTTTTCCGATCTTGAGTTTTTCTCCTAGAACACCACGAAAATCTGTTATAAGTATTTTTTTATATTTATTTCTCAAATTTTGCTTGTGCTTTAAACAACATAAAAATCATTAATATGGATTTCATTTTTGTAAAGCAGTACTAGGATATTTAGTCAGTTCGGAAATAATTAACCATGATGACCATCATAACATTTTGTACCATATTGTTAGCATTTTGGTAAGGAAACTTCTAACTTTCATAAGGATTAAAAAAACTTCCTTCCTTTTTTAGGTACATCATGGGCGATTAATTTGGTGTAACTAATCCCTAAAATATCTTCTATGTTCCCCTATTTGCCGTCTAGACCATTGCCTAATTTAAAGAAAATGATATGTTAATATCCATAAATTTAATTCCAAGGGCCAATGGGTAGCTCAGTTGGCTTAATAACGGTTTGCACCCGAAGATTGTAGGTTTGAATCTGCACTACTATATTGAAGCTACAGGAAAACCCTATGATAGCAAAAAAAAAGAAAAAAAAAATAAAAAAGTTTAGAGGTTCCTAAAATGCTTTGTAAGCTAATTCCTCACTTTTTTCCCTGTAGCCCCCCAAACTGTCACTTTGCGTGGGTGTGGTCGGAAAGGTTACCTCATGAAACATGACGAGGGTTAGGAGTGATTTTAAGAGGTAAAGCTATCATGGATTTGCACTAGGAGCCTTACATGGCATTTTCCAAACATGGGGGTCCTGCATCTATGATCTATCACACGCATAAGATCAACCATGATTGTGAGTGGTAAAGCAATGATCAACCATTACTACTTTTAGTACCATCAAATCACTTTTATTTCTACAATTAGAACAAGATCTTCCAATCAAAAAGAAAAATAAAAAAATACCTGCTCCAGTGCAAATCACTGATAACCACACCACAGTTCACAAATCCATCTTAGATTCCTTCCTTGCCCAAGTTGCGAAAATAGATTCTCCTCCAGCAGGCAGACCCTTTTCAACCCTCCAAGTTACTTCCCTACCTAACGCGGTTAAAATTAAAAACCTAATGTCTTAAGATCACAGTAACAAATAAAAGACATGATGTCTTAATTGCAACCACCTGTTTTTGTTTTGAGTTTGGTTTTGGTCTTCGTAGAAGCTTCTTCACTCTTCAAGACGCGTGCGGAGCGAGTGTGTTTGGTGAGATTTTTACTTGGCAACTTTGCTGTGAGTAAAAAGGAAAGCGAGGTTTTCTATGGTTTTGATTTTTCCTGTTTTTCACCTTTGAACAGAAGCTGTGGTGGAGTGGACTATTCCCTTCTTTTCATTTCTTATAGAGATGTAGATGTAGATATAGATTTGTTTTCATATTATATAATATTCTTCTCCTTTCGCTCTTTTTTAATTAGCTGGCCATTCGTTTTCTTTCTCCTTTCTTTCCTTCTTCGTATTCAAGAAGAAAGAAGCGAAGCAATATCTTTACCCTTTTCCGATTTCCTTATTTCTCTTGTTCTGTTTTTCCCGTTTCTCTTACGGCGAAGACCGATTTCTTACGGAATTCCCGGTATTTTTGAGGTCGCGGAAGCGGAGAGATCTGCGGATTTTCTCTCGGAAGAGGTCGGAGGCTTTAATCGGAAAATTTTCTCTGATTTTCTTCTCTAGATTGCTACGATTCGAGGTTTTCCGACCGATTTCCACGCATTTGGAGAAATCTGAAGATTTTTCCTTCGAAACGGAAGAAGGCGGCGTTTTTTTTTTTTTTTTTCTTCTTCCGTGTTTTGGCGTGAGGAATCGAAGAAGTTTCTGTGCGGAATAGAACTAGACGCTGTGGATTTTACTTCTTCTGTAATCTACATACATTCGTCATGATCGAAGCAGAGATTCTTATAAGTTCGTCTCGACTGTGTAGATTCCTTCTGAAGTAACGTTCAGAGAGAGATCTGAGGTTCTTTCGTCGGTTTCCTGCATCTTGAACCAAAGATCTACGAAAAAGACGAAGAATTGATTCTGCAACTTCGCACATTGGCTGCAAATCATAGATTCAAGCCCTAAAACGGACGAAAAACAGCAGCAGAAGAAGAAGATATGATGCGAATGAGGACGAAGACCGCGACGACACCGAAGAACGGAAAATCTGAAATGAGCAGCGACGGAGCTTCAAATGCTGTAGATTGGGAGGTCAGACCAGGTGGAATGCTGGTACAGAAGCGCAATCCGGATTCGGAAGGCGCTTCAGTTCCTGCTCCAACCATCAAAGTTAGGGTTAAACACGGCTCTTCTACTCACGAAGTCCATATCAGCTCTCAAGCAACCTTCGGTAAATCTCAAATCTCTGTAGAAGATATGTTCTAATTTCAGTGCACGAAGACATTTGTGATTCAATGTCTTTGATTTTGGTTTCAATTGCAGGGGAATTGAAGAAGGTTTTGTCAGCGCAAACGGGATTGCACCACCAAGATCAGAAGCTGATATTCAAAGACAAGGAGCGAAACTCGAACGCGTATCTTGATATGACAGGTGTGAAGGATCGGTCGAAGATCGTCCTGGTCGAAGATCCAACGAGCCAGGAGAGACGGTACATCGAGATGCGGAAGAATGCGAAGATAGAGAAGGCATCCAAGTCCATCTCAGAAATCAGCTTAGAAGTAGACAAGCTCGCTGGCCAGGTATATGCAATTGCAAATTGCAAACAAACATGGTTCTGTTTCTGTTTCTTACAACTGACAGAAGACAATTTGATTGATTATCTTGACTACTGTTGCAGGTCTCGGCACTCGAATCTGTGATTTCTAGAGGAGAAAAAGTTGCGGAGAAAGATGTGCTGAATCTGACCGAGCTGTTGATGACGCAGCTGATCAAATTGGACGGTATCATGGCCGAGGGAGATGTGAAATTGCAGAGGAGAATGCAGGTTTGGATTCTTCAGATCTTTTGAACTTGTTTGGATGTACCTCAAATTGCAATCATTTTGGATTCTCTTGCTAAACTGATTTGGGACTATTCCGATTTTTCCGTTTCCGTTTTTGTGTTTTTTCCTATTTTTCCGCCAAACATTAGCCGGTAAAATATCAGACATTAACTTTAATTTTGAGTGGAAGACATTGTAAGCAATAATAATTACTATCCTTTTGTCCAAACTAAATGGTATGGGTGATGATATCCAATGTAGATTGCAAATTGGGTTACATCCAAACGCTCAAATTATTGTAATTTGTTAGTTTGTGGATCCTTTTCATGCTAGAAATCTCTCAATTTGTTTTGGGGTTTTTGTGTTTGTGCAGGTGCGGAGAGTGCAGAAATATGTGGAGACACTTGACTTGCTTAAGATCAGGAATGCCATGCCGAACAGGGCACAGCAGCAACAGAAAGATGCTGTGGTTGTGACGACGAAATGGGAGATCTTTGATCCCACACCAGCTACATCAAGCTCTTCCAGCCACTCCAAGCTTGATTGGGAATTTTTTGAGTAAGTCTACTCATTGTGGATATACAATGATACATACATACATATCACATGAGCTGTTTGTGAGTTGTGTTTTTCTTTTTGTTTGTCTAGGGTCTTTCTACCCCTCCCTCCCTCTCTTTTTCTTTTTCTATTCTTTGCTGTATTTAGATTGTGAAGGGTCCTTCTCATGTCTCTCTCTTGATCCATCATAAATAAATGGGTTAATGATGATGGTTCTCTATTTTTCATTTGGTCAATAGCATTATTGAAGAGGGATATTGAGTTATAATGTGTTAAGATAGATCAAAAATGAGTTGGATGTATTAACTATTACTAGCCATTGATAATTTTTCTCTGTGATTGCTATTGTTATTGTTTTTGGATTTATCTAAATTGTGGTGAGGATTGATAGATCATGAAGATGTTGGTGGGTATTTCTGTGCTGGAATGTTGTTTAATATGAAAAGGAGTTTATTTTTGTTAGGAAACGGCCAAATGATAAGAGACGAAAAGGATGGTATGAGTGGTCGGGGAAAATGATATGAGAGTGGGAAAATAAGACGTTGAAATCCATTACAGCAATATAATGTTAAAAAAGAGTAACTTGGAGTGTTTTACTTTTGAAGAGGCTTCTGATCTAATAAACTCTTAAAAGCTATTAACTTCCCTTGATTCTCTCGTAAGTCACAACCTAAATCGATGCTATTTGTCATTTATATACAACTTTACACACTTGAGGTGAGCAATATGACATGCAGGTGGACAAGGCATTAGCTGAAATTAGCTGGCATAGGTTGTTTTTAGCCTTTGTTGACATTCAAGTGTGGAGGCAGCAAAGTCATTTAAATGTCTTAGATTGGGGGGTTTGTTGGAAATGACGATGAAATTAAGTTTAACAGATGTCTTATTATTATTGGGTCCTTCCATGCTGTGGGACCAATGTGGCCTTCTCGTCTGTGCCATGTGGCCTGCTGCATGATAGAAAAATGACTTGATGAAAATTGAATTTGGACCGATGCCCTGTTTTTGTAACGTGCCAGTGTATAGGGTGGGGCCAAATTAGCCCACCATTTCACGTGGCTCGTTTTGTCTCTAGGAAAATTCGGCTTTGGCGGACAAGGTCTTTTTAGTTTTTACAGCTTACGAATAGTGCTGTCACCTTCCTAATGTGCTGCAACTTGTCATTTTTAGGGCATGTTTTATTAAGCTTGCCAATTTTGTTTTTGGAAAATTGATAAATGAAAATTTCATTTTCTGCAATTTCTTTCTTTGCTTGAACATGGGAGGAATGATATACTATCCAAACAAAGAGGCGGCTACACTGTTTCTTGGCGTTGTGCATGCCCAGTCCATTCTTCTTCTTTTTCTTTTTTCTTTTTTATTTAAAAGAGTGAATCAAGATCCTAACATTGAGATTGTTCCTAAGATCAAGCACGGCTATGAGACCAAATTTCAGCCGTTGGATCATTACTAATCTCGAGATACGTGCAAAAAGGTAAATCATTTGATAGTATTTTTTTGGCTTCTGTGGGCGCCAAACACAAGATTCAGACCCTTAGATCTTTTTAGAATGATGAACACAATTATGAGGTCAAACTTTCAATCGATGATTTAAAAAAGATCTATTTAAAGTAGATCCTTGTATTACCAAACACTCATTTTGATTTTAGCCTCTTTTTTTATATTTCTTTTTTTAATGACTCTTTTTTTATGGATCTATAAAAAAAAGATTAGAGTCGTAGAGATATCAAACAAGGCCTAAGTTTGACGAATCATCACTTTTAATGTTCCACTTCAGCATCCTGCAGCATGACTTCTATCCGAGCTCATTAGCAAAAGCCCACTATTGTACTACAAGCCGCTGGAGAGTCTACCTTTGTGCTCTACTGTGCCAAAGGTTGCTCCCTAGCGCTGGCGGTGAGATGAGACACCCTTTACCACTTGGGTTGGCAAAATGTTTTCCTTTTAACGAAAAATGTTTCAACCTCTTCTCCTATAGAACCTTAGATAATGATTTTATATTCATTTGGATGTGTGTTCCATAAATTTTTATTTTTTTGTTTTACCTCAAAAAATGAAATCATGGAAAAAAGGTTAAAAAGGAAAAAGAGGAAAGACACTCTTAAAAGCAATTTCATTATCCATGAAAAATGCTCCATACGAATGTACTACTACCTTGAGCAAAATCATACACCTGTGCACATGTGCACCGTCCATTGGGACTGTCCAAGAGGTGGGATCTACCTCTGTGCATGGCATATGATTTAGATGTATGGTGAGTAGTGCGCAGATGAGTATTTTTTCTCTTTTTGATCGTTAATTATCCACGGTAAATGGTTGGATGGATGGTGGATAGTGCATGTGACATACATTAAACTCATTATCCATATCTCTACTTACATGCATTTTAACTAATACAAGAAAAAAGAAAAAGAAAAACTAATTCAATAAAGTATAAGGTGGTTAGCATCTTTACAAAAGAAAAAAAGAGGCAAATTCATCTCTTTACAGAAGAGAAAAGGCAAATTCAATCCCTCCCCCAACCCCTTTTCTTTTCTTTTTGTCTTTTGAGATACCAAATGGTGGAGCTGTGTGATGTCATTTTTTTTTCTTTATTTGTAAAGAGGTGGGAGAGCTTCTAAAACTCTCGTCCTCCCAATGGGGAGGCATGCTAGTCTCCAAGGGGGTTGGGACCCAACCCTCTCCAGAGAAAAGTGGACATAAGAAGAGGTAAGGAAGCCCTCAGGTGACGTAGGACATTCTTCGGGGTGAGGGGAGGTGGCTATCCAAATTGGAAGTAGATATGAACTGCCGCTTCTTACTATTGAAGTAAGAGGTTCTTCTTGTGACAGTCAAATGTTTCAAACTTCATCACCAATAGTACATACCAATGCTATTTCACCAGAAACTCTACATCTTAGACTAGAATGAGACTCTTTCCTACAACCGTGACTTAAATGCTGATTGAAATTCACAAAACACCGAGTCTAAACCCAATCCAAATTCTCTTAGGTGGCAGATTAAGACTTGGAGTGCTTTATTACTTATCAAAGAGGCTTCTGATCTAAACTCTCAAAAGCACCACATCCCTTAATTCTCTCGCACAACGGCACAAGTCACAACCTAAATCGATACAAATTGTCCTTTTATACTTTACAGTCTTGCAGGTGAACAATATGACATGCAGGGTGGACAATGCATTAATTGTCTGAAATTAGCTGTCATAGATTGTTTTTAGCCTATGTTGACATTCAAGTGAAGGCAGCAAATTAAAGTCATTTAAATGTCTTGGATTGGTTTGCTGAAATGACGATGAAATTGAGTTTTAACGGATGTCTTATTATCATCGAGTCTTCTACAGTTTGGCCGGACCTATATATGTGGCCTTCTTAATTTCTTGCCATGTGGCCCACTGCATGATAGAAATGACTGATGAAAATTAAATTTAGACCGATGCCTTCGTCTGTAATGTGCCATTCTATTGGGTGGGACCAAATTAGCCCACCCTTTCACGTGGCTCGTTTGGCCTGTAGGAAACTGTGTTGAGTGGGGGGTCTGGTTATGGTGGGCAAGGCTTCAATTTGTATTAGCATATTAAAGACTAGTCCTGACACCTACCACCACCGTAATGTGCTGCAAATACTGATTAGCCACGTGTCATTTCGATATTGATTTTTTTTATGGAAAAATAAAAAATTGAAGATTTTATTTTCTACAGTATTTTTTTACTTTCATAAGGAAAATATTTTCTACAAATCTGTAAAGTGCGTTCCATTAAAATTGAATAAAATATTTTACCTCAAAAAATGAATTCACATAAAATGTTTTACCATTATAACCCACTTATATTTTATTTTTTATTTAAAATAATCTTTACTTCACTCAACTTCATTAGTAAAGTCCATGTAGCAGCAAGGGAAAGAGAAAAAACAATCTTATTTAAAAGCCATTTTCATTATTGATGAAGAATGCTCCATGCAAATGTACTGTTTTTGAGATAGTTCATTAGACACGCCAAATGGTTGGTGGAATGGTGGATAGTGCATAAGTTTCATAACAATCATACATCCAACTTAGTACCCATGGATTTCTCTACTTACATCCCTAAGTCTGTAGCAAGATTCAATCTTTTTTTTTTCTTTTGTCTCTGCTAAACTCTAGTCCACCTTATCACTATGGGAGGGCATGCTAGCCTCAGAATCGGTTGATGTCGGCTCTAATTTTTAATGTGCTATATTGCATTCCTACTGTCAGAAGCTCTTTACCACAACCACGGATTCGAAGTGACTAACATAGAGTTTGAAGTGAACTTTGAATCCAATCCAAATTCTTTTAGGTGGCAGAGTAAGACTTCTAACTATACCAATTTATTCTGACGTGAAATCTGCCAGTGGCTGACCATACCACTTCTAACAATGCACACGAGTGCCAATCATAACATGCATCATGTAGAAGCAAAGGGCCCAATACATTTTTTTTTTTAATCATCATTTCAATCTCTTGAGAGGTTGGATAGGCTGACCAAAACTGTAAATATTCTTTTGGCGGGTGTCTAACCCACAGCTCCATACTTGTAGCCAATGGATTCTACCAAAGACAAAAAAGAGTTATGTGATTCTATTTTTATTTATAATAATAAAATAAATCTAATCTAATGTGTTGATATATGGCTTGGATCGCGCTTATCTCCTCACATAGCTTCCTTTAAATTGACCATTCTTAAATTTTACTCCAATAAGAATTAGTCCGGTCAAAAGATTGAGCGCCTGACATTCTTAACCATATGTTCAGTTTTACAGCGGGTCCAACTCTTATTTGAGTAAAACCTGAAAAAAACCCGGATGAAGAATTAGGAACTCATTTTTTTAAAGGCTTGGATCAACAAGATGTGGGTCCCACTATGGAGATCCTGTCCTCTCATTGTACCTAATCAGACCCTCAAAGTTAAGGGTCATCCCCACCTCCCTGCGTGAGTGTTAAGTTTTGTGCTCTGTCACTTGTCAGATGTTATATAGATGAGAATAGTTGGCCAACCATTGTACAGTCATAATATTAAAGAGGTTTTCCCTATAATTCCCTAAGTTTACTAGAGTTACCTTGGAGCCGATGCATTTTGTTTATTTCCTGAGAAGTAGCTATGGTAATGACACCTGATATCTGATAAAAATGTTTCAAATGTTACTTCATGGGATTTAAATAGTCACTTATTATTTCCATATTAATTCTTTTTGCAGTTTCTTTTTAGAGTATATACATTCAAATAATCTGCAAGAAACTCATCCTCCACAATTGCTTTTATTGCTATATAATCCATCCTCCATTTTGTAAATAAAGTCTAGTAATAATATCTGGTTGGAAAGTTAGCCTTTTGTGACAGGAGGGCACACAATGGATATGAAAAAATTACCAGCTAATGGTACTTTTTCATTTATCAGAATCATGACCGTGGTGAAATAAATGACTCCTTGCATGAAAGTTAGGTCTAGTGCCTCACCATGCTCAAGAGTTGGGTGAATTAGGTGTACATTATAGATTCTTTTCTTTGCTTGAAGTGTACATTATAGATTAGCCTTGTTGAATGATTATAGCCATTTAATCAAGGACAATGTTCTGAGAGATTCTTCCCTTTCATTCATTCCTAATGTCAATCTCACTTCTCTTTTTTTTTTTTCTCTATATACACTGCCATGGAAGGACTTGTATTAAAAAAATATGAAAATTCAATACTTTAAGTATTTTTCCAAAGTCTAATATTCCTTTCTAATTTTACCCACGTTGGAGTTGGTGCAGTGACATAAGGTGTGGGTTTGCTCCCCATGTTTTGTGTTCGAAAATTACTCCAAATTTGCACGGTGTGTGTTACAGTGGCTTAGCGGGTGCCAGCTAGGGGAATAGTCCTATTGAGTCAAAGATCTCAAGGATATATACCACGTCAAAAAAAAAAAAAAGTTTTTACATGTCTTATAGCAGGACTCCTAATTACGCTTACCAAGCAAGCAATAAAGATTTGTAGGAGGGAGAACTTCTTCACTTAACCTGAGTAATTTTAAAAATCTAAGACCTCTACATGGGGCCATGCCCAAAGGGCATTGCAAGTCACTCTTTTGTAATTAAAGGACACACAACACTAATGTAATTCTAATAATTTGAGAATTTTCTAAATAAAATACTCTTGTTTTGAACATGTGTGAAACTAAAAAAAAAAAAAAAAAGAGAGGAAAAATGGATGAAATGACAGCCAAATTGAGCACAATAGCAATGCTTATACTCTTTCCTTGGCTTTTGATTTGTTCAGAGAGGAAGGTGGTGATGCTTTAATGTCCTCTGTTTCACTGCCGCAATCAATTGAACTGTCACACAGAGATTGCTTGCTGTGCGTGCCCCCTCACAATTATCATTGTTTAGGTTGGTAGGCATATCTAACTTTCTCCAGTGCAGTAGGGTGCTTTTAAAAGCAAACCCATGTTTCTTTTATACATTTTTAGAGTCATTTTCACTGCGAAATAAGCATGCAATGCCATCTATGTGCAACAAAAAGTGCTAATGACTTCTGGATTGGGATTGCCTCTATGCTATATTGCTATGGCCTTTTATGTCCAAGTCTTCCCATGTCTTGCTTATTAAACCAAATTGTGTACGTCTTCACTAAGATTGGAGTAAACTTTGTCTACTGCAAATACTCGAGGGGTGGTGTTAATTGAGTTTCAGTTGAAAGTGGATCCATTTCAACCGATAAAAAGGCAAGCACAAAAATAAAGTGTTCTAGATGGCGGCACCATCACTTTGCATGTATGTGAACCAATTCTCAACTGGGTTCAACTAATAACTCCCACCTCTACTTGAGAGGATAGGAGCTGCCATTTCTACAAGTGATACGTGACAGTTTGGGCCATAACTTGTCTTAGCCCTGAGGGTGTGATCTTACAGTTTACTGACATACAGGATGACCTCTATGGACATGCCCGCTATAGCTCAAGTGGTTAGAAATATAAGTGTGAGATAGTATATATCCTGAATACCGTAGATCAATTTTCTCTGGTCCAACTGCATGCACAGCCCTGTTAGAACCATGGACTTTCTACAGAAAAAGGGCTTTAACTCTAACCATGACAACTTTGTGGACCTCAATCGTACCAGTTTCACCGTGCCTGTGGATCGATATTTAACAAGACGGCTTTTGATTGTATTGATTACAATATCATATTAGTATCATTACCATTTAATTCCATGACCATGACCATCACCAACACCACTAACACACTCATGATTCAATGGTGTTGGAAAAAAAAAAAAAAAATTCCATAACCATCAACCACTCCTTATTTCTCTGCACTTCACAAACAATTTGTTTATCACTAGATTTCTAGTCTTTCAAAGATGTGAATGTTTTCACTTTCATGCTACAAGCCCTCCCTGAGTACGAAAAAACCCGTCTCGTGGGGCCCACTTGAGATGAAAAAAAAAAAAAACCTTTTAAAATGAGAAGTACACTTTTCAGTCTCCCACTTAATACAAAGCTGAATAAAAGATTCTGATCAGCCTCCACTAATGACACCACATAGCATGCTGATGGGCCAAATGATTAAGAAAAAAGTGATTAGTTACTTATACAAGAGGGAAAAATGGGGCCCGTGGCATAAAATCCGTCGACGCTAAGGATTTAAAGTAAACAGTCAAAATAAAAATCAGCCCAATAAAAGTAGTAGGGCACTTTTTACTCCCACTTGCAGATGTTCTTAATCTGGCTGTCCTAGAGGCCGGGGTTCCCACTAAAGATCAAGAAGGGCACATTTGTGCAGCAGATTTTCTGCATAAGAAGCGGAACTTATGATGAAAATCCTTTTTTACGTTAAAATAAAATTTAGGTTCAGTACAATTATATTTCTGTAAGAAAAAGCATAAAAATGAACTAAATTTTTTACGAAAAAGTGAAAACGGCCAGCACACTAAACTAGCCTAAACTGTTTGTGCCAACCGTGCCATCTTGCAAGAGAAAATTGGTCTTGTGGTAGGTGAGTATCATGGTTTCTCTCTCTCTGCATCAAAGGATATTCCCTCCTCTGCAAAACAGGCAGACAAAGCAACAAGGTAAGAAAATGATTCCTCTTGTTCGCTCCCTTTGAATGGAACCAAACCACCGACAGCTGGACTAAAGAAAAGCTATATAAGCTTTACTTCTGTTCTGGCTTTGGTATGGATGCATATTCCTTTTGTCTACATGATAAATCTTCAAACCACTGGAATTCCCCCTCAAAGTAATTTTTTAGAGCTATAATGCAGGGCCCGGCCCACCTTTGGGCATTGAAATGTCTTTTAACATATTATAAGAGGATATAAAATCATACTTGAGGCTGATATAAAATCATACTTGAGGCTTTTAAACAGGCAGTTCTCATCATAGTATGGTGCTAATTAATATTTGACATATCTCTAATCCATGTACACCGACTTTAGTATATGATTGGTATTGCATCCAGGTGGGTTCTAAGACTTTACAAATATTGTTCTTGAAAATTATAGCCACAAAAAAAAAGTATGAATGTTTTCAAAATTTGGGTTCTTTTTTAAATTCTTTTTGGAATATTTTTGGGAGAATGTCAGTGGAAAATCTGTTAAAAAATAAAAAAAAAGTGATTTTTTTTTTAGGTTTTTGTCAAATTTTTCAGTTTTTGTTTTATTATTGTCATGATCTTCATGCGATATTATTTAATCTTGGCTATACTTTCCAAAGATTGCAATATTGTTTGGTAAATGCCATTCTAAATAAGCATCGCAATCTTATTGAAATATTTGTAAAATATCTTTGATATTTATCACAATTGGCACTACAACATGGTTATTAAATTTTTTGTATTAAATATATATCACAACATTCACGTTATTATCTTTAAAAATTTTTTGGTACCCAGCCAAGGGCGCAGGGACCCATGAGAGAGCCCATCTAATTATCTTATTGTTGAACATCCCAATCACACAGCTCAATGAATTTATTGTAGTACAGCTATTTTAATTAAATCCTCTTGAGAATTGGGATGGATAGATATTAGATAATGCTTGAAAGTGAGTATTTGGATTGTGCCTTTAAGTTGATAATGACTGTTCAACCAATGCATCTTTTGGGTTTTGAGCGAGGAAGTGTAGAAAATTCTGGGACGAACCAGTTGGTCGGTCTCGGTTAGATTGAAACAGTGCCTTGGACGGATTTTGTCCAAACCGTTGAAGGCTGTACAACAACAAAACAGAGGTTTTGGGATTTATTTTATTTTATTACAATGTTCATGTGGCAACAACAATTTAAGGATGACAATTCCGTCGGTCCAATCCGATCCGATCCGATACCCGCTTCGTTTGGATATGGATTTTGGAGATTTTTTTGGAGATCGGGTCGGATTCGGATATATGGATTTTGAAAAAAAATCGGAGATCGGATCGGAGGCGGATATGGAGATATCCGATTCGAATATCCGTTTGGATATCCAATCTCCGACCCGTATCCGACCCGTTTGGATATCCGTTTAACCTTTAATTGCAGTTTTTCCCCTTATCTTATATAATATTATATATATTACACCATATATATATCAATATATTACAGAGAACACTTCAGTAATTGGGATTTGTATGACTTGTGTAAGTGTGTTGAAACTTGAATGACTTTATTTTGGAAGTTTATTTTTGGATATATTTTGAATTGTATGTCTTTTTGATGTTTTTAATGCTTAAATTATATTTTGAGTTGTATTATCTTTTTAATATTTTTTTAATGATTCGGATATCCGATTCTCCATTTGGATATCCGATCTCCGTTTAGAGGCGGGGATGGAGGATAGAATGGATATCCGTTCGGAGATCGGAGCGGATATGGAGACGGAGAATTGGATTCGGATATGGAGGCCTCCGATTCCGACCCGTTACCATCCCTAAACAACATGTTGATGGCCAAATGTTGAAGGGTAGGTTGGACCATGGGCCACAGGCTGTGCTAAACATTGGGCCAGAACAGGCCTTTATGCATATAGAAGCCCAGGCCAAGAGTAATCAATTATTTCACTAGAATATTAGGCCCTTGTTTCAACCCACAGGCCTAAAAGCCCATATACAGCATGTTGTGGGCTTTGATAAGTCGGTTTGCAAATGTAATCACAAATATTGTTCTTGGGAAATTATCATTTCGAGAAGATTTTACGATGTTTTCAAATTTGTGTTTTTCTCATTACATTAATTATTGAGAAAATGGCTGAAAACTAAGTTGAATCTTACAATTAAAAACAATATATAAAATAAACATAAATTAACGCAAGGGGTTCGCCGAGTGATAACCGAAGATTGAGTCCACTTGTGCTACCATCGCTCAATTTTTAGAGATATTATTTAAACGATAATATTCGGGTGAGAACTAGTTCTCACATATTATATGAGAACTTTTTTGTGGGGTCCAATTGTGAGGCTCATTTGGAGATGGGACCAAAGGGGGATGGAAAGATCTATGTGAGACCACCACAAGTATCAAGTTTGACCCCAAATCCATGCCCCTAACCCCTTTCATCCATGACCCACAAGTTTAATGGCTTCACACTAAAAAAAAATATTCAACCATATATCGATCCAAAGGTTCAGTTCGTTCGGATGTGTGTCAATCCTTGGGATTAGTGACTATCAGGGGGGTTTCCTATTGATTGCTAGGTTTGGATGGGTTGCTAGTTGGGCCCCGCAAAAAAAATCTCATATAATAAATAAGAATTAATTCTCACTTAAATATTTTCCTTATTTAAAAATACCATCTTTATAAGTGTTTACCAATAATCCAATATGATCCGATCAGAGTGCATGAGCTGAGGAGGGATCTCTCCCATTAAAATGTTACCAATATTTATTTAGTAGCCCATCCCATCCATGAGCGCCCCTGGTTTTGGTTTTGAATCATGGTTTCAAGGCTGTCAAAATTGGTGTTCATATAGATGGCTGATCATAAGCTTTATGTATAAGATATTTTATGCCTGAAACAGTGTGTCGACTCTGTAGGCGGCTTCAAATATCAAGAAATCAAATATTTTTGAGACTATTGAGCAAGAGAATGTTGTCGGGTTCTTCAGTTATTTTTTGAATGTGTTACGACTTCGCAATGTAACAGTTTCAAGTATCGAGAGGTCAAGACTCAGGTGCCAAAGGGTGCATGTGCATTGGAATTCAACTCATCTTTTATAATGATAATATCCAAAGTCGAGTAAATGATAACTACTCAAAATCAATAAACTTATATATTCAAAAAGTATGAAAATATAAAGAACCAAAAAAGGAAAAACCTTTTTTTTTTTTAATTTTTTTTCATAGAGTCTCCCCAATATATAAATCAGCCCTTTACCAAAATGAGGTCACCTCGGCCAATTCACAAGTCACATGGCAAGTTTTCCAACCCTAATTAAATAATACACAATGCGGCCAATTACTATGGTGCTGAAGGCACTAGACAATTTGATTTTATCCATGTGGGCTCCACCTTTGCCACTCATCACATTGCATATATGAATTGGACAAAACTTCACTTAGGACTTGCTTATTTGCATTAAAATACACATGAATTGAGTACATAGAATTCATACCATTGCTAGTTAAAAATAAAGATCAAAGATGCATTTTCAATAGTGAGCATCAAATACCATTTTTCTTTTAGGTAAATAGAATGAAAAGAAGACGAGAAATAAACTAACAGTCATAAGCCTAATAGTTAATTTCCCGGCTTCTTTTGATTCTTTTTCCCAAAAAGAAAAAGATCATTTGATGTTTATTTTTAAAATTCACATGGTATGAATTTTATATATATTCCATTCCTATGTATTATATTATTGTTGGATCGATCGCGTAGAAAAAAAAGAGCTGACCATTTCGCTCCAACCCACACAGAGGCACACATGAGCATTACCTAAGCATGTGACACAAATTCCAGGAAGTGCTCCTTTATGCCCCTTTTCTGTTTTCATATATGGTCTCATCTGTGATCAGTCTATATTTCCTTCACGCACAACTCACCACTCCACACCCAAGTCCCAAACAATGATTCAGCTGTTATCTGCCATTGGATTTAATCACCACCATCTGCATTATGCAAGCCATGCAACTTTGGGGCACAAAAATAAAGGGCTAGGTTCACTTGATTGCACTCTGGGAATCGACATGACCCCATGCCCTCCATAATATGGTCATGATCTAGGTGGGGCCCCAGAGAGGGGCTCCTCGCCATTTCTACCTCCTAGCCAATCAAGCATGTTTTTTCCTCCCAAAATCTAATCCAAAATATACAAGCATCCATGCATCACTCTATTCCTCTGCGGCTGATAAGACTTCCAAATGGGCCACACAAGGGGTTGAAATAGTTCTCTCTTTCAAAAATGTGAGAGGTACCACTTGGCACATAGTATTCATCATCAAGCCTTATGTCATGTAAATGAATGTATATATTTAAAGCCTGGATAAACCAACATCTGGAGATGTAATTGTAAATGTATAGATAGCAAAATGACCACATGGGAATATGCAACCATCCAGTCTTATCATCTGGCAACATCTATCCATCAAATATGCTTATCATCATCTATTATTCAAACAGATGAATGAGCAAGACCAAAATATGTAGTCACCCAAGAACAAGTGCAGAAGCATATAACAAGACGGCAATCTCCACCAACCTGGAGAATTATTGAGGGCATGGAAGCTCCATAGGGATAAAAAAAGAACAGAACTTCCTCAGTTATGGCACCTTCGCCTTTGGTGGAGGAGGGAGCAACTGCATTGTTTTTTGAAATCAAGGATTAAAAAGCTCACCCAAAAATAATCTGAACCAAATATCACCATCAACAGTCCATAAAGAAAAATTACCTGATAACAAGAGATGAGAGAGGTGACAAATCCAAATGCTCCTGTTACACGGGGTGTCACTTTCTTCGGTGCTAGTTGAAGTAACCCGATTGCAACCACTATATCCATGGAAGATTTTACCAGGGCTAACAACCTATCATTCGACTGTTTGAGCTTCTTGAGGTACTGGTCGTTCTGCATTCACCAACAAGACAGCAAGATTTTCGTATAAAGAGGAGAAAGAGGAGAAGAGAGAGCGTAACATCTTCAAACCTTATGTCCTTGTTTTAGTGCTAAGCAAAACATACTTGATATTTATCAGTTTGCTTAAGATCCTTCTCCAGCTTTTTGATTGCCGCAGACAGTCTCCAAAGTTCTGCAATCTAATAGAGAAAACGGAAAATAATTGTGTATCAGTACTGCAACGTGCTAGATAATTTAACAAGGGTTCATTTGGATGTGATCAAAATCACTTTGAACATACCAATAGAATGGACCATTGATATATGGATGCAAAGATATTGGTACAAAAATGTGGTGGAATCAGAATTCATTATCAGCGCAGTTTGGCTGATAACAATTTAGATGAAAGCAGTCAGGAAAGTAGTATATGCCCAAGTTACCCGGTGGTTTCCAGTTTGGTGATTTCTGATTGTCACACCATTGCAAATGTAACAGAACAATTCAACCATTTATTTTGCCAAAACATCCAATTCACTTTGGACGGTATACAGAACACTGTTATTGCAGACACTTCTATGTTTTTCAGAGCATAAAGACTGTTTCTCATATAAGAGGATAAACTGAAATCAAACCTCAATTAAGGTAGTACAAGCTGAGGAGCCCATCCAACAGAAAAGAGATATCCTGCCAATTCGCTCTGTGCGTTCTTTGTTCTACATGAAAGCTAAGTTGGATAAGTTAATTCTAGTCTCTGGTTGGAATGATGTAGGAATACAAACTAAAAGGAAAGAATTCCCTTACCTTGTAAATTCCTGACCTGCCAGCCCAGACAATTTGATCCAGAAGCAAGAAAGTTGACAATAATGCATTTTTGGACTGTAACGAACATCATGTGAAAAACTGCAAACAGCACAACTTAATAAACACCATTTCATTCAGCAACAAGCCAACGATTCTTACCTTTCCAAGTAAAATGAGTGGAAGAGGAGTTCCTTGAGGAGACGGACTAATTAGAGCATGCAAATCGTTTACAAACTGAAAATTCAGTTAAAAGGATCAATAAATGGCAAAAATGTAGAAAAAAAGGTGGAGTATATGTAACAAATCATGAGCAGTATGATCAGGATTGAGTGTTTTTGGGGCCACAACAAACGTACAGCAAGTACATAACTATTCATGCAAGCTCATGGTGCTGTGATGCAGACTCACTGATCTGATAGGGTCCACCATGGATTGGGACACTTGAAATGATGTATATGATAGGAATACCATTAACCCTTAAACCGGAGGCCTTAGCATAAAAATATGAGGCAAATAAGAGAACACAACGTGCCAAAGACCATCTAAATCCGAAAGGTTTAAGATCCTTTAATCTTTCAGATTTTGTGGGGGTGCCCTCTCAAGTTAATAACCAATACATCCAAAATGCCAAGGCGTTAAAGAGGTGTGGCAAATTAGTGGCTTAACAAGATAAGATCCCTAAATGAAGGGATCTATAGCTGTAATATCTTGTATTTAAGGAAAGGAAAGGAAAGGAAAGGAAAGGAATATATAAAGGGGGATCGATCACAATGGTCAATACACAATTCTTGGGAGGAAACTACTTTTTTCTCTCTTATATGAGTGTCTTGTTATAGCCTAGATCCATGATGGGCCAATCAGATCTACAGTCTAGATAAACGAACAATTGGTGGCACAACTATGTAGTTTATGATGCACAGGACCCTATCACTCAGATTTGATACCACAACAAACAACAAATCTAACCTTCAACAATCGGAAAACTTTCCTTGCTAAGCTAGTAGATTTATCAACATTTTGAGCTGTACCAGGTTCTCCACTGCTCAAGAATTTTGAACCATATTGTATAGCCCGGCATATCTTATCCCTAGCTTCAGCTTTGTTCAAATATAAAACAAGAAGTGCGAGCTCTGCTCTGGTTGCTTCTAGAGTACTCATCTTTTACCCTGAAAATACCTGCTCAATCAAGCACGAATTTAATTTAATGTCATAACCTCAGTCGATATATGGGGCCACACAATCTTTAGTAGCATTACATATTCACTGCCAAATCCCCTCTGTAGCAAACACACTCAATGTTATGGGATTGATGACAATGCATTTCATCTGGTTTGATGCAAATAGTGTCTTCCATCAATTATGAAGCCATTTTAAATGCAAAAAAACTTTGACCATATTGTGTAAAAGATTTGTTGATAGCAATTTCTTCTATAAGTTATTCAGCTTCACTTTTGCTCAGTATTTACTGTCTTTTCCTATAATTAATGATTTGAACAAATTGAACTACGATCAAGACAATAATAACAACAGCAGAATAAGCTATTTCATAAAGGGACTATAGCAGAGGTGAAAAAGATTCAGCAATTAACAAAAAAATTTAAGAGACAAAAGGTTCTAACAAATCTAAAAACTCGTGTAGTTTACATAATAACCAAAAATTCATTAAAATATACTACAGTAAAGGCAATGCATAATCAGTACTGTCCAAAATCCAAAGCTCATGAATAGAGATGGAAACGGGCTATAGACACCCCAAAGGATAATCAGATAGCCTTACAACAACTCAAAATCCCCAGTTAGATTCCATGTACAAACTTTACCATCAATCTTGATGTCTGGTCAGGTTAGCGCCTTTCAATCAACATCCTCCATCAACAAAATATTTGGAAAACTTTGAGTGGGCCTGCAACTTTCTTAAATAATTACCAAACAAATAAGTCAAAGAAACAAAACCAAAACTAGAGATCTATGTACTTGGTTTGTGGGCAAATATTTTGAGTGTTGGCCATTTGTCTTAGTGTATAGAGGTGGCTTGTAACAAGGGGGGTGAGTTTAAAGTTGAGTGGGTCCTTTATTCTTATGTTTCCTAGGTTATTTAGAGTTGTATCTAATTGTCAGTCAAAGATTGTTATGTGGGTAAGGGGGGTTTTATATCTGCGGAGGTGTCCCTTTCTAGAGTGGTGCATCAGTCCAAGGTGTCAAGAGTTAAGAGTCGCTGAGTATTCTTGCTAAGTTTCATTTGCAGGGAGAAGACAGATATCCATATTTGGAAACTGAGTCCCTCAAGCGTTTTCTATTCGAAATCTTTCTATCTTGAGATGGTTGAGTTTCCATCATCAAGGCTTGCATTGCATGATCTCTAGTCTGGTTGAGTTTGTGTCCCCCAGGTTGGAACCTTTTTGTTGGGTCACTATGTCCAACAAGATTTTGACAATGGATAACCTTAGGAGGAGAGGTATGTTATTGGACGCCATCCCAGATTTGTGTGTGTTTTGTGGGAAGTTTGAGGAAACGGTAGATGGCCTTTTCTTACATTATAAGCTCTCTTACTCTATGTGGAGCTATTTCTGGCTAACTGTGGTGTTTTATGGTGCTTTTGGGGTCCTTTTCAGGTTTGGTTGAAGCTTGGAGGTTTCCACTTTTCTTTGGCTGTGGGGTAATTGCTTAAAAGCGCGTCTCTTTTGTCATTTTTATGGTCGGTATAGAAAGAAAGGAATGAAAGGATTTTCAGAAAACAGTCAATGCTGGTTGAAGATTGCATGTCTATTGTCATATCGAGAATTGCTAAATGGGACTCTTTGAGAAAGGAGTTTCTCCCTCTGTAAGCCCTTTGTTTTGTTTTCTCAGTGTTGTAATCCGTCTTCTTTATCTGTTTTGTAATTCTGTTTTTAATATATTTGTGTAGTTTTAAGAAACTCATGCATCATCTGTTACTCTGCTCATATTCTTTTTAAGGTTTTAAATTTCTTAGTACTGCTTAAAATAGTTTTTGTGTATTGAGAAGGAAGAAGCTAGGTCCGAGTCCTGTGTCGCGTAGAGGTTGTATGCACTCCATTTTAGCCGTGGAAGGCGTTGAGGAGATAATCCCTCGTAAGTCGTTGACAGGCCACTAGTGATTCCAACTTAATATTTCAATCTCTGTTTAAAAATGTCTAGGTTATTTGCTAAACTAGGAAGCTACTTTGTCTAATGG
This sequence comes from Litsea cubeba, assembly GCA_012931725.1. Lineage (NCBI taxonomy): Eukaryota > Viridiplantae > Streptophyta > Magnoliopsida > Laurales > Lauraceae > Litsea > Litsea cubeba. The sequence goes on from CM022951.1 coordinate 68,948,542, forward strand.
GCTGTCCAAGGTGAGGAGTTTGTTGAGTAGGTTGTCTCCTCCAGCTGGTGTCTTAAAGTTTAATGTGGATGCAGGGGCAGAACTAAGGGGCGGGGCCATGTGGAATTCCCCACATTTTTTAGGCAGTTCCAATTTAGAAAAATCAACAGAATCTCTAAGAATTGGATTGAAGCCTTAAAAATCAGCTGAAATCTAGGAAAGACTAGTCTCATCTTTTGGCAGTGAACCATTTTTCCTGTGGTCGATGACCAACTCATTTCATTATTTCACACTTATATAGTATTCTAAGCCATCTGATACAACAAATGCAACAGAAATTCTATATTTATGATAGAAGAGGCATGAATACAATTACATGGGAAAAGACCAATACCTACCACTACTGTATCAGCAGCAAATATGAGATTTGACACACTCAGTTTCTATTAGAAACGTCAGTTAAATAGGATCCAGCTGAAAGAAAAAACACATGTATAGCCAAAATAAACTCACTACAAAACAGAGCAAGTGAACATAGAAGCTTCTAAAGCACTTCCAGATACAAAAAGGAATTCCGCCAGATATACCATGGAACTTGAGATATTCAGATAGTACTTGAAAATGTTCATTAGAAAAACTGGAAATTTTGTTGAATTCTTTTGTGGGTAGTTACATAGAGGGGTGTTCATGTTAACTTCTGTTAGGTTGCAATATCAAACCGGCCGCAAGGGTGCTTGAACATGGTTGATTCACCCCATCATTTAAAATTAGGGCATGCATAATAAAAACTATAAAAACATTTTCTTCTCTTTTTTTATATAAAAACTAGAGCAACTAACTAGATGTGGCCTTATCTCCCATATACCATGATTTGGGGTGACAAGACCCAACCAACATAGGAAAAAGATGTACAAGATGGCCTACCGGGCCATCTACAAGTGTGTGAACTGTGATCACTACATATTTCTTCTGTCAACTTCTAAATATACGTCTGCCTAAATGAAGGTGTGGGCATCTTTTTATAACATTAACATGCATCGGCAAACAATAAAAAAACCAGCTCATCCTCATAAATCCTATCTAAAATAAAATAACATCAGAACTCCATAAACATTTGCATGGGCATCATTTTCCCCAATCGAAAAAACTGACAAACATGAAATCACCAAGAAAAACGAATTCATGAAACCACTCAAAGACAATGAGAAAGCCATGAAACTCCAAGAAACATATTACAATTCAAAATTTCAGAACTCCTCTCTCATATCCTTCGATTTCTATTATCCTTCAAAAGAACCAAAGATAAGACGATGAAGAAGAAAGAAAGAAAGAAAGAAAGAAAGACATGAATATACCTGCCAAAGACGACTGGGAGAGAATTAGCTATGGAGAAGACGTCTCTCCTGCTCTACTTTTCTCTCTGAGAGACAAAAAACAGAAGATATATTATCAGGTAATGAAGAGAAGTTAAATGAAAATACTAAAATGGGTGTGTGTTACATACAACGTATGGAGAAGATATGGAGTGGTCGCCTCGAACGGCACACCTTTCGTTGTCCAAATACATGATTATAAATCTCTTCCTTCCTTGCAAAGAGAAAGACCCAGCATTTTTGATGGACCAGATTTTTTTTTCCAAGGGAGTCCCACTAGATTTGCAGTTGTGATCACTGAAAGATGGGTCCATTCTATTATTGTTCCATTTCAGCATTATCTTCAGTGATGTCAGGTTGTTTACGTGCCAGCCTTTAAAAAAGATATCTTTCAGTTCTCTAGGGAAGCTATCCCAGCAATGGAAGAAGACAGAGACAATGACCTCATTGAGAGAGAGAGATCTTTCAATGTAAAAGGTCGTCTTGGATTGGTGCTTTGAAATTGAAGGCCTTCTTTAATGCGCCATTTTTTTCTGCCAAACGTAAGGGCGCTCATTTTGGCACCACAATTTTTAATAAGGACGCCCCTCTTGATGGAATTTCAATAGGTCATAATGATAGATGGGATGGATGGGACGGGTGGAGTGCTTGAAATTGAAAATTTGGATGGACATCGGATAGAGACCCATCTTCTCGCTATAGCGAGAACACAGCGAGAATGTGTTCTCGCTATAGCGAGAATTTGATCTTTCGTTTCTTGCCCTCTCTTCTCCTTTCTTTTTGTTTTTTTCCAGGGTGGGCCAGGATTTGGGGAAATCATATTTTCTGATGATGGATGCGGGGGAGGGGGGAGGAGGTGACCATCAGGCAAGTGCGATTTGATCTCGGATTTAGAGTGGTTGAATCCGTGATGGGTAGGGATGGAGTGCGTGAGATGGGTGATGTGTGCAGCCTGGGATGGAGAAGATGAGAGGATGATGGTGATGGTCGATGAGATGGATGAGGATGATGGGATGAAGATGATGGCCAGATGAAGGTTCTATGCAGGTGGAAAAAAAAAGGGGGGAGAGGTTGGTGGTGATGGAGAGATGATGAGAGGTGGGGTGTTGTGCGTGAGGCTGGGATGAAGTGAAGAAATGATGAGATGGGCTGTAGCAGAGATGGAGAGACCAAATTGGGAGAGGAGGTTCTGCAACGTGAGAGAGAGATCGTGCCTGGGATCGGAGCAAATAACAGACTTTCAATTCTCGCTATAGCGAATGGGTTGGAGTGTCAAATGAAAAAAAAAGAAAAAAAAAAAGAGGGGTGTCAGGAATGTCTTGTCAATAGGGGTGCATATATTAAAAAGGGACAATTACCGTACGGACGGCCCAACACCCGAGAATTACCCCATAAAAGATGGAAGAATGAAATTTACCCGATAGAAGATCGTACACAAAAAACGTCCAAAATGGGACCGAAATACCCTTTTTCATGCGATATCCTATTGGGGTAGGATATCGCACGGTTCAATATCCTAGAATGGTAGGATATCGCACAGTTCGATATCCTAGACCTGTAGGATATCGCACAGTCACCTACTTCCATACCAAGGAAGATTCATTTCATCTTCTCCGTTTTCTCACTGAGGAAAAAATGGCCGTCAGAATGATAAAAAAAGCTCTGCAGTCTCCTCTGTCCAAGGCCCTAAACATTGGACCTCTGCTTCTTCTCCCTCATTTCCGTTCCCAGCAGACGCTCCAAACCTCCCTGGATCTCATCTCTATCGCATCAGCAGTCTCTCTCTCCTTCTCTCAGTTCCTTTCTATCCCCTCTCTCAAAACCCATTTCAAGAAAACTCTCCTCTCTTAAACCGACCTCTCATCTCTCAAAAACTGACCTCTCTCGTCCCTGCACAAGACCCTCCTCTGTGTTCGCTACTCTCTTTGCTCTTTATTAAAGGTAAGATTTCATGTTTGTATTTTATTTTTGGATTTGTTTTTCCATTTTCATGGTTTTTAGGGTTCTGAAATCTGGAAGGGATTTTGAGGATTTTGAGTTTATACTAATTTGGAAGGGATTTTGGGGATTTTCTAGCATATGGTTTTTTTTTAACTGTTTCCAACAAGCATCTACTATCTCTCGGGTGAATATGGGTTTCTAAGGGAACTTGCTTTGGTTGATAATCTCGGCAGGGATTTTTGGGATTCTCTAGCATATGGATTTTTTTTAATTGTTTCCATCAAGTATCTACTATCTCTTGGGTGAATATGGATTTCTCAGGGAACTTGATCTGGTTGATAATCTCTGCAATTTTTCTTGCAATGGCTACATGACTATAGAAGACAACCATCAGTTCTCTCTGTCCCTCTCTCTTTCATTCAGTTTTACAGAGAAACATTTATCTATAGAGTCCCACAACGTAATTTGAGATTGAATGTAAAGATCAGTACAACAGTATAAGTTATGTCATGTGGTTGTCCTAGTTTTTTTTGTAGATTATGTGGACCAATCTTAGTGCTACACAGTGCATAGCCAAGTTTTGAAGGCTCTGATTATGAAATGCTTGAATAAAAAAATGGTAAAGGTAAGCTCTATTTGACAATCTTGGATTTCACTATTGTATTTGTGAGAGATTTTGATTTTTAACTTTTGACTTTTCTGGCTTCTCCAGGTTGTGAAGGTAAAATGTCTACAAATTGTGCAGGTTTCGGAGCATTCAAGCATTGGAAAGAAAAAATTTTGTTGGTTTTGTGAAAGTTTTGAGTGGAGAATGGATGTCTGTTTTTGTTGGTATAGAAAAACATTATTCAGCTGGGTATCTGTTGTAGTTGTGAACCGTTGCGTGGATTATGGATTGGCATTGGGGTTTGGTAAAACTTTTGAACTTTTGAGTCATGTATGTAAAAGTTTTGACCTATTGCTTGGTCACTGTACATTGTATTTCTCAAGTGTGTATGTTGTATTTCTAAATTTCGATGTCTCTGGATGATTGTTTGAACTGAAAGTTAACAGGACAAGTGAAGAATGCATGAAGAGAATGAGGTTTCCTATGTGGGTGGTTGTTGTAGGTTCTGAATTGTTAGGGTTTCTTTTTCTATCAGCTCTGTATGGAGATTGTGGGTTGTGATTTTTTTAAGTTAACTGGGGTTTGGCTTGTCCACTAAATTTTGAAATCTTTGGATGAATACTTCGTGATATGCTCAGGTCGTTTGTCTCGGATGATTGTCCATTGTTTGATTGTTGTGGGCAAATGTATCCTATCAAGGTGGAATATTTGATGGTCCCTAGTTTTAGACCTTTGATCATGCTGATTCTGTTAACCCCTTCTCTACTTGATTAATGGTTTATGTGACTCACACGAAGTAGATTCAATGGTTTCTGTGAAAATGAGATTAAATGAAGAAAAAAAAAAGGTACCATGTAATGTTGTTTATGTTATGTTTTTTAATCTTGATAGTAACTTGCACCCATTTATGATCAATGAAACTTTTTTCATGTTGCTCTGATAATGATCCCCTCTGTTAGTTTTCAGTTCAATATTTTCTTTCATAAAACCGTATGCATCTCAAACATTTATAAAAAAAAAAAAAACCAGCCCCCTTCCCAGCAGATTGAAGCTGAAGGTCAAAAAACCAGCCATCCCCAAACAGAACCTGTAAATACTTTCCAGGGTGATGATATCCAGATTTGGATCCAAATCAATCTAATAGTTGGTCTTAGATCTGGACCTGGGTCCCATTATTCTAAGTGGATCCAGGTCTAGTGGTCATAATTCAGGTCTATAACTTTGACTTTGGATCAGATCTGGCTCCAAACTGGTTCTTACCCGTTTACAGTTTTACCATAGAAATGGAATGCCCTCTACTCTTAAATGGGCTCAATTTTTTTTCTCAATTATTGAATAAACAAGAGGATGCTTACAATTTCATCTGATTACTTCTGACCACAAGGTTTACTACTCATGTATTAAATTGAGAATGAGTTTTCTTAACTGAAGATAGTTTAACAGATTTGTCTTACTCACACTGCACAAAGAGTTCCACTAGGAGGCTAAAATGTGTGACCAAAGATCTAAAGGATGTGTGCATATTTATTCCCCAAAAGAATCAGTGTCAACTTCAAAATACATGCTGCAAGCTGGCCATAATCAATAAAATCATAGCATCTCAAACAGTTGTAATGAACCTGTATTGACATTGAGAAAACTCATGGGAAATACCTACAGAATTCAACACCATACCATAAAAAAACCATTCTAACCATTCTAATCAATTGAACACCATACCATAAAAAACCATTCGTCCATTAGTACATTCAACCAATCTAACACCATACCATTCTAACCATTCATCCAATCCAACACCATATACCATAAAAAAACATTCGTCCATTAGTACATTTAACCAATCCAAAATCCATACCATTCAAAATAGGATATCGAACTGTGCGATATCCTACCATTCTAGGATATCGAACTGTGCGATATCCTAAGTTCTTGGGATGTCGAAATGTGCGATATCCTACCCCCATAGGATATCGCATGAAAAAGGGTATTTCAGTCCCATTTTGGACGTTTTTTGTGTACGGTCTTCTATCAGGTAAATTTCATTCTTTCATCTTTTATGGGGTAATTCTCGAGTCTTAGGCCGTCCGTACGGTAATTGTCCCTATTAAAAATGGGGGTGCCAAAATCAATCCCCCCCCCCCCCCCCCCCCCCCCCCCCCCCCACGTAAACATGAGAGGTAGCTTGCTGAGTTTCACCTGGGCCCAGTGAACATGGACAAGGGGATGGAAAGATTCATGTGTGTAGGGCCCACATATCAATTTCATGTTACTTTCATACTTTTAACCTCTTGATCCATGGCCCATTAGTTTGAAGCCTTTATATATATTATTATTTTTTGACCCTCTATCCAACAGCCCAATTCATTTAAATCAATGCAAATTCATGAGATCCAACGATATGTAGGGGTGGGGGTTTGGATGGTCCATTCAGATCAGTCATTTGTGGCCCCACATGCTATATGCCGTGCGAGGTGAATAGATAGGGAAATTGGCCTTTTTTAATATCATTGAGATTATTGTAATTCTCTGGAAGGTTTGGATAGAACATCACGAGTGGTTTTTTTCCGACTAAATCATGTTAATCAATCATAAAGGTTAAAACTCAGAACTCATTTGGCATGACTTGGCCGAGCAATCTCAAGTATTCTCAACTCAAAAGGCACAAAATTTAATGAGTCTGGGTGGTCTGCCAGAAATGAACCCAAACTCACCCGAGTTAACTCAATGTCCTTTTCGAGTCAACTGGGCTGGCCTAGTTTCAGAACTATCATGGTAACAAGTTGTTTTCTTCGTGAAAATTAGGATTGTAAATGGATACCCGATTCTCCGACTACCCGAAGGTTCCGACCCGTTAGGATCCGGGTCTGGGTCCTTATTTTGGTCCCGATAAGAAAATGGTTCCTGATCCTTTTTTTGGAACCGATACCTAAACGGTTCCGGTTCCGGATCCACAGTGGCTCAGACTCGTGGACCCGGGACCCGACCCAATATATACTAACATAAGGTAACTTTATTATGTGAGAACAGAACCCTTTTTACTTTTCTACATTAGGGTTTTCTACTTTTCTACATCTCATTGCCTGTTTGGATGTGATTTCTGAGTTTTTGGTTAAAAGTGTCTGTTATTGATAGATAAAATGTCACATTAGCGTTTGTAGGTACGTGATCCAATTGAAATGTGAAAAAAACATAATTTTTTTAAAGAAAAATACAGGTATTAGTCTAGATCCGGAACCGGAACCAGACCCGCCTCACAAACGGTTCCGGTTCCGATTCTGGTTCCCATTATTCTTAACGGTTCCGGTTCCGGTTCCCCTTCTTAGAAAACGGTTCCGGTTCCGGTTCCACCCTGGACCCGGACCGGAACCGACCCGTTTACAACCCTAGTGAAAATGAACACAAACTAATCCGGATTTTTCACTCAGTGTCATTTCGAGTCTATGGGCCAAGCCTAGGTTTTTGGCCCTTTTAAGGCTATAGCTTAACAATAAAAGGTAAACACCTTTGCGAGTACTTAGATTTACAGGCAAACTAGGTGCGGGCTAACAAAGTCATAATTAGTAACCATATGGAGCCTGGGATCTAATTCTGGAGCATGTACTAGTTTTGGTCAAAATTTTGCATCATAATTCATAAAACTTTCGCAAGTTTGATTGGCATCAACTGTATTGTTTTATTTCTTTTTATTTAATGAATTTCATCTATACACCTTCATTGTCATACAGAGCATTCAGTTCAATTGCTAGTGTTATGGCTCATGGATTGAAACCTGGAAATTGAATCAACTCAATATCCAACCAAGTCAGCTTGAGTCATACAACTCAACTGCTCAACTGAAACTCATTTTAGGTTTGAGGTACTTCATATGGATGTAACTCGACTAGAAATTGATTAGTGACAAATCAGCTCTGCTGAGTCTTGAACCAGCTTTATGAACTTTAGAACTATGCTTTCGATGGAAGTGATTCTGTTTCATGGCAATTAGTATCACATACTTTGATGTTGAAGCACCAACAGACCTAGCAATGAAATCAGTCACTAAATAACTTTTCTTTTTCAGTTGAACAGAAGATCACTCTTAGAGGAAGCATTCAAAGTCAACTGTTGAGGCTTTATTGAAGCGCACAACTTTATTAGATTTATGTTATATTTCAGTTTCAAATGAAGGACAATGCAGAGCCAGTTCTCCTTCATTAGGCACTTGAGAATTTAGATTAGGGGCGCTAAACAAATAGATAACAAATTGCGGAGTCAATACCAACGCAGTCTGATAGCCATTTTTGCAGCATTCATTGAAGTATATTACTTGTTTAATAGTAGTTCATCCTTGTGACTTCTCTTTTCCACCTGAAACTGAGAGCATGTGATCAGTGCAGCAAGCACCTACTACTCAGATTTCAAACTCACTATCACATTATCAGTTTTGGTGGTAGGGCAAACTCGTGAATGGTTTTTGAGGCACTGAAAGTACTCTTCATTGTGAGATCTTATTTGCTTGAAGAGGAGACAGGTCACCATTTCACATGAGGAATGGAAAAATTCAGCTCCCTCAGTGCAAATACACCCTTGAAGAGCCAAGACATTGTAACATGCAAAATAAATAGCATAGAAACAGGAGAAGAAAAACATGTGCAAGTGAAACATGATGTAGGTCAAATGAAAACTTAAAAGAAAGCAACACAAGCCATTCAAATTGAAAAGGAGGAGGACAAATGCAAGGCAATAATAACGGCTCTCTTCAACAGAAACAGGACATAACCACCGTGGTGTCTGTAAAAGTGAGAAGCCAATAACTTGTAACAGAGCCCAAACAATTTCAGTGGATGGAGGGAAGAAGGTTCCAACTAAGGCGACAAAATCATTTTGGGGAAAAGCATAATCATAACAATATGGAAAGATTAAAATAAACTCCCAACAGTAACAAAATCATTTTGGGGAAAAGCACAATCATAACAATATGGAAAGATTAAAATAAACTCCCAACAGTGAAAAACTGCAGGCACTTACTTATACATAATAATATAATCATAGAGGGAAACATAGTAATTTAGGACAGGCTTAATATACCACACGAATTGAAAGGTAAGATGATCATGGGCATTGATTTCAGCCTCAAAAACTTTGTTTCATACAGACAATGAAACAAAGTTCTACTGAACATAACATGTGTTATCCACAGAAAATGGCTTTAACTATTTCTTGCTGAACAAACTCTGCAACTTTCCTCTCTCCAGCCGTTCAAGCAGTTTTTTCGCACCAGGGATGTCCATATCACAAAGTTTCTTGAGATAGCCTATAGCGCCATATGAAATCATCACCTTCCTGCGTTTCTTGCTTGAGGAGAGAGATGCAAGGCAAGAGACAGCATACTTCTTCGCCGTATTGTGAGGATTTGGATCAAGTAACTGAACAAGGTTAGGCACACTCTTCTCATTCTTCTTAATTTCTCTACAGTTCTGTGGAAATGTCATCAAGCTGCAGATTGCTTGAGCTGAAACTTCATTAGCAGAATTGGATTTGGCCTCAAGCATATTTACAAGATAAGGTATCATTCCAAATTCACCAACCAGTTTCTTTGTTTCCGTTGAACTGCAAATTCTACAAACAGCAGATGCGGCAGCTTGCTGTGCACCCAGGGATCCAGCTTTGAACACATGAATTAAACGAGGAAAAACACCGAGTGAAACCAAACCATCCTTGGAAATTGAACCCACCAAATTCCTCAGCGCCCCAACTGCAGTTTCTTGGGGTAGTGGCCCATCAATATAAGCCAGGAGACTTCGAACCCCTCCTTCCCAAATAACAGCCCTTCTTAGATTCTCATTGCTGGCGGTGAGATTCTGTAAACATTCAGCAGCGTACTCTTTACAGCCCAACAAGATTCCACAGTCCAATAGATTGATCATGACCCTGATGATTCCTTCTTCAGCTAAATTCTGTCTCACCTCCGGCACTGCTGATAGATTCTTCAAAGTCCCCACTGCCGCTGCTTGAGAAACAGACTCACCAGATTGGCAGATCTCAATCAGCGGGCGAACCCCACCATGTCCCACGATTGAACGGGCTGTCTCTGCTGCCATAGACAGCCTCTGAAGTGTAATTGTGGCCTTCTCCTTACCTACCACAGTTCCTGATTCAACCAACCTAATCAGAGGCGGTAGCACTCCAACAGAAACAAGCAAATTCTCACTACTCCCCGATTCGGCAAGCGAGCATATCACCGACGCCGTCTTCTCTCGAGTCCTGGGAGAAGTTGCAGTCAGTAATTGAACTAGAGCAGATATATTGCTCCGACCCAATACACCCAATATGTTCTTCTCATCTTCCTTCATCACTCGAATTAGGCCATCAAGCGCCCGGTGCTTTGCCTCAATGTGACCAATCTGAAGCCGCGCCAGCAATTCTCGAATATTCCCATGAGGAGATTCTAATTCAATGTGGCGTGCAACTGACAAAGGCAACGTTGCTTCCCCGAGAACACCCGTTTTCACAAGAAGCCCACAATCTTTTAGATTCAAATCCAGCTTTGAAGACAAAGCATCAAGATCACTCTGCATCTGAAGCTTACCGCTGTATCTTTCTTCTGCGCAACGTTCCGCCAATTCTATTGCCTCCCTCAGCGTTTTACACACAGACTGTAACTGCTCCTCACATAGAGTGTTCTTAGAGAAGCAAGGATGGCTAGACAAATTGGATAAACATGATGGAATCCGTTCTAATTTGGAAATTACAATCTTCCATCGACCCGCAAAAGCCTTGATCACCTTTGCTTTCTCTATAGCTGTTGGGATAAGTTCTTGTGCACATGCTAACCAGTCTTCTGCAGACTGGGCATCGACAATCTCTTTACCTTCTTCGACCATTTGCATGAATGGGATTGCCAGAGCTGAAAGAAGAGATGGACAGGCTGCAAAGAGATGATAATCAACCAAAAATTATTTTAAATGGATAGGGTAGAGATGGGTGTATAAATAAGCAGCAGTAGTTGAAACCATCAGAAGGAAACTATAAAAAAAAAAAAGGCCTGGAGCCCGGGAGGAGAATCTTGTACATAACAGATCGAACATTTCAAGAGAATGGCCCTACACACCCAATCCACCAAATCAATGTTCCACGGACAGACTGGTTAGCATTTGACAGTGGTCGTTTTTTTGTTCAGAAACAGAGGAATTGAAGAAGCTAAAATTAAAGAAGTTTATAAGGAGGAGGAGGAGCCCAGAAACAAAGGTGTATAGGTAATGGGTAACGGTTTCCAACCGTTTTCATTAAGCCCACTGACAAGTTTTGTCATTGGACAATTCTAGACTTTTGGTTAGCAGTGAATAGCAGTGATGCATCATTACAAACCAACCAGTCTTTACCTTACCCTGAAGACCTTACCCTAAAACATTGTCTTTCTGGTCTGTCCCTATCATGGACTGAGCATTATCATTAGTATAACCAATTTTGCAATCCTATCCATTGAAAGTGCTTTGAAATGTATGGTAAGGTGATGATTAGTAGCTGATAAGACAAGAACAGAAGTGAAGGAGAAATGAACACTGGATAGATCAGATCTAACTTTGAAATTCAAACTACTTAAAGATAACCATTCCACCTTATATTTATTACTAATATTTATGAGCAAGGCTCTCCTAAGTTTAAGCTTATGATATGATTCCGTAAGCTAACGCTTCTAGAGCCCATCCTTGATCCATCCAAATGGACCAAACACTCGACCCCCTTAAGTTGCACAAGACCACCAACTTTTGGTCAAATCCGAATTTACTAGAATGTTGGATTGACTATGTACTAATACGAATAGACCGTTGACCATTAAACTTTTGGTGCCCAGATGGAGATGATAGAAACCACAATTTGGGCTGATTTTTTGTAGAAAGGAGGGTCCCAGGGAGTCCTTGAAATCCCCTCCACCCCCATCCCCATATGGGTCCCCAAGTGGGCCCCACTACGTAATTGAGCTTACTTCAACTTACCTTATCTTAAGCTTCAGCTTAGGAGAGCTAGTCCCAATATATATATATATATATATTTTGATTAGAGTTAAATGCCTTAGACTAGATGATGGTAGGCCTCACTAAGATTAAAGTGAGGTTGAAAAGATTTCAGATTTCTTCTAAATAAAAATTGAATCTGTACTATTTGAGTTTACAGAAAATCATTTCCCAAGTAATTTTATACTTTGCGCGGAAAAAAAAAATCCGTGAATTACACCACAGAATTCTTGACTTCTTCTATTAGAGGATCATGGGATGCATGTGGCAGAGGGATGTCTCCATCATACAACTATCCTAGAATAACACCTCCAACTCATTTTCCACTTCTAAGAATTGATATTTCAGAAGGATAGCATCCCTCCTAGGTCTCGCAAACAATTGGCCACTTAAGAAATGATATTTCAGAAGGATAGCATCCCTCTTAGGTCTCGCAAACAATTGGCCACTGTGTGGCACTTGTGACTCACCATCTATTAATCCAGACGGTTCATCTAAAAATAGATCCTACCTTTAGAGGCTATATAGAAAGCATAGGCATGCTGCAAATGAAAAAGAGACTTTTCAGGGATGAGCCCCACCTTCAATTCAACGCTTTCATGATCTTCCTTCAGTGGGATTCCTTGCACGTGCATCATCACCTGGGCCTCATTTTCCATGGAAGAAAAAAAAAATTGTGGAGAAAATGGAGGTGGAGAAAACTGCCCAGGAGTTTGTTTTTTTTTTTTTTCTCTCTCTTCTATCCGATGGTTTTAACTTTTTGGGCTGGACTAATTCCTCCGGACCCAGAGAAAAGCAGGATAAACTCGCCTATGGCCTCCGTATCGTAGTGGAATTTCGAACCTACAACCTATACGCCAACTTATTACTTGGTTTAAACAGCCCCAAGTTCAAATTTTGGAATTTGGATATTTTTCTCTACCAGGTCAACCCCACATCCTTTAGTGGGGTGGTCCCACTTTCGATCAAGCCACGTCACGGTCATCAAATTTCAAAAAATTTGGTCAAAACCACAAGCCACGTCCAATTTGCCATTACTCCTCTGTTTGGATGCATCGATGTGGTCCCCACACATGCAAGGCCTACTATGGACACATCCCATCTGCAAACGAAGCTATCATGGGCAATTTTTCCGGTAACCCCGTTCTAACTGGAACTGTATCTGCAAGTCGCTTTCTTCTACCGAAAGGCACTTGCCGCTGTAAGAAGGTAAGATTCAACGGCTTATATCTCCCTCTCTGTGTGTGTGTTTGTGGCGCAGAAGAAGATAAAAATGCAGTCTTTTTCAGCATTTCCCACAGATAGAGAGCAGAGAGTCCAAACCCAAATTCCAACCCATAACAATACAAATTGCAATACAAAAAGATTTGTTTTTGGATGTACCTGAACACCCAAATCGTTCGATCTTTAACTTTTGATAAACTCCATCTCCTTCTCCTTTGCAACCATAATCAAAGCAAACAAGCCTACAAAGAAAGATAAATAGAAAAAAAAAATCGCTTTTCTCTCTGGGAATATACTACTGAAAGAGCTCAACCTTTTAACTCTATTCTATTTCTCTCTCACTTCTCCCTTTGCTGCAGTTGAAGTTGAAGAAGGAAGAAAGGAAGGAACCCTTTCAAGAGAAGACAATAAAACGGTCGAATCGGTTTAAAAAGGAAGAAGCTTTAGTTTTGAAAAAGGAAACGGAGGAAATGACCGACCTTTAACGGGCTCGGATTCAAAATCTCTTGGTTTTCACATGTCGTGTTCTTGTATTTTATTTGGTGCTGGGACCGGGTCCTCTGCTTCTTCTATTTAAAGTAGTGTTTTTTTTTTTTGACAGAGTGAAGATCGAACGGTAGAGAAAGAGGTGGGTGTGAGGAAATCGATCCGTTACCACAAGATTGAAAATTTGAAAATGGGTTCCAGGCTTTCAGCTTTTTTTGAAGGTTATGACATGACGGCCTGTCGGATTTAACCACGTGGAGACTGATGGGAATAAGTGAGCTGTCTTTTTAAAGACACCCTGAATCCCTGATGTTTTACTGCTTCAAATTCTCTCCTCATTACTATTGCTAATTTTTCAAACAGGACGACTCAGAGAGTTGGTATGATTGGATGAAACGAAAGGCCATGAAATGGAATATAAATCTTAAGCTTAGGAGTTAGGACTCTCTAATTCATGGTGTTCAATCCAATAGCTGAAAACATCCAGTAAGCTTCATGTTTTTGTGACTTGGGATTTTGGGAAGAGGATGATTGATTTGGTAGAGCTAGGGTGGTCTTCTCTACATGAATCTGTTGGTCATTTGTTTTAGTTTGTAATTGTTGTCAATCCTAGGGTGTTGGCATGGTGTTGGAAAGCAGTATGATGAAAGTTGCAAGCATTCAAAGTGAAACTGGGCAACTGCATGTTCAGGTCATGTCAGTTAAGCATATTGTTATGCTTATATCTTCACATCTAATATCTGAATTAAAAAGTGGTCAACATGACTTTTGTGCATCAGTGAGAGGGCTTGATTTTTTGTTTTGGAATCAGATCGATCCGACTTCAGGTTTTAAAGTTATGGCCTGAACAGTGGGACAACTCTGCCTCTCTCAGGTTGCTGTTTTTCTCAGACCAGTCAGCTTCGAGGTGATTTTACACTACCTTCCATTCAATCTGGGTTAAATCTCAAAGCATGAAAGTTGTAGCCCTCTGATAAATCTTTTATTTGGCTCAAGAATCATGTCATTTTGAGCTCGGAAGAGGAAGTTATGAATTTTCTAGTGGAGATAAATTCTGCAGTTTTCTGCACTGCGAGATTAATTCTTCTTCTTGGTACCTTGTTGTGGGTCCCATTAGGTGTTGGAATGTAATCAGCAGATGGCCCATCAGTTTCATCTGATTCAAATGGTAGGTCAGTCCATTTGCATAAGTCTTCATTCAAATGCAAAAGTCTTTTTCATTATAACAAAAGTCTTTTGCATAATGCAAAAGTCTTAATGGAAGAGCCCACAATTGTTGAGTGTGCACTTATTTTCAATTAGAAAAATGGGGTTTATTCATTTTTCTTCAAAGAGTGCAAAAGTCTTGTGCAAAAGTCCTCTCTCAAGTCAAGGTTCAAATAATTAATTGATTCCTACATCTGGTTGGGATCAATTTTCTTCCCCTTGGTGTGTTTCTTTGAAACTAGCTCTTTGAAATCATCATCGATTCTACAAAACAACAATTCCATCAATTGAAGTGAGATTGATTCTATTCTGGAGAGAGTTGCAGAGATAAACCGAAGGCTGAAAAACCCAAAGTCCCGGTGCAAGCAAGAGAGTTTCAAAGTCTGAGATTCACTCTTGAGATCGTACGAGCCTATCACCATCTCTCACTCAGAGTCATGATTAATATGTTCTTCAGTACATGATGATCTGTTCTTCATCTGTGGTATGGTCATCCTGCCCTCTATTTCATGTGGATTTATATTCCTACTTGTAGTCTTCCTCAGATTATGATTGTGCAGACAAAGGGTGTGACTAGAAATTAGTGATTGTGGTTGATAAGAGTTGCAGGGCAAGTGAACTCATCTCAGTGAAATTATTTGTGTGATTGATATTTTCTTGACACCTATGTGTATTGCTGGAATTTTATTGTAAGGCACCTGTGTGTGTTATAAATTTGTTTATCCTTGTAATCACTCAAGTGGGTGCTTGAGTGTAGGGGTTGGTGCTCTTGTCCGTTGGTGCGGGCAAAGTTGTAAGGGGTTGGTGCTCCTAGCAGTTGTTGTTGCTAAAATAGTGGAAGTGCACTTTTTGTGCACCGTGGATGTAACCTGAGGGTGAACCACGTAAAACTTCTGTGTTGTGGTTGTGTGGTTGATTGTTTGCATATAAAATTTTTAGGCACACTGATTCACCCCCCCCCCCCCCCCCTCTCAGTGTCCGTGTGGGGTCAACAATTCATCTAAGACCCTGGATTTTTGCATTCATTTTCAACGATTTAAAATATCAATAGGTGGGGTCCATATTGGAGTAATGCACATTTGATATGAGAATGGTTTCCAAATTTGGGAAGAAGATGATTTTGGTGGAGTTGGCTCTACATAAATCTCATAAGAGCCCAATTTTTTTGCATTCATGTTGAACTGTTTTGATTATCTATAGGTGGGCCCCACATTCAAGTTTCACACTTTCCACATGCTTCTTGCATGTGGGAGACACTTTTTAGGGATAAGTCTCAAATTTTTGCAGCGTTCAGTTTCCATCTTTCAGTTGTATACTTATTTGGGCATGGACATAATTAGACTGGGGCAGAAATTTATTCTATAAATGCGGCCTTGGCAAATGGTGTTGGCACCTTAATTTCATGCACATGCCCTTAGATCAATGCCTGGGTCCCAAAATTAAAGGATCACTCTTAGACCATTAGCCAATGCAATCAAAAATGGAAAAAGAAACAAAAGTGGAATTGAATTTTAATCTTTCTTAGGACTTGTTAGTTAGTATTACAATGGGATTTTGTGTTTGATGGTTTTTTATTCTCACTGGAGAAAGGGATCTTGTATTCCTAGCTTTCTTATAGGGAATCAAAATCCATATTTGTACCCTCCAAGGGAATAGTTTTTGCTCGTCAAAACCAGATAATCAACGGGTCAGAGGCCAAAGGTCCGAAGGCTCTAAGTTAGCGAGGGATACCCTATGTCATATATAAAATAAAATTCTCTTTATTAAGAAAAATTGGATCATTTCTCTCTTTCCTAGAAGAAGAAATATGTTGCACTACTGCTACTGTACAAAAGAACAATAGAATGTACAAAAAATCAAAATAATTTTTCTATTTAACATAAAATTCTCTCATCACACAAATACACCTTAAGTTTCAAGGTAAGACTCAGTGGAGCCTTGAAATAAATGGACAACACCGAGGCATCTCTCCCTCTCACACACATTCTCATGCATCCAACTTCGGCAATAAAAGAAAACTGATAATAGTTTTGAATAATACTCTGTCTGAATAGACCAATAAGTAAATTCCATAGATGAACAACTTGCTCAAAAAAAAAAAAAAAAAAAAAAAGACCAACAAAAAGACACATGGACCCTCAACTCTCAGCTTTTCCATAGAATAAACATGTTCAAGAACCACCCTAACCTAATTCAAGAACCACTCGGCAGTCGGCAGAAAACAATGAAGACAACAAGTTTAGAACAAAGAGACAACATAGATAACAATGAAGTCATTGTGATTCGATCATGGAAGGTAAATAGTCAAAACCTAACCACTTCGAAGACAAGGACATAGGTGAGCTTCCAAATCTGTGTATGAAAACTGTACGTTGGGGTCGAGCTGGTCTCCCACTTAGCTTTAATCATCACTATTGGAAGTTTGGAACTAGTACCAACTTTTCAACAAGTTGATCTTGTATCAGCTCAGTTAGCTAGTATTGTTGATCTAGTACTGCTAGTTTGATTTTAAAACAAAAAACTAAAAGAAAAACTCTGAAAAAGATGAAAATCAAGAAAAATTGAATGCTTTTTAATGCTTTGTATAGCTTGGAGATTATCTACTTCATTTTATATGTATGCCACTTCTTAGATTGTTATAAGATGCATTTTTTACCCTACCAAACATAGATTTCATGTAATTTTCTATGCTTTGGAGTAAAATCTTACTAGTTTTTTTTAGCACAAACAGCTCCAAATTTAGCAGACTCCTAATTGCAAATGAACCCACATTCTCCTGCTGAGTATGTCAAATACTGGTAGCTCAAGAAAAAGCAAAAGATGCTAGGCATTAGTATTATGTCCTTGTCACCACTGGCCCATTAACACAGGCTGGTATTGTAGTAGTATACTTACCTACTTAATTATTAGTTGTTATTATTATATGAAGTGATGAGCCTAGATTATTTAAAGGCAGTGGTGTACGTCAACTTGGGTGCACTTTGAGGTTGGGCAAACCTGACCTGCCGGATTCGGATATGCATGTCCGGGCCTTGGCCCATGCTCAGGTGTGAATTTTGAAGCCTCAGTAAAATTCAGCTCAGGATTGGGTTCAGACATTTTTTACCAAAATTGGACCTGGATACCCAAATGACATATATACTATACTAATTTAAAAATCATCATCATCATCAACCAGGCCCCATCCAAGTCGAGGTTTAGATTCTAGCCTGGCAATTGAAAATGCCCAGTACAGTGCAATTTGGGTTGGACTTGGGCTAGGCCAAAACTTGACTGGTCCACCAGATCTGCACCTCTCCCACAATCTTTCCTTTACTATGATACTATCTACATTGTACGCCAACTTTACACTTAATCATGAAGAAACACCATAATTATTTCATTTATGCTACAATCTGGCAGTTTGAGTACAAGCATATGCACATATGAATGCATTGTTTTTTTGTTTTTGGAATTAAAGAACAAGTTGTAAAGGGCCCATTGAATTGAGCTGGTGGGTTTAATAGGTAGTTGTTCCAATCAGACCTCCGTATACCTTACGTCTACTTTTCATTTAGAATTTCCTTAAATCACTGCTATAAGCATGTTCCAACTTTTAAAGCAAGGTTCTAAAACTGTACCAGCCAAATCTAAAACCACCCGTGATGTGATATATCAATCTGGCACTGATATTACGGTTTATTTAAAAAAAAAAATCTATTTTTTCTTTATTTTTTAATTGTTGATAGTCAATTATAATGTTTAATCAGCACAATCGATGAATCGAATGTAAAAGCGGTCAGGATGGAGTTCCACCAATCAAATACAGTGGCCCAATGATTTGGACCATCTGAACCAGAGATCAAAATGTCTTAAGAAAATCAATGAAGTGGATAAATCCTAAAAGACTCTCTTGTCAGGTTTTAGGATCTTCTTGTCATTATATTTATAATTATTGGATTATATTGATAGCACAATTGGATGAGGGAGGGCTCCATCAAACTGATGGTCCAGATGTTACTTACATATGCAAAGTGCCGAATAACTGGGGATGAAGAATGTCATTTACAGAAATTTTTTATCTTGGGAGGGAATACTTCTTTTGTTATTCCATATAAGCTTCATTGGAAAAAACAAAATGACTTCATGGCCCAATGGATAAGGCGCTGGTCTACGGAACCAGAGATTCTGGGTTCGATCCCCAGTGAAGTCGAAATATGTTCAAAATTTTTTTTTTTTTTATTTGGTGTGCTTTTAATTCAAATAAGAGTGCAGATCAATCATCAATGGGACGGGTGAGATCCCACCAAAGGAGATTGACAAAGTGTGTGATGCATGTAAGGTTTAGCTAATCACATTATCTGCCACATGGTCAATCCTGAAGTGGCACTCACTTCTATTGAAACAAAATTCAGAGGTGCCATTAGAGGGGATAAAATTTATATTGAATGGTCCGGATAAGCAATAGGTGGGGTCCACGGTAGAGCTCCACACATCCCACTCATCACATCAACATTTAAAAATTTGGGGTTCTCCATGGGCCAACTGCTGCAAACTCTCGGCGGATCTCTCCACAGATTGCTGAGTTGGGCAAAATAATTTCAATCCATTCATACAAAATAAAGGACTTGTCCATTCTCTGAACCTGCTGTGAAGTAAGAAAAATCTTCTACAAGGCTTGATCTCAGATCCAGTGGACAAAATGACAATTGCAGAAAACAAAAAGAAGAAGAAGAAGAAAAAAAGAGAGAAAGTAGCCAGGGCCTGCACTTCATCTTAGAGGCACAAATAATCAAAAGAGGAGTTGCTGTGTGTTTACTCGGCTATAAACGGCCATGGAAAGAAAACCGTATCCGAATCCACCAATAACACAACTGTTGTAAGTAACCCAACTCAATGGAGCAAAATTGCAGTTGTAGTCTGCATGCCAAACTGTAGCATCATCTATCATTCATCAATCGGAATTTATGGAATCAATATCATAAAACAAGGTACAACGACAAGAATGCTTTTGGAAAGGAAGGGAATACTGATACAACAGTGGAAAACACAACGGAGACAAAGATATCCTTATCAGACAGTACATTTATATATGCAACAGAAACATAAAACTAACAAAACCAACCAAGCATCCAACATGATGATGTCACATTATTCATTTGTTTGTTGGTTTATTTAATGCACTAAATGTTCCATTCATCAATCTCATCAAAAAGCCTTGTATCATGCAATTGGAGTTGGCTTTGTTAGAGTCCCAACTTTTCCACCGAACCCTGTTCTCAATAATTCCACAATCCATCATTCTTTTCTGACTACTTCATCAACACTAGTTATTATGTTCAAGTTTTTTTTTTGGCTGGCCAAAAATCATTGTTTTTATACTTCCATCTTTGCTCCCTCACATTACCACGAATATTCCTTCCGAAGTCGCTCCTCAAGAAATTATCACAAAGAGTAAGCAAATTCATGAGCAGAATAACAGGTATTTTTTTCCAGTTCCCGAGATTAAAATTAACAATGCTAGACATTCTCCATTTTTTGACCAAACGAGACAGATGTGAAGCAATTAAAATATTTAGCCCAAGTCCAGTAATAACATTAAGGACAAAATGAAAAGATCACAGCTTCAACACTAGAAGTACATGAACCCTAAAAAATTAAAACCTGACGATGACGAATATTCAGAGACTGCATAAGCATAAAAAATTGAGGAAGTAAAGAAATTTCTTCAACAGAATCCAGAATCCTCAACGCTTTTACTCTTCAAGTTCTTTCTTGTCCAGCGGGCGAGTGGCTGCAGCAACCAGAAACAGAGAAAATACTGAAACCGAATTTGGATAAATCACAGATATTCATATATATAGTATATCATTTCCAGCCAGAAAAAAAAAAGATAAATCACAAAAATAGGCCAGCTGTAAACCTCAGAGAACTAACCTGCGATACCTCTCATAAGCAGGACTTTCAGCTCTGCCATAATCTGGACTGCCTCTTTGTTCAGGCTTGGTGTAGGGACTGGGAGCACGACCATAATCAGGGCTGGCCCTCTCCGCAGCTCTTCCATACGGACTTGAAGATCTCCCACGACTTCTCCGAGGTGGTGACCTATCCCGCACTCTCCGATCAGGACTGTGCCCATTTCTTTTCTCATCATCATCATCACGCACAGCATACTCCACCGAAATAACTCGGCCCATCAACTTGCTGAAAATCCATTAAAAGGAGACATTGTCATTATCTCCTCTTATAGCTTCAACCCATCAATTGGGGTTTGAATTTTGAGTTCCGGTACTAAAAACTTAAAAAAAAAAGAAAAAAGAAAAAAAAAGAGAAGAAGCTCCAGATGCTTTTTTGTCCCAGTAAAGACAATGAAGGATTAGTTGCTCACATCAAAGTAGGTAACTCTACTTGGAAGTGAATATTTGCTTTTATTCGTTTGGAATTGAACATAATACAAGGACAATAGCTCATTTACACGTAGGGTTTTAAAACATGAAGAACAAAATAGTCAAAATATAACCAGTGAAGGGGAAAAGACCTCATGTTGGTTGCATCCAATGCTTTAGTGGCGTCCTCCTGTGACTCATACTGAATGAAAGCAAAATTTCTCCTTATCCTTATATTCAAAATCTTCCCATATGGATCAAAGTGCCTCTCCAAGTCCCTTGTCCTGGTATTAATTGGATCAAATTTTATAACGAACAAGGTCTTTGTGGGTCTCAAACTCTCAGATCTTTTTGAACCACCAGACCTTCTAATACCACGTTCTTGCTGCAACAAAGTAAAGCAGAACTGAATGAGTTGAAGCTATGAGTGGATAAATATAATACCTGCTAAATAACCAACCATAAAAAAGCAAATGAGGGAATTACCTTTGTCCACTCAACGCGAAGCCGACGCCCATGCTTGCCAAACTCTGCCCTGTCAAGTCCTCGAATAGCATCCTCAGCATCTCGCTCATCATCCATATAGACAAAAGCAAAACCTATGTGGAGAGAGAGAGAGAGAGAGAGAGAGAGAGAGAGAGAGAGAGAGAGAGAGAGAGAGAGAGAGAGAGAGAGAGAGAGAGAGAGAGAGAGAGAGAGAGAGAGAGAGAGAGAGTCAGCCTAGATAGATCTTCATTATCGAGAGATAAGTTATTCAAAACTAAGCCTCTGCAACGGAAGGATCCAGCAATATGAGCTGGCTTTGAAGCTCCAAAAAGTATGTAAGAGCTCTGTCAAAAAGTGAACACAACATCTCGCTATCTCTGTGAAATCTAGAAACAAACTGACGAGAAAAATCAGAAACGGACCTTGTATGTTGAACTAAATGATGTCATGGAACAATAATCCAAAAGTGGGTGTCTCATGGTAGGTCATCGAGCAGAAAGTGCATTCACCATTTATTCAGTGTTCTCCTGCTTGACCACAAGATCGGCATGGTTTCGACCTAGAACAGGTAACATGTTCGAAATGAAAGATGAATGTAGGTCATGAGGAATGAAAGGCAATGTGGTCTCTCGGGGGAAATGTAAGATGATGCCACTGTGGATCAGCTCAGCGCTTCTGAAAAAGATTAGAAGATGAAGCTCGGGCACGGACAGGAAACGTAATGCACAAGAGCCATCAGCCAGGAAGGGCATGTATGCTCCAAAGTATTCCTGCGCCAAAGAAATATCTGAGTATGATGGCTTAACTTCAAAAGAAACTTCTTAAACTTATCCTGTTCCCTTGCAATTTCCAACAAGAGAGGACAGCCATCGTTTAGTTGTAGCGTAGGAAGTTGCAGCCACACAGTCGAAGAATCAGTGCAGGTTCAAAGCTATCACCTTTTATGGGGAATGTCTCCCTGCATGAGATTTGGCCTTGTCTCGATAGGATGTGTCGACATGTCATGGTTGGAATCGAACTATTAACACACCTCACTCTGTCTAAAATAAATAATTAAGATCTATATATCTTAATAAGATAAAATCATATATATCATTTGAGTTTCAAATACTGGTCTCCATTTGCTCATCGAGCATCCTCCAAAAGAGCATAACGATCCATTTAACACAAATACCTATGATGTCTGGATACTTCCAAATGGGCACCAAATCTTGTTGTATCCATGACCACTTTTCAATAGTATGCAGAAACATACATATAATAAATTTATAAATTAATGATATACACAAACAGCCTTCGGCATCATATCACAGAATGTCTCTGAAAACATACGATAGAAAATCAGTGACAGCTAGCCACTTGAACCTTCCTAATATGACTTCTAAAAAGAGCAACTTCAAGTCAAAATAAGTAAAAAAAAATGCAGGCAGATATAGATGGCCAAAGAAAATGGAAGTCAGATGCCTGTATAGAAGCCGCATGCAAAAGAGAAGATGGATGCAGCCAATTGTGCATTGAAAAAAGAATAAAACTGAAAAACATAAACACTCACCTGACTTCATATCAACCCTGTCAACTTTTCCATATCTGCTGAAAAGTCGCTCCAGGTCAGATTGCCGTGCATCGTACTCAAAGTTCCCACAGAAAATAGGCTTCATCATGCTAAACGCCTAATGAGAATGAAACGAGTCCTGAACTTGGAAAAGGACAGACAGTGTAAACTAGAGAGAAAAAAAGTCACACAGATCCACAAGGAACAATAATAAAGAATGTAAACTAACAAAAGAAAACAACCACAGAAAACAAAAACATGGAGAGAGAGAGAGAGAGAGAGAGAGAGAGAGAGAGAGAGAGAGAGAGAGAGAGAGAGAGAGAGAGAGAGAGAGAGAGAGAGAGAGAGAGAGAGAGAGAGAGAAGTATACTAATCATTATAATCACGATCAAGTTACCACATGTAAAGCATAACAGTAGTGGTAAGCAGTCTATAGTGCATAGAATCAATTGGATAATTTCTTTCTGATATAATTCAATCATGTAAGCTATCACTATAGATAGAACACTTGCGGAAGTTCATTGATTTAATTTTTAGAAAATGGCTAACATGACTCAATTTTTAGAAAATGGTTAACACGACTCTCCTTCAATCTAGGGAGGACGCTTCATGTTACATGCCTGCTAACTTGATGAGCAACATGGAAAATCAAACACATACTGTTAAGTGCCCCACCAGACACAAATGGAGCTCGTGGTTTATCATTTGTTGAAACTTAAATCCATTTGACTTTACTAGCAATCTATTCTAATGTTATCTGGGACCATTTTAAAAAATTGCATCAATTAAAAATAGATGCAACATGCAAGTGGCTGAAGTGGGCCAATGTGAGCAGTACCCAATTAGGCTTTATAATGTCCCAGCTTCTTAAATGAGGGCCAGCCTTGTGGTTAATCTTAAATGCTTGATGTGGGTCCACCCTTCTGGAATCCTAGCTCATTTCACATGCAAGTATGGAAATGGTCACAGTTTCGCCTAAATTGGAACGATACAGACCATTGGATTGAGTATGTTAATGGGCATAAATATACTTAGAAATAATGACTCAGGTTATAATGCAAGTCTATATGACATAGATCAGCTAACTAAAAAAAATGATACACCAAAATTATCAGGCTGGCATGCATGGGGAAGAAAATCATTAAGAACTAAGACCCTGTTTGGTGAGGCTTTTTTTTTTTTTTCCTTTTTTAAATTACAGAAACTTATTTCACATTTCAATTTAATGTAACTTTTTCCCACTGCTTGAAAGTAAATAAACCAAGGAAATAATCCACCAACTATGTTCAGAACTCAATATATCAAAAAAATTGAATCTGGAAGTACATATATTAGGCTGCATGCGTGCACTCAAAATGGGCATCATGGCATGGAACTATCACAGTTTTCCACCGAGATTGTGGGGACGGATAAGACAGCTGCATTGTGACAGGTCATAGTTTTAAAAACCAGCCGAGCCCGAATCAACATCGAATTGTACAGTACTGATTCTAGAGTCACCCTCCTATTCACAAAACCACGTCCTTCATATTTATCAATTCTTCCTCTTTCTTTTTGGTGTGTGTTTGGAGAGGGTGTGAAAAGGTCTCTTACAAGTTACAACTAACAAGGCATTGGGGGTAAGTCTTAAAGATCATAATGGATTTTTTTTTTCAAAGTTACAAAAGTCAAGTTACTACTATTCATCGGGACATAAATGTTGTACCTCAAATCCAAACGCGGCCACCTACAACTACTTAAATTTATTAAAAAAAATAATAAAATGTAATTTGATTCCTTAAACTCCATAATTATAAAAATATATTTTTCATTTTTCAGATTTGAAATTTAGTTTCACATTTCAAAATTTTTATGGGTTTTGGAACTGACTAGGACTGCCGACAAAGTCCCATGCGACTCAGCCAAGTTGACTTGACTCAAGGTTAACCGAATAACACCCTGGGGTCACAGTTCTAAAACCTTGTAATGGATACTAATTCACACCCTTTTTCCTACCCAAATTGGCACCCAAAATGCCTCAATCCTTCTTTACACACAATCTCAAACCCAAAGATGACCAAGTATACAACTCACTGAAAAGATCCAATAACTCGTGTATAGAAAAATTACCAGATTCACATCATAAGACATCAAAATCGACCAGATCGAAACGATCCTGTTACATGATTTCCCCATCAAGAAAACAATCTCAAACGACCCAAATCCAAATACACACACAAACAAGAACATTAAGTCATCATAGCAATTTCACCAACATCAAGCAAATTAGGGCTACACCCAACAGCTCAACGCAAAGATCAGATCTTTATCTGAAATCTTCCGAACAGCCACAGCAAAACATATCTTGGACAAATTCATCAACATCAAACAAATTAGGGCTACACCCTACGCTGACATACGCTTAGAATATGTGGAAACAAAACCCCAATAATCAAATTGAAATCTATATAGGAAAGGTCGTTGCAGAAATCAGATAAAGTAAAAATAAGATCGCGATCTTCTTTACCTTGGATTCGGAGATGTGGGACAAGGCGAACGGAGGAATTTTGATTGAATGGAAACCCTAGAACCCGAAGTCGAAGACGCCCTAAAATGAGAGTTGTGGATAGAGAGACTCCTTTTTAAAAAAGCCTCCTCGCAAGGACAAAGCAGTGGATGGGACTTGGGGCTCGGGCTCACGTAAAATCCATGAGATTATTTAGTGGGCCCACTTAATCATAAATCTAAACCAACTTATCATAAAATGTCTTCTTGTATTTATCATAGATCTAAGCCAACTTATCATAAAATGACTTTATCCCATGTAATTAAATTCCTATGCATCCTTTGCGCCCAACCACAACAGTAATCCTGTTCTTTTAGTAAATATTTTTATAAAAATTTGGTGTGTTGGGGATTTATGGATATGATGTGATTGGCTTGCTCATTTGTAATTTGAAAATGTCTTATTTCTTCACTTTGAAATTTGAATCCCAAGATTCAATATCTCAAATGATGTTTGAAATTCCTTGAATTTCGATGTTTATGTGTTTTTCTAGAATTTTTTGCGGCTAAAGTACAAAAGATGACTTAGGAATTCCACATGCTAGAGAATTCAGTTACTCTTTATACAAAAATCTCTTGAATTTTAGTAAAGAAATATCCCCTTACTAGAGAGTCACACCAACTCCACCTGCCTCACACTTATCTTAGAGTTACCTTTTTTTGTTTTGGTAAAGAACATTAAGATCAACAAAAATTACAAACAAAACAACAAACCCAAAACCTAGGGGGAGGAGACGAAGGTGAGAACATTACTTAGCTAGCACTTGAGCAACATCATTATCGGTCCAAAATAATAAGCTTGCTGACCTAATCTGTTTTTCCTTTAAAGCCTTCAACAACTTCCTTAGGCCTGTTTGGATGTTTACAGAATAAAATATTTACAGATTCAAATATTGCAAGAATAAAATAGTATAGAATAGAATAATGTAATATTATAATATTACAATATTTTTGTTGTTTGGCGATTTTTGAAGAATTTTAAAGATTTTAATTAAGTTGTTTGAAAGGTGCTATGATTAAAGTAAATTATATTATTAGAATAATTCTTTATTAAGTATTTTAATTTAAATGTAATTCACCACATCTAGATAAAAAGTAGTGCGGTAAAGTAAAGTTTAATTGCCATATTTTTACCTTAAGTTTCATTTCTTTTATCACAAAAACCATGGTAAAATATGGTAAAGTAAAGTCAATATAAAAAATAATTACTTTACAACTCTCTCTCCCACTTTGTTTCACCACATACTTCATCTTACCTTACTTTACCACACATTTACTATAATATGACAGCAATCTTTATTTTACTTTACCACACCTGTAAACAAGTTACTTTTATTTACCATATAAAACTACGATAAAATATGATAAAGTAAAGTTAAATAAAAATAAACTACTTTACCATTCATAGCCACTTTACTTTACCAAATATTTTATCCCATATTTACTTTACCATGCTATGAGATTTATTTTTACTTTACTTTACCATATATGTAAACAAACACATCATGATGGATTTGGCGAACTAAAGTCTTTACTTTGACCACTTTGTAATCATCATTTGAAAGATTCTTATCTTGTACAAAGTTTTCTACACGGAGACCCTATAGAAGAAAATATTGAGCTTTTTGAAAGAAAAGAATATTTTCTTCAAGTTTTTTTGGTTACCAAACGCATAAAATTATATTCTATAAAATATTATTTTATTGTGTTTTCTTGTGCATCCAAACAGGCCCTTAGTATCGAGAGAAACAAAATCTCAAAAAAAACCTCTACTACTAGCTTCTAGTTCAAAGAGAGTAGCTCGTATCTCTACTTCTTTAGAAGAAGACATCCTTGGCCCATAGATTGGTGGGCACCTAAAACAATAGGGTAATTATTTTCCATCATGTATAAATTATAACTAGATTTCCTATCTTTAGCACTAAAAGCCGCATCCGTAAAAATTAAAATCTTATTATTATGAGCTATGGCTAAAGGCCTAGGAACATGAGAGGTTGAAACGAAGATGTTGTTGCAATCTCCACATTGATGAAACTGCAGTCATGGACTAAGCTAATAATTTTATGAGGGCAAATGTTCTCTCTCTAAAGATAAAACTGTTTATGTCTTTCTGCAAAGCCCACCAAATAATAAGATCGATCAATAGAAATAAGGTTGATCTCCTCTTGTAAACAGAGCACATCCTTCAACTCTATAAGCTTTTTCAACCAATCCACAATACCCATATTTCTATCCAAATGAGAAAGATAGCCAATATTAGAGCCAAACCAAACTAGCCTTGCTTGATCA
The DNA here is from genome assembly GCA_012931725.1 of Litsea cubeba. Classification (NCBI taxonomy): domain Eukaryota; kingdom Viridiplantae; phylum Streptophyta; class Magnoliopsida; order Laurales; family Lauraceae; genus Litsea; species Litsea cubeba. Next base: position 68,976,588 of record CM022951.1, read on the forward strand.
CAAAAAAAAAGGGACATGTTCCCCAATTTCTTCCTCAGTATCACAAATAGCGCAAATAGTAGCACATAGATTTGATTTAGAACCTAGCCATTTCCTAACTAGGAAAGCCCTATGAAGGCATTTCCAAAAAAAAAGAAGAATCTTTTTTTTTTGAAAGAAAAAAGGAAAAATCTTTTGGGGCTAAGTATTTTTCCAAATCTGCTTCCAATTAATTATGTCATTTTTACTATTATTGTTACTATGGTTGGTAAGGATTTTGTAGGCGAATTTTGTTGAGAGATTGTCATTTTCGAAATCATAGAGACTTTCTAGCTCTTATTATCACTCCAAACATACTTTTTATTTTTATTTTTTTTCTTGAATAGGGTAACCGTGTTGTGTTTGTAGAGCCTACTCCCTCACATAACTGCACTTCTATCTAGAGGTGGCAAAATATAGCCTGACCCGTCAACTTGACCCGCATAGCCCGACCCACATAAAATACGGGCTGGGTTAGAATTAGGTTTTTGAGTTTTTCCAACCCACAGAAAAACGGGTTGGGTTAGGGCTGACCCGCCTAACCCGCATGACCCATGTGTAGTCTTTTATACTTATACTTATTTTCATAAATAATGATTAAACATAATATATGATATATATTGTGAAAATTCAAGGTTCATAATATAAAGCTTAGGATCTTATGTACATGTGACTTCTCTCTTCTCCACTCCTTCATTTTTGAGCTTTTACAAATCCCTTAGACGAACAAACATTGAAGGAGGTTTCTGTAGTATACAAAATATAAGTTTAAGTTGACACATGTTGGCCCTTTGCTAACCTTGCCCTTAAACCATTCCATATATATAGATCTATAACTCACTCTTAGTCTAAGGCTTTAATTTTTGATAAATCTCGAGTTAAAAGGTGGGAACGCCATGGCAGGGACCAAGTATTGAAATACAACAGTTCAAAGTAAACTTTGTTCAGGTACATTGGATAACCTAAGATTTTATCTCCATCGAAGATAGTTCCCACATTTGGATTAATTGTTTAATGAAAAACATGATAATGACTATGCATATAATTTTTGTATTTTTTTATCAGAGAATCAATCTAAAGGGGAAACAACCCAGATTGAGGTAAAATTTAGGGATATCCCATAAATACGAAGGATGTTTGTCTTAATGATTGTGATTTAATTAATAGATGGGGTTTATCGTGGTGTTCCACTCTTTTTACATAACGATTTATAAAAGTCAAAGGCACAGACATATAAAAAAAAATCAAACTCCACCCTTTCTCCCTCAACAAGCATGCATGGTAGCACATCAGTTACATGGAAAGTCTTCATTTCCACATTATTGTTACGAGTTTGTCTTTTTTCAATAATGTTGTTATGTTCTTATAAATTATAATAGCTTATTATTTTTGTTGATCAATTCCATATATTATATATTCATTTGGATTTAGTTTTATTGTATAATGATTATCATAAAAAATTAATGATTGTATAGAAAATCATATAAAATAATTATTTCAAAAGCTTGACCACCCGTGCTTAAAGTACAAAGCATAACTTTGAAAAATAATAACAACAATATCTATAGGGGTCAATATTATAAAATTACAATTACTTTCATAAATAACTTGTAAATATAGTCTAACTACCCGTCAATGTTCTAAAGTAGTTTTAATACTCTATGGGGCCAGGGTCCCTTCCTCATCTAACTAGTTTTAACATTTTTTTGGATAATTGCTAGGGAGCTTCTATTGGCATCTGGGTTTTTCCTTTCCCCATCGCACTACAAGATAAAACTCTTTTTCCTAAACTACCCCTCCCCCTCCTCCCTCTCTCTCTCTCTCTCCCTCCACCCCCCCTTCTCTGGCGAGGTGGGAGAATTGCCGGCCTCCCTCCCCCCCTCCCCCTTCTCCCTCTCTTCCTCCCCCTCCCAGTCACCGGTGGGGCGGGAGATGGGTGGCAGTAGCAGACAGAAATCCTGCTGCAGCTGGGGCTACCGCCTTTCGATCTCCCTCCCCATCGACGACTGGGAAGGGGAGGGAGAGGGAAAGGGAGGAAGAGGGTAGGGGGAGGGAAGAAGAGAGAAGAAGAGGAAGGGAAAGGGAGGAAGAAAGAGGGAGAGGGGGGAGGGAGGCCAGCCGATGCTGCCTCCCTGCCGGAGACTGGGAGGGAGGGAGGGAGAGAGGATGAGGGAAGAGGGTGGAGGGAGGGAGAGGGGGGAGGGGTAGTTTAGAATATATATATATATATTTTGTTGTGGGAAAAGAGAAAAGTGCGGTGCCAATAGAAGCCACATAATTGCTAGCATGAAAGACTATATGGTGGAGTGGTTGGGTTGCTCCATCTTTTTACAAGTGTCCTGTGGTTGAGTCTCAGTACATGCAATCTACTTTTGACCAGACCTAATTTAGCCCGACCCGACCCGTTTGCCAGCCCTACTTCTATCTATCCAACTTCAATTTAGTTGTCTTATAGGATTTAGCTTTTTAATCTAAAAGCATGAAATGGATATTAATAGGTAAAAAAAAGCAGGTTTTATTAGATAAAAAGATGGGTCACTTTCAATTTCTAACTACCGCACATCATCACCTTAAATGGCATGGTTAGGAATGGCCACTAAATTTGATTGGTTTCCGATTGATGATTAATCCAAAGACCCTCCTTACAGGACCAATACACCCTACAAACATGCCAATTACCATCTATTTGTTTTCAGAGAGAGAGAGAGAGTCCGGACTTATCAACTAGGGAAAATGCTGAATGCTCCGGACTTATCAACTAATTAAGGGCAAATGCTGGTCAATGCTCCCATGTTATCAGGTTGGAGTGATTCGGACCAATCTAAGACCAAAATCATGCTATCTGCTTGCTACTATATTTGGATTCAGATCTAGATTTATCAGGTATATGATTTTTATATTGCTACTTTGTATCCTTCACTCATCAAATTGCATCATTCACACTTGACCTCTATAGTAATTATTCGGCGGAGCTCATTTGACTATGAATTTCTATCTATTATGTCGCAAACAAAGATCCTCAATTAAAGGCATTTTATGAAATATCAATTGAATTAACCAAAGAGGGTGAGTGCTTAGCTGTTTTCTATGATGTTGGATTTGTCCTAAGCGGAGGACATGATTTGTCGCTGTGTAGCACTTCACTCTTGAAGAGGTCGAATCCACAGAGAACGGACTAGGGTTTCAGCTCTAGAGGACTTCTTTTGGTCGAGAGTGACCAACTTTTGTTCAATGGGTGTAATTAATTCTAAGCTAAGGACTGATTAAAACTGCAGAAAACTGAATGAAAATGTTATGCTAAAGAGATGATTCAACCTAGGGTTCAGACCACCCAGATTTTTATGGTTTCATCTTCCTCTTCATTCTGCAGATAAGAATTGAATCAATCCAATTCTCACCTGGAAGATTTCTTCGTGAAAATCAAATATCAATCTGAGTGAATAATTCCCAAAGAGATTCCTAGACATTCAATTCGATAATCTGAGAGTCATCGACCCAAGCACTAGTCGTATCATCTCAGATGAACACAATTAGTCAAGGGCTTAACATCTCAATTATGATTTCTTGAAGCGGATCATCAATGGAAGTTATCTTTTATCATGAAAACATAATCAGGAAGAAGAACCATACAAAACCCAGGTTGAATTCCCCTTAGGTTAAACCATCTGTAATTCTACCCCTCCATTAATGGAGAATTCTTCAAACAGATCAAATGGAAGAAAGAAAACAGTAAAAACATAATTGAAAGATTACCTCTAATAAAACTTGAATTAATATGAAGGATTCTGTCTTGAAACAAGAATTTAACAAAATTGAATACCAATCTTCAATGGAAACTACATCTACATTAATCTAAGGAAGGAAGAGAGAAAAAGGAAAGGAGGCTGCTGGGAAAAATAACACAATTGCTAGCTAGCCCTAAATTTCGAGTTATCATGCTTTATATAGGTTCCCACATCTTTAAATTACAAAACTGCCCCAAAAAAACTAAGTTCTGTCCAAACCCGAGTGTTCTACCGGTAGAACTACCGGTTTAACAGGTGAAATCCTCATGCCCGAACTTCTGCTGGAATATAAGCCCCTTCTACCGGTAGAAATTGCGGTTGACTTCACTTCTACCGGTAGAACTTGCGGTTTAACAGGTGAAAGTCTTCTGTCTGAACTCTCGGCTGGAATTTTAGCTACTTCTACCGGTAGGACTTCACTTCTACCGGTAGAACTTCACTTCTACCGGTAGAACTTGCAGTTGACCAGTGGAAATCTTCTGTCTGAACTCTCGGCTGGAATGTTAGCCACTTCTACCGGTAGAACTTGCGGTAGACTGATAAAAATCTCAGGATCTGTCATTTCTACCGGTAGAACTTGCGGTTGACAGATGGAAGTCTCCTGTCTGAAATCTCTGCTGGAAAATCAGCCTCTTCTACCGGTAGTACTTGCGGTTGACTGATGGGGACCAGTTTCTTTACTCTCTACTTGATCCATTCATCCTCCAGAAGCTTCATTCTTTATCAAATTTCTGCAATCGGCCAAAAACCAATATTCGTGTAAACTTATATGAAATTAACGGAATTAAACACGAATGAAGGTGATGGAAAGGCAATTAAGTCTCTAATTGCTTAATAATTAGTTACTTATCAGTGAGGGATTGTTGCATTGGCGAATTCCCACACACCATATTCTTCTGCTGTGTGTGGGAGGCATTTTTTGTAGTGTTATAGGTCCTCTCTTAGCTTAACCTGTACCAATTCACACCTCTATCCGTTAGGCCCTCTCGGAGGGCCTTAAGTTGGGAGATAAAATGGAAATCACATATCTTGTCATTGAGGGAGACAGTTCCTAATTAATGGATGCAAGGGAATTTCACAAGTGCATATGAGTATGTATGCTAGGTATATTATATTTGTATAAGTATAATATAATAGTTCATGAAGTATTTGGACCTCAATTTGGTCGAGCTCCAGTCACTCTAGTTGGATCTTATTTGAGTTCAGGCCTTTAATTCGAATTGAAGCATGGGTACTATTCAGACAGACACAATGAGGATGGGACCCAAAATACGACTCCTTTTCTTCCCTACTTACATCTCAAAGTAAAAAATTCATTGACTGCAATATTGGCCGCAATCAGTACACTTTTCTGCAACTCTTCTAGAATTTTGTTAATTTAAATGGAAAAAAAAAAAAAGCATGCATGAGCATGACTCTGAGTTGACTCTACACCTTGGCCTACCAAATTGTGCGGGTCACGAGTAAACATGGATAAAACAAAAACCCAATTTAGTTCACCATCAGAGTCTATAACTAGAATTATGGTTTGAGCTTTGACACTGAAATATGCTTTGGAACTTGCACCACTTACATTGAGATATTATCTCTTAATTAATTTACCCTTTCAAAAACCATTTGAAAAAGTAATTTTGAGGGAAAGCATAACCAAATTAACAGTGGAAAATCAATCTAGAAGCTTTAGATCAGTGGAGTTTTATTTAGAACCACGTGCAAGCTCCTCCATGAGTAAGGATCACAGTTGTATTATATATATGTACACACAACATCTATTACACCTTACAAGGAGTTCTCTTCACTATTATAGTCACTCTCATCTGATCTTTCTGTCAACCCCAATAATCTCAAACACTTCTTATCCTTCGGAAGGAAGTAGTTATATTTATATACAAGGAAATTAACCATGCTTTCAAGACGGCTCATAACAAGCTCTCTCACATCATTTCCCTCCAAAAAATTCAGATAAACTGAAGGAAGGAGGAACTATGACAGATGAAGACACCTTACACTTCTTATTCTTTGTTGATTCAATCTCTCCTACCATCAACTCCTTATCATCAATCCATCCCATCATCTCATCTTCAAACCTTCCACTGAGGCCCACATCTCCAACATCTGACCCATCTGAATCAGACCCAAGTCGCCGAAAGACAGTGTGCTGCTCACATGATTCAGTGTTCCCAGAGTCTGAAGCACTTGAAGAGTCCCAGCTTGGTTCCTCCGCCGCCCGTGGGACGATGAAACTGGGCTGCACTGACTTCTCAATGCTCTTCAGATCAACCCCACTTTGGTAATTGAAAGATCTTGGGCGAAAAATACTGGCGAAAGTGAAGTGGTCACTTACTCTAGTCTTGGAGGCCTTGTTATCCCTTGTTCTTGTTATGATCCCTTGGAGGTTCTTGCTCAACTTGGCCTTCAAGGAAGCGAAATTCACCCCGCGTTCCGGCAAGGGGAAGGCGCCATCGGAGTCCGATGGGGAGGAATTTGCAGGCGCCAAGGCGAAGTTGGTGCGGGCGTTTTCGCCTCGAAGGGCTCGTGCCGCTTCATCGTAGGCTCTCGCAGCTTCTTCAGGAGAGTCGAATGTTCCAAGCCAAAGCCTTACACGCTGAGAAGAGTCCTTGATCTCTGCAACCCATCGACCTGAAGGCCTTTGCCGGACTCCAACGAATCTGCGAGCTGTGGGTCTGGTTGTTGGGTCTGGTTTGGTGGTGGCAGTGGTTCCAGTAGCCCCTACCATTGATGGTTAAAATAGAAAGACGGTGTGACTTGGGAGTTGTGTCTGTTTGTGTGGGAGAGAGGTGTTACAATACACTTCTCTATAGTTAAGGTTTAGTGAGAGGAGATTGCCAAACAAATATAAATAGGTGAAGAAGATGCCACCATTGCTATATAAATAAGGTGATTCCGGGAGTACGTGAAGGTATATGCTCTCTTTCTTTATGTATTATTTTGGCTTCTTCTTATGATTTTATTTTTGGATCGTGTGCATGGGATACTTCTGTTTGACAAGCTTTAGCCGGGATTTGCCTTGATCTCGGCTCCAATGCACTAGATTCCAAAGAAATGAATCCATGTATAAGCTTTACACTGGAACTTGCTGGTAAAACCATCACCATCATCCGGTTATTACTGTTTACAAATGCCTGCTGGTGTAGGATCCAGATCCCCTTCGGCTTTTGCCACAGGATGGATATGTGGTCTATTCAGAAGTAGAACTTATGCGCAGGTCTTGGGGCTTCTTTTTTAATTTTATTCCTTAATTTTGATTTTTTCTCTATGGCAAATGCTCACATATTCAAGTGCTTACACAGCATTGTTGAGAAAGTCCCACATTTTACATCTCCTACCTGTTTGGCCTTCCACCTCTTACACCCAAGTCCCTAACAAACAAACAGAGATGCAGCTAGCTAGGAATTCCATGATTGTTTTTGTGGAGATGGAGTTTCTTTTTAGTTTTTATTTTTATTGAGATGGAGGTGCCTCACCAATCACCACCACAGTGATTGGCAGGTATTGTGACTTATTTTATCTATTAAATACAAAAGGGTTAATGCATTAGTCATCCACAAAAACATTCGGCTTCAATGGAATTGATAATTGGCAGATTAAAGTTTCCAAATGGATGGTATTGCAGATATACCATCCTTTCTCCCTTGATCATTGATTTTCATAGTCTTAAGTAAGAGAGTTGTTAAATCCAATAAATCTGAGGGGTTTTTTTTTTTTTTTTTTAAGATGGATAAATTCTAAGGAGCTCATATATCTAGAAGTGGACTATGTCAAGTGTCCTATTCTAAAAAGAAGTAATGAGCTTTCAGCCATTGAAAGCTTTATCTGATTAAACCCATTGATTTAGAGTATCCAATTGATCTACTGCCCCATAGGTTTGCTATCCAACAGTAATCTTTTCGTGTTACATTGGTCCAAAATGTGAAGTTCATTGGAGCCCTAGCTAGTTTCACTTATTTTAAGGGTTTTGTTAAAGAGTCATTGTTATACTTGTATGATTATATTAAGTAGTCTATTTGCATTAAAAGAGTTCATTGGTTATTATAATTTGATTGCTTTGTCTTATTAGCATTATGAGTTGTGTATTATGTAATAGGATGTCTTTATCTAGTTCAATGGAATAAAATATAAAGAAGTTTTGTACTCTTTCTCCAAGTGTTGGCAAGGAGCAATGGTAATCTTCTCTCCTACCATTTCAGAATTTTAGTAAGAGATGTTTGCTCATTACCTTTTGGGATGTGAGTCTTGTACCAACTTCTTTTCTATTCAATATGCTGGTTGTACAACATGCTTACTTCTTAATTGAGAGAAACATTCAAAAAATATAGCAAATATCTTTAATTCCTAAACTTCTTAAAGGAAGAAAACAACGACTTCACACTAATAACAGCTAAAACCTGATTTTTCTTTTGCACAACCCATCTGAACACGATAGAATTTGCTCATACATATCAAACACAACACATCTATATAAGAATCAAATTCAAATCTCAATTCAATGAGAGTGACATGAACCATCAATTGATCATGTGTGAAAACATGGTTAAGTTGTCTAGACATCAAGTCTAACAACCTATAAAATTCCGATTAAAAGGATCGATTCTCCTAACGAACAAAATTCAAAATTGAAAATTGAAAAAGAAAATGTGATAGTTTCTCCACATCAAAATTCATCATATATAATATAATGATGGAGAACTCATTTATTTGTCATTATCAAACTGGCTGGTGAGGTTGTTGGGTATCATACATAAAATGGTTTCGGCCCAACATGTTAGGAAACAAGTGAGTCGATGGAGCCGAATTAACGTGGTGCGCCTTGTGGTGCAAAAGGCCGAAAATGAGTCCCACCAAAAGACGACAAAAGGCGGGCGGCCCGAGCGTTGTCGCAATGCAAATGAAGAGAGCGGGTTTGGAACGTTGGGCATATGATTGAAGTTTTTTTTTTTTTAAAAAGAGCGGGAAGATGAAATGGATGTGGATGTGAGATGAAGAGTTGGCAATTGGCATGTTGCAGTTGGACAGAGAATGATTTGAAAGGCCCAACTCCCTGCTTCCCCTCCCAGGATTCCGAGTTCCGTACCGTGTCTTTTGCTTTGGATGGAGCCTCCCAGCCCAAATGCCCTTCACCCTCTACTCTATTCCCACAAGTGCCATTGAAACCCAAAAGATTTTTATTTTATTTTTAGTATCAACCCACCATATATTGTGAATACCTAAATTTATTCCGGTGTGCATTTATATAGGTTTATCTAACGTCATTATTTATAGGTTAAACACGAGACACTAACATTTAATCCCCATAGATATTATCCCTGCCATTGAATATGAATAGCCCTCAATGTCTATAAGTACTAAATAATCCTTATGATATTCGAAAAGTCATCGCCTGTCTAATGGCAGCACACAACATTCTCGACATAGTTAAAATGTACTATATTTCTTGATGAAAAGAGAACTCACTCAATGTATGAATGACTTACAGACACAGATAGAGGTTTAAATGAATTGGCTTGTATTAAGTTGTAGCTTAATTGGTTGTTGCGATATGGGTGTACTAGTTGCGTGTGTTCTAGTCATCCGGAGCATTAAAATAGTAGAAGAATAAAAAGTGGCTTAAAATTCGGGAGGAAATTAGAAAGGCAATAAGGTGATTAGTGGGTATTCCCAGGATGGATTGAGGCTAAGGTGGGTTGGTTTGTCCCATTGCTAAGTGCTTGGGCTTTTGGATCAGGTGCTTCGAATGCGGCCCTCAGATTCCTTTCCACTTCATCCTCTGAGTGGGGGAGTTGTGTGTTTTGTCGTGTCATGGAGTTTGGAACGAGACACGAGTGCAATGACAAGTGGCACGCGTGAAATCCATAGTTGATTAGTAGCTAGTACACCTGTTCTCGAGCATTATCAAGCTTAAGTTGCGGTCATCAATATAAAATATGTGATTAAAATAGCAAAAAATCCAAAGCGAATAAAAACACATGCATTTTCCATGATCAATTTGTACAGGATAACACACTCGTGGTTGAATGGTATCGGCATCCTGACAATACACACATATCTAAGAATGAGTTTTAGATTTGTGGTATTATTCTTGGCCAGTGGACCAAATTAGAAAAAAAAAAAACAAATAAAAGCTTAGCGTTCAAATATTAGAGAAATGAATTCAAACCAATGATTATATGCAGGGGACGGTGGTTTTGATGGGATTGGATTTCATAGATGGGTCCCACTAAATGAGATATAAGGCTGGCTGAAGGTGAGATTGATGAGAATAACATGGTCGCCCAATTCTGTTTTGTACTTTGGTTTATAAATGAAGCAATTGTACAATTCATGAGTCCACTGATTTTAGATCCAGTAATTGAGGGACACAGTTCTCCGTATCCATAATTACTTAAATCCGTCAGTAGGCCCACACCTAAAACAAACCTGTTCAAATCACTATCTGCCTGTTAGTCTGTTACTCTGATATGAGCTAAGTTCACCATCAAAAATTCAACAGGTGTGTAAGCCACATGATTTATCATGTTTGGACGAAACAGGGATCATTTTCCTTTTAAAAAAAGCCTAAGGAGAAAAACAAAGTACTTGACTTTACTTTATATAATTTGATGGTCAGGTTGTAGTACAATTCATCTTACTTTTCGTTTGTGGAAACCTCTCAACCTATAGAAGCCCTTGATCCCATCCCAACCCACCCACATTGGTAGATGAGCTTCATTCAATGTTAAGAAATCTCTCTCTCTCTCTCTCTCTCAATGAACAATTAACAATTGGGATTACAAAAAGTCTACGTGGACAAATTTCTACGGACAAACTCCATGGTTCAATGGTCACATCATGTCACTCTTGAATTATGGAGTTTGTCCATGGAGTGGTCTATGAGAGTTTGTACATGTAGCATTACTCTTGGGATTATTAGAAGAAGAACCCCACTTGAAAGAATTAAGGGGCTCTAGTTCAGATGTTTAAAATTTAATTTGTCTTACTGTATCGATCATCCAAATACCCATTACGTTGTAGCAAAAAGCATTAAAGCTAATCTGTTTTCGATGGGTATTGTCAAATTCTTAATCCTTTATCCATGGCGATCAAGAAACTCGTTTTACTAAAGCACTGATGAGACCCTTGGAAGTTGGAACTCTTGCCTTGCAATTAGTTTCTTAAGCAACACTAGCTGCCTAATAACTAGGTTATAAAAAATGAAGGGGACAGTCACATACTATATGTAGCAAAATCTAATACAACCTGTTAATTTAACCCAAACCCAACCTGCAATGTCTATGGGTCGATCAAGGGTTAGGAAAACCTGACCGGCATTTAAATGGATTGATTAGGATCGACCTGCATTAGGCATGAAAATTGGGCCTTGTCGGCAGCTAAGTGGCGGCCCAGCCGTGCTGTGACGGCCCGTGAATTTCACAGGCTATGTCCAGGCCAGCTGGGACTCGGCTCAGCATAGGGGTGATCGACCGGATTTCCGGTCCGGTTTTCGGACCGGAATCCGGTCGGACCGGATTTCTGGTCCGGCCCAAAATGAAGGACCGGACCGGACCACTTATAAGCGGTCCGGTCCGGTCCGGTCCAAACCGGTTCGGTTGGACCACTTAAAGTGGTCCGGACCGGTTTCCATTTTATTTTTCTTTTCATTTTTTTTTCATTTTTTTCATTTTTTTTTTCATTTTCACCTCACATCTAAAAAGTAGGCAAATGTCAAATGAATGAATGATGGGTTTTACAAATGGGTGTTAGGCTCATGCCTCATGGGCTCAAAGATTATGAAAAAAAAATTTAAAAAAAAATTATTTTAATAAATGCGGTCCGGTCCGGTCCGGACCGGACCACAAAAGGCCCAGACCGGACCGGACCGGATTTGGACCACCAAGACCGCAAATCCGGTCCGGTCCGGTCTGCGGTCCGGTTCTGTGCAGCCCTAGCTCAGCACGGTCCAAGGCACGGATTCTGAATTCAGTATTACCATACGTTTCTCATTACCCTTATCCTCCGTATAATCTTTCAATTTAATATCTATTCTAATTTCTATCTCTTTAATGTTCCCTTAATCAAAATTTGATTTTTCCTATATTCTCCCCAATTAGCTAATCTTAATAAACTATGCCTCTACTAATTATAGTATTATTATGATATGGAAAATAATCAGGTGGGAATTGTTCTCATGGTTATACTGTGAGTGGGGCCCATCTATCACCCAATCTCAACTTTGCAATGGACAAGGACCCCTTTGATAGTCACACGCCACAGGGTTTGGCACCAATGTGAATGAACTGGACCATTAGATTGACTATATACCCATACGAATAGACTTGACTCGTCGGCCATGGATGAATGGATTAGGAGCATGGATTTGGAGCCAAACTTGATATATTATCCCTCTCTGCAACCATCTCTAACGAATCATTCCATCCCTCAAGAATTCATTCCACGCATCTTTGTCGCGGCCATATCTTAGCTTCCTACAAAATTGATCCATGGTAAAGTTGGTGGCTCACCCATGGTGAGGAAGAGTGGATGGGGCCTCGGGCAAGAATCTCTCAATATAAGGTTTGGAGTTGGCTGAGATGAAATTCACTCTCTTTAGAATGCTTTGTGTATGTGTGCAGGCATTGTGGGAAGCATATGTACGTATTTGGGCAATGCGATTCTATTTTATTGGATTGAATTCCTTTTTCTAACACCATTTTGATTTCGTTTATCATGGATCTCGTGGTGAGTACATTTGTCGCTATTGGAGTAATCTTAAAAAAAAAAAAAAAAATTTAAATATCAATTTATTTAAGCCTGGGCCTCATTTGGCTTGGCTTGACTTAGCAGGTATTGGATCTCTTCTTTTTCGAGTAGTATAACACCTCAACAGTCTCTCTCATTCAGGCTGGGCCAGGCTTTAGGGTTTCTATTAATAAATCTAAGCTTAGCCCATATATTAAACAGGCCTAGATCTTAGGTCCAAACCCAACTCGAGCACTAAAATCTAAAGATCAAGCCACGTGCAAAGCGAGCTGGGCTCAGGCCGGCCCCATCCATGAGCACCCCTAATTGACTCTGTGTGTGGGTGGGTGTCTTGAGTACTTGACTACTTGCCTTTCCAAACACACACACAAAAAAAATGTAAATATAAATATAAATATAAATCAAAGGTTAAGAAAATCTAAATGAGCTAGTTTTGGCTTCCATCATATTCCACCTATGGGCCCATAAAGGGGGAGCAAGAAATTTATATAAGTTTAAACTGTTATGAGACTTATGCCCTGTTTATTTGCATTAATATCGGAATTCATGGTGAGATGAGCTCCACACAGTTGAAAATATTCAATGAATTACCTAATGATCTAGCGGACTTAGGGCTGCTCTTCTAGCCGTCTAGGCGTATGGTGATTTCTTGCTTTTGTTTCTTTATTTTTAGAGGATTTAACTGGAAAAAACACTTAATGCGCACGTATGGTGCAATCAAATATTTTAGATGGTGGTGCACCAATTAGAGCAATTGGGCAAATTTTCATATTTTTTTTTTACCTATTTGGCACGTCGTCGGCGCCAACCTTATTTACACTACATAAGGTCGGTCCCGACCCTATTCGTGAACCCTATTAGGGTTCGAAACCCTGTTTCTTCTCATTCTTTTCTTCTCCCTTCTAGTATACCGCCAAGACCGACTTTGGGCGAGTGCTCCTACGTGGTAGCCGTCATTTCCACTTGCACAAGGCTTTAAATTTCATCCTCAATTGCATCTCTTTGCTCCAGATCGGTTTTTCCATCGTCTGTTTTTTCCGTCTTAACTGCAGATGTTATCTATCTCCTTCCATTTTTGAATCTTTTTCTATGTTTTTGCATTTTCCTTCCTTTTGGTTCTCCCTCCATCCCGCATACGATATCGAAGTGCACGGTACATGGGCTTCAACGTCGTTGTGGGATTTGTAGATTGTTTGGTTGAATGGACTAGGGTTCTTGGGATTCCGAATTTGGGGTTTTCTGAGTTGAGAAGGACGATGGTTCCGGAGCAGTTAACGTCTTTGGCAGTTAGAATGAATTTGTTCTCCTTGCTCATTTTTCTTGTTTTGTGAAATGGGTTGAATTGATTTTGGTCCAAAAACTTTAAGACAACAGATTCATTTTGTTTTTTGGTGTTTAATTAGATCTGTAATTAAATTAAGATTGTGGTGTGATTAATTTCCTTTTATTAGATTGGTCTTTTTGTCTGTTGCCAAAACCTGCTTATTGATGTAGTCCAAATGCATGAGATCCATATGGAAAATATGTCTTAGTCAAGTTGACCCAAAACTAGGTCATTTCGTATTCCAAAAATTGTCACTAGTTTAGTTATGAAACCACATTTTAGTTGAACCAGGTCTGAAACTATTATCAGGGAACCACCATAGAATCAATAATGAAACTCTTTTTCATCGGACTATTTATCAAATGAATGGTTCATATACAAAGATGAAGGTTATAAAATAAAAATATTAGGATAATTTAACTAGAATGATATTGGTCTCATACTTTACTAGCAAAGATAAATTCGTGCCAAGCACGGGTAAGCAACCAACTAAATCTGTAATACAAAAATTGTAAAGAGAGTAAAAATTGGAGATGCACCAATTTTCTAATGCATATTTTTTTATACAATGCAATTAATAAGTAAAATTAACAATATCAACAAATATAGTGGGTTGCAAATAACCGATAATACATCCTATACTGCTAAGTACGGGTTGATGATGACTTTATTTTACACTGCTAAGGTCATCACCGACCTTGACTTTGAACTTTTTCCTGAAACTACTTAGAAAAGTTACAACTTTTATTCAAAAAAATAGGAAGCATGCGTCGGTGATGACCTTATTTTACCCTAATAGGGTCATCACTGACCCGTACTTAGAAATTTTTTTTCCGAAAATGCATGGAAAAGTTACACATTTTAGTGTAAATAAAGTCGGCGCCGACGATGTACAAAATAGGTAAAAAAAATTAAAAATTCGGCCCAGTTGCTCTAATTAGTGCACTAGTAACTAAAGTTTTTGATCGCGTCACATGTGCATATTAAGTATTTTTTTCGATTAAATCCTCTTATTTTTATGAGGCGGCTTCTATACCATCCCTCTCCGTGCTGGTTTCCTTTTGGGTGGTTCATTCGTATTATATTCAATAACTATCATAAAAGAAAAAACATTAAATGAATTTGATTTTTTTCCCAAGATCTCAGCATTTAAAACTTCTCTTGTTAATAGCAGAGCTGGTGGACCCTACAAGCCCAATCAGACATGTGACAGGCTTCTTTGTGTCGAATGTCATTACAATAAATTTGCAGGGAATCAAGCTCGAGGTCATGAAGTATGCCTACTATGTCCCCATAGCCACAATCAAATTATAGACAAAAGTTAAGTCTAACTTCAGTACAAAATAAGGAAGTTCTAATTTTTCTTTACCCAAACAAGAAAGGCCAAGGATTTTGGGCCGAGGTGTGCCTACTGCCTACTCCTTTTTTATTGCTCTCCTCGTGAGAGAGAGGGACGTACGTGGGTAAGGAAAATGTATCTTTCAAACTCAACAGTGCATGCTCATATGCTGTTTTTTTATCAAAATCAAAATGATTAGAGTAGGATTATGATTGATGAAGTGGGTGATGATGATGACTACAAAGAAACTGGTCTTTGCGTAAGTTCTACGTATACAGTGGAAAGAGTCCATAACCCTAACCATATCCTTTGCCCTGTCTTTTCAATGAGATCATGGCGACAAAAAAACGCCACTACTCTTTATCTCTTGCAAGTATTCTTCATTTGACTTCTTGCAAATATTAATTTTTTAGCTCTTAATTTCAAAGTCACAAATCCAGCTAATAATTTTAGCTGATGAAATTTTAAGTAGATGACTAATCCAAATCTTCTTCTTTTTTTTTTTTTTTTTTTATTTAATGCAAATCCACAACCTCGTACTCCATAATCAAGTCCCTCCAAATCCCTCTTGAGCATTCTTACATGCCAAGCTGGGCTAGTGCCCTTGTGAGGCCGACACCAATCTAGGTCCAGCTTGGCAAAGGCCACCTAATAACAAATGAAGAATATAAAATGGCAAAGGAGTTTTATATCTCTTATAACATTTAAACAAAATATCTAGCGTGGGTTACAATCCAGACACAATAAAATCATTTGCATATAAAAAGAATACGTTCTGTGATTCTTAAATCATATCCTGATCTGTTCACCTAATTGCAATTTGAAACTTATCATTTCTGGAGCTAGAAGAATCAAACCTCAAATTTGAAGAATATTTCTTCTATGAGATAATATAATATTTCCTCGAGTGAAGAAGACAGATTAGTGAAGTCCTAATTGTTGGAATTTAGTGCATATAAAACAGAGCAACATGACAACTTGCATGATCTTCCCTGTTCATGCATAAAGGTGTGAGATATACAACTTACACCTGTTCGCCAATCCAAGCCGTCCAGATATACTTGTGGATTCTAAAATCTGGCAATGAAACCTTCACCAAATCTCACATTTCCATGGTGTGACCCACAATTCCTATGGTTAGTGTTAAGGTGTTCTCGAATGATAGAGCGAAGAGGGACCCACAAAAATGTAAAAATAGCTACAATGTGGCCTATGTGTTATCTGAAAAGGTGTCATCTCTCTCTCCAGTGGATATTTTTTTTATCATGATGTCTCTCTCCTGCCACTCTGCCCAGAAGCCGTCATGTAGGTGGATTGCCAGTTTGCCACATTTATATTCCAAGTAAGGATAAGGTCAAACGTGTTGGGACCGGGCCATGAGTGGGTTGTGAAAATTCTATCTCCAAAGTCCAAATACATGACAAAAATTAAAAGAGAGTTCTGAAATTAGAATGTTGTTCTGGTTTGTACATCAAAGTCTTCAACCAAACGACCTGTCTTCAGCTGCTTGCTGCTGCTGCTGCCGCCGATATATGTTAGAACTACAACTTTCCCTTTGCAGGCCACCCCCCCCCCCCCCCCCCCCCCCCCCCACACAACCCTTTTGCCTTAAACCTGGTGCAACGTGCAAGTAGAGGTATGAAATCGCCAGCAGAAGTGATCGGCTTGTTGATGAGTGCTGTGTTCATCCTGTTGCTAATTGCAAAGCTGATTTGGAAGAAGATCCGAGGCACTGAGTCCACAGCAGTGTCAGAGGCACAAATGATATCTGATTCTGAGACTGAGGTTGGTTGCTGCCCAAATTATTTTGTTTTGACCCTCAATTTATAGCAAATGCACTGGGATATCAATCACCCGGATATCAATTACAGAATTAGTGGACTTCACCAATATACATGTTTACATGCTTATAATTTTTATTAGCCAGAGTTTAAAAAAATGCCTTCACCTTGTGCAGTTTTTGAAGAATTTTAGCTCTCCTCTCTCTCTCTCTCTCTCTCTCTCTCTCTCTCTCTCATTTTAAATTTGAATTGAGTTGTTATGTTTGCTTAGGTGATTAATGTCTAGAAAGGCATAAAGCCTTCATCAGAGAATTATCGTGTTGAGACATGCGTCCATATGGCATCTCATAGTTCATCAACTCAATTCAACTGGCCTTAATTCATTTGACTCAATAGGATTTTAGAAACCGGACAAGTTTCTGACTTTAGACAATTGATTGGTGAGTCAAGCTAAAACCCCATTGAGACAGAGAGGTTTTTTGCCTGACCATGAAAAATTGCTTTAATCTGCTTTGTTGCACATACTTGGATAAGTGGTTAATTAGTATGTTATTGTTTCTTGCTACCTGCACAAATCATTTTGCTTGTGCCATTTTGCGAGTTTTGGAGAGAGAGAATTTCTGTGTCTTACTAAGCATGTGCATCATTGAGTATTTTAGTTGTAACCTTAACAAGAAAATATGTTACCAAAGGTTATGGATCTCTTGGAGTTTAGATTGCTCTTATGTAATGAAAATTTGATAGAATCTGAGGGTTCTGCTCAAATTTGAGTGAAAAACCTCCTTTTTCAGAAAATGAATTGGTTTGTCTCTCTTTTTTGTTTCTTATCCTATGCTAGTTAAACACCTTGTTCGATTCATATACCCTTCTTGCAATGCTTATCAGTATCTATGAATCTTTTAAAAACGACTCGAGGAAGTTCCATAGGAAAACTTGAACTTCATCCAAAATCATATATTTATATCATGATCCATTTTCCTTAGTTAAATGACTTTTTTTTTCTATCCGTAATAGTAAAACTACATGAAAGAAAGAAACCAGTACAATTCAGGGTAAAACAAAAAAAGAACACCCTTCAAACAAGTACTGGAACAAGAGAAATGTACCAGCCATAAACTACAAAATAAAAGCACTTAAATTACAAGATCTATCTACCCCTACCTTAGCTAAACAATATACCATCATGTTTGCAAATCTTACTAATGAACTGAAACGTGACTTGCATGTCTAATTTCGTTGAAGAGGAATTACATTTTCCATGGTCCCCTCAACAATTTCACCCAAGATATAGCACTTGCTGAATCACTCTCCACAATAAGTTAGTAATGAAAAAAAAGAACGATAAGTGCGAAAAGCTGAAAAGCTTTCATGATAGCCAAAACTGTGATTTAATAAGTTGCCAACAACCTTAGATCTAAGGGCCTGTTCGTTTGCGTTATAATATATAGGAATTGAATACATAGAATTCATATCATAAGCGGTTTGAAATAGAGACCAAATGTGAATTTTTAGAAAATGAGCATCAAATAACCTTTTCTCATAGAAAAATAGAGTCAAAAGATGATGGAAATTGAATAAACCAGCCATCGCCATAGTAGGTCATTTCCATCTTTTTTTCATTCTTATTTTTCTAAAGGGAAAGGTTATTTGATGCTCATTTTTAAAGATTCACCTTTGATCTTCATTTTTAACTACTAATGGTACAAATCCAATGTATTTTAAACTATCTTCTCTATAATATATTAGCAGAGAAGGTTGCTTCAAGTCAACAGACGGCTATAAAAACTTGCCAACCTTTAAACTGAGTTGTACTTGGAAAAGTAAAATTGACTAAATCATACCAGATGATAGGTGGAGTAAGGTTGGGATGATGGTGATGAAGATTCTTTCTTACTTTGTATCAGTAATTTCAAAATCATAATCTATCTTTTTTGCGTCCTCTACTTTTGCCTTTTTTTTGGTGACATTAATTTTTTTATATCTTTTTCATATAATACAGTTGAATTTGGCTTCTTGGAAATTTGGTGAAAATTAAAATCTTCTCTTTTTTTTTTGAATTCTAGCAGGGGAAATAAACCCAAAATCCAAGTGAACGACTTCACTTATCCAAAATAGATATGGTCAAACACAGTCTTAACTTATTTTGCTTAGTGACCCAACAAAAGAAAAGCCTATCACTTAAGATGAACAATGGGTTCTAAGATTTTACTTCAAATTTTGTTTGCAGACAGAGGACTCTATCAATGGGCTCAAACCAGTTGCCGCTGCCTCATTACCTACGATGGAGTTTAATAAAGAGGCGTTCCGTTCAAGGGAGGATCCCCAGTAAGTTTAATCTGCCATATTCCTCCCCACCATCATGTTATATTTTTGTTTTGTATCCAGCTTAACTGTTATGTGACATTTCTATTAGAAGGCTTTATGCCTGTTTGTTTGCATTAGAATATATAGGAATTCAACATATAATAAGATTTTTTTAAGTGGTTAAAGATGAAGATTCACTGGTGAATTTTAAAAAAATGAGCATCAAATAACCTTTTCTTTTATGAAAATATAATCAAAGGAAGATGGGTAATAAATACCTAGCGTTTGGTCTTCATTTTTAACCATTTCAAAAATTTCTCATATATTGAATTCCTATGTATTTTTAATGTAAACAAACATGCTCATTCTTTTATGGGGAAGACAATGAGCTCTTTGTTGTACACTAATTTGGACTTGCTAAGTTTTTAAAGTAAATACTAAAGAAGACATACAATTTAACTTAGGCCTAATTATCATTTGCATGAGTGTGCACATGCAAATTAATCACCTTTTTAATTCTCATGGGGAAGACTGAAGCAAGGGCTGAATCTTTCCTAGGCATATGTTTGTGAAGGCTGGTGTAGTATAGTAGTAGTCCAAAAACTTGGTCATCAGTCCCCCATTGGTTGTACATTCAGAGACTCTGCATTTCTGACCTTTTTCCTTCCTTTGTATTTATCCCCACAATTTGAACGTTTGACTACTTGAGTTACTTTAGTTGCTCTTTCCCTTTCACATATTTCTGCTCTGCAAGCTTAACTAAATCAACTGTCAGGAGCCTGAGGTAGATACTTCTCTGCAACAAAAACATAACAGAACCTTATAAACCATATATTGATCATGAAGAGATGATACCAGAAAATTTATGTAATTTAGTTTGTTTACATTACATTGTGGACCTTCTGCAGTTGTTCAATATGTTTAGAGGAGTACAAAGACAAGGAAGTATTGCGAACACTTCCAAGATGTGGGCACAATTTTCATCACACCTGCATAGACATATGGCTTCAGAAGCAATCGACCTGTCCAGTTTGCCGTTTGTCATTGCACGATTCATTCAAAGCCAAACATATGGTATCTCCTACTTTCAGCACAGCTGTGTAGCTGTGGGAGTTAAAACAGGTAGTGAATGAGACTAGAGAACCAAGGCTGCACTCATCAGATACAAATGGCTCCACAGAGCTGGTGATTAATTGTAATTGAGAAGAAGGCATATTTGTGTTATGGGAAATGAAGAATTGTTTCAGGACTGTGTGGCCGATGTTTTTGATCTATAACAATGATATGATGGGTCCACTCAATGGATGGGGGATTCGAAAAAGATAAATGTAAATTGAAAGAATGTAGTCACTCAATCTTGGATCTTTTTCTCCCCCCCCCAAAATGTTATGTATTTTTATTTCTTACTGATTTGTACACTGAGACTGGATAGTTGCCAATTTTGGGGCATATCCTATCCTCAGTGGCTCATCAGATCAACAATAGGGATCACCAAACCATGTTCCCCTCCAGAATGAAATGATGCATAAGGACAACTTAATTCCTTGTAGGAACTAGTGATCAAGCTTGTTTGGAACTTAAAGAATCTCTAAAGGAAAGGATAAGCGTACTAATAATCTTATAAGGTAAGCACATTAAGGGCCTGGTTGTTTGCATAGAATACATAGGAATTCATACCATGAGTGGTTAAAAATGAGAATCTAAGGTGAATATATAAAAAATGACCATCAAATATCCTCCCCATCAATGGAAAATTAATCAAGGGAAGACAGAAATTGAATACCCAGCGAACACCCTATTAATTCAAATCCTAAGAAAGTCAAGGTCCTCCCATTTATATTTCTGCCTCATATCATTCACCCCTGACCTCTCAACCTCTATAATACTCCTTCGGTGGAGTTCATTTGACCATGATTCTGCTGAATAATAATATGTCCTGAATTGAAAAACGTTCTTTAATCAAGTATCGTTATTAGGATCTTGGAGTATTGCTTCTGTAAGGAGGTTGATCGAACTCCCAACTGAAATTATGTGAGATCAAATATGCAATAAAATCTTCTAATAAAGACAACAATGTTGAAACAGAACAAAAGGTGACATCTTTATTTTACTACTCAATGAATCAAACTTTGGTCAGTGAAAATGAATGTTCAGTATGAATGATCAGATATCAAGGGAAACCAAGAATTCTAACAAATAACCAAAATAGTTTTTTTTTTTTTTAATCCGTCTTTCTTTTTCTCTAGCAATGATTGCAGAGTTTTGCTTAATGACAAATTAAAAAAAAAAAAACTGAAACAACCATTCATAGTCTAAAAAATGTAAATTCAAGAATGTAATTTTCTTGCCCATAAATAACTAGGAACTTACAATAGTTGAGAAAAAAGAAAAAAAATACCCAAGCCCATCCTGAACCAAACCAGCAATGAGGTTATTAGGAAAGTGTAAAAAAAAATCTCCAAACCAGCAATGAGGTTATTAGGAAAGTGTAAAAAAAATTCTCCAGGTCAACCTCCTCAGTCTGGTTGCAGCTTCCCTATATAATATAAAGATTGTGCTGTTGCCGACTAGAAGCCCAAGCACCATGGACCCACCTATCTTATACAAATCACTCTCTAATCGGGCTGACAGTCCCATAACCATAAAACGATTCCAAGGAGCTTGTATATTGTAACATAGATTGCCAAAACCAAGTTATCACAGGCACCCTCATCTACGCAATTAGATACATGGTTATTCATCTGGTTAAATATTTCCTTTCAACAATCAGAAGGGTATCTCATATACATAAGTAAAAACAGCTTTGGCAATCCCCACAACTTTCAACAGGTGATGCAAAGAATGTCACGATAGCAGGGTTTGGATGTCTAATATCCGTTTAACTACCAGAAATCCATGCACGAGCATGAACCCTGTCTAAAATGATGGAAACGGCTTCGATCCCTTGCAACAATCTCTCGGTCAAAAACCTTTGATATAACCTTTATAAAAGAATGACAATCATTACAGACACGAAGGTTCTTCACAATCCGAATTTGTGAACCAGGAGAAGTGCTCATCAACCCAAAAGCAATGGCCAACTTTTCACTGTGTAAGAACAGGGAATGTTCTTTTTCTTCCTCCTCTATATCAAACAAAACTTCTGCAGTACCTGAAACATGTCCAGCCAACTTGACCCGTTGGCACATCTGTTCTACCATCATATAGATGAGCTCTGTTTGAAAATGTGATCTATCTCCGGCAAAAAACTGGTGAACCATGCCATTAACCTCAATCCAACTGCAGCCAGCGGTTTTCTCGATTCCCTTTGATTTCATCTGTTTCCTTATTGTTAAAGCATCATCCCACCGACTGGCACTGGCATAAAGATTTGATAGGAGTACATATCGTCCACAAGACTCTGGTTCCAATTCAATCACCCGTTTACCAATCATCTCTGCAAGCACAAAATGTTTGCGCATCCTACAAGCTCCAAGAAGGGTAGCCCACAATATTGCATTTGGCCTGAAAGGCATGTTTTCAATGAATACCAATGCTTGATCCACTTTTCCTGCTCTACAAAGCAAGTCCACTACACATCCATAATGTTCCATCCTTGGCTGTATACAGTGAACATCTTTCATTGCACTAAAATTCTTTAGACCCGCATCAACTAACCCTGCATGACTGCATGCGTATAACACCGCTATGAAGGTTACATCATCGGGCACCACTCCCTCAAACTTCATCTGCTCAAAAAGCTTCATGGCACGCTGGCCATCACCATGCATGGCTAGCCCTCCGATCATCACATTCCACGTGAAAACATTCCTCTCTCTCATCTTGGAAAATACTTGTAGAGCGAGATCTAAGCTCCCACATTTAGCATACATATCTACAAGGGCAGTCCCAAGGATAATATCCTGTTGTACCATGTATCTTTCTATCAGAAGATGGATGTACTTGCCTTGGTCCAAGGCTCCCATTTGAGCACAAGAGGAGAGTACACAAACCAGTGTCATCTCATCAGGCCTGACCTTCTCGCTCTGCATCTGCTGAAACAAAATCAATGACTCTTGAAAAGAACCAGAGCTAGACAGCCCCGAAATCATGCTAGTCCATGTCGACGCATCTCTCTCGCACATCTCATTGAAAACCTGTCGTGCGGACACCAAATCCCCACATTTGCAGTACATATCGAGAATAGCATTGCCCAAATTAAGGTCCATATCCAACCCGAGTTCTTTTGAGTGGGAATGAAAAAATCTCCCTCCATCCAAGTCACCCAATTGAGTACAAGCCGAAATGAGACTGATCATGGTAACCATATCAGGGAGAACAAGTCCCATATCTTTCATCTCTTCAAAACAATCAAACGCCTTGTGACAAAGGCCCTCACGGACATATCCTCCAATCATCACATTCCATGTCACAACATCTCTATGGGGACTTTGATCAAACAGTCTCTGTGCTTCACCCAAGGAGCTGCAGCTAGCATACATCTGAATCACAGAATTGAACACAAACACATCAGATTCCAGACCAACTTTCAATATATCGGCATGAAACCTTCTGCCCAAATCTAGAGACCGCAGCCGGGCGCAAGCGGTCAAAACAAAAGGGTAGGTGTAATTGTCGGGTGCGACTCGGGATTGAATCATGAGGTGGTAGAGAGATATGGCTTCGGATGGGTCGTCGCTTCTTGCATAGCCTCTGATGATGGTGTTCCAGTTGAACATGTCGGGGTTGGTGATCTGGGTAAAGATTTTCCGGGCGTAATTTAGATTGCCGGATTGGGAAATGGCGAGGAAGGAGAGGATTTTGCTTGTGGCACGGTTGTTTTGGAAGAGATGGTTTCGGAGGAGGAACGCATGGGCTTGTTTGGATTTCTCGATGGTGGTGCATTGAATCTTCAACCAGTCAGTGGAAAAATGTCTGATCGATTTCGAGGGAGAAATCATAACGCCATTTGGAGCAGATTTTATAGTAGGGATTGTGTTCTATCATACTACATGGATTAAGGAGAGAGAGAGAGAGGTACAAATACAATAGCAAGGAGAGAAAGGAATTTGAATTTATAATCACTTCACAAGAAATGCAACGGCTATACGAGCGGGAAAAAAAAACGGCTAAATAGGCATCAAGCACAGCCCTCAGCATGTCTCTGAGGTTCGCACGGAGAAAGAGATGCTTTCAATGTACACAAATGTTAGGCCCGGCCGGGGTTTCAAGAAATTCTCTATGGGCCCACTTTTTGAAAATCTGAATCACTCGAAACACATTTTTAGGGGAGTTTTCAAATCACTCAAAATAAATTATTTCTACTTATATAAGATAAGCCCACAGTCTGTTGATCAAAATATATATAAATGAAAATGGTCTACAATCAACCCTAATTTTTAGACCACATGGTACATCTATGATATATATGTGTGCGCGCTCGACTATTCCCATGAGAACATGAAGTCTATGACTCCCTCGGACACCACATAAGCTTGGGCAACTGACCCAAAGGAGAGAGTGCATTCAAAACTGCAAGCGAGCCTCCCCCACATACCAGGTAAGTTAAGCTTTTCCTTGGGCAAGTAGCACAAAGGACACGACGCGAGTTTGAAACCACAACCTCCGATTTATGAGCCGTGGTCCTAGTCAATTGTGCTGCGAAAATTGACCCTCATCTTGTATTTGTAGGCCTCGATTGATCATTTGAACTTTTTTTAATGCATTGCCACCATTTGCATTTGCATGGGATTTATTAATACTAAACCGGCCAAACACCCTATAAATGTTCAGTGAATTGATAATAATAATAATAATAATAAAAACTCAACTCACCCAGGGTCAGATAGGTTGACTCAACTCAAAAGGTACGAGTCAACATAATCTGATGAAGACTACAAAAAAATTCTCAGTCCCAATCGACCCACTGGAAATTATACTCGACCTCCCACTCTTATACCATATTGACAACCACTTACTCTAAAATCTTAAGCTGATAGAGAACGACATAACAATGTATATCACAATTCACAACAGCATCAACCATACGATCTGAATTCTACACCGGCAGATGGTGGCCATTAAACTCTTAAACTAGAAAAAGAATATTAAAAAAAAAAAACGACAAAAAAGAGTTAATTGTCCCAACTGGACAAAGTTATTTAAATAATCTTAAGTTAAAAATCATTCAGTCACATTCCATCATTACCCAAGTGGGGCCTCCAATATAAACAGTTTAATTTAAAGTAGATGACAAAACCTCAGTAAGCATCCGTGACTAAGAAGGCCGTTATAACCATTTTAGTTCACTACTGCCTTTCTGTGTCGTGGATGGTACAAGATATTATTCTTTACAAATGACATTGACAACAGAACAGTATAGCTCGGCTCCAACTATAGGAAATTTTTTTCTGGCGGATTTGTTCAAGCATGTTCTGATGGAATGACAGTTGATCCTTCTTTTCCTTCCAGAAGCAGTCAGGAGAATAGTTTACAAAATCTGTTGCAATCGCCCTCCCAATGCATATATAGGCTCAGTGATAAAATGGAGCTGCATATGGAAACCTGGACAAAGAAACAGCTTTCGCCCACCATTAATCCTATCCACATGATTGAACCTGCACAGCTTAGACAATGATGGCCAAGGACAACCTGGGATGCTTCCACACCGGTGCTGGGTGAACAGTCTTCAGCAAGGAGTCCAAGAACATTACACTTTTGCAATTAAGTTATGCAGTCGCACAAATTCATCCAGTGTAAGCTCCTCTGGTCTTGGCTAGAAGTAGTAACCCATGGGCATAAACAGAATGCAGATAAGTCGATCAATCACTAGAAAACCCTGTATGCAAGCAAAAACGCAGGTAATTCAAACCATACAGCTACTTACAGTAACTGGAAGGCCTGCATTCTCAAGGGCTCTTTCGATCTCAAAAGGTTTGATAATATGCTGAAGAGATCTCCTCAGCATCTTACGCTTACCGTTGAAGGCAGAATTGACCTGCATATTCATCAAATATGGATTGTCATAATTCGCAGGAAATAGATAAACTTAAGCATATTTTCTTAAAGAATAATCCCACAATTACATGATCACTGAACGAAATAGCATAAAAAAAAAAAAAAGGAAAGAGAAATATTCTGTTTGTGATTGAAGTTTCAAAAAAAAAAAAAAAAAATCATCGTTACCATTTCCAAATAAAAATTAAAAAAATTGAAGTTTCATCCTACAGTTACAGGGGTTTGAAGTCATGGGAAAAAAAAAAATTGTAAACCATGTCCACAGCATCTTTAGCTAATAACTGATTCTTGATGTATGGTGTGGCATACAACATGAGAAACAAGCATATTCTGGCTGCCCCACATATAGTAAAGGGGTGGGCCAACAGTTCAGTAATAAAGATTATAAATCTGGTGGACCACATTACAGAATAGATCACGTTCCATGTCTTTCCTATCAGATGATCCTAGCAGTAGACGAAAATTGACAATTACAAGCAAATATACACATTTATGATTTAAGAAGCCACCATGAGGCCCACTATATGAACAACTTGACCATCAAAAGGAGAGTACCACACACAATTTGCTTGGTTGGACAAATGATCCACCTGATATTCTATAGTTCTAGATCTTTTGTCTGGTGTAGAAAAACAAGCCTCAAGCACAAAACTGCCGAGGATGGATAAATCACATATTTTCTCTCTTCTGATAGAACCATCTGTGGCAAGGCAGATAAAAAAGCAAGGACAGACAATCACCATTGAGAAGAAGTTTTTAGTTGAAGAAACAGATGGATATTCTGCAGGCCGCTTCAGCTTGCATGTAACCACAGCCGTGTCTACCTGCAGATGGACAGACCTCAAGATCAATCTCATTGTCAAAATAACAAAAAAAAAAAAAGCTGACACACTTCACTTTGCTATTGATTTGCATCATGCAACCAGAGATGTTTTGAACCTGATACTAAATTTATTGACTATGTAATTGACTATGTAAAGTACCAAGATCAGGAGCTTACTCAAATCTTTATGCATAAATAACATAATGAGAATCATAGTTGTCTTAAACTAATTTATTTCACATATTATTGAGTTCCGGAGCTCATCCATGAAGCTTTATGTGTCAATGCAGTAGAAGCTAATAGAAGGCACACTGTTAAATAAAAAAGAAGAAGAAGATATTTCACGCATTATTGAGTTCCGGAGCTCATCCATGAAACGTTATGCGTCAATGTTGTATTCCTACTCAGACTAGTACCAAAGATAATAAGATGCAGTAGAAGAAGAAGAGTTGATAGATGCATTCTTTATGATTTTTTTTTAATTATTACCGATTCACAAGTAAAAATCCAAAAGCACACAATCATGATCCATGCCCACAATACAGGAAACTATTAGCAAAGAGAACTCCTCTCTAATTTAACTTAACACCACAGGACTTCACCCAATACCTCCAAAGATGAGTAATAGGAACACCAAGGAATTCCTTAAGCATTGAACCCCGAAGATCACTTTAGTCTGACCCTTGATTATCACACCCAGTGGAGTTTATTATTAGAAGTTCGATTATTCTTTTCCAACCATACAAACCAAAGAAGAATCTCAAAATCAATGTTGTTTTTATTTCAAATTGACAACTCGCTCCAAAATTTGCAGCCAAACCTATCGAACATTGAAAAGATTAATAAAGTACTCCACACCTTTTTTTTTGGCACAGAAGAATTGATGGATAACATTTTATATGATACTCATGGTGAATGACCATGTGGGGAAAAAATCTTACAACTGCATCCATTCTCAACATAAATCCTCCACTGAAAGTTAAAAAGATTATCTAACTTCTACACATTTACTGAAGGATGGAAGATAAAGAAAACACCGAACTACAAGTCAGGCCTTCTGTTACATGCATACTACGACACTTTGCAATGCGTGCCATCATGCGTAAACAAACTAGTATGCTAAAAAAATTAAGTGAAAATGAATAAGAGAACTGCTTACATTTGGTTGAGGAAAAAAGGCTGTTCTTGGAACCTTAAACTTATATTCAGGATCTGAAAAGCTCATAAAAGAAAACTCAAGTCACAAATGGACCTTTATCATCAAATTGCACCACTAATAACATACAAGTCAAAAAAAAAGGCAGAAATCGAGATACATACTATTGTATTACATGTTCAAACAGAGAAGACGATGGTCACTACAACTCAAAAAATATGAAAATTATAATCGCAATTTACAGAGCACGACTATGATAAAGGAAAAATTAGATCGTGTGTATCGTGATAATTATTATGTATCAATTCCACGATACCGTAACACACAACTATGCAGTATTTAAGAGCCTGAGAACTTGTAAAACTAATTCCAAGTAAATAACAACACAAATACAGAGAAATAATTTATTCCATAAAAGTTGTTTGCAACACTGATACAGTTTAAGAAAATAATCATACATTTGAGACCCATTCACCTCATGTTTATGAATTGAAAAAGATAACTTTCTCTGTTAAGTTCCGGATTGTATCAGGTATCAGTATCTGTGAACAAAATTTTCTCTTTAACAATTAAGAGTTGAGATTTTTTTATTTTTTTTTAGCAAGGAGCATGCTTGTGGAGTTCTATGAATCATGTATGCACGTGCGTATATATGAGATAAATAAGCAGAAAAATCTTTATTCTAAAAGAAATACCAACAGAAAAGATAGAGGAGACTACTACTGTAGACATACTGAGATTAATCATATATGAAACTAAGGAAAAGAAAAACAAAAGAAATGTATGCTAAAAAAGAAGCAGCAGAAGAGACCAAGTGTATATGCACTGCATTTCGAAGGCATTGGTAACTTTGATGGGACTCCAAGATACAAACCTTACTGATGATAGCAGTGGATACGATGAAATAACAACAACAACAGCCCTTAGCCTGCTTCTATGGTTTTGTCTTTGCAGAAGGCTCATTTTTTGTTGATGTGACTTTTCCCAGGTGCAGACCCTTTTCCATTAAGACACTCCCATGTAAAACTTATCTCAACTATTTAAAAGGGCAAGTGAATGATATCAAGGAGCTAAACTGCTAAGGGTTACACGTTACAGTGCAGCTTTCAATGATGATGATGGCCAAGTGCACACTTCTGCCAAGTTGGGCATTACAAATGCAACTTCGGCTTGGGCCACAACTCTTGGACCTGGCATTATGATTCTTGTAACAGTTTCATCATAATCATTTGTCATTGAGGGAACTTTTCTTGATAAGTTGGTCTCTCAAAAAAGCGTCCCACCTACCAAAGATAGCACCTCTCCTATATGACATATAAGATAAATCTCATACAAGATAATATTTAAATCAGATAACTGGCTATTCACTGGGATCTTTCTAGTGCTTAGCGGTACCATGTCAATGTCATGCACGTAGAGATGGAGTATAATTGTGGCACAGTATTTCACCTCCACAGAGTAGTTACCCAGTTCTTCAAGTAACCAGGCTAAAAGGTCAGACAAATTCTATCAAGGCGCATATGGCCATACCATTCAGATTAACTATAATTTCTACCATTGGCAATTTACAGTTGTAAATTCCTTTTCAAGAATCCATTTGGAGAAAAAACAAATATAAAAGAGGCAATTTGGAGGAAATGAGAAGTTCTAAAACTTCTAACGGGCAAACTGCACATTGATGTAATTGGAGAAAATGATAATGCCAATCAAAGTATCCAAGGACAAATACACTTACCAATTGCTCAAAAGAAAAAAATAATGACAGTGTCAGTAATGAAGATGATGATGATTTGGCCAAGTG
This sequence comes from Litsea cubeba, assembly GCA_012931725.1. Classification (NCBI taxonomy): domain Eukaryota; kingdom Viridiplantae; phylum Streptophyta; class Magnoliopsida; order Laurales; family Lauraceae; genus Litsea; species Litsea cubeba. The sequence continues at coordinate 69,006,669 of CM022951.1, forward strand.
AGAAAGTTACACTTCCATACCTGAAGTAGAAGGACAACTTCTGAAAAAATGTCACCCAAGGGAAGAAGCTGCTTGACCACATCAGTACTTATATTGAAAAGTATATTGGACACTACCTGCAATGTTTTAGGTTATTCTTAGATAGTGTTTCCAAAACATGCAAAAGATAGATTTAAGATATATTTCAGCTGAACCAGGTTCATTAAAATATGGTAGAAATGTGCTTGATCAACCTGGAAGGGGTCCAGCATTATTACTTCGATCCAATAATAGAAAACTCCATGGTCTGATTTGCGTGTGGGTTAAACCAAATGCAAGGTTTACTCTAGTCATCAAATGACGTGACACGAGAAAAGCTGAACCTTCTATAAAACCCTCAACCATAAGAAGGGGCAAAAGCATGTGATTGTTTGATGATGCAGCATGGGTCAGGCCACCTAGGCTGGACCACAAAATGAGGAGACATGGGATCAAACAATTCCAAAATTCTACTCCCCCATGAGCCTCAGCCCAATTAGAAAAATAGTCTCACAAAACCGAATAACAGTATAAATACTTGCAAGTCACAAAATATCACCATGCTCAGCCTCAAGCTACAAACAAACTGGACTTCAAGCTTCCCAACTCCACTTATGGAGAATTACACAACGAGAGATATAACCACAACTTGAATCTTCCTCTTTGTTTCATTTTCGTTGAGGTTATATAGACTATTGCATGCAAGGACACTCATAGGAAATTACAGAATTTTAATAATATTCATACATTCTCTTAAACACAGTATTTCCACTCCAATCTCCCATAGGACTCTTTTGAATCACTATGCCAGCACTACCTGCTAATACACTCATACATACATACATATATATATATATATACATATACGGGAAAAATTCAAGTGCATCTATCCCTTACCATAGGGTGAGGGACACTCCCCTTTTTGGGAAGTTTCAAGTACATAGGCACTTTTGTACTTGAAACTTCCCAAAAAGGGGAGTGTCCCTCACCCTATGGTAAGGGATAGATGCATAGGAATACTCCCCTACATATACATACATATATACATATACATATATATATACATGGGAAATATTCAAGTGCATCTATCCCTCACCATAGGGTGAGAGACACCCCCTTTTTGGGAAGTTTCAAGTACAAAAGTGACTTTTCAAGTACATGGGAATACTCCCCATGTACTTGAAACTTCCCAAAAAAGGGAGTGTCCCTCACCCTATGGTGAGGGATAGATGTATAGGAACACACACACACACACACACACACACACACACACACACACACACACACACACTACAATCTCTCCCAAGACCTTTTGACACACACACACACACTACAATCTCTCCCAAGACCTTTTGACTCCCTACATGCAAACATTGATGCAAACGCATGGAACCAAGCAAGAACTACATGTAAATACTTAATACACAAATTATTATGCACATATTTCTGATGACGAGTTGAAGATTTGAACTAGAATGATGTGAATAAGCCCCAGAATAAATGTGATGAAATCCTTGACAATGAGGCTTATTTGATATTATGTTCGACAATGGATTCCATGTAGAAGGTGTAAACCCTAGAAACCACATTATTTGATCATTTTTCAAAATAAATGTTTCTATAAACAATAGAGATCAAAGGAATGAAACAGTAAAAGTATAAAGCTTATAAATTGAAATATGGGGGTAGAAGCCAAAGTAAGACGAGCAACAATTAAGCCAAAGGGTCAGAGCACCCCGAAAGGATCAGTCGTCATCATCATCATCAAAGCCTTGTCCCAACTGCGTTGGGTCAGCTACATGAATTTTGTTTCTCCATTCTGATTTATCCTGAGCCAAACATTCTAATCTATCGTTAAGCCAAATCCTCAGATAAGTTGTACATCTTCAGATCTATTTTTAATACCTCAATCTATGTCCTCTTTGGCCTACCCCTTCCCCTTAGTGGGCGATCAACACTGAAAGGATTGGTATGAACTATGAACTGATAAAAATTATTCAAGGCACACAATTTTTTTAAAAATATCCATGTTCCAATTGAAAAAAATGTAATGAAATTCTGAAGTGGATTGGAAGCACAATGAAGTATCAATCATAAATGCATTGATGCCCTTGGCTATTCTTTGTCTGAGAGAGGGATGAACAGCTTTCCCAATTGGGCAAATGCTTCAAAAAGATAGGTGCAGCAGAGAACTGCGTTGATGATCACAGGCCTTGATTAGACTCATCCCAATCAAATCCAAGTTAAAATATGAGGAAATGCATAACAAATACTCCAAATATTATCCTCCCAGGAATTGCATCGACATATAAATTCCAAGAAGCTACATAGAACACAAGCTGTATGTATACAGCCTCATGAATATTATTAGATGTGTAATATATCTTATTACATTGAAGGGTTCTTTTTTTTAATTAGAACACAGTAATAACAAAATACTAATTGATCATATAACAGATCTAAGATGCATGATGACTGATGAGCAAACAAACAAATAGCTATGCATTTTAAAAGAAAAGTTATTTCGGTTAATCAGTCACAGATGAGTAAACCATACATAGATGTAAACATTCTCAAAACCATACATAAGTAATTAGATGTAAGTCAATTGTCCTAGGTTAACAAGTCTAATTTCCATCAGGTACTTGCTAGAAACAATTGATACAGGCTACAACAAAGTGATGTGTGCAAACTCATTTCATGAACCAAATGAAGAAACTCAAATGTTGGAATAAGCAAGCTTTGACAATATTTAAGGCAATGGTCCACATGGATTATTTCAAAAACTCCCACGGAGGTTCTCACTTATGCATATTTTGCATCATTTCGAACAGATTTTCCACTTTCCAACATAGGGCTCAAATGGGAACGAATGTGACACTTTGTGAAGTCCTCTTCCAAAACCTACAATGGCCAATTAAGCATTTTGTCACAGACTTGATAAAAGTATCAGTAATAACTAGTAAGAAATTAAAGAATACCAACATTCCACTAGTTCCATAGCATTTCCATTTTAGTTTGAGACTTTATCAAATACTCCTATGATAATCATTCAGAACAACTGGTACCGCAAGAAACATAAAGAAACAACCTTTACAAATAAGAAATTGAAACTAAAGAATGAGAAAAGTAGCCCCCATGATAATAAGTAGAATATTTTATTTGTGATATTCAAATGATACCACTTTAGCAAATTCAAAGGCTGCACTCAAGCAAAATCAGCGGTGCAAAGCTTATTAATCAATCTCAGTTCATTTCAGCTCAACAAACCCAAACTGTTCAAAGCCCTATCTAAAATTTCAGACTAGCTTTAAAACCTGTTTGACCGTTTCGGTCTAGATTTCAGCTTGTTTGATCAAAAGGCCAAATTTGCCAACAGGGAAAATAGTGCAAATTTTTCTTTTCATTTCTTTTAGGAAAAGGCTCTTCATGTTAATTTAAGTAATAAGTTGCCCCATCCTAGTACAATGACTATGTGAATGTATTTAATTATGGATTTTTAGGCTATGACACTGCTATGTCATGATTTCACATTGTCATGCACAAACATGGCTTATAAATTATATGTTTGTCATGTAAAGGATAACATATTGCATCATTGATTTGGTAGAATGAATTAAAGATAAATAAAATATATTTAGTGTCACTTTTCTTAGAAATCTTCATATATTTTAATTATTTAAATTGTTACTTTTTTTTTATTAATTTTAGCAAAACAGAACTTCGAAACATGACAATGTAATAACCGCATTGGACAAAATATTTCAGTGTGGACTGAAACCAAAACAGGGTCCGCAATGAAATTGGCAACTATGTTGCAAAATAAAAACATTAAGGAAAAATCTCATCTGAGATCCGTGTAGTTTTATAGCTAGTTACATTATATATACTTTGTTTTATTCCTTTAACAATATTTTCTAATAAATTCGGCCACTCTCTCTCAAAATTAGAAAAATATAAATAAATAAAAGACACCACATTTAACCATGGTTCAACAGCATGTCTTAACAAACATTGATATACAACAAGGGCTGTTCTGCTACTTTCCCGACACAGAGCATGGCAGTCTTGAGTTCTCAAGAAGAGATCTATAGAGTCATTTGGCTGGATCTATATAGTTTGTTTGATGTTCAATGATTAGAACATTGCCTTGGTGTTTCAGAGATTCATTTTGGTAACTTGGGAATCTCTACATGCACCATTGAATCCATTACAGCATCCCAACATGTGACTTATACAATAATACTGCTACATGTACGTGAAAGTGGAAGCCAGTTTTACCCACTATGTAGTAGGTACCAAATCCAGATATGATCCCTCACATTGACAGCATTTGTGCTAGACATGTGAGCAGATACTCAGCTACTTTATCCAAATATGAAGATAAGATATAGCAATTGCTAGCATGGGACATAAAAACCAAGCACATATATTCTCAATAAAAACCAAGCAATTGCCAGCATAGGGTTTTGTTAAAATATCTTTTAAAATCATCTAAACATATAAAGACCAAACAAAATAGTCACAAATTGACATGAAGACATTCAAATTTTAAATTTAGCATACAAAAAGCAATGATTACCGTCAGGCGATCAATTCCCTCAAATTGGTCTCTGACATGAATCACCACATGAGGATCCTAAACAATTCATCCAATAATGAACAGCATGAGAACAAATCACTTAAAGAGCAAACATTTCATATTAGTATAGTATAGAAGATGAAGTTTGGTAAGTGGGTTGTTGGGGGTCGGACCTTTTCAACAGCGAGGACGGTTGCTCCAGCATCAAGAAGGACCTGAGTGAGAGCACCCGTTCCAGGGCCGATTTCTAGGACGCAATCTCCGTCTTCGACTCGAGAGACACTTGCGAGCTGCTCATTGATGGACGAATTCACCACGAAATGCTGCAGGAGCATCAGTGTGAGGCAGTAACTAACATGGTAAAGTGTTTACCAAAAAAAAAAAAAAAGACTAACATGGTAAAGTAAGGCAAAAAGTGAAGTAGAAAATGAGAATGGTGCCATATAGAGATAGAACCTGGCCTAGAGATTTTCGAGGGGTACGGTCCCTGGTTTTAAGGGCTTTGATTGAGAGTGTCGTGATAGTCGTCTGGAGTCCTTGCAGCTCGAATTCGAATGCTTTTTGTGGTTTTGGGTTTTGTTAAGGCGTCTTCCTCCATCCTGACTTGGACTTTCATCAAGATTCAATTAGAGGTGGGGATTCCACATGGAAGTGGAAGTGGAAGTGGAACATTGCCATTGCCATTGCCATGGCGAAACTTTATTTCCTGTTTTTTTCCTCAGGACCCTGCCCTGGCCTGCCTTTCACAGAATTGGGGATGAATGAGAACGTGTCCCCACTACAAAAATATCGTTTCAGTAAATAGCCTACGAAGGTCCAACCCGGTCCATTCAATCATCAATCTTCGTCCAACCCGGTCCATTCAATCATCAATCTGCTTTTTTTTTTTCTTCTTCTTTCTTCTTCATGATGCGAAGGCTCATTCCCCACCCTATTTATAGATCATTTTATAGCCATCAGTCCTTGATCTCATCATCCAGAACATCAAATAAGTTATTAGGAGAATTGCTGCTAAAGATTGATTAAGTTTGGGTAATTGGAAATGCAAACTATAAAAACAAAAATAAATAAATAAATCAGCTTAAAAATTATACAAATCTTTTTTAATTTCTACCATTTTACCCTGATAATATCACAATTTTGTTATGTGTCTGTTAGTTTTCACTTTATTCTCGAAATATCACAACATTGCTAGGTAATTAACATACATTATTGGTTAGAAAATGTTTAGCAAGGAAATTATCCACTGGAATGGAAAGGGTGAGCAATAAGGTGCTGAAAAGAGTCACATTTTGTCAAATAGGACTAACCGGTTTGTTACAATGCATTTTTTCAGGCCTATTAGAAAGTCAGAAGATTTATAACCATACCGCCAATTGATCACTCAAATGGCAGAAAAGGTAGATTTATATTGTAGATTTAATTTCAATATAATTCATCAATCTGATTTCCCCTTTTATAAGGGCCACATCTATCTATCTATTGATGCGAACCATTTCATTTTTTTAGCATATCAAACATGGGCGGTGAATGAAAGTATCCAAACATCTGGGAGCATTAATTGATAATTCGCCAGTCAGCTAATTACATTACAAGTGAATCAAGCGAAATGGGCTGGCTGTCAAGTTTGAAATTGGATTTTCCCATTGTAAAAAAACCACCCACATCTAGGATGTCCAACCTGATGATAATCTGGCAGAATAACCAAATCTTGGTAAGCCCGAGCGAAGGCCCTGCCCTACCCAAGAAATTCAGCAGAAACAGTACTAACATTTTGTCATTTCTGAGTTCAGCCCTACTACCTTCACCTTTGAATGAAGGGGAGGGCTTGGCCTGATCCTCTCTCTCTCTCTCTACAAAAAGCAGCGGACTTTTATAAGCCTCCTAGCCCGTGTTTGGCACCTCTATTTTCACCCTCCACTTATCTAAATGTCTAAAACAGACATAGCTTTGAAAAATTAGAGTGTTTCCTATCAAAATTTACCCTCCGTCCGTTTTAAAGAACAAGAGGCAAATCCTCTTAAATTGAAATGTATCATTTCTATTTTCTAGGCAGTTGGAAATTAGAGCTTTTGGCTCTAAAAAAGTAAAGACGCTGGTACATTTTAAAGACAAAAGTGGCCTCAGACGTTCTTTTATTGGCACCGAAAATCCCTTTGAAGTACCCATTTGTTGAACACTGTAGCACACTTTAAACCGGGAGAAAGGAGATGGAAGAGGGAGGAGGGAAGAGGGAAAAAAGAACCCCATCGTTGAACCAGCAGGCCTTCCTCTTCTTCTCCTCATCTTCTATTTCTTTTCTTTTCTTTTATTTTTCCTATTTATTTTTGTTGTTCTGTGAAGATTATGGGAGATAGAGATAGGAAAAGATGATGAAAACTGTGGGATAAGAAGAAGATGGGAGACTGGGTCGTCCCAGGCTAGGTTCTCACAATCGATGTCGCTGGAGCAAGGGGATGAGTCGCCGGAGTCAGGGTAGGTGTAGGTTTCCATGGACTAGGCAGGGAGCGGGTATTGCATTTTGGGGTTTTTTTAGGGTGGGCTTGTGTGGATTTTACCGAACACGAACTCAGCAGAGACTGGAATGTACTCTGATATGATGGTGACCTTCCTAGAATAATTTGATAATGGCATCATGATAGATTTATGAGAAAGGAGTTTGCTGGTTGTATATAAACTAGCTGTTCTTATTTTCTTCCCAGTATGTGAGAATGCCCTTCTCACATTTTCTCTCTTCCCCTTTAAATTTAGTTTAGAAACCAATGATTTTAAACCCACGACACTTGAGTTGCTAGATTCAGTGGCCTTCATTGTCATTTCTTGGTTTTAATGTAGACATTTCAATGAGTTTGACAAAGTAAAATCGATTTGGAAGGGCTAGATACATGTTTCTGCTACCCATTCTTTGCCACCCATTTCACTGAAAACATGTCTTCATTTCAGCTTTGAATCAGGTGGTTCAATGAGAAGTTATTTCAATCCATTCAACAGTAGCAAAATATTTCATTTCAGTTGATTACATGGTACCCAAATAGGTGTGGGTCGCTTTGCCATGGCCGCATCAATTGGTTGCCTGAGTAACAGAAGAGACACAGACCCTCCAATGTTGCCGAGCCAAGAAATGCAAAGAGAAGAGATTCATTCACCAACATTTGTTTGATCAGAAGAAGGTGAATGTTTTTAACAGCCTTTGGATCTCTTAGGCTTATGTGTTCCACTCAATGCCATTGTTGGAATATTAGTGGTCCAATCTTTAATAGCCCTTTATTGGAGCTCATTTTGGAATGTACCGTGTATTCAATATATGATAAATGTGCATATTCCTTTTTTACATAATGCCAAGAACTACCCCTCTAATAAGAGGGATAACACTCTAATAAGAGGCACAAAGATGGTGTACCAAAAAATAGATTTATGCAATACCAAACCTGTTTTTAGATTTTATCATCTTTTTTATGGCTCTATCTTGGATGGCTCTATGAAAATAATAGTGATACGAAACAAGGCCTAAGTCTCTATCGAACCAGGTATTCTGGCTGAATGACCAAATGGGGAGAGCCTGAGCAATGCCTATTTGCTGGGAGTGTTGGAGAAATTAATAGCAGCACGTTAGAATGTGTTGTTTTTGGTTTGTCCTAGTCTTTAGGAGTTCAGTAGTTTGTTTCCTAGTTTGTAGGAGTTGTTTAGCATGATGCTAGTGGTGCCTGTTTAGCATGATGCTAGTGGTGCCTATTTTTATGTTTGTAACCGTTTGTTTTTTAGCCTATATAATGGCTATCTCCTTTTGAATAAGATAAGTTGTTTTTAGTCCAACTCTGTTTTTCCTTCGCTTCTATTTTGTAACAGTGGTATCAGAGCATGGCTTCTGAAACTTTTGTGCAGCCAGCCATTCCACGCTTTGATGGTCACTATGACCATTGGAGCATGCTCATGGAAAATTTTTTGAGGTCCAAAGAATATTGGACAGTTGTTGTTTCTGGAGTAGCAGAACCAGCAGCAGGTGTTGTGCTGACAGATGCACAGAAGATGGAGCTTGAAGGACAGAAGTTGAAGGATCTCAATGCAAAGAATTATCTCTTCCAGGCAATTGATCGTTCCATTCTGGAAACCATTCTTTGTAAAGAAAATTCCAAGCAGATCTGGGACTCTATGAAGAAGAAGTATGAGGGGACAGCAAAGGCAAAGAGGGCACAACTTCAAGCACTTCGAGGCGATTTCGAAGTTTTGCACATGAAGTCTGGAGAATCGGTGTCCGATTACTTCTCCAGGACGATGGTAATCGCAAATAAGATGAGAATCCATTGCGACAAAATGGCAGATGTCACTATCATTGAGAAGATTCTTCGTTCAATGACAGCAAAATTCAATTATGTTGTTTGTTCGATTGAGGAATCTAAAGACACTGACAGTCTGTCCATTGATGAATTGCAGAGTTCTTTGTTGGTTCATGAGCAGAAAATGAATCGGCAAGACAAGGATGAGCAAGCGTTACTAGCCTCGGCGTCAAAAGGACGAGGAAGAGGCGGAGGCAGAGGCGGCAATGATGGTAGACACTCAAATCAGAAATCTGAAGATTCTGATTCTGAAGATTCTGATTCTCAAGGAAGAGCAAAAGGCCATGACAACAACAACACTCATTCAACGCCTTCCAAGTCAAAGTCAGCAGACAAATCAAGAGTTGAATGCTACAGGTGTCACAAGTTTGGCCACTACAGGTCAGAGTGCCGTTCTAATCTAAGGAGAGATAGTAGAATGCAGTCCAATTTTGCTGAGAAGGAAGAAGAAGTGTCTTTGTTGATGGCTTGCCACGTGAAGGAGGAAACCCACAAAAATTTGTGGTACTTAGATACTGGCTGCAGCAACCATATGAGTGGAGAGAAGTCTGTATTCTCTGAATTGGATGAACTTTTTCGTGATGTTGTGAAGTTCGGTGATGGCTCTACAGTCTCTGTTATGGGAAAGGGAAAGGTAGCAATTCAAACCAACAGAAATTCTATTCAAACTATTTCTAACGTTCTCTTTGTTCCAGATTTGAGAACAAATCTACTCAGTGTTGGTCAGCTACAAGAAAAGGGATATGGAATCTCTATAAAAAATGGCATCTGCAGAATTGAAGATGAGAAGTTGGGCTTGATAGCTCAAGTCAACATGACAGCCAACAGAATGTTTCCATTGTATCTTCATGACACCGCTCACTCATGTCTTTCTACAAGATTGGGAGAGAAGGAATGGCTATGGCATTTTCGCTATGGGCATCTTAGCTTTGGCGGGTTGAAGACTTTACAACAGAAGAATATGGTGACTGGTCTTCCTAAAATTATAGTTCCTTCTGAAATTTGTGAGGAATGTGTTGTTAGTAAACAACACCGTAATAAATTCCCACAAGGGAAATCATGGAGGGCGAAGGCTGCACTGGAACTTGTTCATTCCGACATTTGCGGGCCAATAACTCCATGCTCTAATGGAGGTAAGAGATATATTCTTACTTTCATTGATGATTTTAGTCGTAAAAGCTGGGTTTATTTTTTGCAAGAGAAGTCTGAAGCCTTTCTAGTCTTTAAAAGCTATAAAGCACTGGTTGAGAAAGAAGTTGGAAGTCCCATAAAAATTCTTCGCACAGATCGTGGTGGAGAATATAACTCACATGAATTTGCAAGTTTCTGTGAGACTCATGGAATTAAGAGGCAGCTTACAGCAGCTTATACGCCCCAACAGAAAGGCGTTTGTGAAAGAAAGAATCGCACTATTCTAAATATGGTGCGAAGTCTTTTAATAAGTAGCTGTATTCCAAAAGACTTCTGGCCTGAAGCAGTTAACTGGAGCATTCATATACTGAATAGAAGTCCCACACTTGCTGTTCAAAATATGACACCAATAGAAGCATGGAGCGGACGGAAACCAGCTGTTGATCACTTCAAGATTTTTGGGTGTGTTGCATATGCCTGTATTCCAGATCAGAAGAGGAAGAAGCTGGATGACAAGGGAGAAAAATATATTTTTCTTGGTGTTAGTGATCAGTCAAAAGCTTATAAGCTTTACAATCCTAACACTAAGAAAATACTTATCAGTCGAGACGTTATTTTTGATGAAGATCAAATCTGGGAATGGAGCAAAACGGTAGTTGGAGAGACAATTCCAACTAGTTTCGATGGAGAAGATGGTGTAAACCAGCCACAGCAACACCTTGCTCCATCAACTGATGCATTTGAAAATCCTCAAAATGGAACTCCTGTAGCATCTGAAGTCACTCCAATAGCACCAGCAACAGCAGCTGAATCACGTTCTCATCGTGTTCGAAGGAGGCCAGCATGGATGTCAGATTATGAGGTAACCGAAATTGATCAATCTGAAGACCCACTCACTCATTTTGCTCTATTTTCAGATTGTGATCCTACAGTGTTTGAAAGTGCTGTCAAAGAATCAAAATGGCGGAAGGCTATGGATGCTGAAATTGCAGCCATTGAAAAGAATGACACTTAAGAGTTATCTGATCTTCCAAAAGGGCACAAAACAATTGGTGTAAAGTGGGTTTACAAGACAAAGCTGAAGGAGAATGGTGCAGTCGACAAGTACAAGGCACGTTTGGTGGCCAAGGGCTATAAGCAAGAGTTCGGTGTTGATTATAAAGAAGTTTTTGCCCCGGTTGCAAGGCATGACACAATCAGATTGGTGATTGCATTGGCAGCTCAGAACTCATGGCCTATTTTCCAGCTGGACGTGAAGTCGGCGTTTCTCCATGGAGATTTGAAGGAACTGGTATTTATCGATCAACCTCCTGGTTATGTGAAATCCAGAAATGAGCATAAAGTGTATAGACTAAAGAAGGCTCTATATGGATTGAAACAAGCCCCACGAGCTTGGTATAATCGTATAGAAACTTATTTTGTGAAGGAAGGCTTTCAAAAATGTCCTTATGAACATACACTTTTTGTAAAAATTGAAGATGGAGGGAAAATGCTCATTGTTTGCTTATATGTAGATGATCTAATCTATACTGGAAGTAATACAGCCATGTTTGAAAGCTTTAAGAAATCCATGATGGCTGAATTTGAAATGTTTGATCTTGGCATGATGCATTACTTTCTTGGCATAGAAGTGTTGCAGTCCTCTACTGGCATTTTTATTTGTCAAAAGAAGTATGTGGGAGAAATCTTGGACAGGTTTCAGATGAAGGATTGTAATCCTGTGAAAACACCATCTGAGTTTGGTTTGAAGCTAAACAAAGATGATGGAGGAAAGAAGGTTGACAACACTATTTACAAACAGATTGTAGGGAGCTTAATGTATTTGACTGCAACAAGGCCTGATATAATGCATGCTGTAAGTGTCATTAGTAGATACATGGAGTGTCCAACAGAGATTCATCTTTTGGCTGCCAAAAGAATTCTTAGATACTTGCAAGGTACTAAGCAATTTGGGCTGTTCTTCAAAAGGGGAGAAACGACAGGTTTGTTTGGCTTTACAGATAGTGATTATGCAGGAGATTCTGATGATCGAAAAAGCACATCTGGGTATGTTTTCATGTTAGGAACAGGAGCTGTTTCATGGTCATCAAAGAAGCAGCCAATCGTCACATTGTCAACCACTGAAGCTGAATTTGTTGCAGCAACAGCTTGTGCTTGTCAAGCTATTTGGTTGAAGAAGATTCTTGAAGAGCTAAAATTCAACGCAAATGGACCTACTCTCATTTACTGTGACAACAGTTCAGCAATAAAGCTCTCAAAGAATCCTGTTCTACATGGTCGAAGCAAGCATATAGATGTGAAGTATCATTTCTTGAGAGATCTCTCGAATGATGGGCTTATTAATCTAGTTTACTGCAGAAGTGAAGACCAGATTGCTGATATTCTAACAAAGCCTCTCAAATTTTCAACATTTCAGAAGCTCAGGGAGCTACTTGGTGTTTGCAGTTCAAAAGACTTTCTCTGAGGGATGGCGCTTCAAAGTTTTGAATCTTATTAAACTGATGTTTTGTGTGGAAAATCAGTTTAAGGGAGGGATTGTTGGAGAAATTAATAGCAGCACGTTAGAATGTGTTGTTTTTGGTTTGTCCTAGTCTTTAGGAGTTCAGTAGTTTGTTTCCTAGTTTGTAGGAGTTGTTTAGCATGATGCTAGTGGTGCCTGTTTAGCATGATGCTAGTGGTGCCTATTTTTATGTTTGTAACCGTTTGTTTTTTAGCCTATATAATGGCTATCTCCTTTTGAATAAGATAAGTTGTTTTTAGTCCAACTCTGTTTTTCCTTCGCTTCTATTTTGTAACAGGGAGGCCTAGCCTTATTACCCAGCAAATAACCCGAAAGAGGCCTAATGTTTTTCTTCATTTTCGGGCTCAGGCCTACATTTTATAGAGAAGAGGAGCAGGAAATAAACTGAATTTTGCCGTTTGTGAATTCAAGAAACTGCACATGCACATTGTGTGCACAAGTCTTAACAAATATCTGGAAAATTTTTGCATTCCAGTCCACTGATTTTCATGGCTAATTGAGCACAAGCTTATCATGATGAATGACAATCTTATTGGCTTTAAAAACACTCAATGCAGTATACACTTTTTTAATTAACTTACACAATTACATTTCTACATGAGCACTTTAAATCAGACCTGCAAAAATCAGTAACGTGATATGATTAAGATAGTATGATCTTCAGCTCTTCATACAGTGCCCACATGATGAGGCCTATAACAGTGTCCCTAACTAAACCTTTGATAAGGGTATCAATCAAGCCACTAGAACTGTAACCAAATGACCTCTTACCAACGAGATCACGGAACCGCAAGTCCCCTAGATCTGATACCAATGCATATATTACACCATTCATGTGACCTTTTCCAATAACCCCAACCACTCTCTTACTTCTATTCACAGCTTTGCTCCTCTTTAGAGACCATGCAAGATACTGAAAGAACAATCATATGTTACCCATTTGAGTTATAAAAAAATGAGCATAGCCCAGAGGTGCATATGTATCTTTAATGAGAAAAAGAAAAGGACAACATGTTTTTTGGGGGTTAGATTATTACCTAATATAATACTAGAAAGCCTGAAAAGAGTGCTGCAAGAAGTGAAAAGAAAAAACAGTTCCAGAAATCAACTTCTGAATCAAATATTACCTCATCACATCTCATGTCAGCTTTGTGAGTTATACTTTCCTCTCCTCTCCTACTTCAGTGCTATGTCCCTTCTTTTTTTTTTTTTTTGGTACTTTCAACATAGATTTCTTATTATATACTCACTTATAACAATATACTTCCTAGTTATTCCACAGATCCATCGTAACATATGCAACTAAGCCACATGTACTGTCTTGTCCTTTCTTGGTGGACATTCAAATGTCCATGTAACAATGAAAGTCTAACTAAACTTGAGTTCCATATATACTTGCATTCTTTTGTAGCTTCACTAAAGAATATATTTTTATAAACACATGGATTAAATAAAAGCAGCCGTAAAAAGAAACAAAAAGACAAAAACAAGATAGGTCAGAGTGGAAGTCCTAAAAATTCACTTGCTTAAAATGGATCACTCTAGCATCTCCCATTTTCTGCTAATATTGCTGCCCCACATCCTCATATAACTTGCTTCCCTGAGGCACACAGCTTGTAACATTCTCTGATTTATTATTAAGCATTTCCAACAAGAAGCTATTCTTATTCACCATGTCCAACAAAAAAGCATAACTCACAAAGCCAATGCCAGATGGATGAGAATTAGGATTTGATTGATGATAACAGGCGAGTGACTGAGATTGATGGGTTAAGGCAATGATGGTGGTGGTGTTGCATCATCATTTCCTATAGATAATATCAAAGAGGCCCATTTAGTTTAGGGTCAACTTGAAGGTTAAAATCAAGCAAGTTTCATTTCCTTCAATCATGAAGAAATAGCTATTGGTTTTAAATTTAGTGCAACAAGATTACCCTACCGTGTCACGCTCATGTATGAGTGGTTGGAGGAGTGACGGATATGAAAAGCTCAGCTGCTCATACAATTGAAACGGGCTCACATCTGTCTCCTGGTCCTACATCAAAATGTGAAACAGAAATTTAATTCAAGGATGTAAGGGCAGCTACAACTTGGGGACTGTTTGGTTTTCTCAGGCACATGACAGCACCTTGAAGACATCATCCTTCTCTCTCTGCTCCCCACAAAAATGAGGATATCAGTAAAGTGATGTTTAGTTTGACACATGAACATGGGAATATATCCCTTGCATCATTGTAATTGATATGTACCACGTGTGAAAGACAGTGTTGTCCACACACACAAAAAAAAAAAGCTATTATCAAATGGTCTGGCCACCATAAGAAACCAAGAAGAGACCCTTGTGGATCTTCTGAGAACAATTACATTTGCCTGATTGACATTATCAGTCAAATTTGTTCCAACTTCCCACCCTTTTGTTTGGTTTAATCATTTTGAGATGCTGATACCACTTTCGGAATATCTAACATTTCATGTGTTTAAAAAAACAAATAAAAAATTTCCTGTCTTTCCAGCATTCAAAAGATTAACATAATTGATATTTTGATAAAGATATTTGATTGGATATTAAAAAATTTAATGATCAAAGCACAGGGATGCATAGAAAAGGACACTGAAATGCAAAATCAACTGCCATCAGCATCTTAATAGAGTTGTCATGCTGGAAAAATCTTTGCAGACAATTCAATATAGATTTAGGACGCTTTTGGTTGTGCGCTTGTACATCATATCTAAGCAATCAGTTTTGTTCTCTCTGGAAACTTAGGATGGTAGTATTTAGTTAGCATGGAAATGGTATAGATAACCAGTTAGATAATTTTTCACACGACCACCAATATTATAGTTGCAGGTTAATGATATTGATTTATGTTAGAATTTGAATAGAAGGTAAGTGGTAACTATTCCTTCCATAGGTGAATTTGTATTTTGTACCATCCCTAACAGAGCCAAATGGACAAAGATCCATCACCAAACCATTAAAATAGATTGCTATTTGAGGTGCAACTAAACATTTCTTAAGATGGGAAAATGACCTTCAAATCACTCCCCGAAAGACTCAACGATGGAGAAGTTATGCCTTGAAGAAGTGAGGTAACCAAACCTAGTTTTTCACTCCATTTGAGAGAACTCCAAGCCCTACCAAGCTGGAAAAACAGTCATCTAAACATCAATAAATATTTATCTAAAAATACAGGAAAATAAAAATACAAAAGCAACATGCATAGTTTTAAATGGCCAGATGGCAATGGCATGATCATTTTCGACCTCTAAAAATACATACAGTTATTTCAATTGGACGATCCCCCAAAACGATTTGAGCTCCAACTTCTTCAGACGCTTTCCGAGCAGCACGGAACTACTTATCAGAAAAGAAAATACAATGGTTAGACAAAGTGTGTTAATGCAGCTTTTGCTAAAATTATATGTTTATATTCTACCTCATCACCAAAAGGCCTGTTGGAATCCGAAGAGATTTTTGAAGAGAACACTGCCAGAAGCAATCTTAGTGCAAGAGCAGTTTGGCCCCCTGTTTTTGGAGAGTTCATGCAATATGTTACTCGGGCTCAATGAAAATATTAAATTCATTGAGAAAAAATCTACTCACTTAATGCAAATAACTGCAAAGAGAACAGCGGCCAACACAAAAAAATACACACATCTTTGAGGGATATATAGTGAACCAGACTCGACCCAAACCCAATTTTGTTTATACATCTGCAGTTACATTCGGACCTGACTAAACCTGGACTCAACTCCAGACCTGACTCAACATGTAATATAGTTTAAAATATTATTTGACAAATGATGAGATGTAGAGCAGCACTCCTACCCAGGACCTTGTTTTTGAGGAGATGAGCAGCTACCACCTTTGCCGTTGTGACGTTCATTTTGATTATTTATATGTTCAATATTAATACATATTCCATATAAAACATAATACTTTATACATATCACTTAGATACACAGGTATCTAGGTACAGACCTGACTGGACCCAGACACAGACCTAGACTTGATTATCAATCAGGGTCCAAAAAGAGGGTCCATGCCCAGATTTTCGGGTCAGATCCTCTGGGTAACCATTTAATTGGCGGTCCGTGGACACCCTAGATATGTGTTTGAACTTTGCATCCAATGATATAGCACAGCCATCTATGCATTCACAATTAGTTGTAATTATTTTGGTACTGGATTCCAACTTTCACAACAATTTATTGAAAAGGGGAAAAAATATTTTCACAACAATTTTATCTTATGAACCTTATGGTCAAGCATAATTTAAGGAACTTTTTTCTATATTTGGTTAATAAATTATAAGTTTCTTGAAATAAAGTTGAAGTGCTCCAGTGAGCAGAAAGCTGAGAAAAGCAGCTCTTTTCCATGAACAAACAGATAATCACAATGGTCTCTTCGGAGACATCCGATAAACAGATAATCACAATGAAAGGAAAAGCTCCACAACAAAGTTATTATCAACTGTGGAATTGTAGCACGCTACATGCAAGCAATGGATGGAGGCTGGTGTGCCACATGAAAGGAATTAGCACTTATATGAATGCTGTAAAACTCCCACTTTAGCTGACATTTTAACATGCCCACTTTTTAGAGAAAATCCAACCAGAAAGTTCAATCCCCATTATTGTAGTTAGGGATGAGGGAAGTAATCATAAGTTTTGAATGCAATCATAACCTTTGAATGCAATAACCACCTTGCCAAGATACTTTCCTACTGGCCAAAAAGTTAGTAGTTAGTGCCAATAATGATTGAGCATTAATACAATATTATTGCCAATGCATAGTACATGCTCTAATTCCCAAGATCAAGAAGCATAGAAGTATGTGTTGCTAGAGGTACTAAGGTGTACAGGATTATGAGTATGCTGCCATTAAGGTAGCAAACTATATATTGTGGGACATATTTCTTGGTATGTGCTGTTAATGTAGTCATACAGAACACCATATATTGCTTCATTTCTCCTATTAATAACAATAGCATTCTGTTAGTCTCCCCACACAGTTCTCACATCAGTATTGCTTTCGTTTTTGTTTTGGTATATGTCGTTTGAAATGATGTGGTACTTATTAGAAAGCAAACAAATGCTTAGCCAGAAGTTTGGAGAAAGGATTAAGAGCACATTTGTGCAGAGATATTTCTGCAAAATGTGCTACTCTGTTGCTCAGTGTAGAAATTTTCTGAAAAAAAAAAGGGCAAGATCCAACAATCTAGATGATTTAGAAGTCTGAGAGAGAAGGCTCAGATTTGTGACTCTTTCAATGGAAATTTCGAGCACTCTCCATCACTGCACCCAGGAAAAAAAAAAAAAAAACTGGAGATGTCCATGGAGAAAGTACATAGAGGATTCCACAAGCATGGAATCTACTGTTGTTTCCAAATGTGCCTTAACAATTGCATTGGATGAAAATTTGCTAATCAAAGACAAAACATTGGAAAGCAAGTTTAGCAGATTTGACCCTAAAGGAAGGCGAATTAGTAAAAGTTGAAAATAACCAGTTCCACAATGCAGAAGATTTCAGAAATTGGGAGAACCTATTAAGAAAAAAATTTGGATTTGAATTGGATACAGCAAATAGCACAGTGCTTAGTGAGCAAAGCGGAGATATGCCATGAATTGTTATTTGATCATCGAGTGCTACCTAGATTAAAGGGGCATTTTTAGAAGGCTGGAGTTACACTTGCTATTTTGTACAGAGCTGAATGTTGGACTAGGAAGAAACAAGAAGCAAAAGTATATGGTGTAAGAAAACACATGTTAAGAGGGATTTGTAGAGTTACAGGAAAGGATAAAATTACAAATAAGCACATGAGATGAGATTTACATTTATGGTGAAATTTGCACATGAGAAAATAGTTACAGTTCCAAGCACTACATCATTTATGGTGAATTTGACTTTTTTTAATTGGCCATCATGAAATAACTTTTCTGAAGGGACAATGGCACCATTTTAGCAATTAAACTATTACTTTTATAAAGTGATATTAATATCATTTTACAGTGAATTACTTTTATGAAGTGACACCAACTTTTGTAAAGTGGCAATAGCTATAGATTCAAGGCAGTTTCATTTTTGTCACAACATTAAAAAAAAAAAATCATCATTTAATCACATGCATGACATTTCAATCGAAACAATAATCAATATAATAAGCAATGATTCATACTGCAGAACCTAAGATACTAACCCAAATTAATGCTCCGACTGACAGCACCCAAGAACCTTGCTCCACTCAAAGAGAACATATTTGACCTTAAAAGTGGGAGACTTTCATCATCATTGGAAGTGTACATTATCCCAGCTCTGATGGTGAACTCTGCAATAGCTTAAGTTACACCACCAGAATAGAAACAAACAAAAAGTGGGGCCAGAGGCACTATGGGGCCCTTTCGCTTCATATGAACTGAATTTCTAAGAACCGTAAGAAATGCATTTCCATCAAAGGGGATAAAACTGAAGGATGAAAGGTGAAGAGCCACAAGGAACAATCAAGTAAATTCCCCGTTGATAGAAAATGATTAACAATTGACACATTAGTAAAATAAATTCTAGTAACAGTGATGATCCCATCTAGCTTCACCATAAACCCTTCACTCCTCCCCTCTTTAATACTCTTTCGATAAAACGGCTCTTACCATGCAAGCAATCTAATACCAAGTACACTAACAGGCTCATAGTAGACTCCAAAACAAAAGGTAAACAACATTTTTGCTGATAAAGAAAAGATACAAGGAAGAAGTAAAAGACGCCATATGGAACCAATGGGCACAATAAGGAAAGCCAAAGAAACTCCCCAGCTTTTCAAACTCAAATTGGTAGCATTGTATCTACACAATTTCAGCATTAAATCATGCACTATGTGCTCCCAAGGGATTTCAGAATATTGAAAGCCAATGTTCGCCACTGTAGCGTTGAATGCTATATCCATACTTTCACTAGCAACATATGAGCTGCAAACTGTTAATGCCAACGTAATCCTTCATCCACAATACCTGACATTAACTCCCCTGTTATGACATTGAAGCTTAACACACACCCCATTCAAAATAAACTGAAAGTAGCAGCTAAAAGAGATTATGTCATTGGTATATTTAAGCAAAAACTGAAAGCGGATTACGATGCACCACCTCTAGTTGAGACAATTGAGCTCAGGATGATGTTCAACAGCATAAATCTGACTCTTAGCCCTGTATTCTGAGTGAACATATGCAACCAAACAGTTTTAAAATGTTTGGGCAATAAAACAATATTTGGTATTATAAATCCACATCCAGACAGTTGCATTGTTCCCTTTCAAAATTTGTCATGTTTCAACAGCTGCATTGCATTAGAGTTTAAGGCTGCCATAATGGCAATCATGTGCATAAAATAACTTAATTTTACAATTATCTGACCGATACATTCATTTTGAAATTTAACCGTATGAAACCTTAGACCAATATAAAATTTAACAGTTATGTTGTTTTAAGATCACCATCATGGCACTCAAGTCAAAAAAATAAAGATAAAAATGCAAAAGGTATATAATTTTTTGAGTTATAAGTTAACCAAAGACATTTCACTTTAAAATTCGAAAATATGTAGTCGTAGACTAACTGATGAACAAGTTTTATTTTTAGGCCAGGAACTTAGGTAGTGCTCGGTGTTCTTTTGTCCTCCTTTCTACTAAGGGCATAAACTTCCAATAGAAAGTGCTCGTTATGTACACAACGAATGTGACATTTTTTTACTATTTTACCAACAGATAATTTTGTGTGGCATGTGTGCAGCATATTATGGAGCACATCACTATGGGTGTGCAGCACTTTGACAGTCCACAGACTCCAATCTGTTTTACCCCCACCCTGGATTTGGATTGTTCAATAGACCAGAAATATTGTAACTCTGTTTGATTATATTGACCATAACTAGTAATCATATTCGGCTGATTGTTTCATATCCACCAGCATCATGACTGAACGTTAGTGTTGTCTGATCTAGCACATTTGGGCCATTAGTCATTCAACAGTCAAGATCAATCCATGTGGACCGCCAATTCAATACAAGTGTGCATCAGATCATACCCTTTCCTATTAAACTAAGGTCTTAAGAGTAAAAGATTTCTTTCCACTATTGAAAAAAAAAAAGTGTCCAGTAATTCTACATTTCAGTCAAGATCAAGTCGGTTCTCGATGCGTCCATGTTAAAATCTTCAGAAGTTTCTTCAGAAACACTCAATTACAGAGAATCTACGCCCTGTTCAGATGTCCCACCTTTTACAGACCACGCCATCCAATCTTTTAATGCTGCATTTACAGATTGGGGCAGGAAAAAAAAAACGACGAGTGCTGCGTTTTGGCGGGCCCCACATCACCTTTCAGCGGACACGACAAACCACCCCCACCCCCACCGCCAATCATCCAAAACGCAAACTAATGTGGGGTACATCCAAACAGGAACCTCACACCTACTGTTGCAAATCTGCAACATTTCCACTCGAAATCTCGAACAAAGCAAACAAATTAAAAGAGAGATAAGATTCAAACGATTCTTGCCTGCTTCTGCAGAGCTCCACCACGACGCTCTCCGGCTCCACAGCCCTCACGACGCGCTCCACATCGACCGCGGATTCCTCCGAGATGTGCGAGGTCCCAACCAACCAGATCGCTTCCGGCTCCACAAACTCGGTCCTCCAGATCGGAACGGGACCGAGACGCCTCTTCTCAATCAGGACCAGCCTCCCGTTATCAACCAAATCCAGTAGCTCCGGATGCAGCTCCGCTACGGCGGATCGAGAATCATTGAAGATTTCCGATCTGTAATCGAAATCTGGGGGAGGAGGTTTCACGGAAACCCTAGGGATTTTGATCGTCGAAGTTCGAGGGAGATTGAAGTGAGATTTGAGGAAGGACAAGTGGTGCAAATTAGGGTTTGGAGTAATTACTAGTAATGAACAAAGATTTAGGGTTTTCATTTGGGTGATATTTCAGAGAACTAGGGTTTTGTGATTCTTCTTCGTCTTCTTGTAACGGAAAGGATGAATATAACAGTCTGAGAAAAGCTGATGGAAGAGGAAATTCCGTTACAAGATAAGCCAACTGACTTCAACGGTCGTGAGGAGAAGAGCGTGTTCGCTTCGCAATTCGCGCCTTTTCTGGCTTTTTGTCCTTTTGAAGATAAGGGCGGTAGAATTGTACGCCAGTCCAACCGTGAATAGTACTCCTACGAAAGTAAAGTGACAAGAGGTGGTAAAGTAAAAACTGTATTTGTTTCTTGAATAATAAAGTGGGTAAAGTAATTAATTTGCTTCTGTTTTATAAAATAATAATTTTTTTAGAGGGATAAAAGTAAAGATATAATTCTTGATGGTTGAAATTTTACATTTTCACTTGTTGCGGTCAACTAAGTAAATTTCAATTTAGGATGATAAAATTACTTTACCACAGATATTACTTTACCACTTGAAAATTAATATTGTCTCAAGGATTTATTGATAGTACCGTTTGGATACACTAAATTCGAGTATAGTAATTATGTACTCATTTTTTTACTAGAACCTTCACTTTGGATTAAAATAAAATGGAATCTGCATGTAATTGAATTTTAAGGTTTGTATTTTTAAATATGGTTAAGATCAAAGAAAGAAAAGGGAATATTAAAAACCACGTGTAAAATAATCTTTCCTTGGAAGATGAAAAAGGCAATGTGAGAAGTCAATGTCCGCCCTTGACCCTAGTAATTCAAATCTAAAAAAAGTCAAGGTCTATCTATATCTATCTCCACCTTATACATCTTTAATGGGTAATTTTCTCTAACAAACATTCTTGCATATAGACTAGTCATATTGTCACGGTTGGTATCTTAAAATTCAAGAGGGCCCTAATTTATTGACAAGGCACTTGTCTCTTTAATATCTAAATTGAGACGTCCACAGGTGGATGTTCAGTGGTAGAAAATTGTCTTATTTAGGAATCCTCTTTTATTTCAAAATTTATTTAACCATGACTTCATATGCATTTAACTCAATGCAAATAAATTGAAACCTTGAGGTGAATCTCCACTCCACATTATTTAGGGCTGAGTTACTTTTATAGTAGTTTTTTTTATTAAAAAATAATTATTTCATTGTTCGATGTTTTATTTTTTTGAATAGATACTATTTTGATTATAAACGAACTTAATTTTACTAGAGTCTGACGGGTGTTCACTCCACCTTTTGAGGGGCTATTTGGGTAATTTACTTTATATAGTGTTGTGAACTGAAGGGTAGGTTCAAGAGATAAGGAAACAAAAAATAGGGGGGGGGGGGGGGGGGGGGGCTCATATCTCAAAAAGTACTAAACGACAAAACACGTTAGGGCTTTGATATTGGCGCTCCCAAAAGTGATGGGGGGCCCCTCATATCTCAAAAAGTGCTAAACGACAAAACACTTTAGGGCTTTGATATTGGCGCTCCCAAAAGTGATGGAGGCGCTCCTCAAATGCACAGTGTGGCAAGGAGCGCCTCCATAAAAAACATCCCTTTTTGGAGCGCCAATATTAATTGGCATCGCGTTATTATGACTTTTTATCATTTAGTGCATGAGTAACTTTTTTTGGGTAAAAATAAGAATTTTTTTTTCATTTAGTGGGATGAGAGATTGGCTTTTTTGAATTTTTTGTTAATTACTTCTTTTCTCGAAATGATAGAATTAAGTCTTGTGCAGAATCATCATATATTTAGACCCCAAATCAATTCTATTCAATAAATTTATTTTTGAATCCAACATCACCTGTAAATTTTAAAATCTTAAACTCAAATATGGATCAAAGAAAAGAAATAAGGTCTTATATACTAGAGCCCTGCTACATGGACTAACCCATGGAACGATCCATGGACTAATTCCATAGTTTTGGGAGGAAAATCACCTGACATCAGGTGATTTTCCCCCCAAAACTATGGGGTCTGTCCATGGACCACCCCCAAAACTATGGGGTCTGTCCATGCACTAACTCATGGAGTTAGTCCATGTAGACTTTTTGTATATACTAACATGAAAAATTCTACAGGCACCGATTGGGAGCCGGGCCACAGCCCGGGCTCCCCATCGGTGCAGGTAGCAGGGCTCTACTAACATTAGCCATCCTCGGAAAAAAAAAATATTTTGCATATCAGCGTGAGCCCACAAACCTAGTAATAGGATTTAAGTTAGGTTTAGAAAACACCAATTTCAATGTTTATAGAACGTGAATACATATATTCTCTGCTTAGATCACAATGCTGTTCTCAAATTCAAAAGACTTTTTTTATTTTATTCAAACCACTCTAAATATAAATCCAAAGCTCTCTCCATTATAATAGTAAATTTCACAATTATCCCATTTTCATGAATTCAAGGAAAAACAAGTTCGAACAAAGAAGTATTAAGGGCACATTTAATTTGCACGACGGTGCAGAGAATCAAAATCGTGGAGAATCTTGCCTCATTTCATGAAAAATCTAAACTCACCTCTTCTTTTGAACCAGTTTTCTATAGAATCAAGGAAGTCAAATCATGTTTTTCCTTTTCTGTCAATTATATTATAGTCCAAGAAAGTATTTTTTTTCCCCAAAAGCGTGTATACAAATGTGCCCTAAGATCTAAAGGCTTTGAAATATTCAAATATAGATGTAGATAGAAACTCAACTTTTTTTTTTTTTTTTATCTCATGCAAACCATACAAGGACTTGATTATGATATAGGGAAATGGAGAAAAAGTCTTTGATGATGGTGATGGTATTTATGATGTACGTTGGGAGACCTTTGTCCTTATTCACTCAGTTACATATGTCCAATGATCGATCAAGTAATTTTTTTTTTTTTTGAAGATTAAGTGTTTCTTCATTTTCTCAAAAATAATAAAATACAGAATGAAATTCTACTTTCCAGAAGGTGAGTAGAAATATCCAAAGGAAGCATACCCCTTTTAAAGAAAGAAAAGAAAAAACAAAACAAATAAGTAATAAATCTCAACAAAGCAATTAATTACCGCCCACATCCCGAGCCCAGACCTGATAGATGAAAGCAAGGGCAGCACCTTTGATATGCGTTGAGTGAACCATATTCCTGCTGATGACCTCACTAAAAAGCAAAGTAGTTGGATGCAAAACCAAAGTAGTTGGATGCAAAACCGAAACAGTTACCCGATCAAAAGTGGTAATAACTGAACCTATCTGTCTCGCCTGAAATCTCACTATCCAATCTGATTTTGAAGGGTTAAACAGAACTTGAGTAAATGATGAAGCAGCCTCTATAGTGAGATGCTGAATAGTACTTGGAACAATTAATGATCGACCAAGTAATTATATCCTTGTTCCAATAAAAAAAAAAAAGAACAGAAAAGAAAATAGGAAACAAGTCATTACATCCGTATCTTCCTCCCTATCACTGAAATCTAAATACCTGTTGTATGATTCTTTCATATGGTGCGTCATCTATTTTGCAATGAATCGAATCGAAAACGATAGCCATATGACATGTATAAACCACCACACATAAATGTTGCTGCATCATGTGCTTGGCAGGCGGAAATGTGTGGCCTCCCGCATCTAATGGGATTATGGGAAACATCCCCACACCACATCACAGACATTTTCTTGCCTTCTTTCTCTCTCTTTCTTGACAATGGTCCAAAGGGCCCGACCCTGACATGTACTCTACCCTCTAGTCTAGTCTCTACCAAAGACCATAGACTAGAGACACAGCCAGCGCGGCTTCCATCTCGTTACAGAAAAACCCATCCACTGTTTGCGAAAACAAGAGTCAAAATGGTATGGTAACTGGTAACTGGTAACTGGTAATTGGTAAGGCGTGTGGGCCCACACCTGCTTAGAGAATAGAGAAGAAGGTTTCAAGGCCGTGATAGCATGTCACGTGGCTCAATGGCTGGCACTCCTCAGTCGCTTTTATGCAATATATCTATCACCTTCACAGCATGGCTTCTCCTTAACACCATCATTAAACTCTGCCAATAAGCCGTACATCTGCATTCGATAAGGACATGAGAGGTTGAACCATCACGGCTAAAATTGGGGGTAGTGTACATGGGGTGGGTCATCTCATATTATAAGAGCACTTGCTTTTTTCAATAGTAACAGAGGCCATGGCTTATAACGGCTTAAGCAGTCAGGACTCAGGAGGACTCAAATTTGGATTCAATTTCAAGAGAATTAAATATTGCTCATGAGAATTCAAATAGGTTGTTTAGAAGGAATTGTTTGTGTTTATCATTGGAAGACTTTGGGATCTAATATATTTGTTAATGTATTGATACATTAATATATCCAAACTTATAGTGCTAGTTTTTTCTTTTCTTTTCTTTTTTTTTTTTCTCAATTTACCTAAATGCTATATTTTGGATGAGTAAACATAGCAATCACCTTCGTTATCCACATCCAGTTGCATTTTGTTAGACTATTATATATAGAGTAAGGCTCCCCTAAGCTCGAACTTAGGAAGAAAGTTTCGTAAGCTCGTACTTGTGGGGACCACATTTGGTCCATCCAAATGAACCAAACATATGACCCCCTTAAATTGCATATGTCCACTAACTTTCGGTAAGATCCGAATTTACTGGACCGTTAGATTGACCATATATCAATACGAATGGATTGTTGATTATTAAACTCTTTGACCCCATATGGAGATGATAGAAATTAAGGTTGAGGTTGATTTTTTGCAGGGAGGAAGATCATATGGAGTCCTTGAAATCCCCCCCACCTCTATCCCCATGTGGGTCTCAAAGTGTGTCCCACCACACACTTGAGCTTACCTTATCTTAAGCTTGAGCTTATGAAAGTTTTGCTCTTATATATATATATATATATATATGACATCAATCCACAAATGGTATAAAAATTAGAGTAGATCAGCCGGTCCAATACGGCAATAATTTAAAAATCGAATAGGAAGTGCCAAATGTCTTCATTCTGCTCAACAAAAGTTGTTTGCTCTTGGTTTAATCATTTGTTTAAATCTGTAATTTTTTTTAAAAAAAAAAGCCAGTCAATGATTACAATTAGAAGAAAAATAGGAAACTAAATACAAAACTGAAACAGTAATCAGCTCATTTTACAAGCTAATTCTAAAACTTTTCAAAACTTAGTTTGAGAAATTTAAACATGTAAGCTTTCTATTTTTCGTATATAATTTAATTTTTGAAGGATTTTTATTCATATGTTATTTTAATGTACTTAAATTAATTTCAGTGTATTATTATTGTGATTCCACAAGAATGAATCACCTACTTAATGGCCAGCTTGGATTTCTAAAACATTGGAATTGATATTGGAAATTGGAACTTGATATATTATGGTGGAATTATGTGATACTGGTAGAGCCTCCCTGTAAAAATAAGACAACCCCTTGAGTCAGAAGCCCTCATTCAATGATTATGAGAGACCCTGTGGTCCTATGGTCCAAGTTCGTTTGAACCAATGCAGAGGACAGTTTTATAATTACCAAACCTAACTACATTTCAAAAGTGGCATCATTGACTTGGAGTTGCACTCTTCATGGGGAGGTTTGATTAGATCCATACCTTTCTGCCATTAGAAGTGTCTAACAAATTACAGAATTGATCTAAGAGATTTCTATATTTCCATAAGCATCCATGAGAAATTTATAATTTGATAATATTATTATTAATTTTTTTACTGCATTAAGGACTCAAACTCACTCACTCCACATGCAAAACCCATTTGAAAATTTTGAGTCCACTTTCAAAATTCACATGAAAATCTTAGGTTCGTCCCCAAAATCCATATAAAAATTTAGGGCCTGGCCCTAAAACCCAACTACCTATTTCAGTTCCTCGCAACCGAAAATCCTGAGGTGTTGGTTGAAATGCACTTGTACACAATCCAAACGGACATACATGATAAGTAAGTACATCAGGGTATTTGCATTCTATCTATGAATGTACTTGCCAACATTGTCAATTTTTAAGCATATATTGCTCTTGAGCTTATTCTTAACAAGATTTTATAATCGTTGAAATTTCTCCAATACGTACTTCAAATTTTCTCTTAAGAAAGTATATAATTGTTGAGATTTCTCCAATACTTCAAATTCTCTCTTAAGAAAGTAAAATTAAGTCTCATGTGATTATCCACTATAAAAAGTGACTTTTAGCGATTAATCACTACAAAAAGTGATTTTTAGCAGCAGAAAAATCCGGTTTTAGTGATGTTTTTTTTTTTTTTCGCCACGTGCTAATAGTGCTAAAAGTCACTTTGAGCTGCAGAAATCTTTTCCTTCTACTAAAACTGCCATTTTTTCCTTGGGATGTACTGTCTAGACCTTTCCAATTTTGGCCGCTAAGAACCACACTTACCTGACTTTTGGTGGAGGAAAAAAAAAAAAAACACTGATAAAAATAGAATTTTCCACGGGTAATTTATTTATTTATTTTGTAGTGAGTCATGAATAAATGTCATTGTATCCGATGTCAATGTGACTTTGTGAGGCTATTATCTTTCAATGACAACTTATGCATGTGCTATACTGGCATCGTACACAAAATATGTCTGACCACATCTACGTGGAAGCTGTAGACTAATCTAAGGTATATATAATCACTATAATCACTGGATTTTGTTTCAACAAATTTGCATGATATCTAACCATTAAAATCCAAGGACTAACAATCATTTAATTGGATTGAATGATATTGGCTCCTTACGCACATATTGACAACCTATGTTAATGTACCCCCTATTTCCGTGGATCGTTGTCATTTAGGTGGATGTCACAAAAAAGTGACAAATGAGTGTACATCACATTCTCCGGGATCTGCACATTTGGAGATCCATCTTCAAGCCTTACCATATTAAAGACTATCAACTTCATGATTGACATAGTTGAAAAATTATTATTTATTAAAAAAAGCCACATTTATTTGAAATTTCCAATAACCTGATTTACAACCTCTCAGAAGAGGTAATGATAATATATACATAGGTCCACTGAACTAAAACAGTTCTGATGCACAATGCACCGGAGAATATTTTTTTCAATTAAAATAATTAATCTACAAATTAACGCACCTACCTAAAAATAAATTAAAACTTACTACGGATCATACTTAAAAAACAGGTAATATAATATAT
Organism: Litsea cubeba; assembly: GCA_012931725.1. Lineage (NCBI taxonomy): Eukaryota > Viridiplantae > Streptophyta > Magnoliopsida > Laurales > Lauraceae > Litsea > Litsea cubeba. The sequence continues at coordinate 69,035,376 of CM022951.1, forward strand.
AAAAGTTACATAGAATTCATATTCAGTTGAAACTTGAAAACAACATCTTATAACAGTATAAGAACTGAAATGCATATAGAATTAGTTTTTATTCTCTAAATACAAATTATAAGATATTTCGTTTTTTCTTAATTTTTCGAATTTAAAAAAAAAAATTCTTGAGATTCGAATACCCGGTCCAATACCAACTTCTACTGAAACCACCCTCCCTTCTGCCACTTCTCTTCTTGCCATCTTCCAAAGCAAATGATCATGAAAAGGTCTCATCATGCTTTGAAGGTCCAATTGCAACACACGACCAACTTTTAGTTGATAGAACGCACAATCTTTAATGCCATGTATTTAATATTTATATATACGTCCTCATCTCTAAGGGCAAGGGGCTCGTTATAGTCTTTTAATAATACTGAAGGTGGTCCAGGATTAGTTGGGAAGAGGGTCCAAAGACAACCAACACAATTACTATAGAAACAAATGGGAAGAGTATCAGGGAAAGGAAATAGTTAGTCTGCTTCTCATCCTTTCAATCATTCTGTTACAATCGCAGTTTCAAGTCTTGATGAAAATTTTATATGGTTTATGTAGGTGTACAAAAATTCACAAACATGGGGTAGTGTTTTTGAGACTCACTGAGGAGGACGGAGGCTGAAGCTCCTTGTTGATGATGCAATAACCGCTGCCTGAGAACCTGGAAGAGGGAGACGAAATAGGTCAGAGGACCCTGACTGTGGACAGCGCAGGGCTCTCCGATGCCTGAGTTAGTGTGAGAACTAAGCAGAGGGTGAAGATTTTTGGGGAAGAAGATGGGCATACCAGAGTGGTGTTTTGCCTCCCTTTGTTCTGAAGCCGTAGCTGTGTTTATATAGAAGAAGAGAGGAGGCAGTGAGGTGGTTAGCTGTCTCATAATAGCTCACTCTACTCTAATAGCTATCCCATCGTAGCTTGTCTTGTCTCATCTGGCCATATCCTGACGCCTTGGGAGCTGTGGACGGCGATCTGTCAGGAGATATGGGCGGTGCCCTTGTCTTGTCGCACGTCCTATAACGTGGTTAAGTGTCCATGGGAGGACAGCTGTCAGTGCTCAATACTTTTACCGAGATGAGGCTCTTGGTCGAGATGGAGCGTCTCGCCGAGGTGAGGACCTGGCGGAGATGGAGGGTCTCGCCGAGGTGACGACCTGGCGGAGATGGAGGCACCTGGCACTGTTGCCGAGGTGGAGGGCCTGGCACTGCTGCCTAGCTGATGATATCAGTTGGCACTGTCGCTGAGGTGCCGGATATGACAAAAATGGTAAAAATGCATTTTTCGGGGTCAAAACGATGGAATTTGGCCTAAAAATGAGAAGTCCATTCTATGTAATGGATTTTGAAGATCTCGCCGTTTCCCTTCCAGAATGGGGTTCCGTTCGCGATTCTGACTCCGGGACCCTCATTTTGCCTAGTGCTATTTGGGCGCTGCGCTGTGATTTCGGTGTCTGGAAAATATCCCCACACAAAGCCTCACAGCTTTTGACCTCCTAGAGTTTACTAATTCGTTGAGGTCGGAAGCTGAGTATTATTAGGACCTTATGTCTTGGGCGCTGCTTGTAGTTTGAGATGACTAGCTGGCACTGGACCGGAGCCAGATGATGGCTTTACCGCTAAGCTGTATCAGGATGCTTCTGCCGAGCTGGACAGTCGTACTACTGTTGAGGTCAGTCAACCCGAGGTCAGTCTCTTTGGCGCTGGCCGAGATGGAGAAGCCTGGGTGTATGAACCCGATGTCAGTCTTTTTGGCGCTGGAAGCCTGGGTGTATGAACCCGAGGTCGGTCTCTTTGGCGCTAGCTTAGATGGAGAAGCTTAGGTGTATGAACCCGAGGTCAGTCTCTTTGGCGCTGGCCGAGATGGAGAAGCCTGAGTGTATGAACCCGAGGTCAATCTTTTTGGCCCTGGCCTAAATGGAGAAGCCTGGGTGTATGAACCCGAGGTCAGTCTCTTTGGCACTAGTCGAGATGGAGAAGCCTGGGTGTATAACCCGATGTCAGTCTCTTTGGCACTGGCCGAGATGGAGAAGCCTGGGTGTATGAACCCGAGGTCAGTCTCTTTGGCGCTGGCTGAGATGGAGAAGCCTGGGTGTATGAACCCGAGGTCAATCTCTTTGGCACTGGCCGAGATGGAGAAGCCTGGATGTATGAACCCGAGGTCAGTCTCTTTGGCGCTGGCCGAGATGGAGAAGCCTGGGTGTATGAACCCAAGGTCAGTCTCTTTGGTGCTGGCCGAGATGGAGAATGGCGTTGCTGGCGATGTTGATATGGACTCCTGGCAGCCCCCAGACGTGGAGACTACTACTGAGCTTGTGGATGTCTCGCTAGATGACCTGTTGTCCTTCTTGGATGCTCTATTTACCTGCCAGAGGGCAAGGCTTTTGATGGTGGAAAAGTGCTTCGCCTGGAATGCTCAAGTCGAAGGTTATTTTGCTGGGAGAGTGCTGTCCTCCCGTTGAAGATGAACCTGACTGAGTCTCACGCCCTCCAACGCAGTCGCTGCTGGTCCCTTGAAGATTCTTCGCCCTTTCAGGTTTTGGAGGCAGAGTGTTTGGAAAGATGACTTTTTGTCCGTTTCCCACAGACGGCGCTAATTGTAGGTGCACAAAAATTCACAGACTCGGGGGTAGTGTTTTTGAGAATCACTGAGGAGGACGGAGTCTGAAGCTCCTTGTTGATGATGGAAGAACCGCTACCTGAGAACCTGAAAGAGGGAGACGAAACAGGTCAGAGGACCCTGGCTGTGGGCAGCGCATGGCTCTCCGATGCTTAAGTTAGTGTGAGAACTAAGCAAATGATGGAGATTTTTGGGGAAGAAGATGGGCGTACCAGAGTGGTGTTTTGCCAAAACGAGGGTCCCAGAGTCAGAATCGTGAACGGAACCCCATTCTGGAAGGGAAACGGCGAGATCTTCAAAATCCATTTCCATTACTACGCAATGGATTTTGAAGATCTCGCCGTTTTCCTTTCAGAATGGGGTTCCGTTCGCGATTCTGACTCCGGGACCCTCGTTTTGCCTAGTGCCATTTGGGCGCTGCACGGTGATTTCGGTGTCTGGAAAATATCCCACACAGTTTCCTTGTTGCATGATGCCATGACAAGTTTCACTTCAATTTGGACTTATTGGACTTGTTTATTCAAATAAGTGGATTTCACAATTTGCGGGTTTTTGATTTTATGAAAGAGAGGAATCTTACATTCTTATTCCTTTTATGGAAAAATAAAAACCTCTTTATTTATTAAAGAAGAAATTAGTCCATTCCAAGTAGTGGGCTGTAGGAAAATTAAATCAACTTTCCTTTCTATCACATAATTCTGTCTCACCAGTGCACGCACCCTTGTAGTTGGTCTAATGTCAAACTGCAGTTTAAAACTCACTACTGCGGGACACTAGAAGACGATGATTTTGAGTTGTTAAAATTTACCAAGATGGTGCCACAAGAAAATAGGAGTTGGGACAAACATAAAATTGGATAGAATATTGGGTCCAAATCGAATGCAAGTCGTTAATTAGGTCACTTTCCTTCTTTAGGAGAAACACTTACAATGTCATATAACCTATTGGTGCAGCTTGTGTTAGGTCCAACCAGACCCCACCTTGCCACAGTTGGATGGGTTGGCTTTTACTTGACCTAACTCTCATCCTAACTTAACCCATCCCAATCCGAGTCGAGGAAATACCGCGGTGTTCCTCTCTGACTGGATTACAGCAAGAATAAGGCCGGGTTTGGAACTTTGGATTGATCTTTTTGGAACTTTGGATTGATCTTTTCAAAAGAACTTGGGTGGTGTTAGATTGGCTCAAATCCTTCACGTTACCTGCCAGAGCAGCTTCCCTATGATTTAGACAAAGTGTAATGCTCTTTATGAAAATGTCAAATTCAATGGGGGCATGTAGGCCCTATATGTTTAATCAAGAAGAAAAACCAGAGACCCATACTGTGATGTAAATGTGTACTCATTTAATCAACTTCATGATCAATTGGTTCTAAAATAGATGGATGTGTGGTTAGGGCCTAGAAAGCATCATCACTCCAGATTTTAACCACTCGTATTATTTCAAAGCCTCAAAACATTCCTTACAAAGATGCACACATGACAAATATGTTTACTCAAATTAGCAGTCAATCAACACCAGGCGAGTGAGAGCTGTTACTAATACATTACGTCTAATGGAACTAGTCATGCCCAGCAGCAGGTGATTGGGCACCAGCTATTTGCAAACGTGTGTTTAAGTTTCAATACGTGTGTGCCCCCATCCGCGAAAACCCCACGGTTTCCTTTACCCTTATATACCCAAAACCAAACCTTCCAAAATCCCAATATCCTTCTCAATCAAATTCTCTCTCTCTCTCACTCTTTCCATTTCCTTGTTTGGTCCCCTCCTCCTTCCTTTCTCCTCTTCTTTGTTTTTCCTACACAAAGAAGCTAGCTATGCGTTCTATACAGTAATGGATGACCAACCTTCGCACGTGCGACAAGGAGACCAACCACCAACTTCACCCTCTTCTAACGTGCGCCATGTGGGCCCGGAACCTATCCGTAACTACCCAACTCGTCCATTCCCATTTCTTTACCAGGACGACCAGTACTCCCACGTGCCAATAGGAGACCAACGGTCCGTGGGCCCCGCCGCTAACGTGCGCCAGGCAGACCAACTACAGCAGTCCTCCTCTCTAGCCCACACGTGGGAGAGCCCGCCTCCGTTGTCGCCGTCTGCGGTGGCGTCATCCAGCCCCAGGGCCGGAAAACACCCAGTCTACCGCGGCATCCGCTCCCGGAGCGGCAAATGGGTGTCGGAGATCCGGGAGCCGCGCAAGGCTTCGAGAATTTGGCTCGGCACGTTCCCGACGGCGGAGATGGCGGCAGCGGCCTACGACGTGGCGGCTCTTTCTCTCAAAGGCGGAGACGCCGTGCTCAATTTCCCGGATTCGGTCCACCACAATCCGATTCCGGCGTCTACCTCTCCCTCCGAGATAAGGGCAGCCGCAGCGGCGGCGGCTGCGGCTGCTGCGGCGAGGCTGCCGAAGCAAGGAAGCCAGAAGGCGGCATCGGAAGAGAGCAGCCAGCGTCCGGTGGGTGGAGGGGATGAGTTCGTGGATGAGGAGGCGCTGTTTGCAATGCCGAAGCTGCTGGAGAACATGGCGGAGGGGATGCTGCTGAGCCCGCCGAGATTGAATTCGCCGGGATCAGACGAGTCGCCGGGTAATTCGGATGGAGAAAGTCTATGGAGCTACGGTTAAAGCTTGCTTAGCTACTCATTGAAACGTGAAGAAGAAGAGGAAGGAATTAAAGTAGAGGAAAAACGTAGTCAAAGTGTCTGAAACTTTGGAAAAAGGTGAGAGTGGTAGTTCAAACATTGATCATGAAAGATAGTAGTAATAAGGAGCGGTGGAGATGATGATGCTTCTATTCTACACACTGACTTTTTAGGTGCATGTATGCATGTATTTACAATTTAAGTATGTTTGGATGAGGAGTAAAGTAGTAGAAAATGGAGGCAGAGAAAACAATCAACCGTTTTAAAAAACTAGTACTAGCTAGTAGGGAGAGCTTTCTCCACTTGTTTTCTTTACATCTAAACATCCAAACAACCCCATCATCAGGCTTAGTTTTGTTGGTGTATAAATATCCAATGGCTGTATTTCTCTGAGGCTATGTATGTATTGCTCTCTCTCTCTCTTGAGATATTTTTACCACTGTCCTTGTAAGTTTAGAATTCCAATAGTTGAGATGAAAGCAGAAATGAGAGACTCGAGATGTAAGGAATGTATGCTACTGGTGTTGTTTTCTATGCCCTATAAAGAAGCAGTGGTTTGGTGTCACAATCCTGTGTTTTTTTTTTTTTTTTTTACTTTTTTTCACTTTGAATCTGAAAAGAGAAAGGGAGATGTGAGGTTTAATTTATATATTACTGCCATTGTTTTATTTACATGTAGACAGTAGACTTTCCAGTATTTCGTATCTATCTATTCAAGGAAGGATAGAGAAATTGTATTATTGAAGAAACGAAGCCAAACCCTGCTGCAGAGGGGGGAAAAGGAAGAAAAGACAGAAGAACAGGTAAGTTTCAAACCCAGTACTCTTTCTCTGTCGGATCAAACACTGAGAAATGCCCAGTTTGTGTTTCCACCTTTCTCCTTGTCCTTGGTAAGCTTATTTTGATCTTTACAATCAGTTTAGAATTTTTTTAGTCAATCTCTAGGTCTCTTCTCTGCTACTTTTCCTCTACATCTTGAAAAGCTATGCTATTATCTTACGATGTTTATCTGCGCCAGCAAATCTTGGTTGGATAAGATAAGCTAGAGGCAATCATGTACATGATCCAAGACATGGAAAGGTGGGTCTCATCATCCACATTTCATGGCCAATCAGGATGATCCACAAAGATGCTGACACATGTACAATGGATATGGACCATCGTTAGTTTCTAATAGGACATCCTCAAAATGGTCCAGATCTTGCACACGTGAGGAGAAGAACCTTATTATATCTCATCAGACATCTTCTTCTTCTCTCATATTCAAAATTTATTTACTTTCTAATGTTGCACATGGTGCCAGGAGGTTAATACACAAGAATTGATACACTAATCCATGTTGTTTTCCCTCATTTGAAGCAGCAGTAAGTCATCTGTGGATTTTTTGCTTGTATTTGAGATTTCCCACTGCTGTGTTTTCATTCACACCTACTTCGATATATAGATGGTTCTTAATTCTCTATATTACCATAGTACTCCTGGGGTTTTGGGAATGTGCTGATTTTCCAATACTGTCAAATGAGCGTTGTAATTCAAAATATGCCCCTTCTCTTTCCAATCCATCCAAAGTTTCCAAACTGTTGTGGATTAGACCAGTTCATCTTAAAAGGGAGAATTACCAACAATGCTGGCATCACCCTCTTATTTTACTTTCTCTCTCATCGATGTTAGCAGAGATGAGAACTGGGATGTAATGAAGGACTGGATCTTATCTTTGTTACTGGAGTAAAGAGTCTAAAGACTAATTAGATAGTTACTTTCCATTTTTGCTGGGAATGATATATTTTTAGATGGTGTCAATTAGGAAACTACGGTGAGATGGAAACATCAATTGCATTTTGCTTGGATTGTATGCCTCATACAGGTACATGACTTCTGAAGTCCAAATACAAAGGCTTCTGTGCATACAATATAAATCATTCATTTACTCATCTGCAAATCTATCAATACCACTTACTCCCAAAAATATGTTCACATTGTAAGTTGCAAGTTATGATTTATTTACCAGAAACACGTTTCTTCATGGCCATTACATCACCAATTGCAACATTGTTTTTCAGGTATATAAGCCTTCCAATCAGGCTTCTGAAGAAAGAGGCTCTACGTTTGAAACTTCTGAAGGTAATTTTTCTGATGATCTCTGAGAGAATCATTAGAAAGTACTTTTAATTATTTATTTAACCTCATCTGTCCTAATTATATTGGTATTTTTTTTTATAATTTGGCCATGGAATAGTTCTCTCTCTCTCAAATGTATATAGAAGTATCTAGATAGATTCTTAGATAAGTGAAGGACATGTTCTGGATGAAACATATTTTAACTCCCCCATCCTTTAACTCATAATATTTTTTACTAAAAACCTAAGCACCCTTTTGCTTAATGAATAACTAGCAAAACAACCCGTATTTAGCACGGGAATGTTCACTAATAAATAGAAAGTACGTATATTTACAAATTTATTAAAAAAAATTAGATTACACAAAATCAATCATCAAATACTCATGACAATGATTTGGTGATTATCATAGGGACCAAAATGAATTTCTTGCAGAAAAGTGAAAAGAAGATGTGATTGCATGAAGTGGAGGAAATGAGTGGTTATATGTTAGATGTGGGGGGGGGGGGGGGGGGGGGGGGGGGGATCGCCTAAAAAACTCTTCAGCTTAACATAGTATAATTTGAATCATTGGAATTGTAAGAAACATCTACCTACATGCAAGTGGTTGAAATTGCAGAAATAGTGGTGAAGATCCATAAATGACCATCAAATAATTTATCTTATAATGAAAAATGAAGCAAGGGGATATAAAAAATGAATACTCAACCCATAGTAAAAACTAATAGAGAGCACTCCAATTTTCTCATTTTTATGGAGAAAAGTTTTTCCTCCCTTCACCTTCGAAAATGAACTTCACCATCGGTTTGGAAATTTGATGGCCTTTACTTTGGTGATACTCCAACCTTTCACACATGTATGATCGACATGAAGTTGCCAAACTTTCATTATATTTGTCCAGCAGAAATTGGAACCTAACTACTATTTATTGGGATCATGAATACAAGTTTGAATTTAGTTGATGCCAAGGTTTTAAAACCTGGTTGAAACCGAGTCCTATTGTCCTACTTACAAAGGTTTCAGCAATCACCAAGGTTGAATTTATACGGATTTGGTCCGATACCAAAATTATTTTGGAACTTGATTCTTAACTCCCTCATGTCATTTTTTGCTCTTTTAGTTGCATCTAAACACTCTAGAAAGAAAAAAAAAATGCATTTCACATCTTTCATTTGTGAATATTTTATAGAATGTTTCTTATAGAAAAGGGACAGAATTAAAAAAAAGACCAAAATATCAGTGACGACCAATGTATCTGCTGCTACAAGGTTCCAACATTTGCCCATACCGTTCATATAGACTGTATGAGACCAGCAGCCTTACCTGAACATATGTTCTATATACAAATCCCTTCTAAACCTTCGCCATATTGGTTAAGAATGCATTAAATATTTTGTATACTCTAGATATGACCCTATGCCATGCCATGTTTTGATAATTATAAACCTTCTACCAACAAAAAAAAAAAAAAAAGATCATTATAAACCAAATCTGGTTAAAGTCATACTTTACTAAATAAAATTTAGTATAAGCATATGAAAATCGATTTGGGCCAAACTAGGGTGTTTCCAATTATGAAGTTTATGAGTGTGAGGATGTTGGATTTATTAGAAAAAGTCTCCTCGGACGTACTCTGGGGCTCGGTCTTTGGACCGACCCCATGGTACCCAGGGTGATATCTGATGGTACCCAGGGTGATATCTGATATTCAGATATCACCCTGGGTACCATGGGGTCGGTCCAAAGACCGAGCCCCAGGTATGTCCAGGTAGCAGGGCTTGATTTATTATGGGGCTTCCTATGTTGTGGTAGAAAAGTAACTTCTCACGCAATCCGTGTGCGGTACCTCTTATCATAAACAACCCATTTTTATGCAATTCTATATGCGATTGCAAATTGGAACCGTGGGAATGAACCCAAAGCACCCTGATTGGATCTGGAATCAACCGATTTTTATTCAGGTTCAAACATTGGACCCAGACTAATAGGAGTGCAACTCACTTGGGTCAAGTTGGGTTTGGGCAACCATAACCAACCCACATTCAATAATGAGCAACTCAACCCAAACACAAAAATAGTCGACCTGTGATCCCCACTTGTACCCAAGTTGCCCTATGTTCCAACACTAGTTTATATGACATTTTAAATTTAAAAGCATACACAATAACCCACCTCGAACCAGCCCAAATAAAATGTAGTTGTTTACTGTTAAAACCAAACCTGATCCAAACACGGAAAGCCCAAACAAAATCCCGGGCCCAATTTGCACATTGCTCACCCAGACTTTAAACTAAAATGGGTCCGAATTTTAGCCCTATGTCCATTTATTCCAACTTGGGAGTCTTATGATTTTCAAGCAACCATTTTTATTCATTTAGAATGAATTCTCCTATACAAATCTATAGGTTGCAATTGCATAGAAGCAATGATGCACAGCAGCGAAATTTCTCAGATAATGTTGAACAACATAAAAGCAAGTGTTTTTCTCTGGGAGGGAGTAATGGCCGGAGCTTAATATTAATTACAGGGTTCTATCTATCAGGAGTACAATCATCAATTAATTGTTCTCAACTATCCACACTAGTGACTTATTTGGACTAAGACAGCAAGTAATTGGAGAGCATGTTACTTCAGCGCTAAGGAAATATTTTACATATCCGTATCATTCATCTCAAAACAACCATCAAGCCCACATCCTCCCTGACAAAAAGACAGTGTACCCGTATATTGACACCTCCCTCCCCCCCTCTCTCTCTCTCTCTCTCTCTCTCTCTCTCTCATATTTGGACCATGAGATCACTTTTATGGGGCCAAAATCTAAATACCAATCACACTCTCATATTTGGACCATGAGATCACTTTTATGGGGCCAAAACTTAAAAACCAATCACACTGATGAAACGATCCAAATTATGTCAACATCAGCAAGTGTCCCATCAAGGGAAATCTCGGTATCTCTCAAAGCGTAGAGTGTGTAGTTTGAATGCAAGACTTTCTCCATCGCATCTATCCTCGTATGTATGTCGGCACTGAATCTAAATTCAAAAGCCAAATCTTTAAAATAGACATAAACATGAACATAAAACCCTTTCTCTCCTTTTTCTGTGAATGATGAGTGCAAAAGGGGAAGGGTAGTTGGGAGTCGGCCATGAAAAGCTAAAGGTCGTTCTCTGTCATAGAGTCCTTGTGAGAAAAGAAAATATATAAAAAGAAGGCATAGTAGGAGAAGGCGGTTGGTCGGGTACTGGGGTCTTAACTGGAATGGAAGCCGCAATTCTCAAGTGTTTGAATGACCAGAGAAAGTTGACTTGTGTGGGAGACAGAACATGGCCGACAATGGCCCACCTTACTTGTCCTTTGTATGATCAATCCACCATCAGCTCCCTTTCAAATGACCAATCAATCAGGTAGCGACCAGCAACTTTCTTTCTACTGTCGGAGATAGAAAAAAATAAAATAAAAAACAACAAGTGGCCGCCAGTGGGTCCAAATCTATCATATGTGCGCTGCTGCTGGATCCTTTGGTGGGCCCACCACCCATGTAGATTTTCCTTTTTTTTACAAGATGGAAGGGGAATTTAATTAGATGGTCGGCAACGACGTGCAGGAGAGGAGAGGAGAGGAGAGGAGAGAGCTACTCCATCACGTTGGCTGTGTTCCACGTAATACGCTGTTTGTTCAACTGTTTTCTGATCACGACGTGCAGGGTAGAGAAAGAGACGTGAAGTTGAAATAAGATGGTTGCAGGAATGTGAGAGTTGGAGCGTTCAGTAACTGCTTAATGCACACGGTTTCTCGGTGGATCCGCACATTGAAAGGACTAATCTACGAAAGCCAAGTAGATTGATTAGGCATTAAGAAATCCCTATGGGTACTTAGTTTGGATGGCTAGGACGAAGGAACCGGAGGGTGAGGTTTGGAACTCGTAAAGCAAAAACTTAAACTTTACAGGAAAGATAGGGAGGACTTAACATGGCCATTGACTGTTTGGGAACTTCACTAAGTAGAGTAGAGTGAAGTAAAGCTTCTAACTTTTAGACAAAAGATAATATCAAAAGTATATATTTTTTTAGTTTTTATATTTTTTTTATAATAAAGAAAAGTAAAAAAAATCATTTATCCACTAAAAGACAAAAATAAAAATAAAAATACACACCCACATTTTTTAAAAAAAAGTTTAAAACATTCTCGACCAAATAACTAAAGACAAAATATCATCATAACCCATTTATATTTTATTCTTTTCACAAACGATTTATTTCATTTCATTCCATTTGTAAAGTTTCCAAATTGACCTACGTATTTTGTGGAATTCTCTTCATGTAATACTAGAAAATTGATAGTTAGGATCTACACCGTCGGTGGATAAAGAACGTACGTTTCCTACGTAGGGACTCACCAGTCAGTGCTATGGTGTCACGTTTCTAATACATCCTGCTTTTTCTTCTTTCAGCTACTTCGAAAGTAATTGCTCTCAACTCCTCACAGTTTTAAAAAGGATGTATTTGATTCCTAGCCATACTAGGCAGTAGGCACCAAATCTAGAAATGTTTATGACCATGGCTATTGGCACCACACTTTCTACTCTTCCCACCGCACTACAAGACAAAAAAAAAAAATTTCCTAAACTACCCTTCCTCCCTCCTCCCTCTCTTCCCTTCCTCCTCCTCCCTCCTCCTTCCTCCTTCCTCCCTCTCCCAGCCTCCACCCTCATCCCCCTCCCCTCCCCCTCCCCCTCCCAGTCGCCGGCGGGGAGGGAGATCGGCCGGCAGCCGGCGGCGGAAGCCCCCGGCCGGCTGGCCTCCCTCCCCCTCTCTCCCTCTCCCTCTTTCTTCCTCTCTCCCTCTTCTTTCCCTCTTCTCCCTCTCTCCCTCCCTCTCCTTCCCTCCCTTACTTTCTTCTCCCTCCCCCTCCCCCTCCCCATCCCAGTCGCCGGCCGGGGGGGGGAGATCGGGCTGCAGCAGGCGCTGCAGCAGGCGACCTGCTGCAGCCCGATCTCCCCCCCGGCCGGCGACTGGGAGGGGGAGGGGGAGGGAGAAGAAAGTAAGGGAGGGAAGGAGAGGGAGGGAGAGAGGGAGAAGAGGGAAAGAAGAGGGAGAGAGGAAGAAAGAGGGAGAGGGAGAGAGGGGGAGGGAGGCCAGCCGGCCGGGGCTCCCTCCCCGCCGGCGACTGGGGGGAGGGGAGGGGGAGGGAGAAGAAGAGTAGGGGAGGGAAGGAGAGGGAGGGAGAGAGGGAGAAGAGGGAAAGAAGAGGGAGAGAGGGAGAAAGAGGGAGAGAGGGAAAGGGGGAGGGAGGCCAGCCGGCTGCCGGCCGGGGCTCCCTCCCGCCGGCGACTGGGGGAGGCGGGGGGGGGGGGGGGGGGGGGGAGAGGAGGGGTGGAGGCTGGGAGAGGAAGGGTGGGTTGAGGGAGGAGGAGGAGGAGGGAGAAGGAGGAGGAGGGAAAAAAGGGGGAGGGGTAGTTTAGGAAAATGTTTTTTTTTTTTTTTTTTCGCGGTGGGAAGAGAAGAAAGTGTGGTGCCAATAGCACCACTCAATGTTTATTTGTCTTCTGTTTTTTGGTTGTAGAGAGTCACGGTGGATATCTAACAGGAATCTAATATAATTGTGAGAGTGTGAGATGCGTGTGCACGTGTGTATTTTTCATAAGTTTAGAGTAGATCATAGTATCAATTATTACAAGGTACAATAGTCATATGTACATCAGATAAAATTCCATCCCGTGACGTATTGGGCTGCCGCTCAACTCGCTTCTTCTCATGTGCATTTCTCTTGCACATTTCCTTCTTCTCTTTTCTTTGCTTTTTTGTACTTTATTTCTTCTGTTCGTTAAATGAAATCTTTTATTACCGTTCAGAAAAAAAAAAAATCGTTTGAGACATCAACTCTCCCTGTTAGGGTGAGTGAGAGTGCGTGAGGTTTAATTAGTCTCTTCATGATAAGCTCTGATTTGAGAAAAAAAAAATCCATTCCATTCAAGCACATGTTTCAAAAACAGCAACAACTTTAGGAAGTTCACTTCGATGCATGACAATCACTTTACAAATGGATAATCAGTGTAGGATTGAGAGTAGACGTAGATAATCTTAGTTCAAGATATTAAAGTCCCAATTTTTTTTAACTCTTTTAGTATAACTTCTTTTTTTCCCTTAAAAATGAGTCCATTGTGAATTGGTTGGTCAAAGTCAAAGTAGAATGATACTTGAAGAGAGATTAGATTGGTAAAGGGATTGAATTTACCATAGATGAGCTTTCCAAAAGAAGGAAAGGAACACAAAAATATGAAATGGTATCTCAAACAATTTGCTTTAACTAAGGGTTACTCATTAAGCTATTCTAGAGAAGGAGCTTCCGTGGTCAATAAGGTTTCAGTTTTTTCAACTTACCATCATCATATCAGACTTTTTCTTTGCATCGAATTATTGCTCAGCTGGCGAGGGACATCATATGGTATAACTGTATAAGGCAGGCGTGACTTCAAATTTCTGATGCAACCAAATAAAATAAATCTCTGGGGAAGATTCTTCTCTATTAAGTTTTCATCATGGGCAAAATTATAGCCTATTTCATATTCTTTGTACTCTTCTTCAGGGTGAGTTGTCTTATAAGCATCTAAGATCCAATAAAAGTTATTAATAGAAGATGGGTGGTCAAAAAAGAGTCACGGCGGAGGAATTGGAGTCTTAACTGAGATTTAGATTCCCACTTGGGTGGGTTTTTTTTTTTTTTAGACTTGTGCGGACTTTTTTCCCATTTGTATATGCCTTCTTTTTACTTATTCGCCCCATGTGTGTGCGGGCTCTCTCATATGTCGGAGTCCCACATTGGATGGGTTAAAAAAAAAAAAGCCTCAAGAGATTAAGTGTCACTTCGAGAATGTCGGAAGCTATAAATATGATGGCACTTTTTTTTTTTTTTTGGTAAAACGAACATGATGGCACTTAACAGATGCATTTCACTTGGAAGTTGGAATGCAAACATTAAAAAAGAAAAGCAGTCAAAGAGGCAAGGAGAGACACTCCATTGGATTTAAAAATCCCGATGAAAAAAGCATGTACGCGTTATGCACAACATATCCTTCTCGGGAAAGCGATCTTGAGAGTAAAGTAATCCCAAGTTGATTGCATTGTTTACCATTTTAGAATCGAGAAATTTTTAAATAAGGTTTTAGATTTTTACCTTATTGCAAAAAAAAAAAAAAACTCAAGTTTTAAAAATTTTCAAATTAGTTTCTAAGTTTTTCAATAAAATCTCAATTAAGGCCATCTGATCATATAAATGTATTTTTATGGTATTTTCTCTCAATTTTTTAAAAATACCCAGAATACCTTCATTTAAAGCCATGTCATGGTTTTGACAGCCACTACATTTAACTGATCTCTATGAAAATGCTAGTTTTTCTCGATCACTATAAGGCTGCCAATGAAAAAAAAATGAAGAAAATATAAACGAAGTTAAAAGGGGGTTTTATTTCATTGAAGGATAATTTGGATAGTTTAAAAAAATTGAAGAAGAAAATTGTCAGAAAATAGCTTTAAATGGATGAATGTCTTTAATTGAAAACTTCATGAAAAATTTAGGGACTAATTTGAAAAGTCTTAAAACTTGTGTCCTTTTTTGAAATAAAGCAAAAACTTAAGGACTAATTTGAAGATTTCCTTTTAGAATTTTCTTCAAAAAGGCAGAGAGAGTCAAAAGGGAAAAGAGTGAAATATGACAGATGATGTAGTCGGGTGGCTAATAATATTGATTAGTAATATAATAGTGATCGCAGAATGTCAGATTAAAGGGGTGGCCCACCAGACCCAACTGAAGTGGCATGGTTATGATGACTTTGGGCCAGGTACAGGTTCATTGATTTGAGCTCAGACTTTAGGTTATCCGACTCACTTCATAGATCACTGATGATAAAAGATATAAAAATGTCACTGGAGTGTCTTGTTCACATTTCTTTAGCTTTTATAGATGCCCATAATATTGAGAGAGAGAAGAAGCAGTGTGTCTAAGGCCTGTTTCTTTACTTATTTAATTCAGATAAATTTTTATCAGCAGAATTCTTAAATTCTCACAAATGTGAATACCTGATTTCTCCTTTGTACGCGAGTATTCAGAAATTCCACAAAAAGGCAGAGAGGTTGGCATTCCAAGAACTCCAAAGGTGATTACTTTTTAGGTGGTGGGAATTTTAGAATTTTTTTTTGTGAACTGTAACTGAAACATTATTTTTTAAAAAAGGCAAACAAAAATACAACACACCACCACCAACATGTATAAAAGCCTTATACCCAAAGAATAAAGAAAGACAATTACATGGTATAAGCAATCAATGGAATAACCCTATCTACCCCTTGTTTCGCTAGAGAGTGCCATTGCATTTGCCGATCTTCTAACATGCCTAAACTCAACAAAACCTTGAGAAGATAGAGATTTGATTTCCGCAAAGAGGAAGTGGAACCTCCAAGGACCCTCATTGCTTGAGATCCAAGAGATAGCATTTGATGAGTCACTCTCCACTAATAATTTTTCACGAAAAAAAGAAAAGAACAATCGAAGAGCATCTAAAATCGCCAACATCTCAGTCTCATTTGATTCCTTGATAACTACCTTCTTAGAGAACATGAGCAAGACATCCCCTTTGTGGTCATCCCTAAGTATACCCCCAACACCCGGTGGCCCTGGCTTTCCTCTAGCTGCCTCATCCACATTAAACTTGGGGGAGGACACCAAACTTCTCCTTGGGGAATTTTAGAATTTTGATAAAGAAATATGATCACATTTGCAAATGCCAAGAATAAACTATCACATCGTTTCTATTAATTCTTAACACACCAAATTCTTGTTAAAAACTCTAGTAAAGAAATGGGCCCTAAAGCTCATCCGTCCCTCCCGCAAAAGCCCTATGAGCCAAAGGATTAAAGCTCATCCCACACCTTATCAGATGTACAGATGCCACCCTAAAGGGCCTAAACCCTAAATGGAGTCCCATTAATTGGGCCATCACAATTTCCAATTTTGAAAACACAGACCCAGCTCATTAACTTAAGAAGCTGTGTAGGTTGGAGAGAGAGAGAGAGAGAGAGAGAGAGAGAGAGAGAGAGAGAGAGAGGGAGAATATTGGGATATGTTCAAAAGTATATTAATTTCTAAATGATTAAAATAACAAAAATATTGTTAGAAGCATTTTAAAATATTTTCTTGTTTTTCTGATTCATTTTGACTTTCTCATGATATTGTTTCTAAAAAGTCATTGTGAAATTATTGGGTAAACATTGCTTCATTTTGAATATTATAGAATTTTTAAAATATCAATAATATTTGTGATAGCAAGATAGCAGAGTATGCCTAACACATATTTTCTCAACAACAACCATATATATAAATATACGCTGACGAGGGTGTTTGGCCTCTTCGAGAATCGACTATTTTCCATACACGTGAAGACGTGAAGTTCCTGCCTCTCCACGCATAAAGTATGTCAGGCTTTTTTTTCGGCAAGTAGCCCTAAAAGAGAATGCGAGTTCGAAACTACAACCCCAGTTCCTGTTAATGATATTAACAATATTTTAGGAATAACAACGATATCCGTAAGCGTGCCTAAGAGACATCTGCACATCAACATTAAAAAAAAAAAAGAAAAGACGTTAGTTATAGATATGCCAAATAATTGCAGGTAAATGTCTTGTGTGGAAAATTTTCACAAATATGCCAAATTTTGTTTTGAAAAGGAGAATAAAAGAAACAAGCTTCGGCAAAGATCAATGATTTTAGAGGAATTTGAGGTTTGAAGGTGAAGGGTTGAACATGTGTTTCTTCTTGCGGGTTCACGCGCTCTCTCCCCTGTTTCCACTACTGCAAGAAACAAAAATGGAGGCTTCACTACTTGCAAATTACCCTCCCCATATGTCCACAGCACAAAAGGTACAAGTTTGGCCGTTTCTAAACGTGGCCTTGGAATGTCAGGAAACGGAGAAGAAAGGTCATTTATAAAGAAACGGATTCCTGTTTGGATCAAAACGTTGTGGCACAACATGAGAACCTGATGGAATTGTATGCCCTCAAATTTAACATGGGAATCTATCCAATGGAGTCAAACTTACGGTTGTACTTGATTGATGATGGCAATCAGAGGAAAAAAAACGAATGGATACGGGTCTCTCTTAGGGTGGGCACATTTTGATAATCAATCTTGTTAAATCCATCTAATGAACAGACATTCCAATGCTTGTTAGTCACCTAATAGCCATATTTCGGAGAGGAATTGCTTGGATAACAGGAGAGATTCATATTGGGCTGATCCAATCTGGTTGTCGATCCATCCATTTACAATTTAGCTCCAATCTCAAATGGGGCGTTTTCTCCACAGTTTTGAATGGTTATTGGCTATCTATGTTTGATATTATGCAAGGAAATCAACAAGAGGAACTTCCAGTTGGAAGGATCTTGGGACATGGTCTACTTATTGGAGGCCCAGGTTTTATGAACTCAGAAACCCTGTATCAGGCTGACCAACATATAATTCAAACTCTTCTGGACTCTCCTGTATTCAGGCAGCAGAAGAAGGCCACTAAGGTCTAGCAATGAAGCATTGTGGCCTGTCCTAGACATACTTTAAGCCTTTAAGGCCTCTCCTATAAATGGACTGGGTCTGGGCCCAAGTTCGGCATGTATTGGGCCTAATAATTTATCACTATAATTAATGGTTTGGACCTGGACTTTAGTTCCAGAATCATGGGTTAAGATTCAGCTGACCCAATAGTAGTCAGATGCCAAACATAGATCAGCCATTTAAAAGTTGGCTAATTTAAAAGTCAACCTACCCACACTAAGTTAAGTGTCCAGAGGGCGGAGCGCGAGTGAGGCGGGAGCGGCAAAACGCTAAGTTTTAAAATAATTATATATCTGGAGCGCCTTCGGAGCGCTTATACAACATAATGCTTGTGGGTTTATAAACAATTAACTAATGGGCACAAATATATCTTATCCATATATTCAAATATAAAAAATAGAGAAAAAAAAACTAACTTTGCGATTTGAACGCATAAAATAGACAATAATTAAGAAGTTAAAAGAATTTTCTTCATTCAAAAGATAAATATCAAGTTTACAGAAAAGGAAAATGCAAAAAAAAAAAAAAAAAAAATTATGCACGGTTCGCTTCATATTCGATCAAAACCCCACTCGGAGAATGGTCAAACCGCACTCCAAGTACGGATCCACTCCGAAAGCGCCGATTCGCGTTTTCGGAGCGGGATCAAAAGGGCTGAGAGGAGGTTACGGGCACTAAGCATCGAACCGTTCGAATCAGACATTTTTCAAGAACTACCCAATCATTTTGAAACGCCATAGTAGAATGCAACGCACTGAAATTAAACTTCAAAGAATTACAGATTTACCAAAAATATAAAACTTCAAAGAATTACCAGTTTCATTTTTTAGCAAAATAAATAAATAAATAAATAAAAAAGTTGCTAGTTCCATTTCAAGACATAAAAAATGTGAACTTTAAAGCTATAATTTTTTAATCTTAAAATTTTTGCATGAATTTATTTTTTGACTTTATATATTTTATAGTTATGATGTTATATTAATGTCAAGATTTGACTAGAATGAGACAATATTCTCTTATGAGCAGACTACATGTTCAGCTTGTGGGCCTACTTGGATGCATTCATATTAGTGTGGGTAGTGTTAAGTAGATTTGACTTCCATTTCTTAACGGCTTAAGCTTTGGAGATGTATTTGCTAGTCAGATTTGACATGACATCAAAGTCACGTTAGGTCGTGAGTTTGAACCCCAGAGAGGCATTATTCCCGCAGGTCGCGTGGCTCTCATACTTTGTTAAATTCGAGTAGCGGAAGACAAATCTACTTAACATGTAGACTGGATGTTAGATATATTAATAAAGGGTAAAAATGTGAACGGAGCTGCCTTGATCAAAGGTGGGCCCAAGTGAGCCCCATAAATCACTCGTAGAAGAAAACTCTCCAACCAGACTGAACCACCAATATTAGACCAGGTTTCACCTAGCTTTAGCCTTCACTAATTCAATGGTGGATCCGATATTTACACGTTGGCAATCAAAGTTATAAGAAATAAAGTATAAAATGTAAATTACATTAACACATAGAACTCCAGTCTACCATGGCATGATTCAGTTAGCCAGCATCAAATAGGTGCATGCAATCTCTTGCACAAAATCTAGTTAAGAAGGCCAATGGCAGATCTTCCTGATATGAGGAAGAAGATGGCGTACCAAACTAAATATAAGGCATGTTCGTGCAGTAGCATTTTCATGGGCAGGAAAGTGTGATATGGCAGATATGTTTGGTGCTGAAATCCTTTTGTAAACGTGTTGGAGAAAAAGTTAGAGCCGACGTTCACAAATTTTCCTCTCTCTCCCTTCAATGCACTCAACATAGCATACAATTGTGAATTCCACAATTATCGAATTCTGCCCGAAAATGTCCACAAGAGCCTGAGATTTTCTTATAGCCCATTTGTTTATTCCAATTTTTTATTTTTAAAGATTTCTAATTACCATGAAAGCTAAAGGAGCGGGGCTGTTTGGGTAATTTACTTGTAAAATATCTCGAAGTAAAAGGTTAATTCAAGAGGGAAAAAAAATAAAAAATAAATAGGTAGAATGAAAAAGTGTTAAATGAAATAAAGCATATGACTTTTGTCATTAGTGGCATTAGAAAGTAGTACACAGCCTTTTGACTTCTTCCTTATAAAGAAGAGGGGATTTTTTTATCATTTAGTGTGATAAAAGAGTAGCTTATGACTTTTATTTTTGGTAAAACTAGGGTTTTTGAAATTTAGTGCTTTTTTATTTGAACTCTACTTCTTTTCTTGTAAATTGGATTGACTCTTTACTTCACAATACCTAATAAGTGAATTACACAAACAACCCCGAAGTACAATAGGTGAAGATCTACAACAAGCTATCAAATATCCTTTTCATCGCATGAGAATGATGTACATATCATAGTTAATTACCAAATTTGCTCGGAGTGCTCCCCAATTTCGCACTGTTCATGTCAAACAATTGATTCGGTTGATCTGAAGTTTTTGCTGGATCATGGTGAAGACAATGAAAAGTAACTCGTGAAACGAAGAAGACATAGACGAACAAGATGAAAAGGTTGAGAGTGTATTGCCCACTATGCACTTGCTCTTTTTTCATTGGTTATTACCTTTTTCAGTGGGATAATGGGATGCTAATTTAATGCACTGTTTCATGTTTCCTTTTTCTCTCTCTCTCTCTCTCTGATTCCACTAGAGTGGAAAGTTGGATGGTAATTTAATGGCCTGCACTTTCCTTCTCCCTACCTCTCTCTCTTGAGTTACTAAAGTAGATGTACTCTACAATTCGTTAAGATCTTGGGAGGCTCAGGCTAGTGTGGCCTATCATTGAGAAATCTAAACCCATTGAAGTGTCTTCTTCTTTTATGAGTGGGTCCACCAAAAGATTAATCCTTGAAATCTCATGGAGGCCACATAGTTTATTTTGTGCGACTTCATTGAATTATAAAACAGATATAATTATCTATGTTAATTCGGAATTATAGTTCATTTATAAAATCTAAACCGGTAAAAATAAGTCTTTCACAAGTGAATTAGTGGCAGCAAAATCTCAAAAGATAAAAAAGAGAGTTTGTGAACCATTAAAATAATTAAAATGTAGTTTAGTCACATGAACAATAATGATAAATCTAATGGTGGGTTTTACTTTGATTAAACTAAAATTTAAGCCATAATTTATGTAAAGGAGATGATGAGTAGTTAAGATTTCTTAAATTGGCGCGAGGCATTACAATGAACAATGAAGCGGTATCACTTGTAAATTTTCTCAAATCATAACGAATTAGTATATTAAACTCATCAAACTCAATTTGCGAATCAAAGGAATTGAAAATTGAATTATGTAAGCCTACTTCTCCAAATCTCTGAATTAAGGTAAGCTTAGACCTACGAACTACGAACTTAAATGCGAATTATGTGAATTGCGAGTTAGGCAATTATGGGCCATATTCAATCTCTACCTTTAGACCCTTTCCCCTCTCATCTAAACTATTCAATAAGAATAAATAGCACTTTTAACGCAATTAAGAGAGAAAGAGAGGGAGAGAGAAAAAGAGTCACACTTAAAATGCATGTTAATTATTTGTAGGCTAAGGCTCAGGTGAGGGCGTCTCTTATGAGAGACATCGTGCCAATCCCCGTTTCCTAAGCACCTAGGATCACCTCTGATGAATTCAACCGTGTCATGCTCACTACCCCTACATGAACCGGCATAAGCCCAAATTTGACACACGTCATTAGAATGAAATCCTTAAAGTGATGCCTGATAAAAGCATTAAATTTAAGGGCCTTGAATTATATATAGGGTTAGGATAATCTAATGAAATTAAAATTTTATACAATTGTAGGCTTATCCAAATCTTTCGAGCCCCATCTCTCTATGATTGGCGTGGTCCCAAGTGGGCCTCACAAGGAAGTCCCTAAAGATTGTCAATCCCGAAGGGCTAACATTGCTCTCTCAGTAACCTTAAACTAGTTTTAGTCATTTACCCTTACACTCATTTTAGTGATCATTTTCCCTCCTTATGAATATATATATATATATATATATTACCAAAATTTGACCATCATCCTAAAGCATAAACCAAATTTGACTTTCATTTGACATTCACCTGTCGTATTGAATAAGAAAAATAAAAGCTAAAGTTAAAAGACTCTGAGGATAATCTGATTATATCAATTTTTGTTGGACCCGTATCCCTGATGGAGATATTTATTTACCTCTCTTCACGTACTGATATGCATACATCTAAGTGGGTTCTACAAATGGGACCAAATGTGAGTAATATGTGCCAGGTGAAAACTTCTCATTACTGCAAAAGCAATAAAGGGCTCTAATCATTCCTATTATTTTTTATTTATCACAATTGAATCTAATTTCTCTCTTTCTCAGTCAAAATCTATTTTCCTACTTAATTGGGTGCATTTTTAATATTACAAAAATTCGAACTCTTTTATATATAGAACATTTAAGAGCAATTTAATCATTTTACCTAAGAAAAGTTGGATGATTCACAATTAATCAAATCACATATATAAACCTTCAATCTACGGTACGTGAGAGGCCATGGTTTCCACTAGAATGAAAAGCTGGGACATTTTCTATACTAAAGTTGTGACTAGGAGTGGCATAATATGATTCGACCCGCTAACCCAACTCATATCCGATTCACATTAAACCCAAACCCTAGACGAGTAGGTCACCTGCACTGAAAAGGGAGTTCTGCTAGGGTTAATTTGCACAACCCATTTAAATTGGTAGTCAGGATTGACCACATCATCTAATTAAACTCATTAAACGGTGTGGTCTTCATTTCTTTTTCATTTTTTAGTGTTGTGCTTTTTTCTTCTACAGCCAAACACACATGTAATTTTTTTTTTTTTTTTTGAACGGTAATGAAAGATTTCATTTAAAGAAAATAAGGTGTTGTTGGGTCAAGTTGACCCACACACAGGTACGAGTTGGTGTTACCTTACTCATTTTCAAAATGTGTACAACATGAGTCAGACTTCAACCTATACATAATCCATGTTAAATCGACCCATTCTGCCCAAACTCAGCCCGTTTGCTACCCTTCCTACAAGGTTGCTAGTAGGGTTGCGAATGGGTATCCGATTTTTTTATTATCCGAAAGTTCCGGCCCACAAAAAACTGCATATGAAACCTATTTTAGGTTCCGATTTATAAACGGGTTCAAGTCCA
The DNA here is from genome assembly GCA_012931725.1 of Litsea cubeba. Taxonomy (NCBI): domain Eukaryota; kingdom Viridiplantae; phylum Streptophyta; class Magnoliopsida; order Laurales; family Lauraceae; genus Litsea; species Litsea cubeba. The sequence goes on from CM022951.1 coordinate 69,058,561, forward strand.
AAATCCAATTTAGATTCCAATTGATAAACGGTTTCGATTATGGGTCCATATGGGCTCTGACTCGAGAGCGGAAGTATTTGATATTGCAAACAGTAGCTCAAAATCAACTTATTTTTAGACATTTTTATGTATAATCCTAAAGGAAGTAGACTTGATGCACTGTTATGAGTTGAATGATATGTTTATTTCAAGGAAAAATAAAAGATGAAGAGAAACTAGAACCGATTTTGGAACTAGATTCTGGTCCTCTAGGTGTAAACGGTTCCGGAACCAAATATGTTTTTTTATATCCGAACCGGGTCTTGAACCAACAAAATAGATTCTGAGTCAAAATTGGACCCGGAATCGTTATTTAGAAATGGGTCCGAGTCCAATATGGTTCCGATAAGGAGAGTGATTCCTCGAATGGAGCTTCTAATCAAAAAATTAGCCCATGGAGATTTCAGTTCTTTTTTAATGAAATTTGAGAACTGTCCATCCATTAATGTCATATTTCATCATGAACTTAGATCAGCCGACTATTTCGCTGATGCTTTAGCCAAACAAGGGGTTGTGAGGATGTCTCCTTGGAGGCTTTCATTATGTAAGTGAGGAGGAGGTGACGTTCAATGCTCTTATACCTCCCTTTATAGTCTTTCCTTTGTAAGTTTCTTTTCTATTAATAAAAGCTTTTATTTCCCATTCAAAAATTAGGACCCAAAACCCTTTTTGCAACCCTAGCTACAAGTCTCCAACAGTCGTAGATTGATTCCTCGGGGATCTTCTGATAGAAACAAAATCGGGAACAATGTAAACAGGAAGAAGTGGCTCTCTGGCTATCTCCTTAGGTAGCATTTGGTTCGCTAGAATGGTTGTATGCGGGAATGGAATGGAGACCAGAATGAGTCTGGAATGAAATGAGGCAGGAATAAACATTTCCATTCTAGCGTTTGGTACACAGAGGAATCAACCCAGTTGATTTCTGTTCCTGCGTTTAGTACGCTGGAATGAGTCCTGGAATGAAGTAAAATTTACATAAGACTGACCAAAATACCATTGTTAGATTTTTATCTTTGGCTCAGTCAATGTATAGATTATAATATTATTAAGTAGGTGGAGCCCACACAAGCTCTTCTATTTTATAATAATAATAATAATAATAATAATGTATAGATTATATTATTATTATATAGGTGGGGCCCACACAAGCTCTTCTATTTTATAATATTATAATAATAATAATATAGATTATATTATTATATAGGTGGGGCCCACACAAGCGCTTTAATATATTAAAAATAAAAAAAACATTAATAAATAATCAGTCAAAACCTGATCTATTCTGAGTATCAAATATCATAAACTCGTCATAGGACAGGTACACATGTGCAAGTGGACAAGAGTACTTTGTGCTAATCGCTACTCAACCCGAGATGCAGCGCGCAATCCCTATGAAGGTTAAACGATAAACCTGGATTCAGCCCATTAAGCTTGAGACGCTAAATATAGACCTAGGTCTAACAAATATGCATTTATAGGCCACACCCCACTAAATAAACCTAGATCCGAATGGGAATCATGCTCATTGCTCACTCTAAATCCAAATTGGTCCAAATTGAATACTATTGCTCTATTTTTTGTGGTGTTGTGCTCACATTGCCTAAAAACATATTTTCCTTTTATGTATTTTTGTCTTTGTCTATAATTTACCAATATTAACTCGGATTTTTTTTATTGTCTCTTACTGTATTAGATGTCATGTGAACGAAATTTCACTCCAATGAAGAGTTTTTTTATCATTATATTGATCATGTGAGAAATATATAATCCAAGTAGAACTCATCTCATCTTAATCATGTTTTTTAGTGGCGATCGGTCACCTGGTGTGCATGACTTTGATTGAAGTGAAATTCAGCCAAGCACTAATACAGGACGAGAAAGTGGTAATGATGGGGTTGGATTTAGAATCGACCCGGTTGGTGGATTTATAGAGATTAACTCAAGAATCTTATTGAGGCCTTGACTTGGTGAGATCTTGACTTTTCATAAATGGTTTAAACCCAAAACACTAAAATGAAAACTAGTGGTTCGTCAATATTTTGTTTCTACTTTAAATGCATCATTAATCAAGAGCAAGCCCAACCCTAATTCAGAGATGAACATAGCCTAGCGCCAAACTCAAGTAGGGATGGCAAAAGGTCGGATCGGTATCAGCTTCCATATCCAAATCCAATTCTCCGTCTCCATATCCGCTCCGATCTCCGAACGGATATCCATTTTATCCTCTATCCCCGCCTCCAAACGGAGATCGGATATCCAAACGGAGAATCGGATATCCGAATCATTAAAAAAATATTAAAAAGACAATACAATTCAAAATATAATTTAAGCATTAAAAACATTAAAAAGACAATACAATTCAAAATATATCCAAAAATAAACTTCCATAATAAAGTCATTCAAGTTTCAACACACTTACACAAGTCATACAAATCCCAATTAAATCCAAATTAGTTTTAATTCAAAATTTCAACCAACAAGCAACAATACATCAATCCTTAAGAAACATCATTTCCAACTCCAAGCTATCTCATCTCTTCTTCCAACCTACATATAAAAACTATGGTCATTACATATAAATATTCGGAGATCGGATATCCAAATGGATATTCGGATCGGATATCTCCATATCCGCCCCCGATCCGATCTCCGAATTTTTTTCAAAATCCATATCCGAATCCGACCCGATCTCCGGAAAAATCTCCGAAATCCATATCCAAACGGAGCGGATATCGGATTGGATCGGATTGGACCGGACGGAATTGCCATCCCTAAACTCAAGGGCACTCGGTAGGTTTGAAAGGCCTGGATTTCCCTAGTGGCCTCAAGATGGATGATCACGTGTGAGAGGTGTTCACCTGTGCACCATCTAGTGGGGGCCCATTTAATCACCCATCCGAGTGAACTCCCCATCCCAACACATAATCCCAGGCCCTTTGATTTGCACCGGTTTGAATGGACTACACCAATTTGATATTGGCCTAAAATTTTATAAAGATGAAGGATTCAGCAAGGTATTTCTATCCCCGTGCCACTCTCAAGAGTCCGGATCCCCGCTGCATGTATTAGATGGAACCTTATAACACATGATGATATCTTCATTATGGGGCTCACATAGAGATAATTTAGAACATTCAAGATGAATCTCATTTCCTCTATAGACATATCTTAGAATTTAGGTTCAATAAGAGTGGGCCCACTTCCTGATTGAGCATGTGATTAGAAACATGTTCAATCACGCAGCTGGCCTCACTTCTATTGAATTATATTTTTCAAAGTATATCTTTGAATGAAAACAAGATTCATTCATTGCTGAAGGGTCCAAATTATCTCTAAGCGTGGACCACGATGGAGACTCCCACTCTCAAATGGGCGCTACAGCGTGACGCGCGATTAACGTGGTGAAGGAATCCGGCCATGTTGCCTCACCACTTGACGAGGAATATATAGCCGTGTATTTGACCTCTACTGTCTGAACAGAAACTTTTTCGAGCCACGGGCCACCACCTTTGGCCAACATCCTCAGAAAGAAACTGCTCAGGAAAGCCAAACAGCAGCGTCAACAGAAAGAAACTCCTCAAAAGGAAAGCCAAACAGCACCACACACTTGTTGAAAATCTGCCCTCTTCCACAGACAGCTGGGTATTATTAGACTAAACCCTGGAAAACTCTTAAACTCTCCTTTCCTTATGCGCGTTGAAACCGCAGTAGTATGCCACCCTTATCTAACTATTAAAGAAGCACTTCCTCCTGCCAATGGTATAATATAACAGTACCATTTACAACTACAAAATTAAATAGCAGTCAAACAATAATAAGTTGAGATTTCTACTTCTTTTTTAATGGAGAGCATCAGCAACGAGTCGGTGCTGGAGGAGGAGGTCTTCGCCACTGTGGCGACTAGCCTACCGAAGCGGCGAGCGGGGCGGAGGAAATTTCAGGAGACGAGGCACCCAGTTTACAAAGGCGTGAGGCGGAGGAACGGAGGCAAGTGGGTGTGCGAGGTGCGTGAACCCAACAAGAAGTCGAGAATATGGCTTGGCACTTTCCCCACCCCTGAGATGGCTGCGCGTGCTCACGACGTCGCTGCTATGGCCCTCAGAGGCCGCTCCGCCTGTCTCAACTTTGCCGACTCCGCCTGGCTTTTGCCCCTTCCGGCTTCTGCCAATGCCAAGGATGTTCAGAAGGCGGCCGCTGAGGCTGCTGAAGCATTCCGACCGTCAAACTCAAGATTCAACTCCGGCAATAACGTGAGACCGAGACCGGATAATCTGACGCTTCCGCCACCCGTGGACATGTTCTACATGGATGAGGTGGCAGGTTCCGGTATCGACATGGCGGGGTTTCTTGCAAGACTGGCAGAGGGAGTCCTGCATTCACCACCTGGTCCACCTCCATGTTTGGGAAGTGGGCTCCAATGGGATGACGTGGAGGAAGATGCAGAGATGGAGCTTTGGAGTTTCTCCGTTTGATTCGGATGGAAGTGAAGATTGCTTCTGAGTTCTGACGTAGGGTATAGCTGCTTTTAGATATTTTACCCTTTTATCTTGTTGTCGGTCTTCTCATGTTTTAAGTCGACTGTCGAGAGACCCCACATGGGCTGTGGTACATATGAATTTTTTTTTATGTATATAAGAGCAGATATCTTTATCAACAAGGACAAGAGATAGACCGATATATGTTACATTGATGTGTGGATGTGTGTTTTTTCGTTGAATGATCTCAAAGACTTCCTGCAGCATGCATGCAGCATGCTACTAGTGATCTCTTTGTTAATTAGGAGACTGTACAATCCCGGAGACTCTATTCGATCTGGCAAGCTAATTCTTCAGGCAACCTTTCACTTAAAGAAGCCTGGAATATTCAGAGATCTCAAGCAAGTGAACTCCCATGGACAGACCTCATTTGGAACAAGTTCGTGAACCCTCGCTTGGCATGTTTAGTTGGCGTATTCTTTATAGGAAATCTTTATAGGAAAACCCACAGAATCTTGGGCAAAGAATAGAGATTGCTCCACTGCTTCTAGATGCAACAACTGCTATTGCAGTGAAGAATCTGACCTCCACCTTTTCTTCTAGTGCAAGCTGGCTCTTTCCTTGTGGTCATGTCTTCTTAGGCCTTGCGAAACTCCCTCATCTATCCCTCCATCTGCAGCAGCTATATGGGGAGCTATTTCTAGTGCTGGAGATGTCTCTGGAAGAAAGTAGGTGGCGGCAATCTTCTTCCATGCCATCTCAGTCCTTTGGCTCCTTAGAAACGATTCGAAGCATAACAACCGGAAGCCTATTATCGAGAGAGCTAAGTCGATCTCCGTGGGCTGGATCAGAGGTATACATTGTAAGATCTAATATGGTTTGCAATATAAATCAAACCTATGGATCTTGATCATGCATTTAACAATGGATAATCTAATAATACTAAAAGCGTACCTTGCGCCATGATCTTGATGATGAGCGGATCTCCTATTGCGAATAGGGTATTCTCCTATCTCCCTTATCACCCACTCCAATATGCGTGAAGTTAATGGGTATTTTTCAGATCTAGTAGGTTAAGAGAGAGGACCGGAAAGCCATATATATAGATAAGCCCTAGAGAGATTTCTTCCCATCAAAGAAATCTAATAAAGATAAGTTCCCTTAATTCCCTCAAATTAGTAAACAAGAGTCCTATATGATTGGGCTTACTAAAATTTAATCAAAGATAAACTTAGTAAAACTAAAAACTAAAAAAAAAAGAAAGTAACTAAAAATTAGTAGGCTTAAACCGTGGGTCCCAACAATGTTGCACATGTGGTCATGAGGACCACTCATGTCTAACAATCTCCCACTTGGTCTAAATGACCATACAAATGTGATCTCCTACTTGGTCAAGACGACCATATAAAAGCGATCCACCTTTTATAATATAATTTTGAAAAATAACTAGTTGAAAAAAAAATTTGTTTTGACTCAACTTGGATTCAACTAAATTTAAAAATTCCGACGAGTGTGAAAACAGCCCAATCAATCTTGTTTATGCTAATTCTTGTATACTGTAACTAAATGAAACCAATAATGCGAATCATGGCGGTCAAACATTAATTTTGCGATATAATTCCTTCCACGTACCACAACATTAGTAATTCCATTTAGTCATAAATCGAGGAAAATAATAGGAGTGGACTAAAATTCCTATTTATTGGTCCAACTGAAATTTATCTTGCTTTTCAATAATGAAGTAATTGTGCACAACAAAAAATAATCAATAGAACATAATCATTATTAATGAATATTGATCAACAAAAAATGTCTAATTAAATAGCATAAATCCATTCAACCACATACATTAAGGTAACACAATGAGACCCATTTCTCTAACATGATCATTATAGGCCTCAGTCGGTAATGCTTTGGTCATAAGATCTGCAATCATGAGCTTTGTATTGATTTGCTCTATAGACACTAAACCATCTCGAACATTCTCTTTAACGGCAAGATATTTTATTTAAAAGTGTTTTGTAGCGCTAGAACTCTTGTCGTTGTTAGAGAAGCGAACATATGAGGTATTATCACAATAAAGTTTCAGTGGCTTAGAAATGGAATCCATGATCTGAAGCCCTGAAATAAAATTTCGCAGCCATATAGCTTGATTAGTGGCCTCAAAGCATGCCACAAATTCTGCTTGAAATATGGAAGAAGTAGTTGTAGTCTGTTTAACACTTTTCCACGAAACAGCCCCACCAACAAGGAGAAAAATGTATCCTGATGTAGATTTCCTCGTGTCGAGGTACCCAGCAAAATCTGAGTCTAAATATCCAATGACTTCCAAGTGATCAGATTTTTTATAAGTGAGCATATGTTCTTTAGTCCCTTGTAAATATCGCATGACTTTCTTTGCTGCTTTCCAATGTACCATGCCAGGGTTAGACTGATACTTTCCTAGCATGCTAACTGCAAAAACTGATGTCTGGACGGGTACAAGTCTGAGCATATAAAAGACTTCCTACAACTAAAGCATATGGAATATCTTGCATCTGTTTTCTTTCGATGTCATTTCTTGGACATTGATCTTTGGTGAATATATCACCTCTTGATATAGGTGCTTTTCCTCCAGAACAATTCTGCATATTGAATCTTTCAAGAACTCTATTGATATAGGCTTTCTGTGAAAGTCCTAGTATTCTTTGAGATCTGTTTCTAATAATCTCGATTCCAAGTACAAAGGATGCTTCACCCATATTTTTCATATCAAAATTCTGTGAGGTATTCTTTTATTTCATGTAGTAGGCCAAGATCACTACTAGGAAGTAGGATGTCATCTACATATAGGACTAAAATAATGAACTTGCTCCCACTGATCTTCAGGTATATACATTGATCAACAATGTTTTCCTTAAACCCGAAGGAGGTAATGGTATCATGGAACTTAATATACCATTGCCTTGAAGCTTGTTTAAGCCCATATATAGATTTCTTTAATCAACAAACTAGTTTTTCTTTGCCTTTTTCCTCAAATCCTTCTGGTTGTTTCATATATACCTCTTCAGATAAATTCCCATTTAAGAACGTTGTTTTCACATCCATTTGATGTAACTCTAAATTAAAATGAGCTACTAATGCCATTATTATTCAAAAAGAGTCTTTTAAAGAAACTGGTGAAAATGTCTCTTTATAATCAATATTTTGGCTTTGAGTAAATCCCTTAGCTACAAGTCTGGCCTTAAATCGTTCGATTTTGCCCTTTGAGTCTAGCTTGGTCTTAAAGATCTATTTACATCCTATAGTTGCAGACCCTTCAATTTCTCCTCCCCTCCCCTAGATCAAGCAGGAGTCTTGGGGAAACATCCCAACCCTCCCCTTTCCCTTGTAGCCCCCCTACCTCTGCCTTCCCCTCCCCTCCCACTCCCCCCTGCCCTCCTCCACCTGTAGATACAATTGTCCCTGATTCAAATCAGTTTACCCCTGCTGTTAGTATTTCACCTCCAGTCCAAACCAATAAATCCTCCTCAGACACCAATCAAGCTATTCCTAGTTCCTCTACCTCCTACCTTCTCAACAATTCTTCCAGACTAGAAGCTCTACCCCAGGACATTATGCTGGAAATCCTTGACAAAACCCCAGCCCCTTCAATTGACATTTCTAATCCGTTTGAAATTTTGGAAAAATGCTCTTTCAAAGATCCAGCTCTGAATACCCCTTTCTCTAACCTTCTTCCCTCAGATGAAGAGGAAACCCCTAACCCTTCCCATCTAATCAGTCCTCACTCTGAAGCCATCTCTCTTGAAGTGGACCTAACTCCCTATTCAAATAAAAAAAAAGAAAAGAAAAACAAGTCCAGACCTAAAAATTCTATCTCTCGGCCTAACACTAGAAGCCTAGCTGGTAAGTCCCCCCCACTCCCCCAATCTTTAATGATCAAGGTCCTTTTTTGGAATTGTAGGGGAATTGCAAATTCCCCTACAAAGAGAGCCCTTCAGCACCTGGTCCACACTAAATCCCCTGATGTAATTTTCCTTTCCGAGCCTATGACTTCTTCTCCTCCTTCCCTTATGCTTTCTTCTCTGGGCTACGATGGTTTTTTCTCTAACGCCAACCAACCTATAGCTTCCATTTGGTGCCTGTTTAAATCAAATTCCTCCCTTGATATAACCCTTCTAGACTTCTCCTCCCAATTTCTCTCTATCTCCTTTACAAATCCTTCCAATTTTGTTAGATGTCTCCTCACTGGTATTTATGCTTCTACTAACTACATCCAGAGAAGAGACCTATGGGACTACATCAAGATCAAAGCTTCAACCACGCTCCCTTGGTGTGCAATAGGGGACTACAACACCATCCTTTCTGCCTCAGAAAATCTCAGTATCAGGCCTTATCGCCTGATTACTGACTTTCAGCATCTGGTCATCTCTTCTGGTCTGCAGGATATGGGCTACACAGGTAACCACTACACCTGGTCAAATAACCGCAGGGGAGCAGGCTATGTGGCAGCGCAGTTAGACAGAGCTCTTTGTAATCACCTCTGGTACTCAACTTCAGGAGACCCAACCATTCACCCACTTGCCTAAATACTCCTCTGATCACTGCCCTCTCTTCCTCTCCTACAATAAGAGGCCCACCTCAGTCAATGTCCCGTTCAAGTTTGAGGCAATGTGGCTTCAACATCCGGACTTCCTTTCTCTGGTTGCTGATAGTTGGAACACACAGCCTGCTGGGAATCCTCAATGTGTCCTAGCCCAAAAGCTGAAATCTCTGAAGCTAGTGCTCAAAGGCTGGAATAAATCAGTTTTTGGAGATATAAGATTAAAGTGCAAAATGCTGAGAAGAAAGTCCTTGAGCTCCAAGAGCTTCTTGATAGAAGCCCCTCAGAAGTCCTCCATCAGTCTCTAGCTGCTGCAAAAGCCGACCTTCACAATTGCCTCCAACAAAGTGAAACACACTGGCGCCAGAAGTCTAGAATTCGATGGCTGAAAGAAGGTGACAGTAACTCTGCTTTCTTCCACGCTTATGCCAAATCACGTGGTGCAGTGAACAGAATTGTCAAGATTCTCAGTGAAGGTACCTGGGTGGAGGATGAGACTCAGATAAAAAAATCTTGCTGTTCACCATTTCTCCTCCACAGCCAGCTCTATTCACCCTGCCCCTTTAGACTCTCTCTTTGCCATAGAGAGCTCCAAAGTCACTCCCCAGCAGAATTCTTTTCTCACCATCTCCCCGGAAGTAGAAGAAGTTCGTAAGGCAGTTTTTGATCTCAACAGAGACAGCTCTCCAGGCCCGGATGGGTTTTCAGGCCATTTCTTCACAGCTACCTGAAACATTACTGGCCCAACAGTAGTCAAAGCTATTCAGCATTTCTTCAAATCAGGCAAGATATACAGAGCTTCCAACACTTACTTTCTCACCCTGATTCCCAAAAGCCAAGCACCGAATTCTTTCAGTGACTTCAGGCCAATCAGTCTCCTCAATTTCTCTTATAAGATTATAGCTAAGATTCTAGCTACCAGGCTAGCGTCGATCATTGACCCTCTTGTCTCCTCTAATCAGGCTGCCTTTGTCAAGAACAGATCCATCCATCAACACATAGCTTTAGCTCATGAGCTCTTTCAAAAACTCAACTCCAAACTCAGAGGTGGCTCTATTTGTATGCAACTGGAACATCTCCAAGGCTTTGACAAGCTAAGTTGGCCATTCCTTTTCAAATCCCTCCACTTCTTCGGCTTCTCTACTGCCGGATCAACCTCATCAAAGAATGCGTCTGCACTGCTAGAGGATCTGTGCTCATCAACAGAAACCCATGCGGGTTCTTTAATTCTACTTGTGGTCGCAGACAGGGAGACCCTCTCTCTCCCTACTTGTTCATCCTGGCGGAAGAAATCCTCAAGTCTCAATATTCGGCCCCTTGTCAACAGGAACATTATCTTCCCCCTTTCCAAAGTTCCTAACACCCCCCTGTCATCTTCTTTTTTGCTGATGACATTCTCTTGTTCCTCAAAGGTCAGAAAAGTAGCCTGCTCGCTTTGAAGAAGAACCTTGGAAGACTATCAAGTAAGCTCTGGTCAGTCCATAATCAAAGGAAAAGTAAGCTCTTCATTGGGAAGTGCAAGTAGTAGACTCAAAAGGCAGATCCTGGGCTCACAAAACCTTCAAGATAAGCCTCTCCACTCCCAATATCTGGGAGCCCCGCTAATCATTGGCTCCCCCAAAAAACAACACTTCTCCTCTTTGCTGGATAGGTTCCATTCCAAGCTCTCAGGGTGGAAATCTAGACTCTCTCAATTGCTGGGCTAAGAGTTCTTCTTAGGCATGTTTTGAGCAGTCTGGCCACGCACATAGCTTTGATCTTCCCCATCCCCAAGTCTGTCTCCACTATCATGGAAAGCTTCATGCGCAACTTTCTTTGGTCAGCAGCTCCTATCAAACTCAAAAGGAACCAGATCAAATGGGATACGATCTGCCTCCCCACCCATTAAGGAGGTCTGGGAGTTAGAAGAGTTCAAAAGCAAAATGCAGCTTCCTTCACCAAAACTAGCTTGGACGGTTGCTTCTTCCAAGTCCCTCTGGGCCACCTGGAATGAACAATAGATACCTTAAAGGCTCAGCCCTATGGAGTCTTTCCTCCCCAAAATCAGGGTCTTGCATTTGGCGTAGAATCAGAAGCTCAGCCAATAGAATTCACCAAGGTAGCAGATGGATTATTGGAGACGGTAAGTCTGTCGATGTATGGTTTGACAGCTGGGCCTTAAATCAACCCCTGGCCTCTCTCTTTAACTCCTCACTACTAGAAAAAAGGGTTTTTTATATCGGCTAAAAACCGATATAAAAGACCTATTATATCGGTTTTTGCGTGAATTTCAACCGATATAAGTACCCCCGATATAAAAGATAAACGGAACCGATATAATAAATGTAATATTTCATATCGGTTAAGCCTAAAGCGATGTAATATCATATGTATTTATATCATAAATTATTGTAAAACCGATATAACTTATAGCCAAACCGATATAAACTTCTAGCCAAACCGACATACTAATATAATATTATATCGGTTTTCATATGGTTTTTTATATCGGTTTCATAATAACCGATATAATTGATTAAGAATAACCGATATAAAAAAATATGTAATTGATTTGTTATATCGGTTTCATATGAATTATTATATCGGTTAAATTATAACCGATATAATTGATTAAGAATAACCGATATAAAAAATATGTAATTGGTTTGTTATATTCGGTTCATTAAAAACCGATATAATTTCACAATTTATTTATTTTTTTAATATCAAAAGAACCTGTTTGTACCACGATAAAAAAAACCTGCAATATACCTCAAAATACTAACATCTAAACAAAAAAACCTTTGTATATATATAAACAAATTAATTTCTATGCTACATATATACACATGCATAGTATAGTATAGGTAGTCCATTCAACTTCCATATACTGTACAACTTAACAGCTAAGTTAAACTAAAGCAGAAAGACAAAAATTATGTACTGAGAACTACATGCATAATGCCTCGACCGCTTAGTCCTCGTTCATAACTAATAATTAACATAAAACTTGACTAGACAAATCCTCTATGGAAATATTTGTGTATATATATAGTATCTACACTGTCTTCCATGGGATGTACAAAAGTTGAACTATATATAAACAAAAAAACCAAAAGGATGTATATCTGTACCATGTGGCATATGATGCTCCGTGTACCGCTGCTTCCCCCGATTAGTTCTCCAATGAAAAATGGAGCTACAAGCATAAATCACTTCAATCGATCAATACTTTGCAAGAGAAGCCTAGCTATTACATATATATATGTATATATGCTTCCTATCTCATGCATGAAGAACTATACTGTAAAATGAGATGTTCTGGTAAAAACAGCCACCATATGCAAGCAAACACAGCTTAAACGAAATAAAGAGGTGCATAGAAAAGGTTACATCTTGTAGACACCAAAAACATGGAATGTACCTGGAAAGATTTGCTCGAAATTTCGGCATAGGCTCCCCTGTACGTGGTGACATGTAATTTTTTTTTACAACCGGCTAGTACCTGTACATGACAAAAAAACACTTCATATAACAACCCAATGCCCCCATCACACTACAAAGTCATTCACACTCGTCATCAGTCATACACCATTTGACCATAGCACTCAATGCCCAACACGCTAGAAAGGTGCACCAAAAAAAACTTATGTTCATTCATTTCCTATAAACCAACACCATGTCATGATTCCAAAAACAACAGTCTCATTACAAGATACAAAACAATAAAAAGGGAAGTTGGTCCTGGCCTTTTCAGAAAAAAAGGACAATTCTAAAGCAGTAACGAGTCTTGTAATCAATAATGGGCCATTATCCTTAAATGTATAGTGAACATGTAAAGGGCCATAGATCACAGGGCCATAGATCAAGACCAAGAATAAATCACAGGGCAATAGATCTTTAAGCAAAGTTACTCTATGATGAATTCTAAAGATCCACAGTATCCAAGTGTCTAACAAACTTTGCCAATGATCATAACTAATAATTAACATAAAGCTTGACTAGACAAATCTCTATAGAAATATTGTATATATATAGTATCTACATTGTCTTCCATGGGATGTACAAAGTTGAACTATATATAAACAAAAAAAAAACAAAAGAATGTGATTTATATGGAGTATTCATGAACGTGATGGCACAGTACATCAGCTACTTATATAAGTGAATCATATCCACCTCATAGAAAATAAAAGAACACAACAAGTTCATAAATTTAATATTTTATTTCTCAGAATGAAATACCACAGATGCTATAATCTTTTGAGCTACATTAGAAAAAAAATTCGAAAAGAAAAGGAAAAGAGAAATTTCTCCTCTTCCACTACCTGCACACACCCACCTGCTGCCCACCGTGCACACACCCACCTGCACACCCACTACCCTCCTCTTCTTCCACCACCTGCACACCCACAGCCCACCTGCTGCACCACCCTGCACAGTCCACCTGCTGCACCACCTTGCACACACCCACCTACAGCAAACTCCACCATTAACAAGTTTGTAACTGTAGGAAAAATGACTGTAAACTTCAGTTCAATCCAACATATGAATAAATTGTAACATCTAATTCACTCCACAACTTTCAACCTCTGTTCATATAATCAATACACACATTCCAAAACATGTATATGCATTTTTCAAAACCATTACACATCCAACTTCATGTAAAATTACAAAACCATTACACATCCAACTTCCATTTCTATTCATGTACATAAAATCTAGTTTCCTTTTATAACAGCAACTCCAACAATAGAATGGCTTCGGAGAGCAGGGGGCTGGGTGTTACGAAAATGGGCTAGGGCTGGGGTTTGTGTAAGGGAGAGGAGGGAACTATGTCTCCAATCTCACTATGTCTCTAAGCTCTCTCTGCAAAGAACTTGAGGACTATGTCTCTAATCTCCATCACTAAAAGGGATAACTCCAAAGCTCAATTGCTAAAGAAAAAGCCATTTCAAACTCAATTCTGAGGACTATGTCTTTAATCTTGCATCATCTAGAAGAAGGAAATTGAATGAAGGAAAAACAGAAGCCATACAAGAAAAGTTAAGGTTTTGAAGGTCAGGCCATACTAAGCTGACTGATTAGGATGACTGTGACATGCAACTGCATCACTTCACCATTAGCTGCAGAAGAATCATCAACCACACTCTACATGAAAATCCAAATTAAAATGAAAAAAGTTAATTACGGTAGTTTAACTTAAGCATCACTCTTATTTTATTTTCTGTTGCACTTTACCCAACCCAAGTACTAAATCACATATAAAAGGGATCTTATAATTGGATGGAGGCTTATCTTACAATAAGGAATCATAACTTCTTTCTGTTTTATGAAGTAGAGCGAACATAGTGCATGACCAGCAGAAATTCTCAAACAAGCAGGTCTTGCTTTGAATGAGTCAATAGATAGACATTACACAATAATATAACAGTAAGGAAATGAAATAAAGCAAGGAAATGTTACCTCAGTGAAATGTCAATTGAAATGTGGCTACCCCCAAGTAGGTTTTCCCTCAAAATAGGGTCTTGGTTTCACCACACCTCCAAAGATGGAATAAATCATCACTAGTACGGCTCATTAGATAGGAGCCAAGATCATACATTGTGTATCATACACAGTCTAAAAAAAGCTAAGCCACTAAGACAACATCGTTCATTGTGTTAAAAATCATCTTTTATTTGAAATCACTAAGCTCCATGTGACATACATTGTTGTATTCTAAAAAGCAACAAATAGCTTTAATTCCACAGCAGACAGCCCAAGTGTGTCTTATGTTCCTACATGTGAAGACCTTCAAAATAATTTCCACTTACCTGGACAATCAATGCCAAAATTGTTGTTGTTGTAAGAGCTCTGATTGAAAATCTCTTGTCCCGGCCCCTTGCAGGTAACTCTTTAATACCTACAAAAACTAGTTAGAAAAGGCAAATAAGTAAAAGTGAAAATGTTTAAAAAAATTTTACAAAGAGACACCAACAGCTAAGAAAGAGCTAAAAAGACTGAAAAATAAAATGTAATCAGAGCAAATATGATACTTCTGCACACTGCTTTTCAAAATTATATTAAGGGTAGAAATATAGACAGACACAGAGATCAAGGGAGCCACACTTTAGGTTACAAATGATACTTCTACACACTGCTTTTCAGAATTTTAGGCCCTTTGCTGTCTCATACCAAATGACAATTCTTTTAACTTTTTTTTTTAATGCATTAGTCTGCTTATTTAACAAGCAATATTACCAAAAGGATTTCACTGGAAGCTAAACATTCATTTATAAACAATACTACATAATGGACAATCATTTGAACAACTTTCAACAATAACTGAAAGCAAAACACTCCACCTCACTAAAACATACCCCAGAACTGAAAATGATAACCAAAAACAAGCATACAGGTGTGGTTGTCACAGTAATATCAGGGACACCCTTATCCAAATCCCCTGTACCTTCGATGCTCTTGTCTTGAATGAATCACACTTGCAAGAGTACAACAAAAGTAAATACAAAAAATCTGGTGGCATATAACTGATGCTGCCTATTAAGTTTAAGCGTCCACTTTAAATGGTACTCCATTTAGGCTCAGGTTGCTCTTAATACGATTCCTTTAGCCAACATAATAA